>JAUIMM010000279.1:0-681044 GCA_031769625.1 Taudactylus pleione
ATCCGTTTGCGGATAATTATTTTTCTAAGTGGGAGTCACCTCCACAGGTGGATTCTCATGTGACACGCCTGGTCTGTAGTGCTACGTTGCCCATGCCCTCCATGTCTTCCTTGAAGGATGCTACGGACCATAAGGTAGAGATCTGCCTAAAGTCCGTTTATTCCCATGCGTGGGGGGGCAGCTAGGCCGGCTATGGCCATTTGTTGGGTAGCCAGAGCTATGGAGCGCTGGGCTGATACTTTGGAGGCCTCTCTCGATTCCGACTGTTCGGCTGAACAGACCGAGTTGATAGGCAATATCCGGTATTCGGCCACTTATATCAATGAAGCGGCCTTGGATGTCAGTACCCTGGCGTCTCGGATTTCTTCGGCTGCGGTAGCTGCTCGACGCACCTTATGGTTGCGATCTTGGAAGGCGGACGCTGATTCCAAGAAGGGCTTGGAAGCTTTGCCGTTTAATGGAGAAGTCCTATTTGGTCCGGATCTGGACAAAATCGTAGCCACGCTGGCGGCAGCCATGTCGGCATGTCTTCCGTCTGCTGCCGTCCCTTCCAGTTCTGGTAGGTCGTCCTTTCGGCCTTACAGGGCCCAGGGTAGGCCTAAGACTCAGTCCTTTCCCAGACAGGCTGGCCCCAAAAAATCGGCCAAGCCCCGGAAACAGGCCTGGAGTACCAGACGTCCGGCCCCTAAGCCGGATGACAAGCCTGCGGCCTGACGGTCCGGGCCTCCCTTTGGGGGATGTGAGGGCTTATTCCACTAGGTCTGTGGGTCCTTCGTGGGCTGCTCGACGTGGTGCCTCTGCAGTCCAGATCTGCAAGGCTGCCACATGGTCCTCGGTCCATACCTTTGTGAGGTATTAAGCGTTTGACACCTTTGCCTCTCAGGATGCTTCCTTCGGGCGGCGGATTCTCCTTTCAGCACAGGAGCGTCCCCACCCTTAAAGGATACTGCTTTGGGACATCCCCAAGGTATCCTGTGGATACCCTATGGACCCTGAAGTAGAAAATATGAGATATGGTAGGACCTTACCTTTGTTATCTCTATTTCTACGAAGTCCATAGGGTCCACAGGACTCCCGCCCTGTCGCACCTGTGCTGCAGATGGGCTTTGCTCTGGTCACCGGTTTTCCGTCTCCCTCTGGTGAGAATGTGATTCTTGTGTGTGTCCAGATCTTTTTTCTCTCTCTTCCTTCTCCTCCTCCGGCCTATGGCTTGGTACGTAACTGAGATGCCTTGGCTCGGGGGCGGGGTATAGGAGGGGGACCCTAGTGCATCCTGGGAGGCTGAAAGCTTTAACTCTATGGTGCCCGATGCCTGACGTCATCACCTATACCCCCAAGGTATCCTGTGGAACCCTATGGACTTCGTAGAAATAGAGATAACAAAGGTAAGGTCTTACCATATCTCACATTTTTCGGGGGATACCCACAAATATTAAGTATCCCTAGGTGTCTTATGGAAGGCTCACACCAGATACCTCTGATACCTGCTGCGGTCTCTCCATTTTCGCCAGCACCGTAGGCTTCTGTGGAGGATGCTGTCAGATTTACCAAGTTCCAGAAATGCGAAACATTCCGAACTTGGGGCCTGATTCAGAGCCGGACGCTCTTTGTGAGCACTCACTCTGAATCAGGGCGTCCTTGTTTTTTTTTTAAAGACGGCCTCCTGGCCGCTCGCTAAGCTGTGGGTGACCACCCACAGCTTTAGCGAGCGGCCAGGTGATGGTCACAACCATAGCGACCATCAGGGCTTGCGACGAGACCCTTGTGGTAGGGTCTCATTTCCGCAAGCCCCAGTTCCTTCAGGAACGCCTCCGTTTGGCCAGCCACCCTCCCTGCCCGCCTCCAAAACTGGCCAAGCTGTCATTCACAATCGACAGCTGCCCCGCTTTGGTGCGAGACTCGTAGCGACGGAGCGCCTGTCACTGGCCGGGTCTCGCGCATGTGCACGCCGGAGCCGGCTCCAGCGTGTGCATGCACAGTGGGGGACCATCGACCTACTAGCGAGCGCTGTGCACTCGCGAGCAGGTCTGAATCAGGCCCTTGGTCCCCACAGCTTACGCCATCTTCCAGCCTATGGGCTACATAATGCATAACTAGCCGGGAGAGGGTTCCATAAGAGCCCTCCACCGGCAATGGCCGCCGCGCATGTTGGTCTGTAGACCACACATGCGCAAGATCCCCGACACAGGAGTGAAGAGACCCCTGACATCACAGGGATGGGCTCCTTTTGAAGCCCCTGACCCTGCGGGTGCTTTTGCTACATTCGCCCGATATGATCGCATCCTGCGATCATGGGTTCTAATATCGTACCCAGATCGTATTGCAAATGTGATCATTAATAAATGGGTCTCTTGGAGAGAGATAAACTGAACGGAGATAAAGTACCAACCAATCAGCTCTTAACTGTCATTTTACAGGCTGTTTGCAAAATGACAGGAGCTGATTGGTTGGTACTTTATCTCCATTCAGTTTATCTCTCTCTCCAAGGCTTAGTACAGAGACCCCCATAAGTGAAACAGTGGTAAAAATAAACTTTTCTATGTTTTAATAAGATACACTGTATCATTCCGATGGGTGTATATTTTATCTATCGTATGTAGAAGAGGCAGGGCCGCAACTTGTGGGGGGGGGGGCTAGAGGGGCATGTGCTCCAGGTGCTTATCTATCGTATGTAGAAGAGGCAGGGCCACAACTAGGGGAGGAGGGGAGCTAGAGGGGGCATGTGCCCCAGGTGCTGGACTTGAAGGATGCCAAGGAGAGGCTGCCGAAGGGGGCCCAGGTAGCTGGCTGTAAGTGTGGATTTGGAGCCGCAAGCAGAGGCCGACAGGCAGCCGCCCACTGCCCTTAAGTGACACAGCGCGGCTGTCATTCTCGTGTGGCACCGGTCACAAGCCAATCAGAGCTCACAGACTGGCAGCCAATCAACAGTGGCTGCCGGTCCGCAAGCTCTGATTGGCCCATGACCGCCGCGGTCGGCTGCCTGCCAAGTGCCAATGCGGGCATGTGGCTCCAAATCTTGGGGACAAGGTGAGAGGCTTCGGTAAAGGGGGGTAGGGACATAATTGTGTAAGCGGCATAATGTGTTAAAAGGAGCATTACTGTGAGGTATAATGTGTTGTATTGGGTATTACTGTGTGGCATAATGTGGTATAAGGGGCATTACTGTATCACGAAGCCACGCACCCCTTTTGGGTCCTCTTTATTGTTGTTGTTTTTTTTTGTTTTTTTTGGGGGGGGGAGGAATTAATACCTTGCCCTGGGTGACAAAAATCCTAGTTTCGGCCCTAGAAGAAGTAGTGTTATTATTATTATGTCCCTTTGATTCATTGCATAGTTCTTCTACATAGCTTTCTAGTGACTCCAATACTGAATGAATTATTAGTAACACTTGGCTCCCACTTCTGTCCATAGTATGAATGAACAGTCAGTGAGACAGCGGCCCCGGACAGGGGGACATGCCAGAACCACCACTTTCCCTCCTTCCAGACCCTTGTGCTGTTTATATTTATATATCTCACAGCTGCACATTATATATGACTTCTCAGCACGCAACCCCAGGCCCCTAAAACACATGCAATATAGCAGCACTCCATAAACTTATTTTTTATTGTTTTTTTATACTCAAATAACATTTCAGTAAACCATTGTTTTGCCAAAAGTTTATCTTAAGTTCTCCTTCAAGCTCCTTAACTGAATAAATAGACCAGTGCATCCAAAAGCTGGAGGACGCATGACACCTAAGTTAGGGCACAATGACCCGATTCACCACAAATGACATCATCGAGCCCCAGAATCATTCACTTTACTGGTGATGTCCACTCTCCCGGTAGTCTGGGAGACCTCCCTGAGATTGTGCGTCTCCCCGACATTCCAAGAGAAGTGATGGGGATGGTACCTCAGTCACGTTAGTGGTAGATTTGTCAGCTGCGTTCTCCTGAAAATGGGTTTAGCCCACAATATAATTTATATATGACGTTCTCAGGAATGAATACACTGAGACTGGGGTGCCAGGGACAACTTGCAGTGTTGATGGCTGGGAACAGCACATCGCGGCCATCTAATGGAATTGAATTCCCCCCCTCCCCCCAGTCTATATTATGTTTTTTACTGAGGTTCTTGACGTGGAAGCTGGCTGCTGTGTAAGAGAAGCACTGTCTCACACGTGTTATTACTCACACTGCTATAATGTGGCATGACTCAGGAGTTACAGTTGTAACTTGTCTATAATAAACAATTAATGGTATCAGTCCAGTTTGCGGGGACGCTGTGCTGTGCTCACCACTTCTCCACTGTCTTCACTGCTGGATACATCAGCCTTTCAGTCCCCAGGGTTAGTCTGTACTTCTCAATGCTTCTATTCAGCTTGGGGGTTCCCTAAAATAGAGGCTGACTAAGTGATAAATCAGATAAGCCGAGATGAGGTTCAATAAAGTCTCTGTAAATCCTTTTGTGTCTGATCGGCTGCATTACGTGGGGGTCATCCTATAAAGCTGGACATAGTTTAGATTGCAAACACAGGTGTAGCGTGGCCAAAAAAGGACACAATTACCAGCATGTGTGCATGAAACTAAAGGGGATGCGGTCAGCGTATCGGCGGTCATAATGTTTACATTGTTGACGGCTAACATGTCGACATTTTCAAAATGTCGACATGTTTTCGATACCGCAAATACCAACATTTTGCTGACATTAGGATTAGGGATTGGACATACTTACCGACACTGGCAGGTTAGAAGTACATTCCAGAGAATAGGTGCAGCACAGGAGAAGACTTAGAGATGGGAGTGGGAGGTGGTGATAATGAAGGATGATGGGCATAGTTCTTGTCAGGCCCGGGGGCACGTGGGCACTGGTAAAGTGGTACACAGAGAGGCGATATGTGCAGTAGGTACAGCAATGAGGAGGGCTTTGTCATTGAAATATGGATCTTTGCATGGGAAGACTCATACAGTCAGTGCAATTACTACCGAGCCTTAGTTATGATTTACCGCCGGACGCAGGTCCGGCAGTTCAAATCCCGACGCCAGAAGACCGGCACCAGTGAAGATTCCGACTGCACTAATGGTAAGTATAAACTAACCTAACCCTCCCTTGGGGTGCCTAACCCTAACCTCCCCCCTCTACGTGCCTAAACCTAATCCCCCTCCCCTGCTGCCTAAACCTAAGTCTCCCGGGGGGGTGCCTAACCCTAACCTCCCCCCGGGGGTACCTAACCCTAACTCCCCCTTCCCCTAGCCTAACCCTCCCGGGAGGGTGCCTAAACCTAAGTCTCCCGGGGGGGTGCCTAACCCTAACCCCCCCCCCCCGGGGGTGCCTAAACCTAAGTCTCCCGGGGGGATGCCTAACCCTAACTCCCCCTTCCCCTAGCCTAACCCTAACCCTCCCGGGGGTTGCCTAACCCTAAGTCCCCCCCGGGAGCCCCTAACCTAACCCTCCCAACCCCCCACCCCCCCCAGAGCTGTCCGTGCCCGGCTTACCTTCGATCGAGATGACGGGCTCCCAGGGTAGGTAATATGACAGGCATCGGGATTTCGATGCCTGGTATTAGACCCTTGCCGGGACAGTCGGCATGCCGATGGTCGGCATTTTGACCATCGGCATCCCGACTGCAGTACACATTTTCGGAAGATAGGTCGGTAAATAAAATCCACAAGGCAACAGCATTCGGGATAGATTGAAGCAGCACCAGTTTGGTTAATTAAAGATTAAAGTCCAATTAGTAAGTGAAGGTGGTGAAGTTATGTTTTAGTTCATCATCTCCCCTTGCTAATTGGCCTTTTAGTTACCAAATTGGTGCTGCTTCAATCCAGTGCAGATGTGGGAGGTATTTGAGGAGAATGAGACATTATTTTTGTAAGAGTTCCAATGTGGGGTATATAAAGGCCAGGTCAGAATCAGATATAACCACAATACAACATGCTTGCGTTTAGCGCACAGACCTAAATGTATCACCTCCATGGTGTGACTGGATCCATCTTCCTAGTAATAGGGGCAGTTCTGTCTCAGCACTTGAGTGGTGCCACCTGGATTTTTGTCGGCACGTTGCAGATAATGCTGAGATTGATGGACATCATGGCTGATGTGTGTTTGGTTAATATGGATGATCATTCCTCTCTCTAACCACAAGAGCAGGAAGCTTTGGGAAAGAATGTTCCTGTGTATCTGGCTCTTTGATCCTGTCTTGGGATGGTGAATAAACCTCGCATGGTGGAGACTGGAGAGGATTACTATGTCAGCCATGTCATGGGATAAGAATGTGGGGGTTAATAGCCGAGCCCTGAGTCTCCCAGTGAGTCACTGCTGAAACACTCAGAACCTGTAGTGAATGATGATGATTCCCACGGGGGGCCTCGACCACCAGAGCATTGCCCACATTGAGTCTTATCATGGCCGAGGAGGAAAATATCTGGCTGCTCGTTATGGTCATCTCACCGTGATTTACAGATCACTTACAGCAGGTGTGACTGTGTAACCTCAGTTCTGAGGGCCTCATTCAGCTGTGCACGCAAGCGCAATGCTGAACGCAGGTTACCCGATCATCTGAAATCTGTGTGTGCGCAGGGCCCGTTCTGCACATCGCAGAACGGATCCTGCATGAATCGTACGCAGAGTGCCGTTAATGGGCGATGAGGGGGCGTGTTGCCGCCATTGGGGGGGGGAAGAGGCCAGGTTCGCCGTCGGCTAATTTTTTTTTTTTACCCAGAAGCCTGTGAGGTTGTTGTTTTTTTGTTTTGCAGGGATCTTGATAGTCCGATTTATTGTGCTTAGTACCTGTGTGATTGTATTCAGTAGTCGCTCTGTACCTGTGAGTAAAGGTCTGTTTGCATGTTTGGACGAAACGCATGTTTTATATCGTGATTGGGTGAATCCTAATGGCTCGGGTAATTGTGTCCTTGAGCCCTGGCCCACATATTCCCTCTCACATTGGGGCAAGTAAACGCAGGGGCGTAGTCGGCTTTTGACACGAGGGGGAGTGAACATTGAAAAATAGGTTCCCCAGGTGTTTCCTGCGTGCCCCTTATAATACCCATCTGACCCCCTCTGTTTATCCTGTTTTGTGCCCCTCCATGTGTATGTCCAGTATTGTGCCCCTCCCCTCATCTGTATGCCTCTGACTGGCAGCACCGCGGCGTGATGACATTACAGGTCTGTCGCAGTGGCGACCGTGTCTGCGTCCTTTGCCGGTCGCACGTCTGCGACTTTATGCAGATGCCGCTACAAAGTCCTTCCCTGGTGTACAACCGTGCATCAAAAAGTGCAAGGACTGAGACGCCCGCTGTCAACGTCGATAGACGCTGATATACCAATTGGCGCAGATTACCCATCTAAACGAGGCCTCCTATGTGAACGCTTCTCTGTCTCCGTAGGCGACCACTATCAGCAACATACCCACCACACTCCCATAAAACCATCTCCGTGCATTCGCTATACGCTAAGCCACCTCCCTTTTTCTTAATCAAGTATTTTTTATTTCAAGTTTTGAAAATACACCCAATAAAAAATAATAATAATAAAAGCAAGTGCGGCAAGTATGAAAAGTACATTTTGTGGCATATAGATACAGACAAAGCAAAGTATAAGGTATAGTCATATTATTTAGGATATACATGCATACATACGAGTACCCGAAGGCGCAATTCGGGTTCCCAAAGTAGGAGCTAGAGACAGAGAACAATAAGCATAAGAGGTGCATAAAAAATATCCCACCATAAGACTGACTACACCCGCAAAAATAATAACTATACAAATACAAAATACACCCAAAGCAACCCTACCCTATAACCCCCACCCTGTATAGCCTATCCCCAACTCAGGTATACCTGGATCCCACATTTCCCTCCCCCTAACTAATCTACTACTAACAGTCCCCCCTCCCTCCCCCCGATTGAAAGGATAGATATTCGGATAACTGACTGGGGCAAAAACACAAAAATGGCCATATCCAGGATGAAGCAGGCAGCCGGCTCCTCCCATAAACTACTTTCCCGCATTTCCGCAAAATGACTAGAAATGTATACAGAAATACTGAAATATAATAGGCTAAAAAGCAAACAGATCACGTATATCTAAGGTGCTCTAACAGAGAAATTACCTTTACCAGGTAAGCAGGGTAATCCCATAAAATAGACAGAAGCTTAGAAATAGCCACAGCAAAATATATATAAAACAGAATATCTAGATATAGCAGGAGTCTCATATAACAAACATATAACCAAATAAAATATAATAATCACAAATGATATTAAATGACATACAAATACGTGATAAAAAGGATATATATAAGAAAACTATAAAGTACTAGGCAATTACAGAAGAATCTTCAAATATACTATGGCAGGTCATATCTTACTAACAACTTGTATATAACAACTGGTAAGGCAAAATAATAGATTGATGCAGATCAGACCGGCCAAGCTTCGGCCCCCTGTGAAATTGCACCATAATGAGCAGTCCCGTTCCAGCACGCCCGAAAACCGACAGGAAAGTGCATAAAATATAACAGCAGCAAGTCCTGGAACCACGGCAGACCCCACAGGTTTAAATATCTGAACTTGGCCAATGCAGAGAGAACCACAGACATATGGCAGGAGAAATACATGAACCGATTTTCCTCAAATGGAGTGTGAACTGCAGGATCAAAGAATGGAGATTCAGACATCTCAGTTTCCTCCCGGGGTTGCCAAGGGATACAGCAGGAAGCAAGAATATTCATTTGTAAATCCCCAACTTTGCTGATAAGTCTCTGAGCAGAGGCATTGATAGCTTGCAGGATCTGTTGTAGAGAAGCCTCCATGTTTGTTTTGTACAGGTGTGATGATAGCAGAAATCAGCAAGGACTGGGTATAGGAGCTGTGTAATGGAGGCTGGGGTGGGGCCCAAACAAGAATTATGCGACCGAGGATTACAGTGTAGGCAGTCTTACAGAGACACTGTCCCTCCACATGTACCCAGGATCCAGCAACCTTAGTGAAGCAGGGCAGGGACTGTATTCAGCCTCCTCACCTAAAATGGCCACAGGACAGACTGACAGCTTGGTACAGTAAGGAGCCAGAGCATCCACCCGCAACCACGACCTTCGGACCACACACACACCGAGCACCAGACAATGAGGACTGCCGGGGACCAGACAGCACAGGAGTGTCAGGAACAGCATAAAGGGAGACACAGCCGGGACCTCAGCTAGGCCAGGATACTGTCTTCAGTGTCGGAGCTGGTAAGTATCATTAGCAGGCACGCAGGGGGACCAAACTACCTCCGGAGGTGCAGTGATATGTAATGCACCTGTGGTTTAAGTTTCAGCCCAATACCACCAGGGAAACAGGATAAAACACAGATATTTAGCAGGAGCTCATGCAACCAGCTGCCTGCTCTGACCAGAGCCAAGCCACGCCCCCCCCAAGCCACCTCCCTTTTAACGCCCAGGAACACCCGATACATTTTCGAAATATTTCTGAGTCTGCGTCTCCCTTAATCGCAACTCTGGCTATGTGCGCACGCTATCTGGCCGCATGTTTAATGAGACTTAGTTGCATGCACAGAAGACCAAAAATCACACCGCGGCATCCGATATCGCCACGGGATCCAACTCAGCATCAGGCCCTACATCCGTGATGCTGTCGGGAACTCAGGGCCAGGTACTGCACCGACGGTGCAGGGTCAGTTAGTAAAAATAAAGTGTAGCGAGTATGTGCGCACGGCTGGGATTACTGAGGTCCAGCTGACCACTCCCCCTGCGCCTTTCCTCCTGGCTACACCTCTGAGTAACCACTGTCAGAGCGAAAGGCCTGTTCTTTTGGGAGTCAAACAGGGCGTCCAGAAAATCTCCAGCTAATCTGGGACTCTCGTGGGTATTCTGGAAGAGGAGGCACCAATGCCTTATAATAGAGTATATTGTAAAGTACACTCCAGGGCCGGATTAACAATGGGGGCAGATGGGACTACAGCATACTTGCCGACATTCAGCTCCCTCCTTCCGGGAGGGAGCTGAATGCCTGCATAGAGGGGGAGGCGTGGCCGGCTATGACAACGTTTTGGGGGTGGGGCCAGGGGCGTGACCGCACGAATGCGTCATCGTGGCCCCGCTCCCTCTTCACAATGCCAAAAATAAAGGCATTGTGAAGCAGGAGGCGGAGCCACGATGAAGCGATTCAGCGCGAATCGCGTCAACGGACATCCCCGCTGCGGGGGTTTCTAGTAGTTGTGCGGGGGGCAGCCGGCAGCCGGGAGGCTTGCCTGCCTTTCCGGGGGGTCGGGAGCGGCACCCGATATTCGGGAGGCTCACGACCAAATCGGGAGGGTAGGCAAGCCTGGACTACAGGTCCAAGCCTCCACCTAAATATAGGCCCATCATCGTGGCAGGATGACGAGGACCAGCCTCCCAGATGGCCACATGGTCGTACATTAATAATAACTTATAAAAAAAAATTTATTTTCATCTCATAATCATGTCATTTTTGTACTTTTACCTTATTTAGGGGCTGATAGTGTAGGCCAGGTCTGGCCAACCTGTGGCTCTCCCTCTGTTGTGAAACTACAAGTCCCAGCATGCTTCACCAGCTGATCGGTGGGAGGGTATGCTGGGACTTTCACAACAGCTGGAGAGCCACTGGTTGGCCAGGCCTGGTGTAGGGCGTGTCCCTTCCACATGGCATTAGCCACACCCACACATCACTGGCCACACCCACACTGGCCACAGCTTCCCTACCTCACACAATAGACCCATGATCATGTTCAGCACCAGGTCCATGTGGCCCTTAAACCGGCCCTGGGAACGAGCACTAAACACTTAAATCCAGCACCCGTGTGTCCCGGGCCAAATAAATGTTAACTTGTGTAATTTTCAGGGGTTTTCTACCGTAGTCCTCTAATTAACACCAACGGGCCAGGATTTCAAGATTTCCAAAATTATGTACTGTACAGGTAAATTTATCTGAAACAGCCACATCACAGCCTGGAAAATACCAGGTCTGTGAGATTACAGTAAATATACGTATTTACTGGTAACAGTTTTTACAGAGTGTCACAAAGAACCAGTGACACCAGTAACCCACACACCAAAGTACAGAACGGGCTATTTCTGTCTGTCCAGAGACCCAGGATTGCTTTGTTCTAAGAGCCGCTGAATCACAGCCCTTCTCCTCGGATGCTGACAGCACAATAGGCTTTCACTATTCACTTTGTCAGTTTCATTTTGTTTTCCATACATCTTAGATTCGGGAGACAGATAGCAGTCACCTTAATAACGTGAATATCTGATGTATAATTAGTAGAGACAACGCCACAGCAGACAATTCTGCCAATAGGAAGCAGCTTCACAACGAGAGGCCGGAGTCGGGGATTCCACCGGTGGAAAATTATTAATAAATAGCTCAGGCAGTCTAGACAATGATTTACTGTAACAGGGCCCAGAGAGAACAATGCAGGTCTGCCCATGTCTGTGCTTAATACCTCACATCAGCGGACTTGGCTTAAATGCTGAATTTTAATGTCTGTGCTGCGGCCCCTGAAATCCTGTTTCCACTATCTGTGTGTTATTTACATCCACACAGGGCAGAGGTCTGAGATACAGGATCACAGGAGCGCGATGGGTGTCCGGCGGGAATTCTCGCAATTCCAAATGAAAGGGCTGATCCAGGGCCGGATTCGGAGGTGGACGCAAGTAAAACATCGGACACAAGCACCCGATGTTTTACTTTTGCACATGTGTCTGAGAAAAGCGCAGCGCATTTGTCCTGATTTACCTGAGTTACCACCGCCCGGCGCAGATCGGAACTGCATGGAGATCCATATAAGGATAACATATAAGTCTCACATAAGGACTGAGGACACATTATTGGTGGATTCCTGGATGTCCCAGCGATTTCTCAAACTTAATATGTCTAAGACTGAGCTGATCGTCTTCCTACCCTCCCACATAACATCATGTCCCACTATTTCTTTATCAATAGATGGCATAACTATTTCATCTAGTCCCAAAGTGCGCTGTCTTGGAGTCATCCTGAACTCTTCCCTCTCCTACAAACCACATATTCAGAACCACTCGCAGTCCTGTCGTTTCCATCTCAAGAATATTTCCAAGATCAGACCCTTTCTCACCCAGGATGCCACCAAAACCCTCATACACTCACTGGTCATATCCAGATTGGACTACTGTAACCTCCTCCTATCTGGCCTCCCCAAATCCCGTCTCTCCCCTCTCCAGTCTGTCCTCAATGCTGCTGCTCGGCTTCTATTCCTCTCCAAACGCTCTACATCTGCCTCCCCTCTCCTACAAGCCCTCCACCGGCTCCCCTTCCCTTTCAGAACCCAATTCAAGGTTCTCACACTCACTTACAAAGCCCTCACCCATTCCTCTCCCATTTACATCTCTGATCTCATCTCCCTTCACTCTTCTGTCCGCCCTCTTCGTTCACTTAATACATGCCGCCTTTCATGCCAATTGATTACTTCCTCCCGTTCCCGCCTCCAAGATGTTGCCCACGCTGCTCCCCACCTTTGGAACTCTCTCCCTCTCCCCATCAGACTCTGCACCAGCCAGCCTTCTGGGAGGGAGCTGATTGTCGGCTAATAGCAGGGGGCGGGGCCGGCCATTGGGGGCAGAGCAGGGGGCGGGATGGCCATTTTGTGTCATACTGGGGCGGAGCCGCACGATCGCGTCATCGTGACTCCGCCCCCTCTTCACAATGCCGTGATTTTCGGCATTGTGAAGCAGGGGGCGGGGCCACGGTGACGCGATTCTGCGCGAATCGCGTCACCGGGCCCCCCGCTGCGGGGAGTTCTGTGTTTTTCAGGGGGGGAGGGTCGGACACTTCCGGGAGGCTCGCCTGCCTTTACGGGGGGCCGGGAGCGGCGGCTCCCGGCCAAATCGGGAGGGTAGGCAAGCCTGGTGTACAGGAGTCAGGGATGGAGGTGCAGGGTGTACAGGAGTCAGGGACGAAGGTTCAGGGTGTACAGGAGTCAGGGATGGAGGTGCAGGATGTACAGGAATCTGGGATGGAGGCGCAGGGTGCACAGGAGTCAGGGATGGAGGCGCAGGGTGCACAGGAGTCAGGGATGGAGGCACGGGGTGCGCAGGAGTCAGGGATGGAGGCGCGGGGTGCGCAGGAGTCGAGGATGAAGTCGCAGGCTGCGCAGGAGCCGGGGATGGAGGCGCGGGGTGCGCAGGAGTCGGGGATGAAGGCGCAGGGTGCGCAGGAGTCGGGGATGAAGACGCAGGGTGCGCAGTAGTCGGGGATGGAGGCGCAGGGTGTACAGGAATCGGGGATGGAGGCGCAGGGTGTACAGGAGTCACGGATGGAGGCGCAGGGTGTACAGGAGTCAGGGATGGAGGCGCAGGATGCACAGGAGTCAGGGATGGAGGGGCAGGATACACAGGAGTCAGGGATGGAGGCGTAGGGTCTACAGGAGTCGGGGATGGAGGCGCAGGGTCTACAGGAGTCGGGGATGGAGGCCCAGGGTCTACAGGAGTCGGGGATGGAGACGCAGGGTGCACAGGAGTCGGGGATGGAGGCGCAGGGTGTACAGGAGTCGGGGATGGAGGCACAGGGTGTACAGGAGTCAGGGCCTGGAGGCGCAGGGTGTACAGGAGTCAGGGATGGAGGCGCAGGGTCTACAGGAGTCGGGGATGGAGGCGCAGGGTGTACAGGAGTCAGGGATGGAGGCGAAGGGTCTACAGGAGTCAGGGATGGGGGTGCAGGGTGTACAGGAGTCAGAGATGGAGGTGCAGGGTGTACAGGAGTCAGTGATGGAGGTGCAGGGTGTACAGGAGTCAGAGATGGAGGTGCAGGGTGTACAGGAGTCGGGGATGGAGGTGCAGGGTGTACAGGAGTCAGTGATGGAGGTGCAGGATGTACAGGAGTCAGGGATGGAGGCGCAGGGTCTACAGGAGTCAGGGATGGAGGTGCAGGATGTACAGGAGTCAGGGATGGAGGCGCAGGCTGCACAGGAGTCAGGGATGGGGGTGCAGGGTGTACAGGAGTCAGTGATGGAGGTGCAGGGTGTACAGGAGTCAGAGATGGAGGTGCAGGGTGTACAGGAGTCTGGGATGGAGGTGCAGGGTGTACAGGAGTCAGTGATGGAGGTGCAGGATGTACAGGAGTCAGAGATGGAGGCGCAGGGTCTACAGGAGTCAGGGATGGGGGTGCAGGGTGTACAGGAGTCAGGGATGGGGGGTGCAGGGTTTCATCACAGCCCCCCTCACAGCGGCACAGCCTCCTCCATCACAGCACTGGCCCTCACTCAGACTTACCTGCTGGCTCCAGGGCAGGCTGTCCTTAACAGCGACAACAGAGGACTGGCGGCGGGGAACTGGTCTGACTGGCGGCGACGTTGGGGGCGCCCTCCTGAGCACTGCCGTGCACCTGCGCAGGCAGCTGTGACACAGAGGTCTATTTACTGAGCCTTGGATGGAGATAAGGTGAACA
Organism: Taudactylus pleione; assembly: GCA_031769625.1. NCBI lineage: Eukaryota > Metazoa > Chordata > Amphibia > Anura > Myobatrachidae > Taudactylus > Taudactylus pleione. Next base: position 14,424 of record JAUIMM010000279.1, read on the forward strand.
GAGATAAATTACCAGCCAATCAGATCCTAACTGCCATGTCACAGGCTGTGTTTGAAATATGACAGGAGCTGGTTGGCTGGTACTTAATCTCCGTTCACTGTATCTCCATCCAGGGCTTAGTAAATAGACCCCACAGTCTGCTCGGAGGCCGCTTTGCATGTCACTGGCCGCGTCTGTGTAAAACGGGCCCTACCTGTCACCGTCCCTGGATGGCAGCCATAGACTGTAACAGAACAGTGCCCCTAGAGGTGAAATGATAGAATGCTCACCTGCTTTTTTTTCTCACAAGTAATAACATTATAACTCTGTGTATCACATACATGGCAATGGTTTGTATTTATTCAACAAGACTTGTGTCTTTAGAACACAGGTTCTCAAACTCGGTCCTCGGGACCCCACACAGTGCATGTTTTCCAGGTCTCTTCACAGAATCAAAAGTGAAATAATTATAACCACATGTGGATCTTTTAAAATGTGTCAGTGAGTAATGAATTAACCTGTGCACCTACTGGGTGACCTGGAAAACGTGACCTGTGTGGGGTCCTGAGGACCGAGTTTGAGAACCACTGCTTTAGAACGTTTAATGTGAATACAATGTCACTTTCTAATGGCTAACACAGGATTCTGCCCTGTCAGTAGCATGTAATAAGATACATTCTGGAGTGTATGACAACCCTGTATGTCTCTTTCCTCCCAGGGGGCTGGAGACAGTTTTATTGGGGCGCTGGCCTTCTATATGGCACGTTATCCTCAGCTCAGCATAGAAGAGATGGTGAAAAGGTCAAACTACATAGCGTCAGTGAGCGTCCAGGCAGTGGGAACGCAGACATCCTATCCGCACAGGAAAGACCTTCCTCAGGATCTCTTCTCATAAAGGAAATATGAGAGAATGTCAAATATGTTTTTATCTTCCAGACCTCTTTCTAAGGAAGCTCATAAAATGTACGCTAATTAGGGTGAACTGAAATGACCTCTTCAATGTATCATACAGGGCAATCTCTGTTCATTGAAACCAAGGTATTCCCATTGCTGAGAAATGCATCGCCCCAAACAGTAATACCCTGATGCATTTTAATAGTTTGGTGTGTAGGACCTGCTATTGCCTGCAGGTGTCGGTGCTGTCACTGTTTGTGTAGAGCTGTTTAATTATCCTTTCAGAGAAGACAATAGTGACACCCTCAGGCTGTGTAACGCTATTACACAACATAGATATGGTATCAATGCAAAACCATGAACAGAACTACAAAACAAGGCAACCCCTATGCATAGTAAAATAAACTGAAACTTTTAATTATAATTAATTTGAAACAACAAGGTTGAATGTATAATACAGTACGTGCCACTTTCCATCAAAGCAACAGATTACGAAACATTCTTTGCATAACGCTGTGTACTATTTTGGTGCTGTATATATAAAGATTAGTAATAAAATACTACAACAGCGGTGTAACATCCAGATTCTCTCATTTGATTAGTTGCTATGGGTTACAGCAACTGTTTCCGATTATATAACTGATCTGAGACTCAGATACACCTACAGGACCAGCATAATGAGATTCTGAGTGGAGTGAGGCTCTGCTTGGGTGGATGAGCAGCACTAATGATGTCACTTTGATACATTATTCACACATTAAACCACTGCAGCCAAATCAATAGGGAGTTGCTACTTGATTGTAAATATTGTGGATATGAATTTAGATACAGTTGTCCTATAACACTTGCGGTCTCGGTTTATAAATTTGGAAATATATCAAATTCACAAGGGTGTCGTGGCGTTTGGGAATTTAGTTATAAATCATTCTTACGCGAAGGCCTATTCAGTACACCTAATATCTGTGATAACAGAGCAGGTGCTATGGGAAAACATTCTCCAGCCCTTATGCCTGCAATGTGCCTCCCCCCTCCCAGAGTTTATCGTATGTCGCTTGTACACGTCATACAGTTTTGAAAATAGACTTTAATGCAGAATTTCCCAAACACCGCCATTACAGTCCAGGTTTTAAGGATATCCATGAGTCCAGATGGTAAGATCAAATTGACCGAGTTAATTAAGTTGTCTGTGCTCAAGCCTGGATATCCCTAAAACTTGGACTGTAATGGCAGAGTTTCTGAAACTCTGCTTTAACCCTATAGAACAGGGGTTCATGTACAACAGGTCATGTTTTCTGGATGTCTTTAATCATGCACAGGTGAGTTAATCTTTCTTACTGGGTCAGTAATTGTCCCACTTGCTTTCACAGACAGAAATCCTTAGAACATGGCCTGTTGGGAAAACTAGAGGATTGCGGAGCATTTTAGTTTGAATGTAAATGTTATGCAAATAATGCCCAAGACGTTTCTGTGATGGTGCTAGCAAGTCTGCTTCCAGCTCCCACCATTTCTATTGTTTCCCATTATCTTCTGTCAGTCTAATGAAAGTGCGGTAATCCTCTCACAATACAATAGCTTGTGGGCATGGTCTACTGGCCTAGCTGTCTACTCTCACTGAATGTCTGCGAGACTCCCAAAGAGAGTGTGTAACTGCTGCAAGGTGTGCACGACGCCTAATTACCTAGCCACGCCCATCTAAACACTTGGGGGGAGATAAGACAAACCTTTTAAAGCGGACAAGTGGAAAGGTTTGCCCATAGGAACCAATCAGCTGCTAGCTTTCATTCATCTAGTAGTGTTTCCCAGCTCCAGGCCTGTCCTCAGTGACCCCTAACAGTGCATGTTTTCAATATCTCCCAGTTGGTGCACAGCTGCATCCATTACTGCATGACACATTCTAAAACAGTGGTGTCAAACTGGGGCCATCCAGCTGCAGTGGAACTACACATCCCAGCATGCACTTTTGCTATTAGGGCATGCTGGAATGTGTAGTTCCACTACAGCTGTATTTGACACCCCTGTTCTAAAAGATCCAAAGGCGGAGCTAATTATTCCAGTTGTGATACTGAGGAGATCTGTAAAACATGAACTGTGTGGCGTCCCCGAGGACTGGAGTTGGGAAACACGGATCTAGATCCATCTATAATATGATATGGAGAAGCTGGTTGGTTGCTACAGACAACGTCTCCATTTGTCCTCTTCAGATGATTTGATTCATCTCCCCCTGACAGACATCATACCCCTTGCACTTAAGGTGTGTACATGAGTGGGGCTTTATGTGGTTACTCCATCCACTCAATTACAGTAGTTACATCATCCAGCTGTGTGACACCCCCTGAAGAAGTCCTTGGCGAAACGCGCTGGGTATGGCTTAGACCGTAAGGCGTGACGTCAGCTGCTCCATCCAGAGGCAGTGGTGTTCCGAGGATACTGCCGGCAGTCGCGGCTATTTACCGATTGACGGGGACGGACCTCCGAGCTATATGTGCAGTTTTAATCTTTGATGTACGTGAGCATTATTTCAAGTAAAGTCTTATATATACACCACTCTCACGAGTGCGCTCCTTGTTGCTTATATTCGTAGAAATGGGTATCTTTCTGGCAAAAGGAATCTTTGGATTGAGCTGCGGTAAATCCTTGCGATTACATTTCGGGACTTATATTTGGGACATACAGTATTTGCGCTGAGGTGTAGACTCTTTGTGCTAAAATATATAAATCACACACACACACCACTAAAATAGGCACCAAAACATTGAGGTCACCCTAATTATGTCGTTAGTAACAAACATTTCATTGTAAAAAGAAAAGCAGCTATAACCGTGTGCCTCTCCCCCCTCATAAATGTGTGCATTATTATTTAAATGAGGTCCTGGTGTGGACAGAGGTGCCTATGCCTAATCATGTGATCATTTTTAGGTAATCGGAAGCCTGGGCTCATTAAGCATCATGATACCACAGCGGGCCTGGGCTCATTAAGCATCATGATACCACAGGGGAATCAATATGTAAAGCCAGCGGATCAAATACAGACAGCGTCAGCCTGACGGGTCGAAATCCCGACACCTCGAGGTAAGTATCTTACCCCTCCCATCTCGCCCCCTAACCCTCCCTTAGTGGTGCCTAATCCTACAGGCTACATCCCTACCACAGAAAGTTTCCCCAGGAGAGCACTGAGCACGCTCCCGCCAGTACATTGGCTGTTCTCGCAAATGAATATTCATAGCTGCCCTAGAAGATGGCCGCCTCCAAGCAGACATGTGGAGACTAGAGAAGAAACTATACAAGTATAGAACATGGGGCCTAATTCACTAGGGATCGCTCTTCTGCTTATACGCACTCAACGCAGTTGCTAATATCAGCGGTGATATTTAAATGTTTGCATTCGCACTGCGATCGCAACCTGAAATAAGGACGCCCACTTCCCCTTACATCCGTAGACTTGCCCAACGTAGGAAAACAGTCGGTAACATCGGACCCATACGCACACTGAGCCCAGACCTTACTCAGGAATTGCTTACTTCTGCGCACACTATGAGACCTCAGGCGGCGTCTGGTATCGTCGCAGTGGCTAATTTATGTACGCCCATGCAAGGGCGTTGAAACGCACTGGGATGTCTGCGTTCGTCTGACCACCACACCCGTCATCACCCACAAACGGCACTTCCCGTCAATCACTTTGTCATGGGTCTGTGCATCCTCTGTGATCGCAATAGCTAGTTCGCACATGCGCAGAACGCAACAATTGGCCGATTGCGTGCGTATAAGCAATCACGTTCCTTGCTGAATCAAGCCCATAGTCTGTTCTGCAGCAAGCAGTTAATAGATGCTCTTTAATAATCCTCAGTACTACACTATATAATATGGCGAGATAAGGATTCCTGAAAGAGGAGGATGGGATAGGTACGATTTAGTTCACTTCGAGCAGGTTGGAGGCTCCTAGTTTCTATCTCACTACTCCGCCAATGTAAAGAATAGACAGTATAAGATCAGGGAACAGATCAGCCTTTCCGTAACCAGAATAAGGCTGACGGCTTCTGCAAGTCTTTGTGTCCGAGGCATTAGCCATTAAAGCAGACTTCCTTTCTCTATACAAAAATAACAAATAATAATAAAAAAAAATGAAAAACTGCAGAAAAGGCAAAAAGAATCATCAGACACTGAGCAAATGTAACAACAATAAAATAAACTATCCTGAGGACAGCGTTGTGCAAAGACACTTATTACTTTATTAATGATAATATATCACAGACAAAATAAGGAGCTTATGGGAGAATTTGCTGTTTGGGGGGCAGAGAGTTCTCCGGAAAGATCGCTCGTTTAGTTAATGGGAAGTAGCAGTGACAATCGGAGACGTTGGCAGAGCAGTCGCCATTCCCAGCTGAGATGTTTTTGGCCACGTGCCCTCAGCATTGTCTCTGTAATTATTGGCAGTGTAACATCTGTGTTCCACTTCTCCGTCCTCGCACATGGCACAGGATGTCCGCAGCAGCTCCTCCCCCCATTCCCCCTTCCCAGGAGTCCTCTATTTTATGTAGGAACAGATAGTTAAATGCTTCGGATTTTCCTCTTTTCAAAGAATAGAACGTGTTGTCTTACTGGAAGAGAGAAAGAAATGGGAATTATGAACAGGTTATAGACCGCTCCCTGGGACAATGGCGGCACCAATCATTGCTATGAACTATAGTAAACGGATGTCCATTTGGTTATATGCATTCAGCTGAGGGTCAGATATATAATACTGAGAACTGTATCTCATTCATTTCTCCAACAATGCATAAAACTTTTCACACCATTTTTAGATTAGGGGGGGGTCGATTGTCTAACCTGCGTTAGGAGATAAAGTGAACGGTGATAAGGTAGCAGCCAATCAGCTCCTAGCTGCCATTTTTCAAACACAGCCTGTGACATGGTAGTTAGGAGCTGATTGGCTGGTACCTTATCACCATTCACTTTATCTCCTAACACAGCTTAGTAAATAGGCCCCTAAATGTGCATCCATTGAGAACACACACACACGATGAGTGATGATTTGTTACTAGCTTTTCTGCTGCTGCCCCCTGGTGGAGTAATAAATATGCTGTATAGCGGCTTCTGTATGTGAGCTGCAGACATCTGTCCATTTAGTGTTACTAACGCCGTACAGAATTATGTGATACCAGTGATCACAAAATACGCGCTAATTTGCGTAATTACTCGCTGCAGCAAATGAGGGACTCACTTTTTAAAAATAAGCAGGTCCTGCAGGACGCGCTATATGCGCGCCGCAGAAGCCGGCTCATTAGCTTCCCCCAGCGTCTCCCTAACCAATTGGCTTGGGCAGCTTGTCGTCTTCCAATGAGGACTCTGTCCCCATTAGATGCCCGCCCCGTCCCCAGCTCGCTGCCCGGTGGCGCTATCTATGGATGATGCAGCGAGCAGGAGCCGCGCACTCACAAGCACAGCCTCCCTCGCCGCCTTTACCACCACGGGGTTCTGCATGACGATTCTGGTAGGAATAGTGGGCAATCCGGCATGAGAGGAGAATGATGCCAGCAAGGAAAAGGTCCGGAGAGCAGATACCCCCTGCACTATCCGGTGTGGCACAATACCGGGAGCTAGAGAAGGAGATCCCAGAGATGCAGGTGGGTTTTATTTAATTTTTATACCCCTGTTTGCAGGTTCATGGACCACCCATGGATGGAAATGCTGCTGTCTGGGCACAGGAGGGGGTGCTCTGGAACAGGTTTTCATCCAGGATGTGTCTGTACATTGCTGCATTCATCTTTCCCTCTATCCTAACTAGTCTCCCAGTTCCTGCCACTGAAATACATCCCCACAATATGATGCTGCCACCACTATGCTTCACTGTAGGGATGGTATTGGCCTGGTGATGAGCGGTGCCTGGTTTCCTCCAAACAGAACGCCTGGCATTCACGCCAAAGAGTTCAATCTGTGTCTCATCAGACCAGAGAATTGTGTTTCTCATGGTCTGAGAGTCCTTCAGGTGCATTTTGGCAAACTCCAGGTGGGCTGCCATGTGCTTTTTACTAAGTAGTGGCTTCCGTCTGGCCACTCTACCATACAGGCCTGATTGGTGAATTGCTGCAGAGATGGTTGTCCTCCTGGAAGGTTCTCCTCTCTCCACAGAGGAATGCTGTAGCTCTGACAGAGTGATCATCGGGTTCTTGGTCACCTCCCTGACTAGGGCCCTTCTCCCCCGATCGCTCAGTTTAGAGGGCTGGCCAACTCTAGGAAGAGTCCTGGTGGTTCCGAACTTCTTCCATTTACGGATGATGGAGGCCACTGTGCTCATTGGGACCTTCAAAGCAGCAGATATTTTTCTGTACCCTTCCCCAGATTTGTGCCTCGAGGCAATCCTGTCTCAGAGGTCTACAGACAATTCCTTGGAATTCATGCTTGGTTTGTGCTCTGACATGCACTGTCAAGTGTGGGACCTTATATAGACAGGTGTATGCCTTTCATAATCCTGTCCAAACAACTGAATTTACCACAGGTGGACTCCAATGAAGCTGTAGGAACATCTCAAGGATGATCAGTGGAAACAGGATGCACCTGAGCTCAATTTTGAGCTTCATGGCAAAGGCTGTGAATACTTATGTACATGTGATTTCTTATTTATTTTTTAAATTAAATTTGCAAAAATCTCAAAAATATTTTACACGTTGTCATTATGGGGTATTGTGTGTAGAATTTTGAGGACAAAAATGAATTAATTCCATTTTGGAATAAAGCTGTAACATAACAAAATGTGGAAAAATATGAGATATGGTAAGAACTTACCCTTGTTATCTCTATTTCTACGAAGTCCATAGGGTTCCACAGGATACCTTGGGGTATAGGTGTGACGTCAGTCGCAGGGCACCAAAGAGTTAAGCTTTCAGCCTCCCAGGATGCACTAGGTCCCCCTCCTATACCCCGCCCCCGGGCCAAGGCACCTCAGTTAGTTACCAAGCCATAGGCCGGAGGAGGAGAAGGAAGAGAGAGAACAAAGATCTGGACACATACAAGAATCACATTCTCACCAGAGGGAGACGGAAAACCGGTGACCAGAGCAAAGCCCATCTGCAGCACAGGTGCGACAGGGCGGGAGTCCTGTGGAACCCTATGGACTTCATAGAAATAGAGATAACAAGGGTAAGTTCTTACCATATCTCATATTTTCTACTTCAGGGTCCATAGGGTATCCACAGGATACCTTGGGGATGTCCCAAAGCAGTATCCTTTAAGGGTGGGGACGCTCCTGTGCAGAAAGGAGAATCCGCTGCCCGAAGGAAGCATCCTGAGAGGCGAAGGTGTCAAACCTGTAATACCTCACGAAGGTATGGACAGAAGACCACGTAGCAGCCTTGCAGATCTGAACTGCCGAGGCACCACGTCGAGCTGCCCACGAAGGACCCACAGACCTAGTGGAATGAGCCTTCAGAGAAGGAGGGACCGGTAGGCCTTCATGAAGATAAGCTTCAGAAATAGCCATACGGATCCAGGCTGCCAAAGTTTGCTTTGAAGCAGGCCAACCCTTTTTACGGAAGCCATAGAGGACAAACAAAGCGTCCGACTTCCTAAACGAAGAAGTGCGGTCAACATAAGTCCTTAAGGCCCGCACAACATCCAAAGAGGCCTCACCCACGGAAAGACCCGGTGAGTTAAAGGCCGGAACAACTATTTCCTCGTTAACATGAAACTGGGAAACAACTTTGGGAAGAAACTCGGGCCGAGTGCGGAGCACTGCCCTGTTCCCATAAAAAACCAAGAAAGGGGGTCTACAAGAAAGAGCCCCTAACTCAGAAACACGTCTGGCCGAAGCAATGGCCAGAAGGAAAACAGTCTTAGCTGTTAGCCATTTAAGATCCACTGAGCCCAGTGGTTCAAACGGCGGTCCTTGGAGAGCCCTCAGGACCACAGCCAAATCCCAAGGCGCCACAGGTGGAACAAAGGGCGGCTGAATGCGGAGAACACCCTGCATAAAGGTGCGCACATCCGGGATTGTAGCAATCCTACGGTGAAACCAGACAGATAGGGCCGAAACCTGTACCTTCAAAGAAGCAAGGCGAAGCCCATGATCTAGTCCCGCTTGCAGGAAGGCGAGAATCCGAGACAGACGAAACTCCCGCGGTGCATAACCTCTCGGTCGACACCACTGGAAGAACGTATGCCACACGCGATGGTATATCCTCGCGGAAGACGGTTTCCGAGCTCGTAACATGGTACGCACCACAGAGCTGGAAAACCCCCGGGACCTCAGCATGGCAGTCTCAACAGCCACGCCGTCAAAGACAGCCGAGTCAGGTCCGGGTGAAGGCAAGGACCCTGAGACAGAAGGTCCGGTCGTAGCGGCAACCGCAGATGACTGTCCACGGACAGACCCTGAAGGTCTGAGAACCAGTGCCGTCTGGGCCACGCGGGAGCTATCAACAGGAGCGTCCCTCCTTCCTGTTTGAATTTCCGGATTACCCGTGGAAGAAGGGAGACCGGAGGGAACAGGTATGCGAACCGGAACGTCCACCGGACGGACAGAGCATCCACCAGAGACGCCCCTTCGTCTCTTGTGCGAGACCCGTACACCGGCAACTTGTTGTTGTGCCGGGACGCCATGAGGTCGATTTCTGGAAGACCCCACCTGTCCACCAGTAGTTGAAAAACGTCCGGGTGCAGGGACCATTCCCCCGGATGAACGTCCTGGCGACTTAGAAAGTCCGCCTCCCAATTTAGCACTCCCGGGATGAAGACCGCTGATATGGCCGGAAGATTGCGCTCCGCCCAAACCAGGATCCGAGAGACCTCTACGAGAGCCGCCCGACTGCGAGTTCCTCCTTGCCTGTTTATGTAGGCCACGGTGGTAGCGTTGTCCGACTGGACCTGCACCGGGCGACCCTGGAGAAACCGCTGTGCCTGCTGGAGAGCATTGAAGACCGCACGGAGTTCCAAGATATTTATTGGAAGCTCCGCTTCTGTCGGCGTCCACCTGCCCTGGAACAAGTGTGGACCCGAAACTGCTCCCCAGCCCCGAAGACTGGCGTCCGTTGTCAACAGGACCCAATTTGGAACCCAGAACGGACGTCCCTTGTTGAGGTGGGTCGTCTGTAACCACCACGCAAGGGACAGGCGAACCTCCTGGGTGAGCACAATCGTCTGGGACTTCAGAGACTGAGTCCGCCCGTTCCACTTGGACAGGATCAGGTGCTGCAGAGGTCTGGAGTGAAACTGGGCGTATTCCACCATGTCGAACACCGACACCATGGAGCCCAGTAACCTCATCGCCGAGTGTAAGGACACCCGGCGGCTGTGCAGGCAACTGCGCACCCTTGACTGTAAAGCAGAGATCTTGTCCTCCGTCACGAAGATCCTTTGCTGTCCCGAGTCCAATAAGGCTCCAAGATGCAGAATCCTCCGAGACGGGATTAGAGTGGACTTCTGCCAGTTGATTAGCCAGCCGTGCCGTTGCAGCAGTGCAATGGTCAGGTCCAAGTGGCGCAACAGGAGCTCTGGAGATCCTGCCACCAATAACAGGTCGTCCAAATACGGCAACATGCGGACTCCCTGCAGCCGCAGAGAAGCCGCCATGACCGCCATCACCTTGGTGAAAACACGTGGTGCTGTTGCCAGGCCAAAAGGTAACGCCCGAAACTGGAAGTGGTCGCTGCGGATTGCAAACCTGAGGAACTGTTGATGGCGCAAAAGAATAGGGACATGCAGGTAAGCGTCCTGTATGTCCAATGACACCAAGTAGTCCCCAGGTTCCAGCGCCAGAATGATGGACCGTAGGGTCTCCATCCGAAACTTCGGGACCCGCAAAGACTTGTTGAGTGCTTTGAGGTTGAGAATCGGACGATATGACCCATTGGGTTTCTGTACCAAAAATAGATTTGAATAGAAACCCTGGCCCCTCTGGGAGAATGGAACAGCCACTATAACTCCAGCCTGGAGCATAGTGTGCAATACCTTCCGCAGCTCCGTAGCCTTGTTCCGGTCTGATGGGAGACCCGTGGTGAAGAAGCGAGCCGGGGGTCTGTGCCGGAAGGAGAGGGCGTATCCGTGGGAAACCACCTCCAGAACCCAAGTGTCTGTCGTAGTGGTCGACCAACACTGGGCGAACTGTAGCAGGCGGCCTCCCACCCTGGGATCCCCCAAAGGGAGGCCCGGACCGTCAGGCCGCAGGCTTGTCATCTGGCTTGGGGGCCGGACGTCTGGTACTCCATGCCTGCTTCCGGGGCTTGACCGATTTCTTAGGGCCAGCCTGTCGAGGAAACGACTGTGGTTTGGGCCTGCCCTGGGCCCTAGATGACCGAAAGGACGATGGTCCCGAACCAGAAGGAGCAGCGGCCGACGGGAGACAAGCAGATTTGGCTGCCGCCAGCGTGGCCACAATCTTATCCAGATCCGGACCGAAGAGAACTTCTCCGGTAAACGGCAACGCTTCCAGACCTTTCTTAGAATCTGCGTCCGCCTTCCAGGATCGCAGCCACAAGGTGCGACGAGCAGCCACCACTGCTGAAGAAATTCTAGACACCAGAGTACTAATGTCTAGAGCCGCCTCGTTGATGTAGGTGGCCGAATCACGGAGATTGCCAATCAACTCCGCCTGTTCGGCCGGACAGTCGGATTCAAAAGAAGCCTCTAATGAATCCGCCCAGCGCTCCATCGCTCTGGCAACCCAGCAAATGGCCATAGCCGGCCGTGCTGCCCCCCCTGCAAGGGAATAAGCGGACTTCAGGCAGATTTCTACCTTGCGGTCCGTAGCATCCTTAAGGGAGGACATGGATGGCATCGGCAATGTGGCACTACGGACAAGACGGGTCACGTGAGAATCCACCTGTGGAGGGGATTCCCACTTAGCAAAATAATTATCCGCGAACGGATAAGCCACCGCCAGGCGTCTCTGCGGCTGGTATCTTTTGCCAGGTTGTTTCCACGCCTCCTCTAAATGGTCCACCAACTGACCCGAAAGAGGAAAGACTGTGGCATCGCCCTTCACATCTTTGAAAAAGGCATACTTAGATTTAGCCGCTGGGGGAACTTCGTCCTCAATCACCAAGGCTGTGCGGACCGCCCGAATAAGTCCAGGAATATATACTTTGGACTTAGCATCAGCGTCCTTAGTATGGAGAGGTTCCTGATCGTAAGGATCCAGAATCTCCCCATCATCAGACGTCCCTTCGTCATCCTCATAAGGAGCGGACAGAGACGCCACCGGCCTTTTATGAGGCCGCATCACAGACTCCCCTTGCAACACATCCGACAAGTGCTGTACAGAACTCGTCAGGGAGTTAACCCACGCTGGCTCCTGAGAACCCGGGAGCGGGGAAATAGGGAGACTGTGGGGTACCACCAATTGTCGTGGGAACCCCTGCATGGGTGACGACACCACAGACTGCTGGGACAAACCCATCGGAGTAAACGCGGGCTGCGGAGCTAACTGGCCCACTAAAGCTGTTAACGCCTGAGCGAAACAAGCCCAGGGCGGCTCCTGTACCGGTGCTGTAACCGTAATAGGCCGCGCCATGGACAAACACTGCCGGCAAAGGCCCTCCGCGCTACCCTCCCCCTCCGCTAACGGTACTTTGCACGTGGTACACTGTAGCCGGAGGGGAAAATCACTTTCAGACATGATGGCACCACGTATGTGACCTCTCTCACCAATTAAGTATTAAATAGGCGAGAGACCACCCTGCAGCACCGCACCGCAAGGGCTTTAGCAGAAGAACAGGGACAGTAATAAAGCTGACAGTTTAGAGAAGAAAAGTTACAGGCAGCGCTAGCACAGTCACATACAATGCAGAGAAATAACAATTCCTGCACTAACAGCGCTGATCACTCAACTACACAGACACAGGGCCTGGTAGGACACAGCGCTGCATACACAGACCTGAGCCACAGCGGAGGAGAGGTATGCGGGGGGACCCAGACCACGATGCTTCCGTCCAGCGCTTCCAGCAGCGTTCACCATGCGTTCTGGAGAAGATGGCCGCCGAGGAGCAGAGAGGAGGCTGGCCTGGGGGAGGAGCGCTGCCACAGGACCAGTCGGCAGCATGCAGAGAGGGCTGTGTGCAGCGGGGGAGGCGCCGGCTGTGAGACAGGGAAGGCGCGCTCCCCTGGCATGCATTTAACCCCTGGGACGCCGCAGCGCTACCGCTCTGCTGCGGTCCGCTGTCCCAGGGGGTAGTGGAAGCGCAGGTTGGTCGCCTGGCTCCACGCTGCAGCCAGTCCCCAGGGAGCCCCCTGCCTGGGGACTTAGGACCATGTGATCAGCGGGGACCCACCGCGGGACCCCGCTGCTTACCTCTGTCCCCCTTGAATCCGGCCATGGTCCGGAGCATCTGGGGTCACCGCTAGCTGTGACCCCAGACGCCCACCAGCATCCCCGGATCAGTACCGGCGTTCTGGTACCGGCGGGGTGTAGGGAAGACAGCATGGACGTCAGGACTGACAGTCCATGCTGTTCATCCAGATGTGCAGCCACAGCTGCATGAAGAAAAAGCTTCAGGGGCTCTTCTAGCCCCCACTCCAACAGGTGCACCCGACTCCGGCCGGGCACCAAACTAAACTAACTGAGGTGCCTTGGCCCGGGGGCGGGGTATAGGAGGGGGACCTAGTGCATCCTGGGAGGCTGAAAGCTTAACTCTTTGGTGCCCTGCGACTGACGTCACACCTATACCCCAAGGTATCCTGTGGATACCCTATGGACCCTGAAGTAGAAAAGTGTAGCGCTGTGAAAACTTTCCGGATGCACTGTATGTGTGTGTAAGTAGTGGAGTGCACATACATGCTGTAACACTGGAGGGAAGGTTAAATAAAATCTGTCTGTTGCTAGAACCACATTGTCTTCCTCATCTCTGAGCACCAGCTGCTGCAGTCAGCCGGGCAACAGCCCAGTGTACCGGCGGGGGAGCCAGCCTGGGTACCATAGAATGTGGTAACAGCCCAGCTTGTGGTGGGACCTTTTGGTGCAATGCCACTGAAAGCCCATAACCCCCTCCTTGCGCCCCAGTACTGCACCAGTTATCTACCCATGCCCCCTCCCTACCCCCAGAACTGCCTGCCCCAAGCCTTACCACCAGCACTGCCTGCCGCTACTCCTCTATCCCCAGCTCTATCCCACCTTCTCCTACCTTTATCCCCAGCTTTACCCCAACTGCTGCCTGCCCTCACCCCCCATAATATGTGATGGGACATAGAAACAGTGGAGTAGAACCCCAATTTGTTAAAGTGAGGGGTCCCTGGGCTCCACCATTTTTTTTCACTCAGCGCGATCACTGGATACTCTCCCTGACACAGCCCCTCTCACTTAACTGCGCACAGGAGCAGGGATAGGAATTTGGGGGCACATGGGGCCCAATTTTTTTCATTATTTATTTTCATTATTTATTTGCTCAAGGAAATTCTACCATGTAATGAAAATATCAATCAGAGGCTGGAATACTACACTGATATACAGTCAGGTGCATAAATATTGGGACATTGACAGAATTTTCATATTTTGGCCTCTATTCACCACCACAATGGCTTTGAAATGAAACAAACAAGATGTGCTTTACCTGCAGACTTTCAGATTTAATTTGAGGGTAATTACATCCAAATCAGGTGAACGGTGTAGGAATTACAACGGTTTCTATATGTGTCTCCCACTTTTTAAGGGGCCAAAAGTAACGGGACAAACTAAACCAGTGGTCTCCAATCTTAATTGGGGTGGGAGCTACTTGAGAAATATGAGACGTCTTGAAGAGCCACATTTTAATTTTGAAAGCTAAAATCTGGCTAATAACCAAACTTGTCATAGAAAAATAACAATGCATTTATTAATACAGTGATAAAGGGGTCTATTTATTAAGCTTTGAATGGAGATAAAGTGCCAGCCAACCAGCTCCTAACTGCGATTTTTCAAACATAGTTTGTGACCTGGCAGTTGGGAGCTGGTTGGCTGGAACTTTATCTCCATCCAAAGCTTAATAAATAGACCACACTTATTTAATTATTTTTTTTTTATTACTGCAACATCCAACCGTACAGTATATTAGCATTGCTCTGACGTTGCCGTATTGCATTAGTCTGCAGCCGGATACTCAGTGACATTTTGTGAATATAGAAAGATCTGCATTAACTAAACTTTATGGGCGCACACGTTGCACGAGAGTCGCCCTCCCCAATTCACTGACCGCCCAGAGGCCAATCATTACAGGAGGCAGCTGGTGAATCACAGCCATGGCAACACCTCTGAGGTACCCTGCACCCGACCACAGGGGCAGTGCCCCCTCCATAGACCAGTAAGAATACACATTCAATCAAACTCTGATTCTACTGGTAGAACTGGGGAGATGTGGAATAAATGAACTCACCGATAGGATCGTATTTCCTCAGGACAAGCTTGTCTTTCAGTTTGTTCCGCCTGGTGTTAAAGCGGTAGCCGGTTCCTGCAGCGCTCATCATCTGCACCAGGTACACTCTGGCGGAAGAACACAGATACAGAGGGGAGCGTTTAAAGTGCACCCGCTACATATTCTCAATGGGCACAGCCATTTTTTTTAAATCAGCTGCACACTGAAAATTAAATATCTGCCACCGTTCAGTGTGGACGCAATGTTAGCCAGCATCTCATGGTACAGCACGCAATGGTAGGCAGCATCTCATGGTACAGCAGGCAATGTTAGCCAGCATCTCATGGTACAGCACGCAATGTTAGGCAGCATCTCATGGTACAGCAGGCAATGGTAGGCAGCATCTTATGGTACAGCAGGCAATGGTAGGCAGAATCTCATGGTACAGCAGGCAATGGTAGGCAGCATCTCATGGTACAGCAGGCAATGGTAGGCAGCATCTCATGGTACAGCAGGCAATGTTGGGCAGCATCTCATGGTACAGCAGGCAATGATAGGCAGCAACTCATGGTACAGCAGGCAATGTTAGGCAGCAACTCATGGTACAGCAGGCAATGTTAGGCAGCATCTCATGGTACAGCAGGCAATGTTAGGCAGCATCTCATGGTACAGCAGGCAATGTTAGGCAGCATCTCATGGCATAGCACGCAATGTTGGGCAGCATCTCATGGCATAGTACGCAATGTTGGGCAGCATCTCATGGTACACACGCAATGTTGGGCAGCATCTCATGGTATAGCACGCAATGTTGGGCAGCATCTCATGGTACAGCACGCAATGTTGGGCAGCATCTCATGGTATAGAATGAAGGGTGAGGGGACATTAGCTAACGAGTGCAAGCTCCAAATACTTCAGTTTTTCTTAGCTTGGTAAATAGCACCGTTCCCATAAAGGCCTAAAATCTTACTGGAGCAGCAGTATCCGCACTGTATATGAGAGAGAACTGCTTGACAAATAGCCCCACATGAGAGAGCCCAGAGATTTTATAGCCATAAATAACTACTAGAAATAAGACACAACAGTAGGAAGATTTGACTGTTAAAGTCTAACTCAGTGTAGTTACACAAAAACGCCTGTTTTTGGGGGTTTACCTCAAATACCAAGTATCCCCCGGATGTATGAAGCAGAGACCGCAGCAGGTATCTCCGATACCTGCTGCGATCCCTCCATTGTTGCTGGAAGCTGCCTCCCCCATAGGTTTCTATGGGGGATGCGATGCTGCCAAATGTATCAATATCGGGAATGCGAAGCATCTATCTATGTGAAGGTAGCGTTAGACGCTTTAGCCTATGGAGACTTACCGCATTTCAGCCGGCGGAGGGATCTCCCAGATCCCTCCACCGACAATGGGCGCTGCTCGCGCATGCGCAGCAGCCTCCAGCCCCATCGCAGGAACGGGCTCCTTTTGGAGCCTGTCACCCTGCATGTGCCGGATCATACATTCGGCCGCTATGATCGCATTTTGCAATGCGATCATGGGTGGTACTGCATGCCCTGATCGCATTGCAAAATGCGATCATTAATAAATGGGCCCCATAATGTAGTATGTCACAGGCCAGTCACATTATGGTTATTATTTATTTCTTGTACTGTGGTTCCTACTGCGCTGGAGTCCACAACCCTGGATTTGGGGAGGGGGAGATAATATGGGACTTTTGCTTCCTCCTGCTGCATATGAGGCACACACCAGAAAAGTTGTTGCCCAGAGTAACTAAGAATATATAGGGTTGAGTCTAAATCCCTTCAGCTCATGGACCCGGATGTGATGCCGAGTGAGGGCAGAAGTGCGGTTTCATGCCCTTAAGAGGAGCTGCTATATTGTCTCTGGCCACCAACTGTAGAAACTTCTACCCTCGCGGGCTAGCCTCGGGCAAGGTGGCACGCTACGCTCCGCTCGCCACAGGTTACTATTCCCAATAGATGTATACATGGATAGTAAATGACGACATCAGGGACTTTAACTGAAGGGCATCTAGCCGAGACTGATTATATAGGATACTGCAGAAATGCCTGATATGCTGTGCCTATCACACAGGGCACTACATATATCACACGGGCCACTACATATATCACACAGGGCACTACATATATCACACGGGCCACTACATATATCACACGGGCCACTACATATATCACACGGGCCACTACATATATCACACGGGCCACTAACATATATCACACAGGGCACTACATATATCACACAGGGCACTACATATATCACACAGGGCACTACATATATCACACAGGGCACTACATATATCACACGGGCCACTACATATATCACACGGGCCACTACATATATCACACGGGCCACTACATATATCACACAGGACAGGCAGCTGACAAGCAGCAGATAACGTACAACTTGTACTTACTTTGATTTGCCGGCTGCAACTGATGCACATGTGATGGGGAAGAATAAGAATATTACTAAACACGACACGACACATTCCACTCACACTCACTCCTCCCCCTAATCCCACTCAGCTGCACACTCACTCCTCCCCCTAATCCCACTCAGCTACACGCTCACTCCTCCCCCTAATCCCACTCAGCTGCACGCTCACTCCTCCCCCCAATCCCCCTCAGCTGCACGCTCACTCCTCCCCCTACTCCCACTCAGCTGCACGCTCACTCCTCCCCCTACTCCCACTCAGCTGCACGCTCACTCCTCCCCCTACTCCCACTCAACTGCACGCTCACTCCTCCCCCTACTCCCACTCAGCTACACGCTCACTCCTCCCCCTAATCCCACTCAGCTGCACGCTCACTCCTCCCCCTAATCCCACTCAACTGCACGCTCACACCTCCCCCTAATCCCACTCAGCTGCACGCTCACTCCTCCCCCTAATCACACTCAGCATGCACGCACGCTCCTCCCCCTAATCACTCGGCTGCACGCTCACTCCTCCCCCTAATCACACTCGGCTGCACGCTCACTCCTCCCCCTAATCACACTCGGCTGCACGCTCTCCTCCCCCCTAATCACACTGAGCTGCACACTCACTCCCCCTAATCACACTCAGCATGCACGCCCACTCCTCCCCCTAATCACACTCGGCTGCACGCTCACTCCTCCCCCTAATCACACTCAACTGCACGCTCACTCCTCCCCCCTAATCACACTCAGCATGCACGCTCACTCCTCCCCCTAATCACTCAGCATGCACGCTCTCCTCCCCCCTAATCACACTGAGCTGCACACTCACTCCCCCTAATCACACTCAGCATGCACGCCCACTCCTCCCCCTAATCACACTCGGCTGCACGCTCACTCCTCCCCCTAATCACACTCAACTGCACGCTCACTCCTCCCCCCTAATCACACTCAGCATGCACGCTCACTCCTCCCCCTAATCACACTCAGCATGCACGCTCACTCCTCCCCCTAATCACACTCACTCCTCCCCCTAATCACACTCAGCTGCACGCTCACTCCTCCCCCTAATTACACTCAGCTGCACGCTCACTCCTCACCCTAATCCCTCTCAGCATGCACGCTCACTCCTCACCCTAATCCCTCTCAGCATGCACGCTCACTCCTCCCCCTAAACACACTGAGCATGCACGCTCACTCCTCCCCCTAATCACACACGGCAGCACGCTCACTCCTCCCCCTAATCACACTCAGCAGCACGCTCACTCCTCCCCCTAATCACACTCAGCTGCACGCTCACTCCTCCCCCCAATTACACTCAGCTGCACGCTCACTCCTCACCCTAATCCCTCTCAGCATGCACGCTCACTCCTCACCCTAATCCCTCTCAGCATGCACGCTCACTCCTCCCCCTAAACACACTGAGCATGCACGCTCACTCCTCCCCCCTAATCACACTAAGCATGCACGCTCACTCCTCCCCCTAATCACACTCAGCATGCACACTCACTTCTCCCCCTAATCACACTCAGCTGCACGCTCCCTCCTCCCCCTAATCACACTCAGCTGCACGCTCCCTCCTCCCCCTAATCACACTCAGCTGCACACTCACTCCCCCTAATCACACTCAGCTGCACACTCCTCCCCCCTAATCACACTCAGCATGCACGCTCACTCCTCCCCCTAATCACACTCACTCCTCCCCCTAATCACACTCAGCTGCACAACCACTCCTCCCCTTAATCACACTCGGCTGCACTCTCACTCCTCCCCCTAATCACACTCAACTGCATGCTCACTCCTCCCCCTAATCACACTCAGCATGCACGCTCACTCCTCCCCCTAATCACACTCAGCATGCACACTCACTCCTCCCCCTAATCACACTCACTCCTCCCCCTAATCACACTCAGCATGCACACTCACTCCTCCCCCTAATCACACTCAGCTGCACGCCCACTCCTCCCCCTAAACACACTGAGCATGCACGCTCACTTCTCCCCCCTAATCACACTCAGCATGCACGCTCACTCCTCCCCCCTAATCACACTCAGCATGCACGCTCGCACCTCCCCCTAATCACACTGAGCATGCACGCTCACTCCTCCCCCTAATCACACTCAGCATGCACACTCACTTCTCCCCCTAATCACACTCAGCTGCACGCTCCCTCCTCCCCCTAATCACACTGAGCATGCACGCTCACTCCTCCCCCCTAATCACACTCAGCATGCACGCTCACTCCTCCCCCCTAATCACACTCAGCATGCACGCTCGCACCTCCCCCTAATCACACTCAGCATGCACGCTCACTCCTCCCCCTAATCACACTCAGCTGCACACTCACTCCCCCTAATCACACTCAGCTGCACACTCACTCCCCCTAATCACACTCAGCTGCACACTCACTCCCCCTAATCACACTCAGCATGCACACTCACTCCCCCTAATCACACTCAGCATGCACACTCACTCCTCCCCCTAATCACACTCAGCATGCACACTCACTCCTCCCCCTAATCACACTCAGCTGCACGCCCACTCCTCCCCCTAAACACACTGAGCATGCACGCTCACTTCTCCCCCCTAATCACACTCAGCATGCACGCTCACTCCTCCCCCCTAATCACACTCAGCATGCACGCTCGCACCTCCCCCTAATCACACTGAGCATGCACGCTCACTCCTCCCCCTAATCACACTCAGCATGCACACTCACTTCTCCCCCTAATCACACTCAGCTGCACGCTCCCTCCTCCCCCTAATCACACTCAGCTGCATGCTCACTCCTCCCCCTAATCACACTCAGCATGCACGCTCACTCCTCCCCCCTAATCACACTCAGCTGCACACTCACTCCCGCTAATCACACTCAGCTGCACGCCCACTCCTCCCCCTAATCACACTCGGCTGCACGCTCACTCCTCCCCCTAATCACACTCAGCATGCACGCTCACTCCTCCCCCCTAATCACACTCAGCATGCACGCTCACTCCTCCCCCCTAATCACACTCAGCATACACGCTCACTCCTCCCCCTAATCACACTCAGCATGACGTTCACTCCTCCCCCCTAATCACACTCACTCCTCCCCCTAATCACACTCAGCATGACGTTCACTCCTCCCCCCTAATCACACTCAGATACTCTATCACTGCACCCCCATTCACAGATACATTCCCACTGCCCCCTACTCTCAGTAAAATACAATCCCAGTCCTCCCTCTCACTTAAATACACCACCACTGCTCCACCACTCAACTCAAATATACTTCTCCCCGACTCACATTCAGGTACACTACACCCCCCTCCTTCCAAACTGGGATACCTCCCTCCTCCTCACATACAGTTCCCCACTCACACTCAGGTACGTACACTAACTCCCCCTCCTCCTCGGGTACACTCACGTACACTGCCCCACACTCACAGTTTATGCAGGTAAGTAACATGATGGGAGAAAGCTCTACTCCGGGCTCCAACCCAAGGACAAGAGAAAGAGAGGCGAGCAGCTATCACTTCCGGGTTATGTCTGCACCGGGACTATAAACGGACGCCATTTTCCTGTAGCCGCAGCGCTTGCTCTGATCAGGGACGGACTCCGGAAAAATGGCCGCGCCCTTCGCAGCCTGCATATTCTGACACTGTTTCTCTGCACCTGCTGCTCCAGTGTAATGGGACTGATGTCTGGTGACAACCAGTGTTGCCAACTCTGAAATGGAAAACAAGCAACTGATGAGTGAAAAACAAGCCCAAACCAATCCAGAAAAGCCCAATTTAATGAAAACCACAAACTTTCTTTTTTTGCTTATTTTATTAAGAGATTTACATGGAGAAATACATAGAGACAGATAATACAGAGACATATACAGGGAGATAGATAACAATAAATC
This sequence comes from Taudactylus pleione, assembly GCA_031769625.1. Classification (NCBI taxonomy): domain Eukaryota; kingdom Metazoa; phylum Chordata; class Amphibia; order Anura; family Myobatrachidae; genus Taudactylus; species Taudactylus pleione. Next base: position 35,932 of record JAUIMM010000279.1, read on the forward strand.
GGGGGGGGGGGGGGGGATGAAACAGACATGTGACATGTACTTACCTTAGTGGTATCTGACTGCTCAGTGTAATCTCAGGTGCTGCTGTCTCGCTGTAGACACTATGCACACTTCTGTGACCTTGTGAACCAATCACAAGTCACAACTCTTACCTGACACTTTACTGCAGGGTGTATGCTCTATTGTTCACCCCCCCCCCAAAGGCAGCCGCAGAAGATAACAATTATTAAATCATTGTCTCTAGTGCTGGCCGAATGAATACTAATTAACGCACACAGACAAGCAACCTTTAAAAAAAACATACCTTATAAACGAAAGCAAGCCCAAAAACAAGCAACCTTGATAAAAACAAGCCCAAAAACAAGCAACGAGCAACTCAGGAAAAAATTAGGGATGTGCAGGCTCGGTTCTACTCGGTTCCGTTCGGTTTTTTTTACCGAATCTTATTGGCTATCCAAAACTCGTGACAGCTGAAACCCAATAAGATTCGGTAAAAAAAAAACGAACGGAACCGAGTAGAACCGAGCCTGCACATCCCTAGAAAAAATCAATCCCAATTCTGCTTGTTAAAAGCGGACTTGGCAACTATGGGCCCAGTGGCAGCTGCCGCATCGACGTCATCACACAGTCACGTGACACACGACCAGCTACATCTACTGTATCTTCCCGGAGTAACTGTATGTACGTACAGCAGCAGCAGCTCCTCTCCATCTTCCTCAGTGTCACCACAGCTACTGTTCTTAGTACATAGGGTGACATGAAATGGCTTGGCAGCTTACCATGTATTTATAAATGCATGCAACAAATATCTCTGAATTTCTATTACCATATAGTTTTCATGTATTGTTGCAGGTACAATTTAGCAGGGCCGTAGCTAGGGTAGTGCGGCCGGTGCCATCACACAGGGCACCACAGGTCAGGGGGCGCTGTTTGGGCCTGTCAATTTTCCTGTTTATTATCATTCTCACTTGTAGCTTCCTCTTATTTCATCCCCAGCATCTCCTGGCCTCCCCTATCTCTTCCCTGGCCCTTCCCCATGAGGCCATTCCCCTTTTTTGGGTGCATTATGTCCCTTTGAAAAATGAGGGGGGCGCCAATGCTCTTTCTGGCACAGGGCACCAAAAAGTCTAGTTACGGCTCTGCAATTTAGTAATACCTCCCAACTTTTCTACTCCTCGAAGAGGGACACTTTGGGTGCCTCCGGCGCGCGCGCCCGAACAGGGGACGGGGCTTCACTTGAAGGGGTGGGGCTTCTCATAAATGGGGCGGAGCCTCGCGGCAACCCCGTTTGTGTCATTATAGGGGGCGTGCCCAGCACTCTCCAAGATGCTGGGCAGCCCCCAGGCTCTCCCTATACTAGAGAACAGATGCCGTGCACATGCGCACGGCATCTGTTCACCTTCTACACATCCGCTGCTCTGCTATGCATAGCAGCGGTATGTGCTCTCCCCAACTTCCCACCCACCGCGGAACACTGTGGGACAGCGGGACAGTCCCAGAAAAACAGGACTGTCCCGCTGAATGGTTGGGAGGCATGATTTAGTGTGCTGAAGGATATCTAGGGGATACTCCCCTTTCTGTTTTTCTGTTTAGTATGACCCCCTCCTTTTCATGCACCTGAAGAGTATTGCCAAATTTATTTGAGCAGCTTCCATTTTATGTTTGCCCCTCTCTATCATGAGGAGCAGCCCGCTGGATGCCACGATCACCCCAAACATCAGCATGGAGGGCTGAAGGGCGCTGTGGCCCCTGGGGCGGGGCAATGGATAAGAGGGGATCCGGCATTCTTCAGGGCGCTAGGAGCAGCTTAGGGCCGTCATCTCTGTGCCAGCAGCAGCAGCCTCCTGTCCCGGGCACAGACCTGTATCAGCAACACACAGCAGCCTCCATCATCCTCATTACTGGAGAGCGAAGGGCCCAGTGGCAGCTGCCGCACCAACGTCACCGCGCAGTCACGTGACACACGACCAGCTACATCTACTGTATCTTCCCGGTGTAGCTGTATGTACGTGCAGCAGCTCCTCTCTGTCATCTTCCCCAGTGTCACCATAGCTACTGTTCTTAGGGCCTGATTCAGACCCGCTCATGAGTGCATAGCGTTCGCAAGCATGTCGATGGTGGGGTAATGCGCACACCGTGCGCATGTGCAAGCCCCGGAGCGAGAGAGAAATTCTCTCGGTCCGGGACTCACTACAAAAGGGGCAGCTGTCGATGTTGATCAACAGCTCGCCCCGTTTTGTAGGCAGCGCGGGGCGGTGGCTACACAAACAGAGGCGTTCCCGAAGGAACGCCTGCCGTTTGTGGGAGGCACCACTGACATCACCAGTGATGTCAGTGGAGAGCTTCCTGCTCTGTTAGAGCAGGAAGCTCTCTGGGGCTTGTGACGGACGATACCCTACCACAAGGGTTTCGTCGCAAGGCAAGATGGTCGCGAATATTGTGACCATCACCTGGCCGCCCGCAAAAGCTGTGGGTTGTCACCCACAGCTTAGAGAGTGGCCAGGAGGCCGCAACAAAAAAATTGCCTTGATTCAGAGCGAGCGCTCTTAAAGAGCGTCCGGCTCTGAATCAGGCCCTTAGTACATAGGGTGACATATTAAAAGAATGAAGTAAAAATAAATGGAGTACAAAGAATGAAGTACACATAAATCACAACATAACACGTAGCACTAAAAAAAGAAAACAGGATAAAGGGCCTGATTCAGAGGCGCTCACTGTTTGCGAGCGCTCGCTCTGAATCTGGGCGGGGATTTTTTATTTTCTCCTGCCCGCTCGCTAAGCTGTAGGTGCCCACCCACAGATTGTGCGAGTGGGCTGGAGATGGTCGCCTTTATCACGACCATCGGCATTGCGAGGAGACCCTAAGGTAGGGTCTCAGCACTACCTAATAGAGCAGGAAGTCCACTACTGACATCACGAGTGATGTCAGTAGGGCCGCCCACAAACGGCAGGCGTTCCTTCAGTAACACCTCCGTTTGTGCAGCCACCCCCCCTCCCCACCTACAAAACGGGGCGAGCTGTTGAGCAACATCGACAGCCGCCCCATTTTGTTGCGAGCCCCGGAGCGAGTGAAGGTCTCACTCGCTATGGGGCTTGTGCACGCACGTGGCACGCGCCACGCATGCGCACTGGGCCACCTTGACCCGCTTGCAAGCGCTATGTGCTCACGAGCGGGTCTGAATCAGTCCCAAAGTCCTTTCATAACAAGGTATTAGGAAATGGAGAAGTTGCGAGGGTAAATGTGACAAAATATGTGATGGGGAGTAAGAATAAAAAAGCACTCAAGATATTGAAATACAACACCACAGTCCATAATTTGAAAGTATGTCGGAAAGTTCCTCAATCATCAAAAATGGGTAAGACTGGTGTGACACAGTCAGGTTAGGGGGTCCCTCTCCTGGGTAGAGGACTCCTTTCTTTCACACACAGCAGCTGGGAAACAGTACGCCAGACTGGATTCGAGTACAAGCTGGTCGGCGCCAGTCTTTATTGTACAATGTCAGAAATAATATAAAGAAAACATAAACATAAATCCTAGCCCTGTCGGGGCACTAACTTCACAGGTGGTTCCCTCACTACCAGAACCTGGCAGGGCCTAATGCCCTCACCAGCAAAAAAAGCACAGCACAACACTCACGGATAGGTTTTCAAGTGTCTCTGAGCAAACTCCCTGTCTGCTCTCCCAGGTGAGACACTCAGCCCTAAACACACTAGGCTTATATTGGCCACTCTCAGGTGGAAACCCTAACAAGCCTGTTACCAGGCTGCGAGAACCAAAACCTGGAGTGGAGCCCTCCCTCTCCTCTCACCCACAACCCCCAGGTCCCAAACCGCCTTTTCAAAAAGCCGAAACTCAAGCCTGCTACACTGCAGACTTTCTCCTGGGGGTTTAAAACACATAAGACAGGAATCTGGGACAAATGTACCTGCCACAGACCACTTTACCAATGATCCTATCACATATCCCCCCCCTTTGTTTCGACCTGTGGGGCGGAACAACTGAAGCCCCCAAACAATGAACGCGTGACAACGCGTCAGCATTGGCCAGCTGGCTTCCTGGCCTGTGTTCCACTGAAAATTTAAAAGTTTGTAACGCCAAGAACCATCTCGTAATTCTCGCATTACTGTCCTTATTTTCAGACATTCACTTCAAAGGGGCATGGTCAGTGATCAATTTGAACTTTCTTCCAACCAAGTAGTACCTGAGAGCCTCTAAAGCCCATTTTATGGTCAACGCCTCCTTCTCCACTGTGGCATAGTTTCTCTCATGTACATTCAACTTTCTGCTAAGATAGAAAATAGGGTGTTCCTCACCCTCCTTGTTCTGGGACAGGACCGCTCCTATACCTACTTCTGATGCATCGGTTTGTACTATGAATTCCCTTTCAAATTAGGAGTCATCAGGACTGGTTGGGAACACAACGCTACTTTCAACTCCTGAAAAGCTTTCTCTGCCTCAGGACTCCATTCTACCATGACTTTTTGTTTGCCTTTGGTCAGGTCAGTCAGTGGGACTGCCATGGTGGCAAAGTTGGGTATAAACCTCCTGTAGTACCCCGTAATTCCCAAGAAGGCTCTCACCTGCTTCTTATTCAGAGGCCGTGGCCAGTTTTGTACGGCATCAACTTTATTGAGCTGAGGCTTTATCAGGCCTCTGCCAATGGTGTATCCCAGATATTTTACTTCCTCCATGCCTAGACAACACTTTTTTGGGTTGGCTGTCAAACCTGCCTTATAGATGGAGTCCAACACTGCTTGTACCCTGGGTAAGTGAGACTGCCAATCAGGACTATGAATGACCACGTCATCCAGATAAGCAGCCGCATACCGTCTATGGGGCCTTAGAATCCTGTCCATCATTCTTTGGAAGGTAGCAGGTGCCCCATGTAGCCCGAAGGGCAACATCTTGTACTGAAACGAGCCCTCTGGCGCTGAAAAAGCTGTCTTTTGTTTGGCGCTCTCGGTTAACGGTACTTGCCAATACCCTTTGGTTAGGTCAAGAGTGGTTAAATACCTTGCCGTCCCTAGTCTCTCAATCAGTTCATCCACTCTTAGCATCGGGTAGGCATCGAATTTTGAAACACTGTTCAACTTTCGGAAGTCATTGCAGAAACGCACACTCCCGTCGGGCTTTGGAATCAACACAATGGGACTTGACCATTCACTATGTGATTCTTCAATAACCCCTAACTCTAGCATATTTTTAATTTCTTTTGACACCGATTCTCTTTGTGCTTCTGGTAACCTATAGGGCTTTAGATTAACTTTGACCCCTGGGTCAGTGATTATGTCATGTTTAATGACCGAGGTTTTCCCAGGTACGTCAGAGAACAGCACCCTATTTCTGATCAGAAACTCCTTGACCTCTTGTTGTTAGATTGCCGACAGGGTTTTTGCCACTGTCACTTCGGGAACTAAGGGCCCTGGATTTACTGGAGGGGCTCGGACGGCGACAGTACCGTTCTATCTTTCCAGGGCTTTAACAGATTTATATGGTATATCTGTTCCGGCTTTCTTTTCCCCGGCTGGTAAACTTTGTAATTGACCTGTCCCACTCTTTCTAAGATTTCAAAGGGCCCTTGCCATTTAGCCAAAAGTTTATTTTTGCACAGTGGGAACCAACACTAACACTCTGTCCCCAGGAGCAAAGCTGCGTAACCGGGCATTGCGGTTGTATACCCTCTGCTGTGCCTGTTGAGCCTGTTCCAGGTGCTCTCTCACTATCGGCACTACCGCAGCAATTCTCTCCTGCATTTGAGAAACATACTCAATCACCGTTTTGTAAGGACTAGACTGCCCCTCCCATGTCTCTTTGGCAATGTCTAGTAACCCCCTTGGGTGTCTCCCATACAACAAGTCGAAGGGTGAAAACCCGGTGGAGGACTGGGGAACCTCTCTTATGGCCAACAATAAATACGGCAATAAGTAATCCCAATCCTTACCACCCTTGTCGACCACTTTCCTAAGCATGTGTTTTAACGTCTTGTTAAACCTCTCGACCAGCCCATCGGTTTGGGGGGTGATAAACCGAAGTTCTTAACTGTTCAATTTTGAACAGGCGGCATAACTATTTCATGACTTTTGACATAAACGGTGTACCCTGGTCAGTTAGTATCTCCTTGGGTATACCCAGCCTGCTAAAGACATGAACTAGCTCTCTGGCAATGGTCTTGGTTGACGTATTGCGCAACGGGATCGCTTCCGGGTACCTGGTAGCGTAATCCATTATGACCAGAATATACTGGTGTCCCCTGGCAGACTTCATTAAGGGTCCAACCAAATCCATCGCTATTCTTTCAAACGGCACCTCTATAATAAGCAATCGAACTAGTGGACCCTTAAAATGTGGCCTGAGAGCATGATACTGACACTCAGGGCAGGATGCGCAAAAGTCAGACACCTCTTTATGAAGCCCGGGCCAGAAAAACCTCTGCATTATTCGCTCAGTGGTTTTCTCTACCCCTAGATGGCCTGCCGTTATATGACCATGTGCCAGATCCAACACTGTTCTTCTGTAGGCTTTAGGAACTATTAGTTGTTCCACAATATCTTCCCCCTTCTTAGTCACCTGATATAACAAATCCTGACACATTGCCATGTGGGGATAGGACAAAGGACTATCAGGGTCTACGGGTTTACCATCAACTACTTTTACATTCTCCCTGGCTTTTACCAAAGTAGGGTCATTCAACTGCTTCACGGCAAAGACCTCTCTTCTGACCTCTAAATCAGGCAGACGATCACCTGGCCCAACAACACTTCCCACCTCAATGGGAGGCACATCAGTTGGCGAGCCACCGTCACGTTCCGCATTCTCTAGTTCGCCAACCATAGTAGAAAAAGGGAATAACTCTGACTCAGAAGAAACTCCCTCCTCCACTACATCGACAACCTTCTCAAATGGATCGGGGTTGTTCACCTCTGGAACAAAACGGCTTTACCACAACTTCCAGAAGTGAGCAAAGTCTCTCCCCAATATTGCATCGTACACCAGACCATGCACCAAACCCACAGAAACTATAGCAGAGCCACATGGTGTCTCGATGTTCACCTCGGCCGTAACATAATATCGAGTATCCCCATGTATGCAGGTCACACCAACAGTTTCCCCTGTATGCCTCAAGGGGTTCACCAGCTCAGCTTTTATAAGTGTCACCAAGCTACCAGAGTCTAACAGTGCCTCTACTTGGTTGCCATCTACAGTGAGTACACACATGTGCTTATCGGTCTCAGCCTGCCGGTCAGCCGTACAGGCTGTCTGTGCAAAGAAAGACCCCCTGCGGTAGACATGAGCAGTATCACATTGCATAGGTTCAGTTGTAAGTGAACAATTAGCGGCAATATGGCCGAAGCCACCACATCGGAAACACTGAGTCATATTAATGTCTAGTCGTTTACGGGGCAAGAACCTTCCTGGCCTGGCAGGCCTGTCTCCAGGTTCTACACCCTCAGTCTTAGGTACATTCCACCGCCCAGCACCCTTCTCCCCTGGAACAGTCTTACCAGTGTCTGTGGGAGTTCGCCGGTGCGCCATCGGGGCTCGGTGGGGCATGCTCATCAGCTCCTCAGCCGCCACGTACCTCTCCACCAGCTCGACCAACTGGTCCGCGGACTTAGGGTCTGCATGGCTCACCCACTTGCGCAGAGTCACAGGTAATGATCGCAGGTACCAGTCCATCACGACCCTTTCCACGATCTGTGGTCCCGTCAGTGTCTCGGGCTGTAACCATTTTGAGGACAGATGGACGAGGTCATGCATCTGTGAACGTGGAGGCTTGTCCCTATGGAACTCCCAGCGGTGGATCCGTTGGGCACGAACAAAGGTGGTGACTCCCAAGCTAGTTAGGTGCCACCAGACTTGCCCACTGCTCCTTGGGCCAACTCTCCCTTTCGGCCGTTCTTTCAAATGCGGCGAGATAGGCCTCCACATCATCGCCCGAAGTCATCTTTTGGAGGAAGTGACTGGCTCGTACGGAGTGAGTGGGGGTGGGAGGACCAGCAGTAACCTCTCTGGGCCGGGCGACCAGGTGCTGTACCACCTCTCTTATGGCCTGGCTGTTTTCCGCTAAGGCCTGGTGAGTTTTCCTCAATAGCGACCTGTTGAAGTCTGTTAGTCTCCTGCTGAGCTCTGGTAGATTCCTGCTGAGCTGCTGTAGCTTGGAGCAAGGCCTTAATAATGTCCTCCATTTTTTCCTGGGGTGTAGGTTGGAAGCTGAATCTTGCCTCTCTGAGCATTGGCTGACGCCTCCTCTATGGGACTCCAAGGACACAGTATTATTTCCACACTCACCAATTGGGTGTCTGTCCCTTTAATTTTTAAACGGAAAGTTTTCCTCTTGCTGCAACTTCAGTGTGTGTGGGTGCCCGCATTCTCCACCATATTGTGACACAGTCAGGTTAGGGGGTCCCTCTCCTGGGTAGAGGACTCCTTCCTTTCACACACAGCAGCTGGGAAACAGTACGCCAGACTGGATTCGAGTACAAGCTGGTCGGCGCCAGTCTTTATTGTACAATGTCAGAAATAATATAAAGAAAACATAAACATAAATCCTAGCACTAACTTCACAGGTGGTTCCCTCACTACCAGAACCTGGCAGGGCCTAATGCCCTCACCAGCAACAAAAGCACAGCACAACACTCACGGATAGGTTTTCAAGTGTCTCTGAGCAAACTCCCTGTCTGCTCTCCCAGGTGAGACACTCAGCCCTAAACACACTAGGCTTATATTGGCCACTCTCAGGTGGAAACCCTAACAAGCCTGTTACCAGGCTGCGAGAACCAAAACCTGGAGTGGCCGTGGGTGGAGCCCTCCCTCTCCTCTCACCCACAACCCGCAGGTCCCAAACCGGCTTTTCAAAAAGCCGAAACTCAAGCCTGCTACACTGCAGACTTTCTCCTGGGGGTTTAAAACACATAAGACAGGAATCTGGGACAAATGTACCTGCCACAGACCACTTTACCAATGATCCTATCACACTGGGTACACACTTGTCGACAGGGACAGAACTATGGGAGATAATGGAGGCGCCTGCCGCCAGCACTGAAGGGGCACCTCCATTGCCCACAATATATTCACCCCACTTAGGGCTGTAACTATGTACCCGGAATGAACTGTCATGGCCGCCCAATACATACCACCTCTTCCTGACACCTGAGAAGCCACCATACACTAGTGGAGAGCTCCATGGCAGACTATCAGCTGCCGCCTCCATCTATCTACAGCCTGTCCCTACTCATTGGTGTCGCTGCTTATGTCAGTGTGACACCCCCCGCACCCACAACTCTCTGTCTCACTTCTCCCTAGCCTCAGACCCATGCAGCAGTCCCAGTGCACTTCCTCACCAAAAACTCCTCGTTCCACTCTTCCCTGATGGCAACCCTAGCCGCAGACCTGTGAAGCAGTCCCGGTGCCCCCCCCCCTCACCAACAACTCCCCATCCCACTCTTCCCAGGCGGCAGCTCTAACCACGAGCAGAGTCCTGAGTGGCGGGCCCGAGCATAAGAGCGGCTTCAGATCTTCTTCCTGGAGCTGGGTGTCAACAAGTATGCACCGGATGGAGCTGCAGGTAAGAGGGCATGGAAGGCAGGGCCTGGGGCACCAGTGACTGAGTCTGGGGGCAGATCTTTGGTGGAGTACGGTAACTTCCCGGCCTGTGATGCAGTCGGCAGTAAACTGGTCATTTTGGGATTTGTAGTCCCACCACAGTGGCAGTCTTACAGTACAGTATCTTGACTTAAACTCAGTCCTCAAAACCACCAAATCAGGTGCTTTTCCCCTCCCTCAGGGGTATCAGGAGGGCTCCCCACCCCACTTCAGGTGGCATTCGCCAGGAGGACTCTGAGCTAATTGAATCATACAGGTCACTATCTTATCTTTGAGTGACTCGGTAGCGCCAAGCATCTTTTCGTGCAAATTTTCCCTTCATATGCATCTTATTCGTACAGCGATGTGAATAGGATGCACAAGCAGCGATTCCATTCATTTTAATGCAGTCAAAAATCGTTCAATTGTTCAAATCGTTCAAAACTTTGGTAAAATCGTTCAAATCGTTCAATCGTTAGGTCGTTCATCTGACAAATCTGACAAGTCTGACAAATCTGACCGTGTGTATGCTCCATTACATTAACACATGTACTCTCAGAGTAGCACCTCCACATGAGTGATTATTGTTTATTCATAATAGTAATTTCCTCTGCAATTGTGGATAACTATAGCATTATTACATATAAATTGATATATATTTCGGATCAGTTCTTCCAACCCACCTGTGCTCAGGTCTCCCAGCTTTTCCCTGATTTCCCTGTAAACCTAATATATTGTGGAATCTCGCAAGATTGACAATTTGTTTACATATACCATGATCTCCGTCTGATAGGTGGAGATAAGGGGATGACATTTGTATAGTGTGTTCTGTCCTGATGCACCCACATTTCATCACCTGTAAGAATATACTGCAGGAACTGTACTCCCTCCCCATGGTACAGTGTCAAGTGCACGAGAGACAATCCCCATCCTATTGGCTTTGTGAACTCCTGTGAGCTGCTTCGGTTCCCAGCGTGATTACTTTTTCCTGTACTCCAGTTGCTCATGAACTTGAATGCGTCAGTCCTCCTGAATCAGACCTTCAATGCGGCACAAATTGTCATCTGTGGTGGACGTGATTGGCTGGCCAGTTCGCTGCTCATCTTGAAGATGTGTCTCGCCGTTATTATCAAAGGCAGTGCACCAAACCTGTTTCCGTGACATGATGTTTTTACCATATACCTCAACAAGTTGGTACTGAATTTCAGCTGCTGATGCCTTGAATGTGCCCTTGTGCCACGCAGAAATCTAAGCAGACTACACACCTCAATGTTTGACCATGTTTCTGCCAGCCCCGCCAAATTACAACTGATGTTGGAACAGTATGACTGATGTGAGGCACTGTCTAATGGGTGGGAGGGGAAGCAGTGGTCTACATGCTCTGGCCTGGTGGAAAATTCAAATGAAATATAGAACACGACACGTGAGAGGTCTTATCTTACTTATTGAATCATCTTCTTATATCTATTAAGTTAGTGAAAAAATTAATAACCTTTATATTTGTCACTCAGCCTATATTTATATAATTTTGCTGGACAGGTATGTCCAGCAAAAGCAACCCCACTCATGAATGGTCTCAGGATGCTTTACTGTTGGCACGACACAGGACTGATGATAGCGCTCACCTTTCCTTCTCCGGACAAGCGTTTTTCTACACAAATTCTGACAAACTCCAAGCATTGATTAGGCAAGAATGGGCGGCCATCAGTCAGTATGTGCCCCAGAAGTTGATTGACAGCATGCCAGGGCGAATTGCAGAGGTTTTGAAAAAGAAGGGTCAACACTGCAAATATTGACTCTTTGCATAAACTTAGGGGTATATTCAATTGGCCGCGAGGTTTTGCGAGGAAAAAACCTCGCGCCCCTCGTGGCCAATTTCGAAATCCCGCGGGTATGCGTGCTCCCGATACCCGCGGGATTCAATTAAAAAAACAGTGGGCGCGTAAATTAAAAAAAAAAAAGTCACTTACCTGTCCGGGTTTCCGCGGCTCATAACACATAAGACAGGAATCTGGGACAAATGTACCTGCCACAGACCACTTTACCAATGATCCTATCACACTGGGTACACACTTGTCGACAGGGACAGAACTATGGGAGATAATGGAGGCGCCTGCCGCCAGCACTGAAGGGGCACCTCCATTGCCCACAATATATTCACCCCACTTAGGGCTGTAACAATGTACCCGGAATGAACTGTCATGGCCGCCCAATACATACCACCTCTTCCTGACACCTGAGAAGCCACCATACACTAGTGGAGAGCTCCATGGCAGACTATCAGCTGCTGCCTCCATCTATCTACAGCCTGTCCCTACTCATTGGTGTCGCTGCTTATGTCAGTGTGACACCCCCCGCACCCACAACTCTCTGTCTCACTTCTCCCTAGCCTCAGACCCATGCAGCAGTCCCAGTGCACTTCCTCACCAAAAACTCCCCGTTCCACTCTTCCCTGATGGCAACCCTAGCCGCAGACCTGTGAAGCAGTCCCGGTGCCCCCCCCCCTCACCAACAACTCCCCATCCCACTCTTCCCAGGCGGCAGCTCTAACCACGAGCAGAGTCCTGAGTGGCGGGCCCAAGCATAAGAGCGGCTTCAGATCTTCTTCCTGGAGCTGGGTGTCAACAAGTATGCACCGGATGGAGCTGCAGGTAAGAGGGCATGGAAGGCAGGGCCTGGGGCACCAGTGACTGAGTCTGGGGGCAGATCTTTGGTGGAGTATGGTAACTTCCCGGCCTGTGATGCAGTCGGCAGTAAACTGGTCATTTTGGGATTTGTAGTCCCACCACAGTGGCAGTCTTACAGTACAGTATCTTGACTTAAACTCAGTCCTCAAAACCACCAAATCAGGTGCTTTTCCCCTCCCTCAGGGGTATCAGGAGGGCTCCCCACCCCACTTCAGGTGGCATTCGCCAGGAGGACTCTGAGCTAATTGAATCATACAGGTCACTATCTTATCTTTGAGTGACTCGGTAGCGCCAAGCATCTTTTCGTGCAAATTTTCCCTTCATATGCATCTTATTCGTACAGCGATGTGAATAGGATGCACAAGCAGCGATTCCATTCATTTTAATGCAGTCAAAAATCGTTCAATTGTTCAAATCGTTCAAAACTTTGGTAAAATCGTTCAAATCGTTCAATCGTTAGGTCGTTCATCTGACAAATCTGACAAGTCTGACAAATCTGACCGTGTGTATGCTCCATTACATTAACACATGTACTCTCAGAGTAGCACCTCCACATGAGTGATTATTGTTTATTCATAATAGTAATTTCCTCTGCAATTGTGGATAACTATAGCATTATTACATATAAATTGATATATATTTCGGATCAGTTCTTCCAACCCACCTGTGCTCAGGTCTCCCAGCTTTTCCCTGATTTCCCTGTAAACCTAATATATTGTGGAATCTCGCAAGATTGACAATTTGTTTACATATACCATGATCTCCGTCTGATAGGTGGAGATAAGGGGATGACATTTGTATAGTGTGTTCTGTCCTGATGCACCCACATTTCATCACCTGTAAGAATATACTGCAGGAACTGTACTCCCTCCCCATGGTACAGTGTCAAGTGCACGAGAGACAATCCCCATCCTATTGGCTTTGTGAACTCCTGTGAGCTGCTTCGGTTCCCAGCGTGATTACTTTTTCCTGTACTCCAGTTGCTCATGAACTTGAATGCGTCAGTCCTCCTGAATCAGACCTTCAATGCGGCACAAATTGTCATCTGTGGTGGACGTGATTGGCTGGCCAGTTCGCTGCTCATCTTAAAGATGTGTCTCGCCGTTATTATCAAAGGCAGTGCACCAAACCTGTTTCCGTGACATGATGTTTTTACCATATACCTCAACAAGTTGGTACTGAATTTCAGCTGCTGATGCCTTGAATGTGCCCTTGTGCCACGCAGAAATCTAAGCAGACTACACACCTCAATGTTTGACCATGTTTCTGCCAGCCCCGCCAAATTACAACTGATGTTGGAACAGTATGACTGATGTGAGGCACTGTCTAATGGGTGGGTGGGGAAGCAGTGGTCTACATGCTCTGGCCTGGTGGAAAATTCAAATGAAATATAGAACACGACACGTGAGAGGTCTTATCTTACTTATTGAATCATCTTCTTATATCTATTAAGTTAGTGAAAAAATTAATAACCTTTATATTTGTCACTCAGCCTATATTTATATAATTTTGCTGGACAGGTATGTCCAGCAAAAGCAACCCCACTCATGAATGGTCTCAGGATGCTTTACTGTTGGCACGACACAGGACTGATGATAGCGCTCACCTTTCCTTCTCCGGACAAGCGTTTTTCTACACAAATTCTGACAAACTCCAAGCATTGATTAGGCAAGAATGGGCGGCCATCAGTCAGTATGTGCCCCAGAAGTTGATTGACAGCATGCCAGGGCGAATTGCAGAGGTTTTGAAAAAGAAGGGTCAACACTGCAAATATTGACTCTTTGCATAAACTTAGGGGTATATTCAATTGGCCGCGAGGTTTTGCGAGGAAAAAACCTCGCGCCCCTCGTGGCCAATTTCGAAATCCCGCGGGTATGCGTGCTCCCGATACCCGCGGGATTCAATTAAAAAAACAGTGGGCGCGTAAATTAAAAAAAAAAAAGTCACTTACCTGTCCGGGTTTCCGCGGCTCATAACACATAAGACAGGAATCTGGGACAAATGTACCTGCCACAGACCACTTTACCAATGATCCTATCACACTGGGTACACACTTGTCGACAGGGACAGAACTATGGGAGATAATGGAGGCGCCTGCCGCCAGCACTGAAGGGGCACCTCCATTGCCCACAATATATTCACCCCACTTAGGGCTGTAACAATGTACCCGGAATGAACTGTCATGGCCGCCCAATACATACCACCTCTTCCTGACACCTGAGAAGCCACCATACACTAGTGGAGAGCTCCATGGCAGACTATCAGCTGCTGCCTCCATCTATCTACAGCCTGTCCCTACTCATTGGTGTCGCTGCTTATGTCAGTGTGACACCCCCCGCACCCACAACTCTCTGTCTCACTTCTCCCTAGCCTCAGACCCATGCAGCAGTCCCAGTGCACTTCCTCACCAAAAACTCCCCGTTCCACTCTTCCCTGATGGCAACCCTAGCCGCAGACCTGTGAAGCAGTCCCGGTGCCCCCCCCCCTCACCAACAACTCCCCATCCCACTCTTCCCAGGCGGCAGCTCTAACCACGAGCAGAGTCCTGAGTGGCGGGCCCAAGCATAAGAGCGGCTTCAGATCTTCTTCCTGGAGCTGGGTGTCAACAAGTATGCACCGGATGGAGCTGCAGGTAAGAGGGCATGGAAGGCAGGGCCTGGGGCACCAGTGACTGAGTCTGGGGGCAGATCTTTGGTGGAGTATGGTAACTTCCCGGCCTGTGATGCAGTCGGCAGTAAACTGGTCATTTTGGGATTTGTAGTCCCACCACAGTGGCAGTCTTACAGTACAGTATCTTGACTTAAACTCAGTCCTCAAAACCACCAAATCAGGTGCTTTTCCCCTCCCTCAGGGGTATCAGGAGGGCTCCCCACCCCACTTCAGGTGGCATTCGCCAGGAGGACTCTGAGCTAATTGAATCATACAGGTCACTATCTTATCTTTGAGTGACTCGGTAGCGCCAAGCATCTTTTCGTGCAAATTTTCCCTTCATATGCATCTTATTCGTACAGCGATGTGAATAGGATGCACAAGCAGCGATTCCATTCATTTTAATGCAGTCAAAAATCGTTCAATTGTTCAAATCGTTCAAAACTTTGGTAAAATCGTTCAAATCGTTCAATCGTTAGGTCGTTCATCTGACAAATCTGACAAGTCTGACAAATCTGACCGTGTGTATGCTCCATTACATTAACACATGTACTCTCAGAGTAGCACCTCCACATGAGTGATTATTGTTTATTCATAATAGTAATTTCCTCTGCAATTGTGGATAACTATAGCATTATTACATATAAATTGATATATATTTCGGATCAGTTCTTCCAACCCACCTGTGCTCAGGTCTCCCAGCTTTTCCCTGATTTCCCTGTAAACCTAATATATTGTGGAATCTCGCAAGATTGACAATTTGTTTACATATACCATGATCTCCGTCTGATAGGTGGAGATAAGGGGATGACATTTGTATAGTGTGTTCTGTCCTGATGCACCCACATTTCATCACCTGTAAGAATATACTGCAGGAACTGTACTCCCTCCCCATGGTACAGTGTCAAGTGCACGAGAGACAATCCCCATCCTATTGGCTTTGTGAACTCCTGTGAGCTGCTTCGGTTCCCAGCGTGATTACTTTTTCCTGTACTCCAGTTGCTCATGAACTTGAATGCGTCAGTCCTCCTGAATCAGACCTTCAATGCGGCACAAATTGTCATCTGTGGTGGACGTGATTGGCTGGCCAGTTCGCTGCTCATCTTAAAGATGTGTCTCGCCGTTATTATCAAAGGCAGTGCACCAAACCTGTTTCCGTGACATGATGTTTTTACCATATACCTCAACAAGTTGGTACTGAATTTCAGCTGCTGATGCCTTGAATGTGCCCTTGTGCCACGCAGAAATCTAAGCAGACTACACACCTCAATGTTTGACCATGTTTCTGCCAGCCCCGCCAAATTACAACTGATGTTGGAACAGTATGACTGATGTGAGGCACTGTCTAATGGGTGGGTGGGGAAGCAGTGGTCTACATGCTCTGGCCTGGTGGAAAATTCAAATGAAATATAGAACACGACACGTGAGAGGTCTTATCTTACTTATTGAATCATCTTCTTATATCTATTAAGTTAGTGAAAAAATTAATAACCTTTATATTTGTCACTCAGCCTATATTTATATAATTTTGCTGGACAGGTATGTCCAGCAAAAGCAACCCCACTCATGAATGGTCTCAGGATGCTTTACTGTTGGCACGACACAGGACTGATGATAGCGCTCACCTTTCCTTCTCCGGACAAGCGTTTTTCTACACAAATTCTGACAAACTCCAAGCATTGATTAGGCAAGAATGGGCGGCCATCAGTCAGTATGTGCCCCAGAAGTTGATTGACAGCATGCCAGGGCGAATTGCAGAGGTTTTGAAAAAGAAGGGTCAACACTGCAAATATTGACTCTTTGCATAAACTTAGGGGTATATTCAATTGGCCGCGAGGTTTTGCGAGGAAAAAACCTCGCGCCCCTCGTGGCCAATTTCGAAATCCCGCGGGTATGCGTGCTCCCGATACCCGCGGGATTCAATTAAAAAAACAGTGGGCGCGTAAATTAAAAAAAAAAAAGTCACTTACCTGTCCGGGTTTCCGCGGCTCATAACACATAAGACAGGAATCTGGGACAAATGTACCTGCCACAGACCACTTTACCAATGATCCTATCACACTGGGTACACACTTGTCGACAGGGACAGAACTATGGGAGATAATGGAGGCGCCTGCCGCCAGCACTGAAGGGGCACCTCCATTGCCCACAATATATTCACCCCACTTAGGGCTGTAACTATGTACCCGGAATGAACTGTCATGGCCGCCCAATACATACCACCTCTTCCTGACACCTGAGAAGCCACCATACACTAGTGGAGAGCTCCATGGCAGACTATCAGCTGCTGCCTCCATCTATCTACAGCCTGTCCCTACTCATTGGTGTCGCTGCTTATGTCAGTGTGACACCCCCCGCACCCACAACTCTCTGTCTCACTTCTCCCTAGCCTCAGACCCATGCAGCAGTCCCAGTGCACTTCCTCACCAAAAACTCCCCGTTCCACTCTTCCCTGATGGCAACCCTAGCCGCAGACCTGTGAAGCAGTCCCGGTGCCCCCCCCCCCTCACCAACAACTCCCCATCCCACTCTTCCCAGGCGGCAGCTCTAACCACGAGCAGAGTCCTGAGTGGCGGGCCCGAGCATAAGAGCGGCTTCAGATCTTCTTCCTGGAGCTGGGTGTCAACAAGTATGCACCGGATGGAGCTGCAGGTAAGAGGGCATGGAAGGCAGGGCCTGGGGCACCAGTGACTGAGTCTGGGGGCAGATCTTTGGTGGAGTATGGTAACTTCCCGGCCTGTGATGCAGTCGGCAGTAAACTGGTCATTTTGGGATTTGTAGTCCCACCACAGTGGCAGTCTTACAGTACAGTATCTTGACTTAAACTCAGTCCTCAAAACCACCAAATCAGGTGCTTTTCCCCTCCCTCAGGGGTATCAGGAGGGCTCCCCACCCCACTTCAGGTGGCATTCGCCAGGAGGACTCTGAGCTAATTGAATCATACAGGTCACTATCTTATCTTTGAGTGACTCGGTAGCGCCAAGCATCTTTTCGTGCAAATTTTCCCTTCATATGCATCTTATTCGTACAGCGATGTGAATAGGATGCACAAGCAGCGATTCCATTCATTTTAATGCAGTCAAAAATCGTTCAATTGTTCAAATCGTTCAAAACTTTGGTAAAATCGTTCAAATCGTTCAATCGTTAGGTCGTTCATCTGACAAATCTGACAAGTCTGACAAATCTGACCGTGTGTATGCTCCATTACATTAACACATGTACTCTCAGAGTAGCACCTCCACATGAGTGATTATTGTTTATTCATAATAGTAATTTCCTCTGCAATTGTGGATAACTATAGCATTATTACATATAAATTGATATATATTTCGGATCAGTTCTTCCAACCCACCTGTGCTCAGGTCTCCCAGCTTTTCCCTGATTTCCCTGTAAACCTAATATATTGTGGAATCTCGCAAGATTGACAATTTGTTTACATATACCATGATCTCCGTCTGATAGGTGGAGATAAGGGGATGACATTTGTATAGTGTGTTCTGTCCTGATGCACCCACATTTCATCACCTGTAAGAATATACTGCAGGAACTGTACTCCCTCCCCATGGTACAGTGTCAAGTGCACGAGAGACAATCCCCATCCTATTGGCTTTGTGAACTCCTGTGAGCTGCTTCGGTTCCCAGCGTGATTACTTTTTCCTGTACTCCAGTTGCTCATGAACTTGAATGCGTCAGTCCTCCTGAATCAGACCTTCAATGCGGCACAAATTGTCATCTGTGGTGGACGTGATTGGCTGGCCAGTTCGCTGCTCATCTTGAAGATGTGTCTCGCCGTTATTATCAAAGGCAGTGCACCAAACCTGTTTCCGTGACATGATGTTTTTACCATATACCTCAACAAGTTGGTACTGAATTTCAGCTGCTGATGCCTTGAATGTGCCCTTGTGCCACGCAGAAATCTAAGCAGACTACACACCTCAATGTTTGACCATGTTTCTGCCAGCCCCGCCAAATTACAACTGATGTTGGAACAGTATGACTGATGTGAGGCACTGTCTAATGGGTGGGAGGGGAAGCAGTGGTCTACATGCTCTGGCCTGGTGGAAAATTCAAATGAAATATAGAACACGACACGTGAGAGGTCTTATCTTACTTATTGAATCATCTTCTTATATCTATTAAGTTAGTGAAAAAATTAATAACCTTTATATTTGTCACTCAGCCTATATTTATATAATTTTGCTGGACAGGTATGTCCAGCAAAAGCAACCCCACTCATGAATGGTCTCAGGATGCTTTACTGTTGGCACGACACAGGACTGATGATAGCGCTCACCTTTCCTTCTCCGGACAAGCGTTTTTCTACACAAATTCTGACAAACTCCAAGCATTGATTAGGCAAGAATGGGCGGCCATCAGTCAGTATGTGCCCCAGAAGTTGATTGACAGCATGCCAGGGCGAATTGCAGAGGTTTTGAAAAAGAAGGGTCAACACTGCAAATATTGACTCTTTGCATAAACTTAGGGGTATATTCAATTGGCCGCGAGGTTTTGCGAGGAAAAAACCTCGCGCCCCTCGTGGCCAATTTCGAAATCCCGCGGGTATGCGTGCTCCCGATACCCGCGGGATTCAATTAAAAAAACAGTGGGCGCGTAAATTAAAAAAAAAAAAAGTCACTTACCTGTCCGGGTTTCCGCGGCTCCCGGCGGCCACCCCTCTCTCTTCTTACTGGAGAGGGGGCTGCTGGGAGTCCTGGGGGCTGATGGGAGGAGCAAGGGCTGCTGGGAGATGTAGTTCTCCCAGCGCCCATTCCGGGAGGGGGCCCCACACACACCGCACGGGGGGTCACACACACACTCATGCACTCATACACACACACCACACAGTCACTCATGCACACTTACATACAGCACACACACTGACATACTTACCGCTGCAGCAGAAGAGCCGGCTCCCAACGCTGGATGCAGAAGAAGATGAGAAGACAGCGCTACGGAAGGTGAGTAATTAAGGAATAATTAAGCTAATTGGATACATCCAATTGCTTAATGAGTCCTCGGGGGGGGCACCGCGGGGGTGTCAGAGCAAGTCCCGGTGATTTCTCCTGAAATCATCGATTTCAGGAAAAATCACGCTTTCTCAGGAGGTGCGCAAAAAAAACCCTTCCGGCGCGTGTTTTAAAACAAAACACGCACCTAATAGAATAGCAAAAAACCCGCACCTGCAGGAAAACCTCGCAGGTGCGGGGTTTTTGCTTTTCACGCAGCCTATTGAATATGCCCCTTAATGTGATGGTCAATAAAAGCCTTTGGGCTCTATTTACTACAATCCGCATATTGAATGCGGATTGTAGTGTGATATTACCGAGTGAATTCACATTGCGAATTCAGGCAATATCACAGGGATTTACTATAAATCCCTTGCAGGTACAGAGCTTGCGATAAAGCTCTGTCCCTGCGGATCCCATCCGCACTCTAGTCGCGGTATTTTTGGAAAAAATACCGCGACTAAGAGCCCGCGCATGCGCCGACCGACCACCCCTACTACCCCCCCACCGACGCTAAGCCCCTCCCCCATGATCGCGGCCCCCCGCGACCCCCCCTCCCTTCATTACACTTACCTGCATCCTCCTGGCCTCCGGTGATCTTCTCCGGGCTTCCCGATCAGGTGATCTCCCATACTGCACTGGGGCCCGATCACCTGATGACCGGGCCCCAGTGCACTGTGGGAGACCAGCTGACCGGAGAGGAGCCATCACCGGAGGCCCGATCACCGGTCCCTGGAGTCAGGTAAGTAAAAAAAAAAATGTTTAATTTTTTTTTACAGCAATCAGCTTGCGGTCTGCTTAGACCACACAGCTGATTACTGGTACCGGCTCCCGGCTCTGCTCTCCCCATTAGAGCAGAGTGGGAGCCCGGTAACCGGGGGAGACCCTGGATAACGTTATTATCACAGGGCTTCCCCCGGTATTTTTTTACAATTTATTTTTAGTAACTGTGGTCGGATCACATTTCCCATTACAATTATGGGAAATGCGATCTGCTTTACTAAAAATAAGTGATACTGGGGGTTGGAGTAGAATTTTACTAATTCTACTCCAATTGCCCTGTAATAACTACAGGTGAAACTAAAATAATGTGAAAAGGGTGTGAAAACACCCTTTTTCACTTTATTTTAGTAAAAATAATGTTAATAAATAGAGCCCTTTGACACTTATGAAATGCCTGTAATTTTACATCAATATACCATAGTAACATCTGACAAAAAGGTCTAAACACACTGAAGCACCAAACTTTATGAAAACCAATACTTGGGTCATTCTCAAAACTTTTGGCCGTGGCTGTACATGCAACATTATTAAAACCAATATGTATTTTCTTGCTAAAAAAATGAAGACATACAAAATTTGCCATGTGACGCCAGTCTACAGGTCACACAGGGCTCTATTTACTATAATCCGCATATTGAATGCAGATTGTAGTGTGATATTGTCGCAATGCGAATTCAGGCAATATCACAGGGATTTACTACAAATCCTTTGCAGGGACACAGCTTGCGAGAAAGCTCTGTCCCTGCGAATTCCCCCCCGCACACTAGCCACGGTATTTTCGCAAAAAAATACAGTGACAAAGTGCCCGTGCATGTGCCGACCGGCCGCTGCTACCCCCCCTCCCGGTGCTAAGCCCCACCCCTGGCACTAAGCCCCACCCCACGTGATCCCCCCTCCCTTAATTACACTTACCTGCATGATCCGGGCTCCGGTGATGTCCTCCGGTCAGGTGATATCCCATACTCTCACTGGGACCCGATCACCTGATGCAGTATGGGAGATCAGCTGACCGGAGGGAGGACATCACCCGGAGCCCCGATCACAGGTCCATGGAGTCAGGTATGTGAAATTTTTTTGGATTTTTTTTTTACACTGTATCAGCTTGCGGTCTGTTTAGACCACACAGCTGATTACAGGGACCGACTCCCGGCTCTGCTCTCCCCGTTAGAGCAGAGTAAAAGTCCGGTAACCGGGGGAGACCCTGGATAACGCCACCTCCAGGTGGCGTTATTATCCCAGGGCTTTCCCCAGTATTTTTTTCACAATTTATTTTTAGTAACTTTGGCAATTACAATTACATAATTACAATTATGGGAAATGCGATCTGATTACTAAAAATATGTGATAATTAGGGGTTGGAGTAGAATTTTACGAATTCTACTCCAATTGCCCTTTAATAACTATAGGTGATACTAAAATAATGTGAAAACACCCTTTTTCACTTTTATTTTAGTAAAAATAATGTTAATAAATAGAGCAGATAGTAACTATTTGGCAGGGTAACCATACTGAAATAGACCAAACAACAGAAGGATGTTTAATAGTGTATACTCCATAGTGGGAATTACAGCTGTAAATAAATGTTATATTATATTCATTTTGCAGAGTGAAAAACACAATGAGATACATTTCTAGAAGAAAATCCTTGAAAATGTGTCCCTTCTTAAATACGATGTTGTTTAATAATGCTTTGCAATAAAAAATATTGATTTCTATGTTCTTTCAACTGGAAGGACTCCGGGGGGTATATTTACTAAAGTGAAAGTTTTTAGAAGTGGGGATGTTGCCCATAGCAACCATTCAGATGCTAGCTATTATCTTCTAGAAGGTGCTAGTTAAATGTTAAGTAGAATCTGATTGGTTGATATGGGCAACATCTCCACTTCTAAAAACTCTCTCATTAGTAAATATACCCCTGAGTGTCAGAGCAAGTGTGCAACACTTTATATATTTCCAGATGCAATAAAAATACTATAAAAATGAGAAATGTTTTTTAAACACCTTTATTCATATATTGTGTCACCTTACTATGTAGCGCTTCATAGAGGACAATTAGTGCCTGATGTAGACTTGGATTTTTTTTTAAATAAAATTGTACTGCGTATGCGCCCAAACATATTATTGTATTTTTCACTTACTACTCCTTGTGCTAAGTGATGCGGAACAGAGTAAGGAGAGGGGGGAAGGGGTCCAACTGTTAGCCGAGTACAGTAAGGAAGGGGGTCGGTATGAAATACCGCCGGACCTATGTCTAGCGGTTCAAATCCGGATGCCGGAAGACCGGCAGCAGCGAAGATCACGACAGCTGAAAAGGTACGTATTACTAACCCTACTCCCCCCTAACCCTCCTTTAGGGGTGCCTAACCCTAACCTCTCCCCCTAGTGCCTAACCCTAACCCCCCCCACGTGCCTAAACCTAACCCCCCCGTCCCCGCAGCCTAAACCTAAGTTTCCCGAGGGGGTGCCTAACCCTAACCCCCCCTTCCCCTAGCTTAACCCTCCCCAGGGGGGTTGCTGCCTAACCCTAAGTTCCTCCCGGGAGCCCCTAACCTAACCCTCCCCACCCGCAGCTGTCCGTGCCTGCCGCCCGGCTTACCTTCTTTCGGTATGCCGGGCGTCGGGTTCCCGGCGTAGGTATAAGGACAGGCGTCGGGATTTTGATGCCTGTCATTTGTACCCTGCCGGGATTTCACAGTCGGGAAGCCTGGCGGTCGGCATTTTCGACCGTCGGCTTTCTGACTGCATCCCTAAGGAAGTGATGGTGCAAATGTGACCCATGCATTAAAAGCAGCCCCAGTGTAGGTTTTTGTGATTGTAGTGTGATTTTTTTTTTTCCGAAGTGGAGACTCTGAACGTGGTTGCGTGCAAACAATAGCGACATGTGCACTTGTGCACGACCCATGGGGTGGTGTAATTTTTGTCACCCTAGATATTTTATAGATTTGAAATCAGGTGATGGCACGCAAGCAATGTTTGATTTTCTAAAGGAAATTACAAGAAATGTCTGTATTTAAACTTAATTAGTACTTTCGTTTTGTAATTGCATCCAGATTTAATTGTATTTTATATGTTTTAAATATTTATTAATAACACTGTCCACCAGACACAGACTACCTTGCTATATGAATATGATAATGACAGTATGAACTGTTGACTTTAAATTTAGTGTTTACTACGAACACTGTGAAGCCAAATCTTCTGGGATAAACCTAACGCTTTACCCAAGAGTAAGGGGTCTATTTAGTAAAACCTACACCTATGTACATAAAAATCGCTGCAAATACGATTTCTCTATATTTATATGAAACTAGCTGGAGTACCTGGCGTTGCCCAGGAATTTAAGAATGTTTGTTTACACATCATCCTTCAACCAACCTCTTCTTAGGCAGGCTTTACGAAAAGTGTGACAAACTTCCCCATCAACAGTCCTAAGGTCTTCGAAAGAAGTAGGACCTGTAACGGTGTAAAGCAAACTTCGGAGATAGAAGCATTCAAAATTTTTCGGATGTACAGTGTAAACACGGCCAAGAGCTTCTGTTGCTCTGATACCAAGATGACCATCTACAGCGACTCCCTGTTTTCTGCGCATAAAAACTTTTCGAGAAGCATTCCATGTGTAATATTTTGTCAGCTCATAGTACAGCAGGGTCCTTGCAAAGTCATAATTTTGACACAGTTCGAAGAAAGAAGTCAATGTTGTTGCGTAATTTGGGAATATATACCCTACAGCACACACAGTACAGTGTATATATACCCTATAACACACACAGTACAGTGTATATATATCCTATAGCACACACGGCACATTGTATATATACCCTATGGCAAACACCGTACAGTATACATATGCTATAGCACACACACACCGCATAGTGTATATATACCCTATAGCAGACACCATACAGTATACATACCCCATAGCACAGATAGCACAGAGTATACCCTACAGCACACACGGCACAGCAGAGGGCATGTACAGTATCAGGGACAGCCCACTCCTGGCATGCTCAGCTCCCCAGCAGTGCAGGGTGAGATGACGTCATGGCGGGCGCAGTGTCTTTCACCTAGTACTCAGAGCCGCCGCCATGTCACACGGAGAGCGTCCCGGTCCCGTCCCCTCACTCGTCTATTGCCGAGACAGGCACCCACGGCCAGCTATTGGTCGGGGAAGACGTTACTCATCACGCCCAGGGCCCAGCCCACTGCAAGTAGCAGGGAGAGGGCGTCAGTGACGTTACGCGGAGGAGGGGTTAGACGGCAAATGACGTCATACGGAGACCTGAAGAAGCAGGAATGTTCCTGTTTATCGTCTACAGTGTGCATACTGTTGATATTGTATATAGTACGCATACTGTATTTATATTGTATATAGTGCGCATACTGTGTTGATGTAGAATTTTTTTTTTTTTTTAAATAAGCTAAATCCTTTTCTAATTCCGCACCTGATTTGTAGAGGGCGAATGCTATTCCCAATGCAGTCCCTGTAAGCAAATATTGTGTTTTTTAATTAATTAAAAATGAACAATAATTCATTTTGAATTCAAATTTTTTTATGCATTACGGGACCTAGATGGTGGAGATGACGTTGCGAGTGCCTGAGTCCCAGCCACCGACAGCATGTAGGGTAGGGGAAAGTATGTATAAAGCCCTGGGGGCTGCATGATCTACAGTGACAGCTGAAAAGTAAATCAGTGATTTCTCAGGACTTTTCGCTGCACTTAAATATGGAGATGGCTTAAGTATTGCGAATATGCTGGTGATTTGCAATTATTAAGTTTACTAAATAGACCCCCTAAATCTGGAGTATGTAATACTGGCCCTGATTCAGAGCCGATCGCTCTGACAGGGCGCTCGCTCTGAATCAGGGCCGGTCTTTTTTTTTTTTTTAGAACGGCCTCCTGGCTGCTCGCATAGCTGTGGGTGACCACTCACAGCTATAGCGAGCGGCCAGGAAGATGGTCGCGATGGTCAAGATAATCGCGACAATCGGCTTGCGACAAAACCTTTGTGGTAGGGTCTCATTGCCACAAGCCCCAGAGAGATTTCGGCTCTAACAGAGCCGGAATCTCTCCACTGACATCACTTGTGATGTCAGTGGGGCCGGCACCAAACGGTAGGCGTTCACATGGGAATGCCTCCGTTTGGGAAGCCACCCCCCCGGCCCGCCCACCAAAGGGGGCGTGCTGTCACTCAACATCGACAGCACGCCCCGTTTGTTGCGAGACCCGGACCCGGCTCCGTCGTGCGCATGCGCTCTGGACCACCATCGACCCGGTTGTGAGCGCTCAGCACTTGCGACCGGGTCTGAATCAGGCCCACTGTTCTTTAATGGCATAAAAGTGGTGTACATGCCACCCAACTAAAGCTTCTATGCAATTATCTTGGCGATCCAGCTAACATTGGCGGATTGCCCAGATAATGGTACTGTGTATGCACGCTACCGATCTGAAAACATTGATCGGCTGGACATGCCCAGTCGTCCAGCATGTCTGTCTGATGCGATTCTGAACTTACAAGTTGGCCGCACTTAGCAGCATATGCGCTGCTGCCGCCGAATATTCAGAAAATAAACAAAATAGAATTTTTTTGTCCCTGTACCATTGCTATCCCTTTTTTTTTACTGCCAAATATGCCTTGTGAAGCCAACTAATCTGATATCTGGGACTTATTTATATGCCATTGTGCAACAATTTCTATAAATGTGTAGCAATAACTGTGATTACTAAATACAGTATCATTGCACAGTGCCATTGAGCAACAGTTTGTATATCTCTCAATAATCTCTGATAAATTGTACATCAGCTATTAAATTAAGGAAAAAGGGGTTGGGAGACACCTCTGCACAAGGCTTAATTCTAAAGAAATTGTTGTATACAGTGGCCCCAAATTGTATAGATTTAATAAATATATTATCACTAAGTGGGGGTGCTACCATGGACAGTAAATACAGATATATGGAAGGAAAGAAGAAAGTACTGTCTCTTTGCTGGTGCACAAATGAAATAAAATATAACTTTTATTCAATAATTATTAAAAAGATTTCCAAAATGCCTTGTTGATGAAGTATTATGCAAATGCTTGACAATTAATATTAAATTAATAAAAAATAATATATATGTTTCTTATGTTCTTTATCAGTTGTGTATTTAATTAATTGATGATGCCAAATATCAATAATATATCACTGGTTGTCTCAAAAAATTAACAGTAACTCACAATAAACTGTTAAGTCCACACTGGTCTATTTATCTTATCATATTGACATATTTCACGTGTACATAGTACTCAGATTATATCCATTATGCGTCTTGTGAATTTAGTGATAAGCATTGCACCCTTTATTGAAAGGATCCAATAATGAGCACAGCTTCCCCTATGAATAAGAATATCTGTTGCCACAATATATATTGGGTCCCATAAATTATAGGGTTCACAGCGCCCCCTATTGGAATAACATATCTATAATCATAGTCATATATATTGTAATAAACATCATCCTGCGTTAAGGGAGCTGTCTTTCACAGCATCCTTGATAGAATTGAGCACTAATTTTCAAATAATACTGACGGAAAAGCACCATATATAGATAGAAAAGTCTCTGATAAATAGATTCTCATACACTATAATTCTCAGCTGCGCCCTCTATAGGGAAAGTGTTGTAATATTAGGTCATATAAAATGCAATGCATGACAACCTTTTGGAAGTAGGCTGTCTGTATATATGGTGTTGATTCCCATATATTGTAGTAACACTAGCACCCCTAATAGGAATGAAGTATCTATGGCTATAAAATTCTGTTACATGGGAACATGCATCCAGTTATTACCAAAGTATTGACCTCCTATTGGGATGGAATATATTCAAACCTAATAACAATTATAATGCCCTCCGTTAAAGTAGATGAGCTATTTGCTAACAAATAGAGCTAGTAAAAACATTCTGAAATCATTTTAGTTTTTCTTGATCTCAAATTAGTAATGTATGACTATTAGTAATGTATGACTATTAGTAATGTATGACTATTAGTAATGTATGACTATTAGTAATGTATGACTATTAGTAATGTATGACTATTAGTGATGTATGACTATTAGTAATGTATGACTATTAGTAATGTATGACTATTAGTAATGTCTGACTATTAGTAATGTCTGACTATGACTATTAGTGATGTATGACTATTAGTAATGTATGACTATTAGTAATGTATGACTATTAGTAATGTATGACTATTAGTGATGTCTGACTATTAGTAATGTATGACTATTAGTAATGTATGACTATTAGTAATGTATGACTATTAGTAATGTATGACTATTAGTGATGTATGACTATTAGTGATGTATGACTATTAGTGATGTCTGACTATTAGTGATGTATGACTATTAGTGATGTATGACTATTAGTGATGTATGACTATTAGTGATGTATGACTATTAGTGATGTATGACTATTAGTGATGTATGACTATTAGTAATGTATGACTATTAGTGATGTCTGACTATTAGTAATGTATGACTATTAGTAATGTATGACTATTAGTGATGTATGACTATTAGTGATGTATGACTATTAGTGATGTATGACTATTAGTGATGTATGACTATTAGTAATGTATGACTATTAGTGATGTATGACT
This sequence comes from Taudactylus pleione, assembly GCA_031769625.1. Classification (NCBI taxonomy): domain Eukaryota; kingdom Metazoa; phylum Chordata; class Amphibia; order Anura; family Myobatrachidae; genus Taudactylus; species Taudactylus pleione. The sequence continues at coordinate 64,280 of JAUIMM010000279.1, forward strand.
ATTAGTAATGTATGACTATTAGTAATGTATGACTATTAGTAATGTATGACTATTAGTAATGTATGACTATTAGTAATGTATGACTATTAGTAATGTCTGACTATTAGTGATGTCTGACTATTAGTAATGTCTGACTATTAGTAATGTATGACTATTAGTAATGTATGACTATTAGTGATGTATGACTATTAGTGATGTATGACTATTAGTGATGTCTGACTATTAGTAATGTCTGACTATTAGTAATGTCTGACTATTAGTAATGTATGACTATTAGTAATGTATGACTATTAGTAATGTATGACTATTTTTAGAAAGGAAACAAATTAAAAGTATTAATTTGTTGTATAGTGTAATTGGTCTTATAGACATCTATCATAGTGCAAACATGCTGGTCAACCTGACGATAACGTCATGTTCAACATGTTTGCAGATGATTGATTGTGCCTACACTGAATAACTGCTCGTACAGTGCAGGCTCATCACAGACTGACAAACAACTGCACGATTACAATGTCGTAATCGTGCAGTCTTTTGCCTGTCTTCTAGTGGGCGGGCACCTTAACACACAGAAAACTCAAACAAAATAGAGCACTGCTTTTACTTAAAAACGTACATGGGTGTAATCTCCATTCAATTCATAGTTTAATGTTGTTTGGATTTTTTTTAAAAAGCTTGTCTTCTTGGTATGCCTAAAATAAGGGTACTTTATCATGAAGTCTAATCTAACGCTGAATGGGTTAACAAAGGTTTAAAGTAATACTTCAGACATAAACAAGCACAGACCTGCCTGGAATAACCTCCAAAGGCTACGTAAAAGGCAGAAACTGCTGTTCATATAGGAAAATATATTCACTTTGCAAAATATGCTTTTTTAATCTTTTTTTCAGTTAACATAAAATCTTTGGTTAAAAAAGTCAGCAAATACAAAAGGCATATATATTCCAGTTGACGGAACGGTATAAATTGTTTATTATGTAAACAACGTATATAAAGAGGGCTATTTGCATAGATTAGGAAAGTGATTAGGAAGTATGCATGTTAGTTTAACAGACTCTGGGCCTGATTCAGAGCCGGACGTTCTGACCAGAGCGCTCGCTCTGAATCAGGGCCCTCCTCCATGAAAATGGAGCGGCCTCCTGGCCGCTCGCATAGCTGTGGGTGACCACCCACAGCATATGCGAGCGGCCAAAAAGATGGTCGCGATGGTCTTGACCATCGCGACCATCGGACTTTCGACGGAGACCCTGCGGTAGCGTCTCCCTGCCACAAGCCCTGGAGTGATTTGGGCTCTATCAGAGCCAAAATCACTCCCACTGACATCACTAGTGATGTCAGTGGGGCCGGCTTCAGATGGTAGGCGTTCCCATGGGAACGCCTCCGTCTGGCCGCCACGCCCCCGGCACGCCCACCAAAGGGGGCGTGCTGTCAATCAACATCGACAGCACGCCCCCTTTGGTGCGAGACCCGGAGCGATGGAGTGCCCGTCGCTCTCCGGATCTCGCGCATGCGCACGATGGAGCTCCCTCCGTCGTGCGCATGCGCAGTGGGGGACATCCACCCGCTTGCGAGCGTACTGCCGCTCACAAGCGGGTCTGAATGACCCCCTAAGAAAATGATTACTGCAGTAGGATGTGATAAGCGCTACTGAAATATACACTGCCACACATATATTTGTTATGCATAATATTGCTACAAAGTATAAAAATTTAAATACATCTGAATCTGATCTAGGATTGCAACAAACCATCTAAAGCAGTGACTGGCAATTTAAAACACTTCTGGGGCCACAAGAGGCAGCTCACTAACACCCCAAAGGGCCACAAGTTACTCTTAATCCCAGTGACTAAAATAAATTAAATACATCTAATCAATGAGAGACACCTATGTGTAATGCCATATCAGTAGGCCTTTTAAATAGACAAATATGACAACTTAGCAGGAATGAGTTGGGGTCTGCAAGAGGACTGCATGTGGCACCACGGACTGTTGCCCATCACTATTCTAAAGAGTGTAGAAGTTCTCCACAGCAACCAATCAGCTTCTAGCTATCATTTTATAGACTGTACTAGATAAATGCTAGCTGATTAGTTGCTATGGGCAACTTCTCTCTTTAGCTTTAATAAATTGTCCCCAAAATCTGCAGCATATCTTGTTGTAAATTGACGCATGAGTTGCCTGAACCCTTCACTGCCTACAGTATTCACTAGTGGTGTTGGGCAATGGATAGGCAAACAGGGAGAAGTCCAGGATGTACTTCGGTAAGAGTTCTCTGATCAGCCCCTTTGGAATGTTGCACAAGTAGTTGTTTAAGGTTTCTTTTGTGACGGGCTTATACCAGGCCTGCCTCTCCGGGAACTGGATGTGCTCAGGGGCGGCGATGTTGCGTAGTACATGGCTTGCATCCTGGCTCAGCCTCTCGTAGGTTCCTATGAAGTCGTAGCGCACGGCACAGGGCTGGCAGAGGTGGTAGATGGGCATCCAGTGCTCGTTCATCCGCTCCACGTCCTCGTCCAGCAGGTAGCGCAGGAATTCCGGGAAGGTGACATCGTCCCCCTTGGACAGCCCAGGGCTTTTTCGGTACCTCCGGACGATCTCCAGACCGTACTTCTGCTGGAACTCCCGGATCTCCCCGAACTTGTTCCTGTAGGCAGAGAGCAGCCGCTCCATGGGATCCCTGACAAAGAGGAACTTGTAGTAGTTTTGCAGGCGGTGTCTGACCTGCTCGGCTGGGAGATCGGCCAGGAAGACCAGGTCACTATGGTGGTCCATCTTATGGCGCTTGTCCACGCTCTGCAGGTGGCCGGCCAGCACCTTCAGCACCCACTTCCAGTTTGAACAAGCCACCTTGGGCACGTAGCAGTAAAGGAACTGGTATTTGTCGCTGACCAGAATGTGCTGGAGCAGGGTCCGCCGCTGGCTCCTCGGCAGCTCCCACACGCTATGCGGCATGCTCTCCTGGCTGCACACGCTGCTCATGGTCCTGTTCCTGATCTCCCACAGGACCTGCACCTCCAGCTCCCCCTCCCCGGCCACCAAGGCTGCTGCTGCCCGGTTCTGCGAGTGCCACGCCAGGTCCCCAAGGGGAGGAGGCGTCTTTACCTCGGCTAGGATGCCCCTCTCTATCATCAGGAGCAGCCCGCTGGACGCCACGATCACCCCAAATATCAGCATGGAGGGCAGAAGGGCGCTGTAGCCCCTGGGGTGCGGCAGCAGGTAAGAGGGGATTCGCCTCAGGGTCTCTGAACCCATGGGAAAGCCCTTGGGCAGCTGGTCCAGGGGCTGAGGAAACATCTGGCTGGGGAGTGGTGATGAATTCTGGATCGCTGCTCAGTGGATTCGTGAAGGACACCGTAAGACGGAAGATCCCGCAGCCGTCTGTATTCTTCAGGGCGCTAGGAGCAGCTTAGGGCCGTTATCTCTGTGCCCGCAGCAGCGGCCTCATGTCCCGGGCACAGACCTGTATCAGCAACACACAGCAGCCTCCATCATCCTCATTACTGGAGAGTGAGGGGCCCAGACTGTTGCCAACTCTGAAATGGAAAACAAGCAACTGAAGAATGAAAAACAAGCCCAAACCAATCCAGAAAAGCTCAACTTCATGAAACCACAAACTTTCTTTTTTTGTTTATTTTATTAAAATAAATATAAAGATTTATACAATCTGCCTTTAATTTCTTTCAATTGATATTTATCAGCACAAAATCTATTAAATAAAGAGGCCAAATCAATGTAACAAAAATATCAATTTCTTTAAAGTACAGGAGACAAAAGGGCTATTTAAACAAACACCTCAAAACAATATATGTCAGTATGATATTTGCCATTTCTATGGGTGGGATGTACTATGCTTCACATCCGTGATGCAGTACATCCCGCCTCTTATTGGGTACATACTGGGGTTATTTATCTCAGTATGTACTTAGAAATGCGATTTAAATCGCAAAGGACAGCTCTCCGATAAGATCTGTCCTTTGCACCTCGGCTAGAGGGACTTCCGGGTTTAACACCCAGAAGTCTCTCTGGCGTCTCTTTGTGTATGCGCAAAAGGATGCACGCGCCGCGGGGGGAGATGGGAGGGATCCGATTGGATCCCTCTCAGAGGGCGTCCCGATAAGAAGCATATACGCTTCTATTGGGTAACGCCGGTCCTTAGTAAATATGGGAAATGCTGTAAAACCACAGAAAACTGCATTTTCAGGGGTTTTACTGCATTTCTCAGTTTAGTACATCCCGCCGTATGATCGTCTAAAACTATATAACTACATATATAGAAAAATAGATAGTACAGAGAGATATACAGAAAGAAATACATAGAGACAGATAATACAGAGAGATGTACAGAGACATATACAGGGAGACATATACAGGGAGATATACAGAGAGATAGATAACAATAAATCGGGGGGGGGGGGATGAAACAGACATGTAACATGTACTTTACTTAGTGGTATCTAACTGCTCAGTGTAATCTCAGGTGCTGCTGTCTCGCTGTAGACACTATGCACACTTCTGTGACCTTGTCACAACTCCGACCTGACACTTCACTGCAGGGTGTATGCTCTATTGTTCAACCCCCAATACCCCTCCCAGGCAGCAGCAGAAGATAACAATTATTAGATCATTGTCTCTAGTGCTGGCTGGATGAATACTAATTAACTCTGCTGGTCAGGCACACAGACAAGCAACCTTTAAAAAAAACATACCTTGTAAACGAAAGCAAGCCCAAAAACAAGCAACCTTGGTAAAAACAAGCCCAAAAACAAGCAACGAGCAACTCAGGAAAAAACATGCAACTCTGAAAAAAATCAAGCCCAATTCCGCTTGTTATAAGCGGACTTGGCAACTATGGTGACAACGTCCCACCCTGTATAATGAGACACCAGCGCTGTGTATACGGGTGTAGGGGGCATGGCTTGGAGGCCTAATATGGCAGGCATGGTGCAGCTGCCATGGTAATATATACACAATCAGTATTTATCCCATTCTTTCTGTGTGCATCTAGGTGCAAATCATCAGATAAAGGTTATTCCTCATATTATCAGTTACATCAGAGCCCGTTTATTATATTTTCCACCTGCCCCCCCTCACACCCACCCCCAGGAGTGCAGGTGCCGCGTGGCATGCGAGTTGACGTCTGCTACAAGATTGGCGAAATAACCACGTTCAATGTGGCAGTAACAGCCACACCTCCCGAATACACTGGACAGAAGAGTCTGCGGCCCAAGACCTATCATCAACCAACGCGGTGTATGTAAGGCTTATCGTCTCCAGCGTAGCTCCCTACATATAATAAACGACAGGTATTACCTGCTCCGGGGAGTCCCTCTGACTGCCAGGCATCGGGCTTCATTGCCATCATGTACAGATCACGCCCGAACGATGCTCTATTTACCATACAATATAATATGTCCGAAACTTGGTTATCGGCATACCGCAAAATCAATCCTGTGGTCCAGTATTATTCCTCCCAAATGCCGAAGTGATATCCTGTATGCTCCAGGTGTAATAACTCATAAACTCCCCATCACCAGATGTATGTCCTCCCACTCCCAGTGTAGTGCAAACCAATCACCATAACAATATTGAAATAACGACACTGAGACTTGCTTAAGGGGAAAGGAAGGTCAGCTTTTATTAATTTTCCTATTTAAAACTATAAATGGCTATTTAAACTAGCAGATACTAGAAATGTTAACACTACTAAATAACTAAGAGGAGGAAAGGACAGATAATGAATGGTGGCACCGAAAGAACGGCCCCACAATGCAAGATCCACCAACTGCCACTCCATACTTGCCCCGTACCAAAATGGGAGGCGACCAACCAGCCCATTACCACGCCCAAGGTATCCACCTCCCGCCCCAATGACACAACATGAGCTCACCTGGAGCGATGGTACCGCTGACCCCAGTAGGGAAGAATCAGCCTAAGCCATGTATAGGTGAGGGAGAGCAGCTGAAGCTCCATAGACAGATGGCGACTGCAATCGTTCTTTCCCGCCAAATGCCAAAGCTGACACCACTCATAAACCGAAAAAACAGGGAGGGTGAGCGGGGAACAAACCAAAGGAAGATGATCTAAAATGGCTGCTAGAAAATTCTCCATGAAATGTCCCTGAAACCCCACCCCCCATCATCCTTCCCATAGGCATCAGAAGTAGTACCTGAGTCACCTGAGCCGATCGCCTGATCTCCCGTACCAGACACGACAGCTCCCACTCCGTCCCTGGCGGGAACGCCAGTCTCCGAACTCAAAGCAGCAGCATCAGGGAAAGAAACAGATAAAGAAGCAGGAGGAGGTATCACACCAACAGCCCCAGAGCCCCCTGCCCCAGAAACTTCCGCCACAGCGGAAACAGAAACGTTCACAATATTATTTGACACCGCTCCATGCGCGCTCGCTACTGGACCCAAGGAGGGGGGGGGACCTGAATGGCCAGCGGAACTAATTGCGCACCGAGCCGCTGCAGATCCATACGCGGCGCCGGCACCCCCATCGCTAAAGCACCCTGCGATACTGGCAGCAACGGGGCCACAGCAGCAGCCACCACAGACATTAATGACGCTAGCGGGGATGACAAACCATCAGCCGCAGCGACAACCTGCTGGGCCGGGGGCGCAGGTATTGAGGCCGCAACCTGGGGGAAGACGGCGGAAGGCAATGGGCCAGCGGTGGCCGTAGGGTGTACCCCGGCCACCACCTGCGCATATGTCAAGACTCAAAATATATATACAATTTGCATATATAATTCAGGCGCACATATAAATAATAATTCTATCTAAATATAATTAAGCTGCTCCTAACCGTGATAATCTGCAATAAACACTAGTGTATCAAAGTACAAAATAGCCTGGATATAGAATATTCAACTTATATGCCTTAGTAGGCCAATAAGATTATTAAATTCAACCAGACAAAAGAGCGCTTGACATAAAATTAACAATTTATTGTAAGACAAAATAATTATAAGCAATAAATTAACTATAAAAATCAAGACACACATATACATACAGTTATACATAAAATACAAGCTGGTATTGTATATCAATAATGGCTCATACCTATAGAAGGGAGAATAACCTCTGCAGCAGGTATCTCCTATATTGGTATGCAATAAGTAACCATCAGTACTGTGGTTCCAAGTGATAGTCCATAGGCAAACGCAGAGGGGGTTTCCGTCTGCCTGGAAACCCCCCTCCCCAGTCCACACCATTACCATAATAGAAATAGTAATATAATAGAATTTTACTAGTGCTGCATGTTCTTGGATTGTTGCCCACATCTAAAATAAAAACAGTCAGCTCAGTCAGGATGGAACTACTTCCACACCTAATGGCTTACTGTGATCGCTGGTCCTGTATCTGCTGGAATTATGACACACAATACACTTTGTATGACGCATAGTAAAGCTGGATAACTGGTAATTATGCCCTCTTCGTGGACTGGCCACACTCACTCTAAAATTGAGTATTTGGAAACCCCCCTCTAGAAATCCTGCGTTTGCCACTGTAGTCTCTGTCCTCCGGATAAAAAAATTGATGGTATCGCCGTTTATTTAAACGGATTATAATATATACACCTCAGATGTTTCTGGTATGGTGTTTATAATTAAATAGCCATACATCAGGTTCTCCTCAGATAGACAGCAATCGGTTATTGGTAGCCTGTTGTAAATGTTCCATAACACTGAATCAGTGATAATCGCTTTCACCGCGATGTTTAATGATGCCATTCAGGCACAGAAATTGGAACTGACTTTCATGAAAATAGTCAATAGTGTGACTGCTTACCGCCGGCCGGCTATAAAAGGATGTCACTGCCCGTCAATGGAAATTGGACAGGGCTCAACGTGTAGCGCTCATGGAGCGTACTTTCTCCTTGCAGTTACACTACCATGTGCGGCTCTCCGGTGTCAGACAGGAACGTGTTTAGAGGTGAAGACCAGCTTGTAGCATGTAAGGGAGACCCTTACTAGTTTCTCCGCTACAGGTGATGGCGGTTTCGTCAGAGGGTGACGTGAGCGCCAAAGTGATGACGTCAGCAGCAGTGGGAGCAACACATCAGTGTTAGCTGTGCTGGTGATTTGAACTATTATAATCACCTGGGATTAATTGTTATGCAAAATGAGCCTACTGTGATTGGGACACTGACTGTTTAAATATCTGGTCTGACTGAGCCACAATTTTTGTCTTCTGAGGAAACCGTTGTATGGTCTAATAACGGAGAAACATGTTAAGTTTGTGGACTTAATACTGGCTGCTTGACAAGTGGATCTGTCTGAACATTGTGGTGTTACGGATGCAAAACCTCCGTTTTTTTATGCAAGAGCCGTGACTTCTTCTCATATCTGGGCACTGATGTGTTGCTCCCACTGCTGCTGACGTCATCACTTTGGCAAGCGGCAATTCTGATTATCAGACGGGGAACGTGATTCACAGAAGATTGCCCTACCACCGGTACTATCTGGGGACTTTGCCTTTGCTCAGGATTTCCCTAAGAGTGGTGAGACTATATTGATGCAAATCATACTAACATACTGCCTCTGCTAATCAAGCTTCTATACCATTAGTGGATCCTTCGAACGACCTTTTTCAAGCGACTAATATTTGCCAGTCATCAGTGGTTATATTGTATCTTTTAACTCAATTTTATTGATGTATTCATTTGCAATGTTATACAGGTTGAGTCTCCGATATCGAAAATGCTTGGGACCAGGGGTATTTTGGATAACGGAATATTCCATATTTTGGAATATTTGCATATCATAATGAAATATCTTGGGAATAGGACCCCAATATACACACAGAATGCATTTGATTGTTATATACACCTTATACACACAGCCTGCAGGTAATTTTATACAATATTTTCAATAATTTTGTGGCTCAAACAAAATTTATGTACATACATAAAATTCAGTTATGTTTCATATACACCTTATACACACAGCCTGAAGGTACTTTTATACAATATTTTTAATAATTTGCGCCTTAGACAAAGTTTGTGTACATTGAACCATCAAAAATCAAAGGTTTCATTATCTCAGTCATGCCAAAATAATTCCGTATTTCGGAATATTCCATATTTCGGAATATTTGGATATCGGAGACTCAACCTGTATATGTATTAAATTTATTATCAATTAATTCAGCGCTCCTTTGGGTGTATATACATATATGTTCTCATTTGGTTTTTGTTGATCTTAATTGAGTAGTTTACAACACTACTATTGGGAGCTGCTATATAGCTAACAATTGGTTATTGTATTTTATTGGTTGCGCCTAATTTTTATACATATTTTTTTTTGTTTCAATATAGGAGATACCTTCTGCAGAGGTTATTCTCCCTTCTAAAGATATGAGCCATTATTGATATACAACACCAGCTTGTATTTTATGTATAACTGTATGTATATGTGTGTCTTTTATAGTTCATTTATTGCTTATAATTATTTTGTCTTACAATAAATTGTTAATTTTATGTGAAGCGCTCTTTTGTCTGGTTGAATTTAATAATCTTATTGGCCTACTAAGGTATATAACTTGAATATTCTATATCCAGGCTTTTTTGTAATATGTCAAGACTGCTTGCGTAGTGGAGCCGCCAGGCCTCCCAGGTGGTTGAACTAAAGGAGGCACAGGGGCCTTCTGCCCTGTGAACCCCCGGCAGCAGTAGGTGGCGCTGGGCACTGCCGGCGCTGACTAGTTCTACCCCCCCGCGGTAGCTCAGGCCCTGGTCCAGAGTCCCCAGAGTCCACCCAGGAATCTGAACCCGAGCCCCATGCAGATACTAGTGGGGAGTGTGAAGAGGAGGGCGCCATGCCCTCACCCCCCCTTTGGCGCCCGCGAGCTCCCTCGTGGGATGCAGCACTAGACAATGCGGCCGGGGAGTCCCTGGCCGAACATCTCCCCCGCTGACCAGCGTCACCGCCGGGTGCCTCCGCGCAGAGCGCGAGGCCCAGACGGAAGCTGTGGCCGGGGCCTGCACCTGAGTCACATAGCCCTCGGCCTCCGCATAGCGAGCGGGGACTGGTGAAGAGCGACGGGGGTGAACGGGGACTGGGGCAGAGCGGCGGGGCAAGGCATAGCGGCAGATGCAGGAGTAGAGGCGACAAGGGAATGAAGGAGAGACGGTCAAAAAAAATAAATTGGGGAATAATACAGCACAGAAGAGACAGATACAGAAGGGAACAGAGAAAGGGAACTGAAGGAGATGAAGGTGAAGAGAAAGAATATTGAGTAAATTAAGAATGAAAACAATACTTATATTGCTTCTACTCCAAGGCCTTTCCTTTCAGCTGAACAAACCAAAGATGATCTAAAATGGCTGCTAGAACATTCTCCATGAAATGTCTGTCGAAGCTGAATAATTGGCTGAGACAAGTTCAGTTTAAAATTTAATCGCGACGACGCCATTTTGCGACTGGCCTCAAGACACCATCTTGTGAATGGCAGCAAGACTCCATTTTAGAAAAGAAAGCTTACACAAGCACCATTTTGTCAAAAATACATAGTACACAATCCACAGTGCAAAGTTGCTAAAAGTAACAATTTTGCTACTCACAACGCAAAGTTGCTAAAAAGTAGCACGAACAGCTTTTTCACAATCTTCCCCAAACACCTACTGACGGTGTTTAACAGACATAAAATAACTTTGCAACACATTAAAATCACCACAAACATATTTGAGCAGTAGCAAAGTAGTGGTGTTTTCCCCTGCATTCACATTAACACATACGCGATGTAGCAAAAAGTAGCAAATTAGTGGTGTTTTCCCTGCACTTCATGTTAAACATAGGACAATGCAAAATAGCTATTTAGACGCACAGCCAGCTTTTTAGTGATCTTTCCCAAACCCATACTGGCATGCTCACACACATACACAGAAGCCTTTCCAACTTAGTGCTGGTCGCTAAGTGCCCCACAGACCCTCAAACGCACAACACAATTTAATGTCATTTCTCCCCGCATACACATTTAAAAGCAATGGTCCCACAGCACGAAAGGAATGATTATTATTTGGTTTAATCGCAATGTCAGCATATGAAGAAATGAATGTTTTCTGTAACTATGGTTTAGTAAATGGCAAATGGACCATGATTGGTGCCGTACTGATCTACTCTTTTCCCACAGCATTCCGGTGGCATCGGTGAGGAGATCAGAACATGCGGCTATGAAATATGAATGATAGAGAGAATAACTTCTTGAAATGTTGTATGCCATGGTTTAGACTAGATTTATTATGCAGCGGGAAAGTGGACACAATCAGGCTGTTAGAGGCTGGTTTGAGTCTTTGCACTGACCTATGAATTGTACCGTAACGGAAGAAGCAAGAAGAGGAACCAATGAGAACCTGCCAACGTATTCTATTGTATTGCTTATCCCAGTACGGGTATATATGCGAGTGCTCTGAAATGAGATGCCAGTCTGCGGTGGTCCTGTTATGCTGTTTCGACGAAGGTTTCATTACTGATGCCGGTATCTGGTCCCAGAGCGCACGCGTATGTATTGACTGTACCTTATGACCTAAATGTTTGTACAATTTAGTTTGCGCTCATTGTTAGATCATAGCGTGGTAACATCTGTACTTTTACCTGAATAATAATCTTTAGCGCGTTGGACCGCTATTCCACTGTCTTAGAGTCTTATTAATGGTATATTTAAAACACAGCGCTAATTAGCGACACCTTATGGTTTTAGGAGGTATAGGCAGGTTTTGTCTTAGAGGTTCTAGGCAGGTGAATCTTAGAGGTTTATAGGCAGGAATGTACTAAAGGTTCAGTTGCACGATTCAACAGTTGGGGGCTCGTAGGTTTATCACGTTATCTGATACACGGTAACACTCGGTCAGTTCCCTCTCAGCAAAAGGGTGGAGGCGCCTTTTGAGAGACGCATTAGTCTTTCATTACCACAGTGTTGCTGACAGCATACTGCCGGTTATTGTGTAGAGGAAGCGCTGATCAGAATCCAGGGACAAGGAGAGAAAAGTTATTTTCTCTCATTGATAAAAGTTTAGAGGGAGTAGCATAATAGCGTTAAGGTAATAACACGTGGGTCTAGTCGCATCACTGTGTATGCGACTAGTCGCACAATTGTGTACACGTACTTCCGGTTGTGCTGCCACGTGTTTGAACAAATCCATTGAGGTTTACATTTTTTTTTCTATTACCAATATCTGGGTTAAACGTGTATTTTTCTGCGCAGGAAAAAAGTGTGTAACAGTGAATATTTGTTGAACAAAGTTAAGGGTATCGTATGAGCCTTAAGGGCTAGGTGCAAGGGTTAGCCTAGTCGCTCGGTAAGCAGCTTTACCGTTCTATACACAGTAGCAGGTGTACATGTTGTCTTTTGTTGTATAGAGGTGCGTGAGAGTGGCCGACATATAAACTCTCATAGGCTTGGAAGTTGCCTTACTAAATCTTATCCGGGTGTGGAAGTTGCCTTTTTCAAATCTTATCCAGGTGTGGAAGTTGCCTTACTAAATCTTATCCAGGTGTGTGGGCGCCGCCGACTTAAATCTTCCGCAGGTAAGTGAAAGTATCTTGATTGTCTTTCACCGGTTTAAATTTTTATTGGAAAGCGTACGAGTTGTCCCAGAATGGGAGCCATGCAAACAGTAGAAATGTTAGGCAATGATGTGCTGCTAATGGAGGCGCGGATCGGATCTGCCCGTCGTATCATGCACACCAAATATGGTACTTATGCAATAAGGTATTGTGATCTATGGTTTAATATGACGAGGAAGAGTGTCAGACCGTTTCCCAGAATTGGTAGTTTTGATAAAAATGTGTTAGATAATGTCCGGGATCACATCAGTTTGATGCGATCCCGAGAGAAAAAGATTTAATATTTTGAATGTTTAAAACTGTGGCAGCACGAGGGGGAAATGTGGCTGAAGGAGGTACCCGCGACACCTGCTTGCAATAGCCCACAGACGCATTGCTTGATAGCGCGCACGCACTGCAAGGTAGCGTCGCAGAAGGTAGTACAGATGGTTCACGCGCACCACCACCACCCTATGCGGATGGGGGTGTAGGTGCAGTCAATGAAAAAAAACCCCATAAAAATGTAACAAACAAATTGTACCCTCTCTTAAGCAACCTTAAAGAAAATGTTTATGATGTGGATGATGAGCCTATTGTAATGTCTGCCATTTCCCATGCTGTGCAAATGATAGATGCTGCATCACCACAATCACGGGTTGTGCCGCCATCTCCATCGGTAACAGCAAGGGAAGTGATAACACACTCTGCACCCATAGAGGAAGTTGTTAATACCATACGTAGCAGCAGCAGATTAAACCCCCAGCCAGGTAACCAGGTCAAAGGTAGCAGCGCTACCGGTCTGCATCCCATTCGGACAATAACTGTTCCAAATGGAAATGCAGACGCAAACGGTATAGTGCCCATGAGGGAAGTAGTAATGCATTGTCCTTGGACAAGAGCAGAACTAAATTCCATCATAAATGATTTCCCCGATCCCAAAAAGGAATTAGCCAAATGTCAAAGATTTTTGAGAAATTTGGGTAGTTCACATGAGCCCACTAATAAAGATTGGCATGTGGTGTTAAGGGTCTGTCTGCCACGCAATACCAACATGACAAAATTTATCACGGATTGTGTATTGGATGGTGACGTCCCCTTAACAGATCAAGTAAACCAAGGTAACATTTCCCGCATAGTAACTCAATTGGGTATATATTTTCCAGTAGTAGTTAACTGGAACAAAATTTTCACAATTAAACAGAAAGAGAGAGACTGCAGAAGATTACTGCGATCGGGCTCTGCAGGCTATCACCCAGTACACTGGGATAGAGGATATTAAAGATAGCACTCACCACCGGGGAATGATAGTCACAGTACTTGTGGATGGTCTGAAAGAGAGTTTGAAAACTCGGGTACAGACCTCACAGCCTGGCTGGCGGGGACTTACAATAGATACCCTCATAGAAACCGCCATTGAACATGATAAGAACATCTCCAAAAAGAGAGAAGCCCAGAGCGAGAAACTGATGGCTGTCAGTATACAAGCTCTGGAGGGAATGACGGTAACATCACAGCCAACAGACACGCTTGCACTTGCACACACACCCACTCTCACTAACCACACTCAACAACAAACGCAACTCTATCCCACTAACCCGATGCAACCACAGGTCCCAGGCTATCCACCAACTTCTTATCCCCCACAATACCCTTACCCTCCCTATCCTTACCCATATCCACCACCTTTACCCTCTGCGCAAACCTCACAACACCACATGTCTTCACCCGAAACACGAACATGCTTTAACTGTAAACAGACAGGAGGAGTGCAATGCCAATCAGGGGAGTGTCTTTCCAATCTTAGTACTGTTATTGTTAAAAGAGCTATCATTCCGGATACTCGGGGAAGGTGTGGAGGGTTATCGTCTGAGGATTCCTGTATTTGTGAGCTTTGTGGGTCCCTAGTTGATGAGAACTGTATCCAACGGTGCCAACCAAAATATAATCCATACTGGGAAGGGTATCCTTTAGAGGATTATCACAGCATGGTAGGCAAAGTGTTAAATCAAACCGATTGCTGGGTGTGTTCACATGTGCCACAGGGACAGAATAATGTAGGGTTGGTGCCATTTCCGCTGAATATCACGGAAATTTTAGAATTGCAAAAAGGGAAAACATTGGATGGAAAATTCCTCTCATCCAAACCACCTCATTTCAAACTCTATCAATATCAAGTAGATAGATCACTTTTGTGTTTGAACATAACCAACCCCAATAAACCCGGAGGTTGGGAAGTGACGGGGAATAATCAGACGATGACCTTCTCACAAAGAGCTGATAATGAGTCCATAAACTATGATCTGCTACACTCAATTAAATCAAGTGGGAAATATTTTAGGTACCGGTATACATTGAGTTCCACCAAAGAAATGATTGGTAAAGTACCAGATGGTTATTGTGCTAAAATAATACAACCAGAAACTTGCATATACCAGATGGAAGAGCCTGAGATAGGATTGTTTGCAAGAGAAATGTGTTTAATGATAATGATGCATACCATTCCTTATGTTCTCCCTGATAATGTATATTTTATATGTGGAAGAAAAGCGTATAAATGGCTCTCCCCGAGTTCCGATGGTTTGTGTTACCTGGGAAGAGTAGTCCCAGAAGTTATGACCCTCACACATGTTGAAATGCTGAGTATACATAAAAACACACCGTCACCATATCTTCACACTCAATATGAACACAGAGGCAAGAGAAATATGATACCTGGTGATATGCATAAAGCCGCTCAGTTAATCAGTGAGACAACTGGCTTCCAAGTTTCCCACCAGAATTGCGAGGGGTACATTAAATTTTAGATATATCCAAGAACTTGCTAAATTAATAGATAATATCACCGAGATGTACGATGACACATTCAGGTACACAGGGAGAGAATTGCAAGCGTACAAGAAAGAACTGGTGCAACACAGGCTAGTGTTGAATTATTTAACAGCTGTTACTGGAGGGTATTGCATTACATTGGCCACTCAATTTGGAGTAAAATGTTGCACCTATGTCACCAATGATACCAGCGACCCTAAGGAGGTGATAGACCGGAAGATGGATGAAATTCTGCAGCTAAAGTGGGAATTTCGCAAGAACCATAACGCTTCAGTGGCTGAAGTAGGGGAAAAGATAGAAGGATGGGTGTCATGGCTGAACCCAGTGAAATGGTTCTCGGGTCTAGGGGAATGGGTCCAGGAAGTGATCGCCAGCATAGGCAAATTCTTGATCCTTATACTGATTGTCATCATAGTAATTGGCATATGCGTCCGGTGTGTTCCTATTGTGTTGAAGTGTGGAAAATGTAAAACAGAGTGAAATGAAGGAATGAAACTGTGATGGTGGTTAGAAATGATAATATGTATACCGAGGTAGATACAGAACTGCATTACAACCCTGAGCTAGGAAGTACCATAATTTAAATGTGTAATATTTAGACATGCATAGAGGATATTATTGAAATGTTATTTATAGAACACCCAGAAAATGTAAAGTCTCAAATTCCCCTTCAAGACTGCTGTTATAAGACTGGTGCATTCCCACACCTGTCACATGATCTCCCAAGATCCGCGGTGTGCGTATAATAGTAGTTTTATGTCCCCACCCAGAGACACATTATTGATGGATTAAGAATCACCTTGTGCCATCCCATAGTAACACTAAATAATATATAAATGTAAGCCTAAATTAAATCCTAATAGCAGATTGTGATAGCATGTTGTTTGCTATCAAAGGGTGGACTGTCGAGGCTGAATAATTGGCTGAGACAAGTTCAGTTTAAAATTTAATCGCGACGACGCCATTTTGCGACTGGCCTCAAGACACCATCTTGTGAATGGCAGCAAGACTCCATTTTAGAAAAGAAAGCTTACACAAGCACCATTTTGTCAAAAATACATAGTACACAATCCACAGTGCAAAGTTGCTAAAAGTAGCAATTTTGCTACTCACAACGCAAAGTTGCTAAAAAGTAGCACGAACAGCTTTTTCACAATCTTCCCCAAACACCTACCGACGGTGTTTAACAGACATAAAATAACTTTGCAACACATTAAAATCACCACAAACATATTTGAGCAGTAGCAAAGTAGTGGTGTTTTCCCCTGCATTCACATTAACACATACGCGATGTAGCAAAAAGTAGCAAATTAGTGGTGTTTTCCCTGCACTTCATGTTAAACATAGGACAACGCAAAATAGCTATTTAGACGCACAGCCAGCTTTTTAGTGATCTTTCCCAAACCCATACTGGCATGCTCACACACATACACAGAAGCCTTTCCAACTTAGTGCTGGTCGCTAAGTGCCCCACAGACCCTCAAACGCACAACACAATTTAATGTCATTTCTCCCCGCATACACATTTAAAAGCAATGGTCCCGCAGCACGAAAGGAATGATTATTATTTGGTTTAATCGCAATGTCAGCATATGAAGAAATGAATGTTTTCTGTAACTATGGTTTAGTAAATGGCAAATGGACCGTGATTGGTGCCGTACTGATCTACTCTTTTCCCACAGCGTTCCGGTGGCATCGGTGAGGAGATCAGAACATGCGGCTATGAAATATGAATGATAGAGAGAATAACTTCTTGAAATGTTGTATGCCATAGTTTAGACTAGATTTATTATGCAGCGGGAAAGTGGACACAATCAGGCTGTTAGAGGCTGGTTTGAGTCTTTAAATGTTTGTACAATTTAGTTTGCGCTCATTGTTAGATCATAGCGTGGTAACATCTGTACTTTTACCTGAATAATAATCTTTAGCGCGTTGGACCGCTATTTCACTGTCTTAGAGTCTTATTAATGGTATATTTAAAACACAGCGCTAATTAGCGACACCTTATGGTTTTAGGAGGTATAGGCAGGTTTTGTCTTAGAGGTTCTAGGCAGGTGAATCTTAGAGGTTATAGGCAGGAATGTACTAAATGTTCAGTTGCACGATTCAACATGTCCCTGAAACCCCACCCCCCAGCATCCTTCCCATAGGCTGACCCAACTCTCCCCATCCTCCATAACTGCCTAGTAACAAAACCTTAACCCTCTATAGCCCGTAGTCCGACATACTGGCTCGGTTGTTTGATTTTACTTCTTGCATATAAAATGCACTCCGTCTTAATTCTGCCCACTTAGATCTTTAACCGATGTTCAGCAATTGTGAACCCTAAATAACTCATCATGCAGAAAAGAACATTGAAATTTAAAGGAGCCTCAGAAGTTACCTGATACTTTATGCTCCAAGATCAACAAGATGCTTCTGTAGCATCATCACCCACAAGTCACCCCTAAACCAGAGGTTAGAGCAACCAATTCTCCTTCTACACAAAGCGACCCTATGAGCTTTCACGGCAGAAGTTAAAAAAAACGTTACAGCAGAAATCCAAAAAGAATTTGCCGACTTAAGATTTGACTTATTCAAAAGCACCTCAGACTCTGAGACTAAACCGGACCCTTGCCTCAAAATCCAGAAAGAAACATCACACGAGCTAGAAGATCTGTGCAAAAAAAAATTGTGGGTTTTAAAGGTCAAAACGGGATCTAGAGAACCACGAGAGCAGAAATAACCCCGTGATACGTAATGTACCAGAGTCTGTAAAACCTAGTAACCTGGAATGGTATCGGACCAGACTTTTCCAAACCATAGTCCCTACAACGACGGATCAAGAATCAGAAGTTGAAATATTGCACAGAGTATGACATCTCAGAGCAGGACATACAAAACCCCCGAGGGACGTTATACTGATGTTTCTTAAGCTGGGTACATACCATACGAGAGTTTCACTGATAAAACGGTTAAAAAAAAAAATACACAAACGCATTTGATTATCCAATTGGTCGGCCAAGACAGGAAATCCATACTTGCCTACCCTCCCGATTCGGCCGGGAGCCTCCCGAAAATCGGGTGCCGCTCCCAGCCCCCCGGAAAGGCAGGCAAGCCAGCTGGCCCCAGCAAGCCAGATGTATAAACCCCGGCAGCGGAAGAGGGGGGAAGGCTTTGATGTGATTCGCGCTGAATCGCATCATTGTAGCCCCACCCCCTGCCTCACAATGCCATTAATCACGGCATTGTGAAGAAGGGGCGGGGCCACGATGAGGGGATCACGCTGTTACGCCCTATGCCCCGTCCCCAATGACGTATTGCTCTCCCGGCCATGACCCCATTTTGCTGCGACACGCCCCCGTGTGGTTGCCCGACAGCTTCCTCCCGGAAGGAAGGAGCCAAATGTCAGCAACCCTGAGGAAATCTCAGCCTCAGTCTCCCACTATCAAGCATTATGTTTGTATTCCCGATAATCTGCCCATATTCCAAATTTACTGTGACTACGTCATCTTCCTTGTTGGCGGACATATGCATAATCTGTGTGGTGTGGCCATGAATCGGTAACTTCTAATAAAAATTAGCATAATGTGTAGCACAGATATTGGAGCTTTCAATTTGCTGAAAAAATGCTCCATTTGTTGACTGATTAAAAAAAACAGACAGCGTGTATCTTCACAAATTAAACCTAAGGCCCTGATTCAGACCCACTCACTGCCGCTGGCAGCTCACTGGGTCTGTGGGCGTTTTTTTTTTCTCCAGCCGCTCGCAAAGCTTGCGAGTGGCCAGGAGACCATAGCGATAATCGCGACCATCGGTCTTGAGACGGAACCCTGGGGTAGGGTCTAGCTGCCGTAAGGCCGAGTGGACTTCCTGCTCTAATAGAGCAGGAAGTCCACTACTGACATCAGTAATGATGTGAGTAAGGCCTCCCAACAAATGCCAGGTGTTCCTAAGGGAACAACTGCGTTTGTCCAGCCACCCCCCCTACCTGCCCACAAAACGGGGCGAGCTGTCCACTCACCATCGATAGCCGCCCAGTCTTGTTGAGAGCCCCGTAGCGACTGGACATCAGTCGCTCAGCATGGCTCGTGCATGCGCACGCCAGACGCGGCGCATGCGCAGTGGACAAACATCAGGCCGCTTGCAAGTGCTGTCCGCTCGCGAGTGGCTCTGAATGAGCTCCTAAGTTTCCACAGATGGTTTCTCCCTCTGATGGTGTAAAACTATCAATGGTAAGTCATTGATGGCTTGACCATAAACATAGTAGGCTGGTGTCATCATTGAGGATCCCTATCACACCATTAATGGTTTCTAAACAACGATGGTCAAAGGCCACCCCTACACCACACTTCAGATAGACCCTTGTTCCTGTCAGATCCTTCACAGGCACATTCTCCTCAATGCTTTCCAAGGCTCTCCAACTAGTCACTCAAGTGTAGGGATGGCCATCGTTAGGTTAACCATTGATGGTAGCAATCGATGGTATGAAATTATAGGCTGTGAACCATCAATGGTTTCATCCACTGATGGTCATCCCTTTAAACCTTAAGGATACTGAATTTGAACCTCTATACGCTCCTACCTAAACCTTCTAAAACCTGCCTATAAACCTCTACAATTGACGCTATTTGCGTACGCAGTCATACAGTAAAATAAAGACTTTAGACCTTGAACATGTGTTTCCAAAGCACAAAGTATTATTCAAGTAAAGTACAGTCAGTTACACGCTGTGATCTAAGTACAATTTAGCGCAACGAAATTACACAGACCCAAGATACAGTTATACATACGCACGCGCTCTGGGCCAGATACCGGCATCAGCAAGAAACCTCCGTCAATCAGCAATCAGCAAGAAGACTCCAGACTGGGGTCACAATACACACATTTATTCCCTTACAGAAACAGACAACACAATAGAGAGGTTTGTTGCTGATCCCATTGGTTCCCAGTGCGGGTGCATCTGTTACAGGATATTTAACAGGTTGATTCAAATGGACACAGGTCAGCCTCCGACAGCCTATTGTCTCCTCTATTCCCCCTGCATGCAAATCTAAGCTGTTAGCTTCACAAAATACATTTTGGTGCTTTATATCTCTACGGTCCATAAGTTGAGAATGCATGTTGCGATCTTCACACCGATGATACCGGAAAGCTGTTGAGAAAGTGTAGATCAGTATAATACCAAACACGGCTTACTTATCACGTATAAAACCTTAGATACCAAAATAACTTTTATTTCACAGCATTTGTAATAATGAATAAAACTTGGATCTTATACTTTAAAGCTATGGAACCTTTTATGTGAGTGTGAATTATGTAAGTAGTAGGGGTTTGGGAAAAGACGCTAGTTAGGTTTATCTGATTTGGGGCATATGTGCACGCATGCAGCTAATAAACCGTGTTCGCATGCAGGATATTGTGCATTCGCTAATGTGCGTCATGTTAACAGCGCAACGGTGCGTGATGTGCGGTGTTTATGCATGTGATTCTTTTTATGATGGATTTGATATATATATATATATATATATATATATATACACACACATACATATCAATCATTTTTAAATTGCAATGCAATGTTTTATTAGTAATGAGATTCACTCTCAAACAGGGTGGAGAGCCCCAGCTGTGTGCTGGTGCCAAACTGTCTGATAGTGAGTTTAAAAGAGCAGATTTCTTACCATTGTTCATTCAGTCAAATTCAAGTGTCTGGGCCATATTACAATTGCCACAGCTACACCTGTCCACATGTGGGGTCTCTCCCTTTACATGAAAAACACCCACAGTTCCTGGTGTATTGTCTATTCTATTTACTTTTCTCAGGAGGCTGTTTTTCTACTTGTTTTGGTATTTCTCTATGCAAGGTTGTCCCCAGAATGAGCCTGTCATGGCTTCTAAAAAAGATAATCGAAAACATTGCCATCTGTACTTAGCTCGTGAGTTGTAACTTAAAATGGCGCTGGTCGCAATATGGCATCTTGCAGATTCTTATTTTTAAGATGGAGTCTGGTTGCCATTCGCAAGATGGCATCGCTCCAAGCTAATTTTACACTGATTCTGTCTCAGCCACTAAACCAGCTTCGACAACCTTCTATCGGATGAGGTGTGTCATGTGTGCAAACCACTTGCCCCTACTAAAATAAATAAAGACACTGAAATGTAGATTTGGCAGATAACTTGATGGTGATTTATTGGAGCAATAATTATTTATTATCTATTTAAGGATGTATGGTAGCAAAAAAAGGACGGTCAGAAATCAGCCAAATCTGCAATGCCCACACACAAACAACAACAAGCATGGCAGGCGTAGATCACCCAGAGTGCATAAACATAACAATATAAACCATATACTCAACAAAAGGTAACGCTCGCCCTCCAACTTGACTACCCACCCGTTTGGGTGATGATACTGCCCCCCATTAGGTTGGTACATTCAACTACCAGTCAACGAGGGGAGCACACCTCAACTAAATAATTGCACCCGGACTGGTGACCTGCCATTCTTACTCGCCACAGCAAGGTTCTGCTTATAGAACCGCCGCACCACCACCATACAAAGGACTACCCCAATAACCACCAACTCCCTAAATAGATCCTCAACAAACAATGACAAACCCTCCTCTGTTAAATGGACCCCGTCAGCCCTATACAGCTAACTGAAAAGAAATTGAATACCCTTATGGGGAATGACATGGCCATCATAGGCCACCACAAATTTAGCTACTGCAAAATTAAGTTTTTACCAAGCCTCGTCTATAGTAGGAAAATTCCTAACCCCACGCCAAACTTGGCGAGGTACAATGAAAGACCAAATGAGTTTACACGAGGGCCAGGCCGACAGCACCCTCGCAAATCATTGATTATATTGACTCGCAATGCCTCCTAAATAGGCTATGAATGTCACAAAAACAATAAAATTTATGGTGAATTAGTGAGGATCTGATATTAAATTAGTGAGTATCTGCCAAAAAGAAAAATGTACTATTGGTTGCCAACTTCACTAATTGAAGTGGCTAAGACATACAAAAATACACAAAGGGAAAGAATAGGTTGGGGGTAATTGGGAACAAAACAGGCGAACTCGGCAAGAGGTAAAATAAAAACCTGCTGAGGGATAAACTATGACCGAATTAATTGATTGAAAATAGCCAAATTAGTCCGTCAGTTCAGGCAAAAACTGTAAAATCCCTCAAGACTCCCATTGCCAGCAATGGCGAGTAGCTAATCCCAAGTATCATGGACAAGGGTAACAGACAAGACATAACAAAATCACACAGTCAGGGGCGTATCTTCCTATTGGCCTGGATGGCCCTTGCCAGGGGCGCCAGCCGACAAAGGGTGCTGTTGTCACCCAACATCATTAGCAAATGATTACTGGTCTCCTGTTTGTTCTGCGTAGTGTCTTGCAGACAGCTATCATTAGTAAATGATCATTGGGCTCCTTCTGTCTCCTCTGCTCTTATCAGTGTCCTCTATTGATTGCTAATGTGTATCAGGCTTCTTATATGTCCCTTTATATCAGAAACATTTAAAATTAGAGAGACTAATTTGTTTTTAAAACATTTTTTCTAATATATCTCTTCTCCCACAATACCCACCACATACCAATCACCACTCACTAATTCCCATATGTCAACCTTGCAGGAAAAGAGTGCAAGCACCACATCAACCACAATGCTCTATTCGCAAGGTAATTTACATATATGCAAATTATCTTGCCCACAATGCACCTTGTTTGTTATTGATGCCCTCTTTTCTTTTTTATAGAAATTAATAAACAGTGCTTGCATGTAGTAAGTGTTATAACTGAAAAAATATAAATATATATATATATATATATATATATATAAAAAAAGTATATATATATATTTATATATATATATATATATATATATATATATATAAATATTGTCTCCCTATTTCTACAGGCGTGTAAGTTGAACTACCCCCAGTGTAAAGCTGGCCACACACTAGACCAACTTACATCCAACTTGTTGGAATGAAAATCTAGTAACGGATGGGAGTAACTGTTGATCAGCAATTTGCTCCTAAATGCCAGAAAACAAATGAAAATGGTCGTCAGACAAGTTTGTTAAATGTTTGATCTAAACAATTTGTTCAAACACCAGTTTTTGTCCATTTTCTGGCCTTTTGGAGCAAATTGCTGATTGTCATTTGCTTTCATCCTTACCACATTTTTATTCCAACCAATCAACAAGTTGGCTGGTTGGACAGATAATCTTTAGATGTGTGGCCAGCTTAAGTACTAATAAATTTGTTTTCATCAGTATGGGGAGTTGACCATGATCTTTATAGGTTGTGGATACTTAGGTGTCAGAATTAAGACATGGTCCTTATGGACTGTTTTTATTATTGTGTGTGAGATTGCAATGGACCCATGTGGGCTGTTTTACCTGTGAATTATATGGCAGAGTTAAAAAAGCATATTGCAGTGTTGACAGTCCAATTTGAATATATGTACATTATTTTACCCATAATGCATGTTTGTTTTTGATGCTGTGTTTTCAAGCTTTTCCTGTGTTTTTTGGCATTAGTAAATAGTGTTTTGCAATAGAGTAAGTTCTGTAAAAGATATATATATATATTAAAAAGAGAAATAAAAAAAAATATTCCCCTATTTCTACAGGTGTCTGAATTAAACTACCCCCAGTGTGTGTTATTTTATTTTTTCAAGTAGAAGCAGTCATTGGAGGGGGACGCCAGTCCCTTAGTTTGCCAGGGGCGCTCGGACCCCAAGATACACCCCTGCGCACAGTGGACTATGAACATGACCATAAACATAACAATTACATACTGCAACATGACTTTAAACAAGTGCCCTTTAACGACTTGGCCTAATGTAACTTTTATAGTTATCCAATTTCCATCGTCCCTACAACGACGGATCAAGAATCAGAAGTTGAAATATTGCACAGAGTATGACATCTCAGAGCAGGACATACAAAACCCCCGAGGGACGTTATACTGATGTTTCTTAAGCTGGGTACATACCATACGAGAGTTTCACTGATAAAACGGTTAAAAAAAAAAATACACAAACGCATTTGATTATCCAATTGGTCGGCCAAGACAGGAAATCCATACTTGCCTACCCTCCCGATTCGGCCGGGAGCCTCCCGAAAATCGGGTGCCGCTCCCAGCCCCCCGGAAAGGCAGGCAAGCCAGCTGGCCCCAGCAAGCCAGATGTATAAACCCCGGCAGCGGAAGAGGGGGGAAGGCTTTGATGTGATTCGCGCTGAATCTCATCATTGTAGCCCCACCCCCTGCCTCACAATGCCATTAATCACGGCATTGTGAAGAAGGGGCGGGGCCACGATGAGGGGATCGCGCTGTTACGCCCTATGCCCCGTCCCCAATGACGTATTGCTCTCCCGGCCATGACCCCATTTTGCTGCGACACGCCCCCGTGTGGTTGCCCGACAGCTTCCTCCCGGAAGGAAGGAGCCAAATGTCAGCAACCCTGAGGAAATCTCAGCCTCAGTCTCCCACTATCAAGCATTATGTTTCTATTCCCGATAATCTGCCCATATTCCAAATTTACTGTGACTACGTCATCTTCCTTGTTGGCGGACATATGCATAATCTGTGTGGTGTGGCCATAAATCGGTAACTTCTAATAAAAATTAGCATAATGTGTAGCACAGATATTGGAGCTTTCAATTTGCTGAAAAAATGCTCCATTTGTTGACTGATTAAAAAAAACAGACAGCGTGTATCTTCACAAATTAAACCTAAGGCCCTGATTCAGACCCGCTCACTGCCGCTGGCAGCTCACTGGGTCTGTGGGCGTTTTTTTTTTCTCCAGCCGCTCGCAAAGCTTGCGAGTGGCCAGGAGACCATAGCGATAATCGCGACCATCGGTCTTGAGACGGAACCCTGGGGTAGGGTCTAGCTGCCGTAAGGCCGAGTGGACTTCCTGCTCTAATAGAGCAGGAAGTCCACTACTGACATCAGTAATGATGTGAGTAAGGCCTCCCAACAAATGCCAGGTGTTCCTAAGGGAACAACTGCGTTTGTCCAGCCACCCCCCCTACCTGCCCACAAAACGGGGCGAGCTGTCCACTCACCATCGATAGCCGCCCAGTCTTGTTGAGAGCCCCGTAGCGACTGGACATCAGTCGCTCAGCATGGCTCATGCATGCGCACGCCAGACGCGGCGCATGCGCAGTGGACAAACATCAGGCCGCTTGCAAGTGCTGTCCGCTCGCGAGTGGCTCTGAATGAGCTCCTAAGTTTCCACAGATGGTTTCTCCCTCTGATGGTGTAAAACTATCAATGGTAAGTCATTGATGGCTTGACCATAAACATAGTAGGCTGGTGTCATCATTGAGGATCCCTATCACACCATTAATGGTTTCTAAACAACGATGGTCAAAGGCCACCCCTACACCACACTTCAGATAGACCCTTGTTCCTGTCAGATCCTTCACAGGCACATTATCCTCATTGCTTTCCAAGGCTCTCCAACTAGTCACTCAAGTGTAGGGATGGCCATCGTTAGGTTAACCATTGATGGTAGCAATCGATGGTATGAAATTATAGGCTGTGAACCATCAATGGTTTCATCCACTGATGGTCATCCCTTTAAACCTTAAGGATACTGAATTTGAACCTCTATACGCTCCTACCTAAACCTTCTAAAACCTGCCTATAAACCTCTACAATTGACGCTATTTGCGTACGCAGTCATACAGTAAAATAAAAACTTTAGACCTTGAACATGTGTTTCCAAAGCACAAAGTATTATTCAAGTAAAGTACAGTCAGTTACACGCTGTGATCTAAGTACAATTTAGCGCAACGAAATTACACAGACCCAAGATACAGTTATACATACGCACGCGCTCTGGGCCAGATACCGGCATCAGCAAGAAACCTCCGTCAATCAGCAATCAGCAAGAAGACTCCAGACTGGGGTCACAACACACACATTTATTCCCTTACAGAAACAGACAACACAATAGAGAGGTTTGTTGCTGATCCCATTGGTTCCCAGTGCGGGTGCATCTGTTACAGGATATTTAACAGGTTGATTCAAATGGACACAGGTCAGCCTCCGACAGCCTATTGTCTCCTCTATTCCCCCTGCATGCAAATCTAAGCTGTTAGCTTCACAAAATACATTTTGGTGCTTTATATCTCTACGGTCCATAAGTTGAGAATGCATGTTGCGATCTTCACACCGATGATACCGGAAAGCTGTTGAGAAAGTGTAGATCAGTATAATACCAAACACGGCTTACTTATCACGTATAAAACCTTAGATACCAAAATAACTTTTATTTCACAGCATTTGTAATAATGAATAAAACTTGGATCTTATACTTTAAAGCTATGGAACCTTTTATGTGAGTGTGAATTATGTAAGTAGTAGGGGTTTGGGAAAAGACGCTAGTTAGGTTTATCTGATTTGGGGCATATGTGCACGCATGCAGCTAATAAACCGTGTTCGCATGCAGGATATTGTGCATTCGCTAATGTGCGTCATGTTAACAGCGCAACGGTGCGTGATGTGCGGTGTTTATGCATGTGATTCTTTTTATGATGGATTTGATATATATATATATATATATATATATATACACACATACATATCAATCATTTTTAAATTGCAATGCAATGTTTTATTAGTAATGAGATTCACTCTCAAACAGGGTGGAGAGCCCCAGCTGTGTGCTGGTGCCAAACTGTCTGATAGTGAGTTTAAAAGAGCAGATTTCTTACCATTGTTCATTCAGTCAAATTCAAGTGTCTGGGCCATATTACAATTGCCACAGCTACACCTGTCCACATGTGGGGTCTCTCCCTTTACATGAAAAACACCCACAGTTCCTGGTGTATTGTCTATTCTATTTACTTTTCTCAGGAGGCTGTTTTTCTACTTGTTTTGGTATTTCTCTATGCAAGGTTGTCCCCAGAATGAGCCTGTCATGGCTTCTAAAAAAGATAATCGAAAACATTGCCATCTGTACTTAGCTCGTGAGTTGTAACTTAAAATGGCGCTGGTCGCAATATGGCGTCTTGCAGATTCTTATTTTTAAGATGGAGTCTGGTTGCCATTCGCAAGATGGCATCGCTCCAAGCTAATTTTACACTGATTCTGTCTCAGCCACTAAACCAGCTTCGACAACCTTCTATCGGATGAGGTGTGTCATGTGTGCAAACCACTTGCCCCTACTAAAATAAATAAAGACACTGAGATGTAGATTTGGCAGATAACTTGATAGTGTTTTGTAATAGAGTAAGTTCTGTAAAAGATATATATATATTAAAAAGAGAAATAAAAAAAAATATTCCCCTATTTCTACAGGTGTCTGAATTAAACTACCCCCAGTGTGTGTTATTTTATTTTTTCAAGTAGAAGCAGTCATTGGAGGGGGACGCCAGTCCCTTAGTTTGCCAGGGGCGCTCGGACCCCAAGATACACCCCTGCGCACAGTGGACTATGAACATGACCATAAACATAACAATTACATACTGCAACATGACTTTAAACAAGTGCCCTTTAACGACTTGGCCTAATATAACTTTTATAGTTATCCAATTTCCATCGTCCCAGGGCCTTAATTTCCGACGCAGAGAAACCCGCAGCTGCCGCTGAAGTTGCAGCACCGATCTTAAAAGAGTGCATTCCAAAGTCCTGAGGCGAGAGGCCTAAACCTGACATATACTGCTTCAAAAAACTGACCAAACTGGTACTTTGTAAGCGGAGCCCTGTCCATATGCATGAGCCATGAACCAGGAACATCTGGCCGCAATAAAGCGCAATGCGTAGCTAGCGCCACAGGGCAGGTCCGTTCGTCCCTAGACAGACCCAATGAGATCCACCCACCTTTACCAGCTTGGTCGGTCTTCAACCGGCGTAACCTACAAAGAACAGACCTCTCACCCACAAGGACATCCGAGTGGAGCATGGTGGCATCAACCCATTTGGCAGATGCCACCAGCTCTGATACTCGCAAAGCCCTGTGAAATGCCACTGAAAACGCCACTTGAAACAGAACCGGCTCGTACGCAGTAAATGCCACCCCTTGAACTGCCCCTACTATTTCCGGAAGCAGATGCGCGTCCAACATGACAGTGAGCGAGGAACAGGAAGGCCCCCTGTGAAGCTACAGGTCCTAGGCACCCTGGACAGTGCCCTATAGCCTCGGCGGGACCTCCACCGCTTTCCTGCGGCCCTGGGCAATGAAGGGTGTGGGAGAGCACACCCGCGTGTGACTGACGTGGCGTGCGCCTGCACGCGACTGACAGCGGGGGGAAGCAGCAGCGACGGCCGGGAACCGGCGCTGACTCAGCTCCCCAGCCACCACTGTTCCAGCAGCAACAACTGGCGCGGCCGCAGCGGAGACCTCCTCGCTCTGCATGAAGCGGGCAGGGGGTCGCACGGATCGGCGTACACGGCGATTTCCACTTATCGCAAGCTCTGTCCCTGCAAGGGATTTGTAGTAACTCCCTGTGATATTGCCTGAATTAGCAATGCGAATTCAGTCGATAGTATCACACTACAATCTGCATTACAAATGCGGATTGTAGTAAATAGAGCCCTTATTGATCATATAAAAACGTACATTCAATAAAAAGTGGACAATTCACAAGTGAGATGAACAATAACACTGTCCCACCTTTGAATATATCATATTGGTAATCCCCTATATATGCACAAATGCCACTCAGTATTTGTAGAGCATTTCCCAATAGCTCAAAGAACATTCTCAAGTTACAATACTAGTTAGAGATTTTCTCTTGCTGTCTAGAGAATCAAATATCTAAACATTTATGCTTATTTATACACTGACAGTTGACCTTGTTCTGTTAATTGATTTCTTGATGTTATCCTTTTTATGGCAACATAAGGGCTCTGCAGCACATTACAAAGTACATGAACAAAACGAACACAACAAGAACAAGGTGACTTTAACATGGACAATGTTTATAAACATTGCTACATCAGGAGTCATAATACCCAAATAAGCAGCGGGGCGGTCAATCCCAAAGGTTTGGTTCGTTGCAGACAGTGTGGAGGAGACAATGGTATAAGTAAGGGAAGGAAAAGCACATAATGAGGGCCCTGCTCATGAGAGCTTACAGTCTAAAGGGGAGCGGTAGACACAGGAGTGACAGAGGGGAGAAACAGTCAGCCTGGAGCATTGGGTTAGGATATACAGGCAAAGGCGGATTGGCCATAGACTTCAACGGGAACTTTCCCGGTGGGCCGACCGCTCAGGGGGCTGCTGGCTGCACATTTTGTTTTTTTATATATATAACATTTTCACCGGCCCTGAGTTGGCACTTCCGGGTACAGCGGTGGCTGCGGGGCGGGCCATAATAGAGCAGGGGGAGGCGGTCCGGCCAAAGTACAGGAGGAGGGTGAGGGTGGCTCCTGCACGCCCATCCTCCCTCCCAGGGGCGGATCTAACGGCGGTGCAACCGGGGCCTGCTGTGGTGCAGGGGCCCATAGCCACCCCTGCACCTGCTGCCAGTCTCCCAGGCCCCACAAGTGTAGGGCAGACCGCAGTGAGAGCAGTCTGCCCTACACAGTTTAGAAACACACAGCTGCCAGAGGCGGCTGTGTGTTTGTTATAGCAGCCAATGAGAGTCAGACAGACTCTCATTGGCTGCTGCGTCATCCAGCCGGAGGGAGCCGGCTGGAGCTCACTGATGAGCTCCGTCTTCCGGCTCCCTCTGCAGCGGGTGATGGGAGAGACGTCACATCATGACGTTTCTCCCATCCCATAGTGCAGAGCGAGAGTGGGCCAGGAGGTGCGGCCGCACAGCGGCGGTCGTCGGCAGGAGCGGGGATCAGGTAAGTTGTGTGTTTTTTTGTTTGTTTGTGTAAGGGGGCACTGGCACAGCATGGGGGCGCTACTATGAGGGCACTGGCACAGCATATGAGCTACTGGGGGCACTGACACAGCATATGGGGGGCGCTACTATGGGGTCACTGGCACAGCGTATGGGGGGGCGCTACTATGGGGGCACTGGCACAGCGTATGGGGGGCGCTACTATGGGGGCACTGGCACAGCATATGAGCTACTGGGGGCACTACTATGGCCACTGTATAGGGTGGCCGCTACTGGGGGGACTGTATGGGGGGGCTGGCCACTCCTGGGGTCACTGTATAGGGGGGACTACTACTGGGGGCACTGCATAGTTGGGATTACAACTGGGGGCACTGCATAGGGGGACCCAAAGCATATTCTTGCACCTGGGCCCACCACTCTCTAGTTCCGCCACTCCCTCCCTCACCCTCCCACTCTTTCCTCATCCTCTTACCTCCTCCTCTCTGCTTGATGTCGGGGCTTTGACATTTTATTTATAGGACGCCACAAGAGGTCCGCAGCGCCGTACATACAGTAAAGGGTACACTGGGCCTGATTCAGAGCTGAACGCTCTGACCAGAGCGCTCGCTCTGAATCAGGGCCGTCCTATTTAAATGTGGAGCGGCCTTTTGGACGCTCGCATAGCTGTGGGTTACCACCCACAGCTTATGCGAGCGAGTGTGGTGCTACCATCGTGACCATCGGGCTTGCGACGAGACCCTGCGGTAGGGTCTCGCTGCCGCAAGGCCAGGAGTGATTTTGGCTCTATCATTACTGATGTCAGTGGGGCCAGACTCAGACGGTAGGCGTTCCCATGGAACGCCTCCGTCTGGCAGCCACGCCCACCAAAGGGGGCGTGCTGTCAGTCACCATCGACAGCACGCCCCCTTTGGTTCGAGCCCCCGAGTGACGTATTCCTCGTCGCTCGCCGGGTCTCGCGAATGCGCACGACGAAGCTCCCTCCGCCGTGCGCATGCGCATTCGCCCAACATCGACCCGCTTGCGAGCGTCCTTCGCTCGCGAGCGGGTCTAAATGACCCCCACAGAACATTACATTACAATACAGTAACCAACTTATAAATAGAGCATATATATATATATATATATATATATATATATATATATGTGTGTTATATATATATGTGTAATATATACATATATACATATATATGTGTGTGTACAGTGTATATGTGTGTTATATATATGGGGGGGGGCACCAGTCGCTTACTTTGCCAGGGGCTCTCAGAACCCTAGATACACCCCTGCTTAGCAGAGTGTGATCGGCAGCCGGGATTCTCTGGAGGCGGAGCCCGTGTGAGATGGTTCGGGATCCGAGCTGAGCGGCAGTCTGGGCAGCCACATACCTCCCAACATGACCCTCTCCTGGAGGGACACAATCCTCTGGTCCTGGACTTCCCTGGTAAGAGGTGGGGCTGCAGCACATTCCAAAAGTCAAATAGGGGAGTCACACCAACTGTCATTTCACACCCTGCCAAACATCACTGGCTGGGACTCACTGGCAGTTGGTGCGACTCCCCTATTTGAATTTTGGACTGTACTGTAACCCCACCTCTGGAGCCGCCACCAATCATAAATTACCAGGGAAGTCCAGGACCAGAGCATTGTGTCCCTCCTGGAGAGGGTCATGTTGGGAGGTATGCAGCCAGTCTGTGTCAGCCTAAGCGGCAATAGGCGGTACCCGGCTGGACGGAGGCAGTGAGCAGCAGGGAGAACGGCTGTGCCGGCAGAGTCCGAGCTGTCAGCCCGAGCAGCTGACGTCAGAGTGCAACCTGCTGTTCCTGATTAGGAGGGGGCTGCGCTGAACAGCTCTCCTTCCAACAGCCAGGGTGAAGGCAGCAGCGGCAGCAGAATCACTGGGACGTGTTGTCCAGCTGTGAGTAAATGAAGTTAAATCATCACACTCCCCATAAACGCCTCCACAGCTAGTAATATCCAAGGACACATTACCCGCTTTGCTATTATAGCCACACGTATAAGAAAGCGGAGGCACATAGGAATAGTTAACTATCCGTTCAGTAATTCACTTTAAGGGGTCTATTTACTAAGCAGTGTTAGGAGACAGAGTGAAAAGTGATAAGAAAGTGATAAGGTACCAGCCAATCAGCTCCCAACTGTCATTTTTCAAACACATCCTGTGAGATGACAGTTGGGAGCTGATTGGCTGGCACCTTATCACTTTTCACTCTGTCTCCTAACACTGCTTAGTAAATAGACCCCCTAAAAGAGATAAACATAGTTAGGAGTTGGGGGAGTGCACAAGAGGAATTCTTCAAAAGAAAGAAAAAAGAGGACGGCAGCGTTAGCAGGCTGACTGAAAGCTGTTTACATAAGTTGCTGATATGAAATGCAGCCGTATTCTATAAAACTCTTTAAAAGGAATCTGCAGCACAGTAATTGTTTGGGGAAGTGGAAATTATATTACTGTAACAGCCGTGTTCAAGTGGAGAAGATACTTTGAGACGTATTCAATTTGAGCCGAGCCACGATACTTCTCCGCGGCCCGGACTTTTCGCCTGCTTTGTAGGCGGAGAAGTATCGCGCGCGTGCCCGCTTTACCCCGTATTCAATTTGAAAGTAGGTGAAAATGGGACTCGGCGAAACTTGAACAGTCGGAAAGTCCTGTCAGATTTGGGGAAATCAGCCTGACACCCCCCAAATGATGCTCTGACATGGGGGTTAGCTATGGTTACCCCCGATTTGGCTTGCTGAAGGGATTTGGTGTTTTTAAATGGGCTCAATAGCTGCTAAATAGCGTTTTTTTATATGTGGTGCAGAATAGTATTCAGGAGTATTTTTTTCCAGAAAATAACTTATCCCAGCAAATTTGGGGTACTTGAAAATGGGGGTCAGCATATTTAAAAGTTGCTAAAGTGAAGTTGAAAAAAATCATGAAAAATCCACCTGCAGCAAGCCCCTACAATGAAAAAACCACATGGGGCATACTTAGGGACCCCCCCCAGAGTCAAGTTCGCTAGTGTTTAACTTTGTACCCCAACATTTTTTTTTTCGCCCCCTTTTTCAAAGTCGTTTTTTGGGGTGTCCTTAAGTGTTTTTTTTATATTTTTTGACACAGTTTACCTTTTGGGGACTGTCTGAAGGCTGCACGGGGGGTTCCCGCAGCGTTGCACCCCAAAACCCCAATTCTGCACTTTTTTCCGCCTGCTATTCATAGGCGAAACTTTTTCGCCTAGTACATTGCATTGACTTTCCGCCTAGGCGAAAAGTCTTTCAAATTGAATACAGGGTAAAAGCAAAACAGGCGAAAATGATGTCAACGGCGAAAAAGCATCGGCACTTTTCGCCTCAAATTGAATACGGGCCTTTGTGTTAAATGCAGATGACACAAAGTATCGAAAGTATCTAATGTAGCAATAGCTAGTACCTGGGGAATTTTAGTAAATATATTAGAACACACAAGTCTTTTCTCTGGCTTCTGTTTTGTGATCTTCATTATTATACTAAAAAGTATAACTCAAAAGGAATATTAAAAGTAATGAGTGTATGAGCTTAGACTTTGAGTGAGGAGCACTGGCCTAGAGGATATCCATGACATCTGAGTACTTGTTTAATAGAGGAATACAGTTACAATCAACAAGGATAATCCCTATAATTATTACCAAAGGAGCCACAAGAGTAACATTATTATAAAGGGACAATAGGAAAATAAGCAGATCTAAAGAGATAATTCCTTTTTACCGCGTACAACAAGAAGGTTAATTCATGTTACGGGACTCCAGATACCATAGAAAATAAAAACATTTTAAGTTACAAAGGACTTGGATTTTTAAGACATACTGCAATACCTTCGGAGAAGCTACAAATATAATAGATAGTTAGGATTGTGATATCAATTACTAAGTTCCGTTAATATTGAGTGTATAGTATATGCATGTAAAGAATTGTTTATTGTGAACTGAGGGTCTCATTCAGACCCGCTCGCGAGCGAAGGATGCTCGCAAGCGGGTCGATGGTACCCAAATGCGCATGCGCACGATGGAGGCTGCTCCGTCGTGCGCATGCGCGAGACCCGGCGAGCGACGGGGAAGCCGTCGCTCAGGGTCTCGCACCAAAGGGGGGGTGCTGTCGATGATGAGTGACAGCACGCCCCCTTTGGTGGGTGTGCCGGGGGCATGGCTGCCCAGACGGAGGCGTTCCCATGGGAACGCCTACCGTCTGGGTCCGGCCCCACTGACATCACTAGTGATGTCAGTGGGAGTGATTTTGACTCTGATAGAGCCAAAATCACTCCTGGGCTTGCGGTCACCGAGACCCTAACGCAGGGTCTCGTCGCAAGCCCGATGGTCGCGATGGTCTTGACCATCGTGACCATCATCATGGACGCTCGCATAAGCTGTGGGTGGTAACCCACAGCTATGCGAGCGTCCAAGAGGCCGCTCCAATATTAGGTAGGAGGGCCCTGATTCAGAGCGAGCGCTCTGGTCAGAGCGTCCGGCTCTGAATCAGGCCCTGAGCCTTTATGTGTAATGCTATGTAAACGAATGCAAACTATCTAATATAAAACTAAAGAAAATTATTTCAATCTATATGTGAGTTTACTTACCTGAAGGTATTAAGAAGAAATCCGGCACCATCTGAGCCTGAGGAGAGCAGAAAAGGAAGGTGTTTAACTTGGGTATATGTAAGAACTGTAATATGTTGTGTTATACCATTCACCACAGTATTACACCACAAATTTAGAAACATATTATTGATCTTTGGCCTGTCTAGGCTTACCCAAGCTAGCCTACTCGAGAGTATTACATTACAATTTAGCTTGGGTGGAGGCACTTTTATTTAACCCATAAAGGGAGGGTTACACTTAACTGAACACTGACTTTATAGCCACTACATATTGATGACATTGGCTTTATTGCAACATAAACAGGCGGCTTCCAGACCATGTGATCTCCTGCATGAGTAGTCAGGGCCGAAACTAGGATATCTGTCACCCGGTGCAAGGCAGCAATTTTGCACCCCTCCCTTCCCGTACCTGGATTTTGTCCTTGCTCCTCCATAACGGTGCACTAGTCAAAAGTCCCTGGTATAGTGACTTACATTATGCCACACACTGTAATGCCTATTACCAAAGTGCCACTTACATATTTGCCCGACACCATTTTATGCCCCAAATTAAGGCCTCTAATTACTTTAAAACTACCTGCTCATTGTCAGGGGGTTTATGCTCGTTGCCATGGGGTTACATGCTCGTTGCCATGGGGTTACATGCTCGTTGCCATGGGGTTTATGCTCGTTGCCAGGGGGTTACATGCTCATTGCCAAGGGGTTTCATGCTCATTGCCAGGAGGGTTTCATTCTTGTTGCTATGGGGTTTATGCTTGTTGCCAGGGGGTTACATGCTCGTTGCCAGGGGGTTTCATGCTAATTGCCAGGGGTTTCATGCTCGTTGCTATGGGGTTTATGCTCATTGCCATGGGGTTTATGCTCGTTGCAAGGGGGTTTCATGCTCGTTGCTATGGGGTTTATGCTCGTTGCCAGGGGTTTTCATGCTCATTGCCAGGACCCAGGAGGGTTTCATGCTTGTTGCTATGGGGTTTATGCTTGTTGCCAGGGGGTTACATGCTCGTTGCTAAGGGGTTTCATGCTAATTGCCAGGGGGTTTCATGCTCGTTGCTATGGGGTTTATAGTGTTCACTCTAGCTCCGGCGGTAGGCAGGGCGCCGGGCTAGAGAGGGCAACCTAGCGCGTGCGCCATAGGCGCGCGCGTCCGAAAAGGGGACGTGGTCATGAAAAGGGGGCATGTCTATAAGACGCGTCCCCTTTTCGTCATACTTGGGGGCATGCCCGGCACTTACGGACACGCCGGGCAGCCCCCAAGCGCTGCAGAGAGGGAGAATAGATGCCGGGCGCATGCGTCCCGGCGTCTATTCTCCGGCGGTGACCGGTCACCGCACATTTCTCCACCCGTGGGACACTGGGTCCCGCGGGTGAAGACGGCACCCGCAGGCTGTGAGGGCAGGGCGCTTTTTGCCCTCCTTCTGGAGGGCAGGGTGCTTTTTGCCCTCCAGAAGGAGGGCAGGGTGCCGCGCCCCGCTAAAACAGCCTAGCGGGAATGATAGGTTTATGCTCGTTGCCAGGGGGTTACATGCTCGTTGCCAGGGCATCTCATGCTCATTGCCAGGAGGGTTTCATGCTTGTTGCTATGGGGTTTATGCTTGTTGCCAGGGGGTTACATGCTTGTTGCCATGGGGTTACATGCTTGTTGCCAGGGGGTTACATGCTCGTTGCCATGGGGTTTATGCTCGTTGCCAGGGGGTTTCATGCTCATTGCTAGGGGGTTTCACGGGAGAAGATGCAGCTTTCAGCATCTTCTCCTGGCACTTGCGCTTGCCTAACAGACAATAGAGATCCAGTAGGACCTCTAGTGTCTGTCTCCTCCTTGGCGGCGGACATTTTTGGATGGCCGTTTTCAGCAGAGTCCATGCGGACGGCTAGTCCGCATGGAATCTGCTGAAACTGGCATACCTCCCAACATGACCCTCTCCACGAGGGACACAGGACCTCATACAGAGTCGGTCGTTGCGGCCGCACGGTCGTACGCCACCGATGTTCGCTAAACTGCGCATGCATGAAGTTCGCAATGCGCGTGCGCAAACTAGCTGCTATGATCAGAAATTTCTCTCCTTGAACACAGCCAGGTCGGTAGTTTGAGTGACAGAATGAGGCGTTTGTGGGTGGTAACAGGGGAAGGTGCTTGAAAACGGGGGAGTGGAGATCCGAACGCAGGCGTGCCTAATTATGCAAACGGCGTTTAATGGGAGTGCATAATTAACAAAGTAGTGTCATGGCACACGTGACATGGGTGGTTTGTACACTGACCTGATCGTAGTGCTTAAGAGAGGGTATGGTCAACCTTAAGCTCTACGACCAGTTCCGATGGTTCCCGATGCTCGCGATTAATCCTTATATCCCAGGAGTTGACGTGTGTGGTGAACG
This sequence comes from Taudactylus pleione, assembly GCA_031769625.1. Taxonomy (NCBI): domain Eukaryota; kingdom Metazoa; phylum Chordata; class Amphibia; order Anura; family Myobatrachidae; genus Taudactylus; species Taudactylus pleione. Next base: position 101,456 of record JAUIMM010000279.1, read on the forward strand.
AGAAGGGGGCGTGATTTAGTCTTACGGCCGCTTCTTACCCTCGGTCGTTCAGCTAACGATCTCATCTTAGGACCGCAACTTGTGATCACTTAATTTGCATATCCGGCCCCTTTCCCCTACGACCGTGCGGCCGCAACGACCCACTCTGAATGAGGTCCACAATGCTCTGGTCCTGGTCTTCCCTGGTAAGAGGCGGGGCTGCAGCACAGTTCAAAAATCAAATAGGGGAATCACACCAACTGTCATTTCACACGCTGCCAAACATCACTGGCTGGGACTCACTGGCAGTTGGTGTGACCCCCCTATTTGAATTTTGGGCTGTACTGCAGCCCCACCTCTGGAGCCTCCACCAATCATAAATTACCAAGGAAGTCCAGGACCAGAGCATTGTGTCCCTCCTGGAGAAGATCATGTTGGGAGGTATGAAATGGCAATCCAAAAATGGCCGCCGCCAAGGAGGAGACAGACACTAGAGGTCCAGTAAGGACCTCTAGCATCTGTCTCCTCCTTGGCGCCTGCCATTTTTGGATGGCCGTTTTCTGAATCTGCAGCCACCGTGGGTCAGCCCTTTTTCACCCCTTGCATTCCGGTGCACGTGCACCTTTAGCCCCCCTAGTAGTGAATACCGACTTAAGGTGCTGCCTGTCCAGAAAGGATCAGTTTCTTCAGAGGTTCCCCATTGCAGAGCAATCATCATACAATCACATGCTCGCTCTGTTTTTTCACTGGAGAGAGGGACTGGGGGCATGCCCATCAGCTCCCAGTGCAGTGGGCATGCCCCCAGAATGACAAAATAGGGGAAGAATGGCTCGCAAACACAAAGCCACACCCCTTATCGCAAAACTACGCCCCCTTTTTCAGCGCGCGCCTTCATAGGGCCACTTTAGGGGAATTTTCCAGGGCCACTTTAAATTCCCAATCCGCCAATGTATTCAGGGCTTAAAATCTCTCACAGTTCCTCCTAAGCTGCAGACTCATTGACAGGCTGTGGCCGTTTGGGGGCGGGTGTCGCCAGCATTCCTGAAAATGGAGGCATGTCGCCCCTGTTTTCTGGGAGTACCGAGGCCAGGGTCTGCAATTGGTCTCGCAAGTGATCCGATGGCTGAATCCTCGGACGCAGCTGCGGATCACACAAGCATACTGGAGGTGTCTATTTACACCAGATGCCTCCTGCTGCATTAGAGTATGTAGCGTTGCTGCGGCGTCCTGCTAACCATGTACAACCCCGAATCAGGCCATCCATCCACTCTTCCATATTTGTATTGTCTTGCATTTATACAGAGCATCCTCTGGCAGATCCACTGTATTACAGTCTACTAAAATCTATATACATTTTCTAAATGTATCATTGATATGTTAAATTGTATTTATCTGTATTTATTGGTCTTGTTTCTGAGTTGGAAGTAAAGACAGCGAGTAATGGTGCATACAGACGGTCAGATTTTCCTTCAGATCTGAACGATAACTATTTAAAAAATTGTTCAATCGTTCATATCTCAAGGAAAATCTGACATATCTGACATGTTTGAACAATGGCCCTCATTCAGAGCCGTACGCTCTGAGCAGAGCGCACGCTCTGAATGAGGGCCGCCCTCCATAATTATGGAGCGTCCTCCTGGACGCTCGTATAGCTGTGGGTCACCTCCCACAGCCTATATGAGCGTGCAGTTTGATGGCCGCGATGGTCTTGACCATCGCGACCATCGCGACTGCGAGCCGGAGCCTGCGGTTGAGTTTTTGAACCGCAAGGCCCGGAGTGATTTTGGCTCTATCAGAGCCAAAATCACTCCCACTGACATCACTAGTGATGTCAGTGGGCCGGCTTCTGACGGTAGGCGTTCCCTTGGGAACGCCCCCGTCAGGGAGGCACGCCCCCGGTACGCCCACCAAAGGGGGCGTACTGTCAATCAACATCGACAGCACGCCCCCTTTAATCAGACACAACGAGCGAAGGAAAGTCCTTCGCTCGTCGCGTCTGGCGCATGTGCACAACGGAGCTCCCGCCGTCGTGCGCATGCGCAGTGCACAACATCGACCCACTTGCGAGCGGACAGCCGCTTGCGAGTGGGTCTGAATCAGGCCCAATGAACGATGCATGTTTCCGATGGTCAGATAACGATATCTGACATCTAATGTGTTTGCCGTCAGATTTGGACGATTCCATTCATTTTAATGCAGTCAAAAATAGTTCGTAGTTCAAATCGTTCAAATCGTTCATCAAATCGTTCATCAAATCGTTCAATCTTTCATCTGACACATTTGACAAATCTGACCTTGTGTATGCACCTTAACTGTGGGCCTGGGTATCCGGACTATAGATATGCAGAGTTTTTAGAAGTGGAGATGTTGCCCATAGCAACCAATCAGATTCTAGCTATTATCTTCTAGACGGTGCTAATGTTAAGTAGATTATGATAGTTTGCTGTGGGCAACAGCTCCACTTCTAAAAACTCTCACTTTAGTAAATATACCCCCAGATGTTAGACAGTCAAAAGGTCGACATTGAAGAAGTTCGACAGGTCCAAATGGTTGACAAGGTCAAAAGGTCGACACACTTTTATTTATTTATTTAGGATTAGAGTTAGGATTATGCACTTACTGGAGGGTTAGGATTAGGCTCTCACCCCGACGGTTAGGGTTAGGCACCAGGAGGGAGGGTTAGGCACTTAATGGAGGGTTAGGGTTAGGCCCAGGGCAGAGGGTTAGGGTGAAGATTAGGGTTGGAAAACAAAATGTGATGACCATTTGTGCGTCGAACATTTTTTTGTGGCGACCATTTGACCCTATCAACCATTTGTACTTGTCTACATTCTTTTATGTCGACCTTTAGTGTGTCGTCATTTTGTCCCTGTCGACCTATTGCCTGTTTAACATCTGGTGTCTATCTAAACATTGTCGACCTTTTAACTCTCTATCTTTTAGGCCACACCCATGGACCTGATACAGAGATGTACGATAGGCCGACATGTATGTAGTTGAGCAATTAACGCGGCAAGGTACCTTTGCGATGCCGCTCGCAGGATCATTACTTCGCAAAGTGATTGACAGTTAGGGTCCATATGGGGGAGGTAACGGGGAGTGGCAGCAAAAATTGCAGGTGTGTCCTGGCTGTTTTCGGGGCGTGTCGTAGACTGCGCCTGCCATCCCGTATGCAGATAGAGTGGATCTGGCGCCTATGTTCAGGTGGCTATTCTGCATGAATATAGGGCTACTTAGATGGCCAATTATCAAATGATCTGCGACAGCAGCTGCATATTTGTACTATGGATGTGCGCCGGAACATTTTTCCCGGATTTGGATTTGGTTCTAATTCGTCGTCTGGATTTGGATTTGGATTTGCCAAACTGCGGTGACTGGCTTTGGATTTGGATTTGGATTTTTTTACAAAAATTGACAAAAAAAGCTAAAATCACATAAATTGGTCTTTTTTGTCTTCCTAGAGTATTATTAACCTAAATAACATTCATTTCCAGTCAATTTAGACCACCTCACAGCTTATAATATTGTTTTCAACATTATTGGCCAAAGGCTGCAGTGAGCTGACTGGTTACTAAGCGACAAAGCAGCGGCACAACGACACAGACACCACAGTATAAAGTACATCTATGACACATTGCCACACAGCAGTGGCAGAAATGAAATGTAGTGCACCCACCCAGTGGGGTACGGGCAGCAGAGTCACAATACTTGTTTACAAAGTGGGCTACGGCCCAAGGAGTCACAGTGCACAATCTTATTCACATTACACCGCACATAGGCCCTCATTCAGAGCCGTACGCTCTGAGCAGAGCGCACGCTCTGAATGAGGGCCGGGCTCCATTTTCATGGAGCGTCCTCCTGGACGCTCGTATAGCTGTGGGTCACCACCCACAGGCTATACGAGCGTGCATTTTGATGGCCGCGATGGTCGTGACCATCGCGACCATCGAATTTGCGAGCCGGAGCCTGCGGTTGAGGTTTTCAACCGCAAGCTCCGGAGTGATTTTGGCTCTATCAGAGCCAAAATCACTCCCACTGACATCACTAGTGATGTCAGTGGGCCGGCTTCTGACGGGAGGCGTTCCCGTGGGAACGCCCCCGTCAGGGAGGCACGCCCCCGGCACGCCCACCAAAGGGGGGCGTGCTGTCAATCAACATTGACAGCACGCCCCCTTTGATCGGACACAACGAGCGAAGGAAAGTCCTTCGCTCGTCGTGTCTGGCGCATGCGCACGACGGAGCTCCCTCCGTCGTGCGCATGCTCAGTGCAGACCATCGACCCACTTGCGAGCGGACAGCCGCTCGCGAGTGGGTCTGAATCAGGCCCATAGTGCCCCTGATTCAGAGCCGGACGCTCTGACCAGAACGCTCGCTCTGAATCGGGGCCCTCATACCTAACATTGGAGCGGCCTCTTGGATGCTCGCATAGCTGTGGGTTACCACCCACAGCTTATGCGAGCGTCCATGATGATGGTCGTGATGGTCAAGACCATCGCGACCATCGGGCTTGCAATGAGACCAATGAGACCCTGCGGTAGGGTCTCGGTGACCGCAAGCCCTGGAGTGATTTCGGCTCTATCAGAGCCAAAATCACTCCCACTGACATCACTAGTGATGTCAGTGGGGCCGGACCCAGACGGTAGGCGTTCCCATGGGAACGCCTCCGTCTGGCAGCCACGCCCCCGGCAAGCCCACCAACTACTTATCATTTATCTAGCACCTTCTAGAAGATAATAGCTAGAATATGATTGGTTGCTATGGGCAACAACAGCATTTTTAAAAACCCCTAAGAACCTGCTCAGTGCAATCTTCCAGTGCCTGAGTGTCAATTGTGTTCTGCAAAGGTGCTCCTGCTCCAGTATAGTTTTTTCCAGTGTTGTTTAATCTTCGGTGTTCGGTTTCCTCGACAGCAGTACGTCTTTAACCGCATTTCTATCCGCGGTGTTTCCAGACAGAGGGCCTGACTCATTACGGATCGCAACTGCAACGGAGTACGCAGATCGACCTGTTTTAATGTATCTGCTGTGTGTGTACTCTGCTACACTGCTGTCTGTTTCCAGCACCAGGGTTATTGTAGTGTATGTGCTCCACTGTTTCCACAGCGCCAACACATCCATGCCTCGCATTGCAGGCTATGCGCTGTTCCCACAGTGCCAACACATCCGTGCCTCACATTGCAGGCTATGCACTGTTCCCACAGTGCCAACACACCCGTGCCTCACATTGCAGGCTATGCGCTGTTCCCACAGTGCCAACACATCCGTGCCTCACATTGCAGGCTATGCGCTATTCCCACAGCGCCAACACATCCGTGCCCCTCATTGTACGCTACGCGCTGTTCCAACAGCGCAAACACATCCGTTCCCCTCGTTGCATGCCAAGCCAACACATCCATGCTTCTTATTGCATGCTACGCACTGTTCCCACAGTGCCAACACATATGTGCTTCTCATTCCACGCTTTGTAAGCTGCTGCTTCCTAACGGGTTGCAGGTGAAAATTTTAAACGGCACCTGCGTCCTTTACATTGACTGTGGGTGCCATTTTAAATTTTGATCTGCAACTCGCCTGGAAACAATGGCTTACAAAAGCCACTGCTTCCTAAATAAAGTCCCATGTGTCTGGCAGCCATACTTGTTTTTCTTCCAGGGAGATTTTGAACTAGAGATAATGATTTGTAAAAGAACAGCTAAGAAGTATGACAATCAAAAATACGCATAAGCGATATTTGCCTTGCTATATAAAGAAATAAAAATCAGCATTGCTCATTTTATATGTGTGATTTTTAATTGTCACATAATTTTACCATATTTTATTAATTACCATGGTTTTTATTTGCCAATAATTTGTTAACATGACGCTACAGTCCTTTTAGGCTGCAAGCCTTTGGCTGCTGGTGCATAACATTTATAAGTGCATAATTTTAAAAGTGCACTTTACATTTCTAACCAAATTCGGCGTTATACCGGCATAATTAGATGGTATCTTGAGATGATATTGACTGTGAATTGACACCTTTTTTCTTCTTCTTCATCAGCAGGTAATCTAAACTCCTTCATTGCTGCAGAATATCTAATTTTTAACTATTCGCACAGTGTATTATATATTAGGTAATCTAAACTCCATCATTGCTGCAGAATATCTAATTTTTAACTATTTGCACAGTTTATAGATAACTAGACATTCTTATTAGCTTTTGTGGTATTCCTTGTTTGTTTGTGTTAGAAAATGTATTGCTAGCCATATTAGTGGGAGGGTATTGGGGGTTGATTGTAATCATTGCATACACATGCCAGCAATCACTATTTAAGTTACATTTTAGGCTACAAGCCTTTGGCTGCTGGTGCATAACATTTATAGGTGCATCATTTTAAAAGTGTACTTTACATTTCTAACCAAATTCAGCATTATAACGGCATTGAACCGAAGTTAAACAGAAGGAGAACTCTCTAACTTCAAATCATTCTAAAACAAGAACATTGGGAAAAAGTATAATCACGAAATGTAAGTTGACAATCTCTTCATCACAAGCAAATAACCTGGACATTCAACCGTGGCCTCTGTTTACTCACTATAAAAACTGAACACTTTACTTAGTACTATTTTTGCTGGCTCTCTGGTTTCACAAACACCTCATAGCTTACTGCAGTGGTTCCCAAACTGTGCACCGTGGCACCCAAGAGTACATTGGGACACTAGCAGGGGTGCCTCAGGTTGGTGGTCCAGCACCAAATAAAATTATTTATGGTCAATGTAATGTAAAATATATGTGCACAAAAAGAAGCACAAACCTGTCCCCCACTACATAACTGACCCTAAGGATGACAGCTAAGCACAATTTACTTCATATTACTACTTTACTAGATGAAAATTCTGAATTTCTCAATAAACTTTTGGCTTAAGGTGCCCATACATCTGCGACAGATCGCCACGATGCAGGGGAGCGATCAGAAATTTCCGATCGCCCACCATCGATGTTCTGCGATTCGTCGCCGGATCGCATGTTAAATGTCCCCGGTTTGAAGATTATGATAATTTTTTTATCGCGATTGTCAAATCACTGAAATCCAACATGTTGGATTTTTGTGATCCTGTGATGCCGGGTTGCAGCATTGCTGGATTGCGACAATTCATTGCAGATGTATAGGGCCCATTAGGTGCGCCGTGAAAACAATGCTGATACTCTAGGGCGCTTTGGGAGTTTGGGAAACACTGGCTTATTGTATTCTGTGCCAATTTCAGATTATTTCTAATAAATAATTTTTTCCTATTTTAGTTCTTGCCTAGCCTGTCATCTGTCTTCTAATACAGTTTACTTTAATATTCAATTTCTTCCCCTTTAAATCTCCACTTTTCCTCTACTCAATAATAACATTTGGTAATTGTGCAGACACCTTTTCCTCCACTGTACGTTTACTTGCTTCTCTGCAAATCTCCTGTACTTTCTCTCACATTCTTACTTTATTCCTACATCTATTCAACTCATCCACGCCATTACCATGTGTTCTTCCACTTCCCCCTCCACTCAGTGTCTACCTAATCCTCTGCTCTGCCCCCTTCTTCCATCTTTATCCTTTCCCCTTTGTCTCCTCCTTCCTTTATCTCCCCTCCTCTGTCTGCCTTCCTCTCTCTCCTCTCCCATTACTACACTTTCATTCTCTGCTACCCACCACTAATCCCTCCTCCAAACCTCTCCATGTCACCCGACTCCACCTCCATCTACATCGCATTAAACTCCCTCCCTGCCCACCACCTACAGGATCCCTTCCCAGCACTGGTCCCCGCACAATCTCTCCACTACATTCATCTCGGTCACCCAAATTAATATTACCTTCTCGTTACAGCAACCCTGATAATCTCATTCACATCTCTCCCACAAACACTGTCCCTCTATCCTGTCCTCTGGAATGCCAGATCAGTCTGTATTAAACCCATTACTTTTTCATCTCCAAAACCTTGCATCTCCTAGCCATTACTGAAACCTGGATTTCACCCTCTGACACCACTTCCCCTGCAGCTCTCTCATCTGGTGGCCTTACCCTCTCTCAAACCCCTAGGCCTGGGGGTCGCCATGGTGGTGGTGTAGGGGTCCTTCTATCCCCAGGTTACTCCTACCAACTCCTACCCTCTGAACCATCCCTTACATTCTCTACATTTGAAGCTCATGCTATACGCCTCTTCCAACCAGTACACCCTTTACTGTCCCCCTGGCCCTCCCTCTAAGTTCCTTGACAACTTTGCTTCCTGGCTCCCTCACTCTCTCTCCTCTGACCTCCCCTCCTTTATCCTTGGTGACTTCAATATTCCAATTGATATCTCCACAGAATCCTCTGCCTCCAAACTCCTTACCCTCACATCTTCATTTGGTCTCTCCCAATGGACCTCCTCGCCCTCACATGTGAGTGGGCACTCACTTGATCTAGTCTTCACTCCCCGTTGTAATAGTTCTAATTATTCCAACTCCCCATTCCCCCTCTCTGATCATAACCTTCTCTCTTTTAACTTATCCCTCTCTCCTTCCCCTCCTCTATCTCCTAAGGCCACTATCACATTGAGGCTATCGACACAGTTTCCTTTTCTTCCCTGCATGACTCACTTCTCTCCCCTATACTCTCTCTCTCCTGCCCTGAACAAGCCACTTCCCTATACAACGCCTCCCTTACTTCTGCTCTGTACTGTTGCTCCGGCAATCTCTACTCACCCTCACAGATCCACACCTCACCCCTGGCATTCCAAATGCACCAGATACCTGCAAAAATGTTCACGAACCACAGAATGACAGTGGAGAAGATCACGCTCTAATGTTGCGTACACACGTAGTGATAAAAATGCACGATTTGAACGATAACGATATTGTTATCGTTTAAATCGTTAATTTTTAAACTCACCGATGACCAACGTTGCGCAGCCATGTATGGACAATAGTGATATCATCCATCGGCCATGCATGCCGGTCAACTTGCTCGATATTGAGCAAGTTACTATAGGGACCCGCGATTGTTGATCGCAGGCCGCTATAGCTGTCGGTGAATAGTGGTGTGCTGGATGATCGATATCGATCATCACACACCTGGGAGGGTGCAGGATGATCAGCCAGCGATATTGTATCGCTGGCTGATCGCTACGTGTGTACGCACCATAAGGCAGATTTTCTCCATTTCAAATTTATATTCTCATCCTACAGTGCTGCCCTTTCCCTCTCTAAACAGTCATATTAAAAGAACCTCATCTATCAGTCCTCAAATCCCCAGCACCTCTTCACCACCTTCAACTCCCTCCTCCACCCACCCCCTCCTCGCCTCCCCTCCTCGCTCTCTGCCCTTGACTGCATTCAAATATGCCCTTTTCTCCCCCATTCTTAAAAAACCTACCCTTGAGCACTCTCTCCAACTACCATCCCATCTCTCTCCTCCCATTTGCCACCAAGCTCCATGAGCGTGTTGTTTACAACCGCCTCACCACCTTTCTTTCCTCCCATTCCCTCCTTCCGTTCTCTCCACTCCACTGAAACTGCCCTCACAAAAGTCAGTAATGACCTCCTTGCTGCTAAATCCAAGGGCCACTACTCTCTGTTCATTCTCCTTGACCTCTCTGCTGCTTTCGACAATGTAGACCACCCTCTAATGCTACAAATCCTTTACTCCCTTGGTCTACGTTTACTTCCCTCTCCTGGCTGGCCTCCTACCTCTCTGACCGATCCACTCACTCTATACGTCTACATTAGGTGAACTCATCAGCTCTTTTGACCTCCATTATCTCTATGCTGATGATACTCAGATCTACCTTTCCTCCCCTGACCTCTCCCCCTCTCTCCTCACTTGGATCTCCAACTGTCTCTCTGTTACCGCTTCCTGGATGTCCCAGTGATTTCTTAAACTTAATGTGTCTAAAACTGAGTTGATCGTTTTCCCACCCCCCATCATAACCTCACTTCCCACCATTTCTTTATCAATTGATGGCACCACTATCTCTTCTAGCCCCAAAGTGCGCTGTCTTGGAGTCATCCTGGACTCCTCCAACTCCTTCAAACCACATATCCAGAGCCTCTCACAGTCCTGTCGCTTCCATCTCAAAAATATTTCCAATATTAGACCCTTTCTCACCCAGGATGCCACTAAAACCCTCATACACTCACTGATCATCTCCAGATTGGACTACTGTAACCTCCTTCTATCTGGCCTCCCCAACTCCCTTCTCTCCCCTCTCCAGTCTGTCCTCAATGCTGCCGCTTGGCTCATCTTCCTTTCCAAACGCTCTGCATCTGCCTCCCCTCTCCTACAAGCCCTCCACTGGCTCCCCTTCCCTTTCAGAACCTAATTCAAGGTTCTCACACACACACTCACAAAGCCCTCACCCATTCCTCTCCCATTTACATCTCGGACGTCATCTCCCTTAACACTCCTATACGCCCTCTTCGCTCAACTAATGCACGCCGCCTCTCATGCCAACTCATTACTTCCTCCAACTCCTGCCTCCAAGATTTTGCCCGTGCTGCTCCCCACCTTTGGAACTCTCTCCCTCTCCCCATCAGACTCTCCACCTCTCCACAATCCTTCAAACGGTCTCTCAAGACCCACTACTTCATCAAAGCCTTCCAGCTCCCATCTTAACTCGCTGCTACATCTTCCTCCCTGCCTACCCCATCTGTGTCACAGCGGTTTGTCTGCCCCTCCCCTTTAGAATGTAAGCTCTGACGAGCAGGGCCCCCTACCCTCTTGTGCTTCTCCTTACTTTCATCTACTTCTTACTCACCACTAGGGCACCTAACACTTGGTTGCTTGTGCTCTGTTGCTTATCTGGGTGTTATGGTCGCTAATGTAGCAATATATATTATCCATGTCCTTATCCTGCATTGTATTGTATTGTACTAGAAGTCACTGGTCACCTATTTGTTTATGTACTGTGTAAGGCGCTGCGGAACACTTGTGGCTCCATATAAATAAATAATAATAATAATAATACAGTCACTACTAGGCAAGTGTCTCGTGCTGTGTTTTGTGGTTTGATTGCCTTACACCAGAAATCACTGCTGGATCTCAATATGCTGCTGTTGCTTCACTACATCCTTGACATTTGCAGCATCTGCTATCACCAATAACAGGAAACATTCCATTCACACACACGCGGGATTAAACAGCACAAATAAAACAGAAGAGGAAAAAGAGAGCAGGAGGGTTACGTAACATGAAAGTAAAGGGTGGGTGGTTGCTGTAGCAGTGAGTGGGCATTATCCTGTGTGACGTGCAGTGTGGGGAGCCTGACCTTTCCTTGTCCTTGTAGAAGAAGCTTTCTCCTGCCTCACCCACCTCATCTGCGCCACGGAGACATGACGTGGGACAGTAGCTTCCCTCAGCAGAATCACATTGGTTTAGCTCCTAATAAAGTCTCAGATCCAATATGAAAAATGCATCATCTGCATATAAGTAAACGTTTCCATACTTTGAGAGGTCACATATAGGGCGCCATCTGAAAGTGGTGATCGTCAGGATTATATAGCATCAGTGCCGAAATAGAGCTTTATTAAAACTCTATGGGGTATATTTAATGGTCGGTTTGTCAAAGCTGCCGATGATCGTTGGCGGAATTGAACGATTGTTTTAAAACATAAACAGGAAATAATTTATATTCAGTCTTCTCTACTTTCCAGTCAGGTCTTTAGATCATCAGGAAGAGGTGGTAATTTGCGTTACATGGCGCTATGACACGGAGCTGCTGTCTAATTGCAATTGTATCCGATACGGGGGGAATAGCAGAGCTGCCTCCTACTAGGGCAAATAAAAGAAACAACTCTGCCAGATGCATTATATAAATGGCTGAAGTGCACAGAAGCAAAAATAAAAGTCAGCCATGTCTATTTTGCAAATGTAATCCCTAATCACTGATTGGAGGCTTTCTCGTGCTAAGGGTATCTGGTACATTTACCGCTTGATCTACAGTGGACTGCATATGCACAGTGCTATCTGCCACTATATATATTATATTATAGAAAGGTAAAGTACAGTAATGCCAGTGTATGCAAACTCAAGTCGTGTTGTGTTAATGAGCCTCCAGGTGTCTGTAACCGTGGGTTCCTGTGCTCTCACGCACAGGCAATATGTAAGACATCAATAAGAACAAACTAATAATTATATAAAAATAATTCATTGTGACTATTTCCCCTTAAGGGGCACATCCACTAGATGATCTACTCCCTGTCCAATCTCTAAACGATTTCCCTTGATTTTTTCCCTTGAAATTTTATTTTTCAGTCTGAACGATTTGCGAACGATCTTTAATAGATCAAGTGAAATTGACCTGCATGTTCTGTCGACTGACGAGACGATCAAACGACCAGCGGAAGGGCACATCGTTGATCGTTAACGACCAAACACTTTAATTTATAAATGATTTTTAAACGATTGAACGATAACGAAGTAGTTATCGTTCAATCGCCTGCTAAAATCGTGTAGTGGATGCCCCCCTATACACTGCTCACCTATGTTTTGATCTTACCTGTACGGTATATTTATAACTAACCATATAACTGTAACCTTGTGTTATGTTGTGAAAACATTTCCTCACTTTGATTACCTTGTTTTTCTGAGTAACTGAACCAAACAAATAAAAAAGTCAATGAACAGGGTATAATTCTGGCATCGTCCCCAGTGGAACATTTTACTAAAGCAGTTTTAGAAATCTGTGATCTCCAAGCGGTAGCTGGCTTGTATATGTTCTGGTCCTAATGCCTTTTTGAGGTTTATTCTCTGCAAATAGTTGCTCTAATTTGGGGGCAAACAAAAGCTCTACATCGAATTATAGTAAAAAATGAATTTTGCATATATATCCTGTATCAGGACTGCAATAACCCACACGGTCCTCCTGGTCACCCCAGTAACCCTACCGCCAGTCTCAGTGACTCCATAGAGTAGGGGTGGGCAATAATCACCCCCCCCCCAGCTCATAGAGGCATGGTAAAGAAAACGTTGGCAAGCCAAATCTGCTGCAGAGAAATGACTGACCTGAGAAAAATAGCTTTAAGCTAGGCTCTTCTATATCATACTTGCCTACCCTCCCGATTTGGTCGGGAGCCTCCCGAAAATCGGGTGCCGCTCCCGACCTCCCGGGAAAGCAGGCAAGCCTCCCGCAATCAGCGACACGTCCACCCCCCTTGCACTTACTATAAAAATCCCGGCAGCGGAGGGGCCAGTGACGCGATTCGCGATGAATTGCGTCATCACGGCCCCGCCCCCAGCCTCACAATGCCTTTTAAAACCGGCATTGTAAAGAGGAGGCGGAGCCACGATGACGCGATCACGATGACACGCCCCCATGCTTCGCCCCAAAATGCACGTCACCGCTGGGCCACGCCCCCTTTTCGCCGCGACCCGCCCCCCGCCGAGAAAGCCCGACAGCTCCCTCCCGGAAGGAGGGAGTGAAACGTCGGCATCTATGTTCTATATAGTGACATCAGAATTCTATAACTCTAATAAACCAGTAATGAAATAGCTGACCTGGCTGACAGGGGTGCCCTCTTCTATACAAACTCTTTCTGTCGAGAGCCTTACTGCCAATGTGCCAAATAATATGCCAGTCTGGAAACTGCATGGAGAACAAGGATAGTGGTTCCATGTCAGCACACCCTCCGGCTTCAGCAGAGGAGAGAGCCTGAGCAGGTTCTGTAATGGAACTTGTGGCTGATCTATAGCAAAAAGCCATGTCGGGAGTTTTCTACGGCCATTGGGATTTTTGTACATGTAACTGCTATATATACAGTATATAGTGACAAAAGCACTGGGGAGGTTGTTGACGGGAGGTGTATATGGCCCAGGTTCTTAATTTCTGTGTGCTAATTACCCAGGTAATGAGCAGCCTTGATTGCCGGACCAGTGACTGAAAAAAGGTGTGTCAGTTTCTCTGGGCAGTCTCTCACTACCTGGGGAGCAGGTTGACAGACATGTCGAGAGAGAAATTAATATGACTTCATGGAAGTGCTGTATTTAAATCGTGTTTTGCGTAAGTTGAACATTAGGTCCACCCACAAATACAGAAGGAGACTTATGTATAGTTAGTTAGCAGGATTTATTTTTATGTTTTGTTTATTTAGTGCAACAGAATAAGACTAGCTGCGGATACTTGCTCCAAGGCACAGGACTGGTGTGCTATTAATCGGTTGCTGCAAGAGAATTGCTACTGTTTACCCCAGGAGAGAGCACCACCATGACCTAATCTTGTGACTATATATATATTAGTGAGTAAATAAACGGTGAACTCTGTTTAGAACAGGGTTGTGTTTGTGCTATAATCACAGCCGTAAGACGTAACCATCCCGGCTGCAGTGTGTGGGATGCAGGTACCCATCACAGCTCCATCACTGGTGTTTACAAGACATACCCAGAGCTAATAATAGCTTCGTCCCAGTAGGGATCAGAGAGAGTGGGTGAGAGATTAGAGAGGGGGCAGGTCTGTGAGGCCCATTCATACTGACACCATGAATGGAACCAGTGCTCACATGTGCTTTGCGTCACTCACAGCTCATTAATAATTACCCAGCAGGGCTGATTCTTTCAACAACTTTTTAACTGTGGCCAAATTGCGTTGTAAAACAAAAATGAGCAGCTGAGAAACCACATTGCAGCTTGTCAGTGAAAATGATCCAGTACAATGAGATTTACCACATAGTGGATTTAAATGATGATTTCCTCCAGGCTGTTTTCTATAAAGTTGCCCCATAGAGGGTTCATTTAAAGTGAAACACAACTATGATGATTGTTGGGAATGGTGTGTGTGCAGGTGTTGATATGGCACAGTTATATAAGTACTAGGGGTGTGCACCGGCCACTTTTCGTGTTTTGTGTTTTGGTTTTGGATCTGGATCTTTCTTCGTGTTTTGGATCTGGATTGGTTTTGCCAAAACCACCCTTCCGTGTTTTGGGTTCTGGGTTTTGTGTTTTGGATCTGTATTTTTTTTTTAAAAAGCATAAAAACAGCTAAAATCACAGAATTTGTTGGTTTCTCTTCTCCTATGCTATTATTAACCTCAATAACCTTAATTTCCACTCATTTCCAGTCTATTCTGAACACCTCACACCTCACAATAGTGTTTTCATGTCCAAAAGGTTGCACCGAGGTAGCTGGATGACTATGCTAAGCGACACGAGTGGGCGGCACAAACACGTGACCCATCTAGGAGTGACACTGCAGTGGCAGACAGGATGGCAGTTAGAAAAACTAGGCCCCAAACTGTACATAATGCAAAGAAAAAAAAGAAGTGCAAGATGGAATTGTCCTTGGGCCCTCCCACCCACCCTTATGTTGTATAAACAGGACATGCACACTTTAACAAATCAATCATTTCAGCGCCAGGGTCTGCCACACAACTGTGGCTGAAATGATTGGTTCGTTTGGGCCCCCACAAAACAAGCTGGCAATTAATGTGTCCCTGCACAAACTGGCTCTACGGAGGCAAGATGTCATCCTCATCCTCCTCATCCACCGATTCCTCACCCTCTTCAGTGTGTACATCCTCATCCTCACAAAGTATTAACTCGTCCCCACTTGAATCCACCACTACAGGTCCCTCTGTACCTTCTGGAGGCTGGTCTCCCTGGAAGAGCTGATAATTCATTTTGATGAACATCATCTTCTCCACATTCTGTGGAAGCAACCTCCTACGCCTTTCGCTGACAAGGTTCCCGGCTGCACTAAACACTCTTTCGGAGTACACACTGGAGGGGGGCAACTCAGGTAAAATAGAGCCAGCTTGTACAGGGGCCTCCAAATTGCCTCTTTTTCCTGCCAGTACAGGTATGGACTGTCTGACATGCCTACTTGGATGCTGTCACCGATGTAATCCTCCACCATTCTGTCAATGGTGACAGTATCATATGCAGTGACAGTAGACATGTCAGAAATTGTTGCCAGGTCCTTCAGTCCGGACCAGATGTCCAAACTTGGTCCTGCCTGCCCTGCATCACCGCCAGCGGGTTGCTTAGGATACCTAAGTTTTTTCCTGGCAGCCCCAGTTGCGGGAGAAAATGAAGAAGGAGCCGTTGACGTGTCACGTTCCGCTTCAGCTGACAGTGTGTTCACCAGCAGGTCTTTGCACCTCTGCAGGCTTGTGTCGGCCGGAAAGAGAGACACCACATAGGCTTTAAACCTAGGATCAAGCACGGTGGCCAAAATGTAGTGGTCTGATTTCAACAGATTGACCACCCTGGAATCCTGGCAAAGCGAATGAAGGGCTTCATCCACAAGTCCCACATGCCGAGCGGAATCGCTCCGTCTTAGCTCCTCCTTCACTTTCTCCAGCTGCTTCTGCAAAAGCCTGATGAGGGGAATGACCTGACTCAAGCTGGCTGTGTCTGAACTGACTTCACGTGTGGCAAGTTCGAAGGGCTGGAGAACCTTGCACAACACGGAAATCATTCTCCACTGCGCTTGAGTCAGGTGCATACCCCCTCCTTTGCCTATGTCATAGGTGGATGTATAGGCTTGTATGGCCTTTTGCTGCTCCTCCATCCTCTGAAGCATATAGAGGGTTGAGTTCCACCGCGTCACAACCTCTTGCTTCAGGTGATGGCGGGGCAGGTTCAAGAGTGTTTGCTGGCGCTCCAGTCTTCGGCACGCAGTCGCTGAATGGCGAAAGTGGCCAGAAATTTTTCGGGCCACCCAAAGCGTCTCCTGCACGCCCCTGTCGCTTTTCAGAAAATTCTGCACCACCAAGTTTATTGTGTGAGCAAAACATGGGACGTGCTGGAATTTGCCCAGATGTAATGCCCGCACAATATTGGTGGCGTTGTCAGATATCACAAATCCCCAGGAGAGTCTAAGTGGGGTAAGCCACTGGGCGATGATTTCCCTCAGTTTCTCTAAGAGGTTGTCGGCGGTGTGCCTCTTACTGAAACCGGTGATACACAGCGTAGCCTGCCTTGTAACGAGCTGGCGTTTCTGAGATGCTGCTACTGGTGACGCTGCTGCTGTTGCTGCGTAAGGTGATACATCTACCCAGTGGGCTGTCACAGTCATATAGTCCTTAGTCTGCCCTGTTCCACTTGTCCACATGTCCGTGGTTAAGTGGACATTGTGTACAACGGCATTTTTCAGGACACTGAGGACACTTTTTCTGACGTTTCTGTACAGTCTCGGTATCGCCTGCCTAGTGAAGTGGAATCTAGACGGGATTTGGAACCGGGGACACACTACCTCCATCAATTGTCTAAATCCCACTGCACTAATGGCGGATACCGGACGCACGTCTAACACCAACATAGCAGTCAAGGCCTCAGTTATACGTTTTGCTTCAGGATGACTGCTGTCGTACTTCATCCTCCTCGCTAAGGACTGTTGGAGGGTCAATTGTTTAGTAAAAGTAGTGGTGTTCCTACTTCCTCTCTGGGATGATGAACGACTCCCAGCAGCAGCAACAGCAGCAGCGGCAGCAGTAGGCGTAGCAATGCAGGATCCTCCAGAGGAATCCCGGATAGGAGAGTCAGTCATGCCAGTGACATGGCCTGCAGGACTACTTCCGAAGGAGGAAATTGACGAGGAGGGAGTTGACGGTGTGGTTTGCAGGCGCTTGGATACAACAGGACAACAGGATTTAGGTGTCCCTGGACTGCTTACGGTCTTAGCCAAAGTTTCTGAACTTGACAGTAACTTTTTATGAACGCGCTGCAGGTGCCGTATAAGGGAGGATGTTCCTAGGTGGTTGACGTCCCTACCCCTACTTATTTCACCTTTACATATGGTACATATGGCAAGACAGTTGTTGTCCGGATTTGGATAGAAATATTGCCAGACCAAAGAGGTGGAATGTTTGGTCTTCTGCCCAGGCATGACCGTGATGGGCTTTTTCATCCCACGGACAACAACTGTCTCCCCCGGAGCCTGATTTAAACAAACCACATCACCATCAGAATCCTCCTCGCCAACTTCCTCCTCAGCGCCAGCTACACCAGTATCCTCATCCTGTTGTACTTCAACAGTGACATCTTCAATTTGCATATCAGCAAGTGGACTGTGGGTGCTCCTTTCAGCACTTGCAGGGGGCGTGCAAATGGTGGAAAGAGCCACCTCTTCCCGTCCAGTGCTGGGAAGGTCAGGCATCGCAACCACCACCACACTTGGACTCTCCTTGGGGATTTGTGATATCTTCTTAGAAAGCACAGTTCTTCGCTGTGCTTTTGCCAGCTTAACTCTTTTGATTTTTTTAGTGGGAGGAGGGCTTCCATCGTCATGTGAAGCTGAACCACTAGTCATGAACATACTAGGGATCGACCTTAGCCGTTCCTTGCCACTCCGTGTCGTAAATGGCATATTGGCAAGTTTACGTTTCTCTTCAGCTGATTTAAATGTCTTTTTCAAGGTCATTTTCCTGAACTTTGCCATTTGGGATTGTATGTGCCCTCTACTATGACATTGGGCATCGGCCTTGGCAGACGACGTTGATGGCATGTTATCGTCTATGTCATGACTAGTGGCAGCAGCTTCAGCACTAGGAGGAAGTGGTTCTTGATCTTTCTCTATTTTATTTTTATCGGAGAAAGTTTGGTCCTCCATTTATGTTATATCGATTTGATATATACGTGCGGCTAAACACAGAAAATAATTTTTTTTTGGTTTGGACTGGAGTGTACTTTCGGGGGTTATAGCACCCTTTAACGGTCAAGCCAGCCGGCCCTTTACTTATGACACAGGCGCACGCTTGGCACTACTTTGTTGATGCACGTGCGGCTACTGCGCACACAATTCACAAACACAGAAAATAATTTTTTTTTTGGTTTGGACTGGAGTGTACTTTCGGGGGTTACAGCACCCTTAACGGTCAAGCCAGCCGGCCCTTTACTTATGACACAGGCGCACGCTTGGCACTACTTTGTTGATGCACGTGCGGCTACTGCGCACACAATTCACAAACACAGAAAATAATTTTTTTTTTGGTTTGGACTGGAGTGTACTTTGGGGGTTACAGCACCCTTTAACGGTCAAGCCAGCCGGCCCTTTACTTATGACACAGGCGCACGCTTGGCACTACTTTGTTGATGCACGTGCGGCTACTGCGCACACAATTCACAAACACAGAAAATAATTTTTTTTTTGGTTTGGACTGGAGTGTACTTTCGGGGGTTACAGCACCCTTAACGGTCAAGCCAGCCGGCCCTTTACTTATGACACAGGCGCACGCTTGGCACTACTTTGTTGATGCACGTGCGGCTACTGCGCACACAATTCACAAACACAGAAAATAATTTTTTTTTTGGTTTGGACTGGAGTGTACTTTCGGGGGTTACAGCACCCTTAACGGTCAAGCCAGCCGGCCCTTTACTTATGACACAGGCGCACGCTTGGCACTACTTTGTTGATGCACGTGCGGCTACTGCGCACACAATTCACAAACACAGAAAATATATTATTTTTTTAGCACTTGGGGGGAGCACCCCTGATGGACAGAGCACCCCCTGGACAACACTACAGCACTCCTTTAGGACTGGGACACTGCACAGGACTTTGGAGTGGACACAGCCCCTATGGAGAACTGACTGCACAACACAGTCCAGCCAGCCCCTATGGACTTTGAAGTAGTGGACACAGCCCCTATTAACAACAGCAGCACAGCACAACACAGCCAGCCCCTATGGACTTTGAAGTAGTGGACAACAGCAGCACTACACTACACTACACTACACAGCCCTAACTCCCACCCTCCCTCTTCACTGTCCACAGCCGAGTGAGAAAATGGCGCCGACGTGTGTACCTTATATAGGATCCAAAACCCGCGAGACTCGGAAGGCGGGAAGATGACGTTTTGCCTCGATTTCAGATCCGAGTCAGGCGGGAAAAGTCGAGCCTGACTCGGATCGGACTCGGATCGGGGGGGCTCGGGGGGGTTCGGATTTCAGAAATCCGAACCCGCTCACCCCTAATAAGTACACATCAGTAGATGACTCTATGACTATGAACAGCCCAGTTACTTAACCAGTGATGTTGATTTTTTGAGAGATAGCAGGTATGGCTGTACTTACTGTTACATGCACACTAGTAATGGAGCAGAGTTTGAGCACAAGTGGGGCTCCATATAACTCACCAGCCAGGGAGTGTATGCTGCAGACGGGAAGCGGGGCAGGGATCTGGAACAGCATTACATGCATTTATTAACTGGATCTCTCATATGAGCAAAGTGGGAGACTTCTGTCTCCCACCATGTCACTCTTACACAGTAAAATGAAATAGGCCCTATGCATGCTCAGTAGAGATCTCAGCAGCCACCTTGGAACAGGGCATGAAGCCTGGAGGGACAAGAAGACTGGAGTCTGCGCATTAGCGTACTCTTTTAAATATGACAACAATATTTATTAATGCCCCGCGATTCAAAACAATTCAGTGACCAGCCTCCCAGATTCCGTCCACTTTCTCAGGCATGATGATGCGATTCATGATGATCTGCGTCATTGGGACGCCACAAATTGTGACCCCCCCCATCCCTACCAGGGCCTTCTTTACGTATGGGCGCACTGGTCACACTGGGCAGCTGCTACGATTCTAGAGGACTTCAAGCAGGAGTGGGCTGGGCCGGGGAGCATCTACAAGGAGTGTGCGACCGCTTGCTTCGTACATAGGGCAACTGGCAGAGAGGCAGTCAGAGAAAGGTGCTCTTCAGGCGCTATGATTATGAATTACACACAATCAGAGCAGCCAGGCCGCATTCTCTATCTGTCTCCCAGCCTGCAGGCACGGAGACGGACTAAGGGGGGAGGGGGGGGCACATGTCTACGCTGCATTGCGAGCTGGAAAAGAAGACTGAGGTGGATTCCTCAGTTATCAGCACTTTATCTTCTCCATACAGTTCACACACTAAGGGGCCCATTTATTAATGATCGCATTTTGCAATGCGATCAGGGCATGCAGTACCACCCATGATCGCATTGCAAAATGCGATCATAGCGGCCGAATGTATGATTCGGCACATGCAGGGTGACAGGCTTCGAAAGGAGCCCATTCCTGCAAAGTGGCCGGAGGCTGCTGCGTATGCGCAGTCCCGTGGACTGCACATGAGTGGCGCCCATTGCCGGCGGAGGGTTCCGTGAGATCCCTCCGCCGGCTGAAATGCGGTAAGTCCCCATAGGTTAAAGCGGCTAATGCTATCTTCAGATAGCGTTAGCTGCTGGGGCCAATATTGGGAATGCTTCGCATTCCCGATATTGATACATGTGGCAGCATCGCATCCCCCATAGAAACCTATGGGGGAGGCGGCTGCCGGCGGCAATGGAGGGATCGCAGCAGGTATCGGAGATAACTGCTGTGGCCCCTCCTTCATACATCCCGGGGATACTTAGTATTTGAGGTAAACCCCCTGAAAACAGGCGTTTTCGGGGAATTTACCTCAAATTCCCTTTGATAAATGGGCCCCTGAATCTTCCATTAAAAGGTCCTTGCAAGCATGGTCTTGAAGCAGCTCTGCTGAGCAGACATTTGCCTAAGATCTATAACTGGGTGGATCTGGGATATAAACCAGTGTGGAGCTGCCAGGGGTGATGTAACGTATTAAGCCAGGAATGTGGGTAACCTTGTGGCCTCTTGTTTATGGGTTGTTGACCTTCATTAGTCTGGTGCACACTTCACTCACATCCCTGGGATATAGCACTTCCGTGTGAGTCACAGTCCTGGAAATGAGAATGTGTGAGAGCTGCTGGTGGTCTTTCCCTATTGTCTCCTCTCCCCTGCCTCTGCCAGTAACTGCCTGGGTGTATGCAAAGCGTTTCCTCACTTTCAATAATACCCCCACCCCTCACTGACCACGTTAGAGGATCACGGAAAGTTTGGAAACACGTGTATTCAGGGCATGTGTGCAGATGGGATAGCACTGGGAATTCTAATGCAGCGCATTATAGGAAGCATTGCAACCATAGCCGGCAATTTCTGGTCTATGATCTGCTTGTGACGTGAGAGATTTCTGTAGCTGCAATAACGGGAATGGAGGAGGACTGACAAACATTACCCTATACTTCTAATTAGAATTCCTTCTACATGGGAATTACCCAGGAAAGGCGACAGTACAAATAAGTCAATACAATGACCTCATGTCTCACGGGGGGATGGAGCCAGGAAGCCGACGGTCAAAATGCCGACTGCCGGCTTCCATGTCTACTGACAGGCGTCGAAATCCCGACGCCTGTCATTTTACCTACGTCAGGAGCCTGGCATACCGATCGTAGGTAAGCCGAGCGGCGGATGCGGACAGCAGCGGGGGGGAGGGTTAGGTTAGGGGCTCCCTGGGAGGACATAGGGTTAGGCACCCCCCCAGGAGGGTTAGGGTTAGGCCAGGGGAAGGGGGAGGTTAGGGTTAGGCACCCCCCGGGAGACTTAGGTTTAGGCTGCGGGGAAGGGGGGGTTAGGTTTAGGCACTTACAGGGGAGGTTAGGGTTAGGCACCCCCCGGGAGACTTAGGTTTAGGCTGCGGGGAAGGGGGGGTTAGGTTTAAGCACTTACATTGGGGGTTAGGTTTAGGCACTTACAGGGGGGGTTAGGTTTAGGCACTTACAGGGGGGGTTATTCACTTGGGGGGATGGTTAAGGTTATTAACCTCTAAGTGAGGGTTAGGAGGGGGTGAGGTTAGTTATAGTTAAAATACTTACCTGTCGGGATCTTCAGTTGCCGGTCTTCCAGCGTTGGGATTTGGCATGCGCCCGGCAGTATTTCATACCGATTCATCACTCCTAAAAATAGGTGGAAACATTTTCAGCTACCTTTGTAAGAATGAAGTAACAGGACCATTCATTACAGAGGTAATGCAGAAGAAATCACTGATATCTTCTGCTCACCCTAGAGCTCCGGAACTCTCTGCCGTCCCCTTACACCTGTATGGGGACCTTTATTCATCAAGCTCCGAAATCTGACCGTGGGAACCTACGGTGTTGGTTTCTGGAGCCCCGGTCCTTCCAAAGGAGGTCCAGGGTGTGTACAGGGAACTGGTTGGATCCCTCCGGCCCCTCAGGCAATGCACATGCGTGAACTCAGATCAGGCATGTACATTGTCACTGCTGGGTCAGTCCCTACAATGTCAAATGCTGCTGTGAATGATAAGTCACCCATAGCTTTATTATTCTACCATACTTAACTTAAACGTATTCAACTAAAATAATGACACTGACAACGATATAGATTTGCAAAAAAGAGGTCGCAGCCAAATTTATTAAAGTCGGATCAGGAATTGAATTGTATAATCGAGCATGGTGGCGTAAAAGCAGTGCTAACAGCCCATATGAGAGTATATTACTAAGAAGGAGGTGGAGAATCCACCACCCAATGTGAGCTGCCTTGAGTAGTACCATCCCCCCTTAATCTAGCACAGTGCTGATCCCTCCATAAGATGGAGACCTGGTCCTCCCCTAAGGCAGTGACCGACTCGCCTCTCTCAAAGGGGGGATGCTAGCCAAGTTCAGCTGCACTAAATTGAGCCGCCGAGGAGCACTGCTTTCCGCCAAAAACGGGGTCCACTGACAACGTACCGCCACCAGCTAATAGGACCACTAACAGCCACGAATACCCGACAAAAGAGCTGAAACAAACAAAGCCAAACCTTCTCCTGCCAAATGCACTCCATCCGGTCTATAGAAGTCAACCTCTTCAAAACGGATGCGGGGGTATTTGATGACACGCCCTCCCAGACCTGCTACATGACGAGACACTGCGGCATTCAGTTTTCTCCTCACCCTATCTAAAGCCGCGCCACCTTGCTCCCCTCTCCAGAACCTACGAGGAATAACTTTCAACCACACTAACTGCACCTGCGGCCAACGCTCAGCTATTGTTTGGAAATCCTTTTCATGGCAATGATGATCTCAACACCTTTACACATGCCCAAATCATTGCCGCCTAGATGGATGATCAAGCAATCCGGGGCACCCCATTTCTTCTCTGAATCCCAAAGAAGAGACAACAGACCACTCCATCTAAAGCCTCGCACCCCAATCCATCGCACATTACCGGGGCTATCACGAGCAAGTGGGTGTCTGCATGCCCAATACACATACGAATGCCCCACAATCCACACCCTATCGAATACCCTACCACAACCTGTAAGGGGAAAATTATTAAAGGAACATTAGTGTATAAATCCAAGAAAAAGTAACGAACAACGAGGGCGGGGAAAAAACTGAGTTGTTTGAGTGACCCAGATGGAGGTGAACAACACCAAAACCTCAATTGAGGGCAAAAGGTGAAAAGAACTCCAACCCCCCCTACCGGTGGGTAGCTTAAGGCACTGGGTTTCCCAAAAAACAAAGGGCCTTTTTCAGACCCACTCGCGAGCGGCTGTCCGCTCGCAAGTGGGTCGATGGTGTGCACTGAGCATGCGCACGATGGAGGGAGCTCCGTCGTGCGCATGCGCCAGACGCGACGAGCGAAGGACTTTCCTTCGCTCGTTGTGTCTGATCAAAGGGGGCGTGCTGTCGATGTTGATTGACAGCACGCCCCCTTTGGTGGGCGTGCCTCCCAGACGGGGGCGTTCCCAAGGGAACGCCTACCGTCAGAAGCCGGCCCACTGACATCACTAGTGATGTCAGTGGGAGTGATTTTGGCTCTGATAGAGCTAAAATCACTCCGGGACTTGCGGTTGAAAAACTCAACCGCAGGCTCCGGCTCGCAGTGGCGATGGTCGCGATGGTCAAGACCATCGCGACCATCAACCTGCACGCTCGTATAGGCTGTGGGTGGTGACCCACAGCTATACGAGCGTCCAGGAGGACGTTCCATTTTTATGGAGGACGTCCCTCATTCAGAGCGAGCGCTCTGCTCAGAGCGTCCGGCTCTGAATGAGGGCCAAACTCGCCAGAAGTGCTGTCTAACTAGGCAGCATGTCGCCTCTAACGTAACCCTTATAAGCGGAAGACCTCCAACGACCCAACCGTTTGATTGCGTCGCTGGAAGAACCCGCTGCTGCCGCACAAGTAGCCGCTCCAATCCTAAACGAGTGTGTGCCATAATGCTCTACTGGCAAATCAAGTGCTATCAAACACCGCTTAAAAATTGCAGAGAATTGAAAACGCGTCAGCGGTGAAAGGTACTCGTGAATTAGCCATTGCAAACCGCCCTGCGGACGCTGGAGATTGTAACGCTTAGCTACGCTTACGGGGCATATGCTCGGGTCCGGATGCGCAGGGATCAACAACCAATGCCCCCTACCTAATTGGTCGGTTTTCGATCTCTGAATTTTTGAGCAAGATCAAATCTGACTTAACCATCACATTATCCAAAAGAATCCCCGTGCTCGTTGACTTCTTGCTAGCAGCCGCCAGCTCGCCTACCCGCATTGCTCCGAAAAATGCCAAAACAAAAGCTAAATTAAACAAACCCGCTTCATACTGGCCTAGGGCTACTCCTGCCACCGCCACCAGGAGATTCTTCAATAAACCGGTGTCGACCGGCCTCCGAGAGTCACCTGGGCCGACCTGCTCTCTAGCCCATCCTTTCAATGCTTTGGCAAGAATAAACGACTTGGTTGGGTCTACCAAACCGTGCAAGCGCGAAAAATACGAAATGCCAGCTAAGGCACTGGATATTGCGGCCTTAGACCGGCCCCGCTCGTGCCACATCCAAGCGAACTGTAACATGTTGTCCTCAATGGTCTTACCCCGATCTACTTCAGCTAAGAAAGCCAGCCACGAATCCTACGCAGCCGTATAGGACCTTAAGGTGCTCGGTGCCAAAGCTCTCAACGCGAGTCCATCGATGCCGGCCCGATGATCTGCCCGACATGAGCGGGACAAGGTAAGCCATGAACCTAAACCTAGACCATTGAAAACGAGATAAAGCATCCGCTATCTCGTTTTCAACACCCAGGACATGCCTGGCCCTGAAATCAATGTTCCCCTTTAGACATAAAAGTATCAAACGCCTAAGTAAACTGAGAGCCTGAGGACAGACGGCCCTCTGGTTGTTTATGGCCTGAACTACTCCCAAGTTGTTGCACCAGAAACTTATGCTACGATTACTAAGCTGCGCAGCCCAAATCTCTACTGCCACCACAATTGGGATTATTGGTTGTAAAACCGGCGTCAAGCCAGCTTTTCGGCCATGCTTCCATTGCCCCTCGAAAAAGGCCCCAAAACCGCAAGCACCAGGCGCATCCGTATAAAGCTGGAATTCAGAGTTTGCCACCGATTCGGGTAACCAAATCCTCACCCCGTTGAAATCCTGCAAAAAGGCGCACCACAAACGCACGTCCTCCTTAAGCTCCCTAGTCAAACGAATTAAATGGTGCGCCTTTTTAACGCCCGCCGTGGCCCTCTCCAACCTACGGCAGAAGATCCTACCCATAGGGATCACCCGGCAAGAGAAATTAAGTAGGCCGAGTAATGACTGCAACTGCTTCAATGAAATCTTCTTTGCAAAGAGGCAGAGCCCTAAATGCTCCCGCATCTTAGCGACTTTATCGTGGGGCAATCGACATAAACCCATCACGGTATCAATCTCGATACCTAAATAGGACAAAACTGTTGTAGGCCCTTCTGTCTTCTTCACCGCAATGGGCACGCCCATAACGCGAAAAAGAGCCTGCACTGATAAAAGCAGCTCGCTGCAGACGTCGCTATCAGCTGGACCAACTAATAAAAAATAATCTAAATAATGGGCTATCCCAGTTTTTCCCGAACCCGCTCGAATGCACCATTGCTAAAATATTCGAAAAAGGAACAGGAAATGGAGCAACCCATTGGCAAACATTTATCAACGAAATATGAACCGTCGAACTTAAAACCCATGAACTTAAAAGACTAGGGGTGCAATGGAAGTATCCTGAAAGCAGACTCTATGTCTATTTTCGCCAATAGCGCTCCCCTACCAAACTCCTGCACTATCCGGAGGGCGTCCTCAAAAGATTGGTTAGCGACGCTGCAATCATTTGGATCCAGTGCATCGTTAACTGACCCCCCATCCGAATAGGACAGGTGCTGGATCAAACGAAATTTACCTACCTCCTTCTTGGGGACAACGGCCAAAGGAGATATGCACAAATCCGCTAAGGGAGGAGACGGGAAAGGGCCGGCCATGCGGCCCAAATCCACCTCCGCCATCACTTTGTCCCTCACAATATCAGGGTAATCCCTGGCCGATTTAAGGTTCCTTTTTGCTAACACAGAAACTGGCCTAACTATTGGCAAACGAAAACCCTCCCTAAAACCCTGCAACAAAAAGGCCGCTTCCACCCTAAGCGGATAGTGGCCCAACCACCATTCAAGAACATGTATTTGCACTGGTGAAAAGGCTCTATTTAGCATTACGCTGCTCGCTTTGCCCAGCTGCTTGCTCACCTGTACGCTTGCACTCCTTAACTGTGTGACTACCTCCACACGACAGACAGACATGCTTAAAACGGCAGCTGGCTCCTCTGCTACACTGTCCGTTATTAAATGCGAAGCACTTTCCCTTTCCTACCGTGTTGAAACCTGAACGGGCAACAAAGGGCTGTTTACGGCCAACTGGTGTCTCAGTGGTGGGTTTGTTTTGCTGGGTGACCTCAAGCCAAACCTCCACGTCCTTATAACCGAAGCTAAGAATTTTTTGGCCATCCTGCTTCTTACGGAAAACATCGTCATATTGCCGCCAAACGTTATGCCTAGCGGGCAACTGCATGCTATGAACCAGGTGTGAACTTAAGGATGTTCAAAAACTCGGCAGGCCTAGTTTCAGTGTAATAAGCCGCAAAAATGTATATCTCACAAAGCCAATTTGCATAGCTGCGGCGAGTTTCCTCGGCTGTTGCCCCCCCAGCTTTAGCTGTATCCAAAGCTTTTTTGTCGTCATGCGTAATAGAAAACATGTCGACGTACTTGCCTTTCCTAATACGCTCCCTAACTTTCGATCTAACGCCTCTTAAAATGGCAGTGTTAGAGCAGTGCACCGCATCGCCCGTCACATCTGGAACCGAGCTTCCAGCTGAACTACGGGCTCTACTCGGGCTTTTATGCTTCCCTTTCAATTGTTGAACAAAATAGTGCATTAGCTTACGCGGTTTCTCAACTGAACTGGATGAATCGGACGAATCCTCCGAGTGTGACAAATCAACGGTGCTTTGATGCAATGTTGTCTCACCTGTTCCAGAAGTCGACGGGGTAGCGGGCCCCATGGTGGAAGCTGCATCTTGACCCGTGTTGCGCGGTTCGCCCACCACGTTTGGAGTTGATGACGCCTGGACATCCACTGTAGTCACAGCATCTTGAGCGAGAACGTCCGGAGTCGATGGACCCTGTGAACTGGGAACAACACTGTTAGAACCGTTCACGTCAAAAACAGAAGCCACTGCAGAGGCTTGAGGTGGGTCCACTGCGGACGGGGAAGCCATTGCTTGCATGTGGCTCAAGCTGGTGGGGGGGTGGTGGCCTAATCGGAGGAGGGGCCGCTGGCATTGGGGGTTGCGGGATGCGATCCTGTCGCAAAAAATAGCCCGGCGCTTGGTGGGAAACTGGATGCTGAAGGCGGAACCACGTAGGAGCGGTATAAAATTGTTGGCCCGCATAGGGCGGCACCGCCTGCTGCACGAAATGACCCGACGCCTGAGACAACTGCGGGTCAAAGTATTGCTGCGTGAATGCTGGAGGGGCGGTTGGGAGTGCCTGGTGCCCAAAGCCATGGGCAAAATAAGGGGACCATTGCGTTCCTAATGCAGGGCTGTACAAAGGCAGGTTATGCTGCGCGGGATCACAAACAGTAACACTGGGCACCTGCGGCAATGGTGCCGTGACAGGTAACAATAACTGCGGCGTAACAGGGGTGCTGCGAGCGGAGACACTGCCCTCCCTGCCCCTAAGGCAGTGGAGGGACACGATGACGGGCTGTGCAAGCGCTGGGGGTCAGCAAGCGCTTGACTCATTAAGGGGGTGGGGCCAGGGACTGGGGTCAGCGACCCCACCCTCGCCACTTCCTGACAGCCGGCAGCCATTACGCAGGGCCCTGAAGGCCCTGCATACTTAAAATGGCCGCCGCTGTTTGCTGGGCGGGGCCAACGGCGGGAGCCGTGGTGACCGCGACAACGCTCCCGCCGCCAACCCCCGGAGAGTGAGAGGCTCTAGGAGATGGGCCCCCACCGCGGGCCAGCCAAACCTGGAGGCCCGACGGTGATGGGGCGAGGACGCCGGGGCCCGCGCTGTAAGCGGTCGCGCGCCGCGCGTGTAAGGAGAGGCGGCGGCCACCGCAAGCGGCCTGGCTGCATCGACCAGCCGCTGGGGGGGAGCATTGCGGCGCGGACGCGGCATAATGGATGGGCACAGGATGGGGGGTATCAATAAATGAAAAGGGAAAAGAGCAGGCAGAGGGAGGTGAGGAGCGTGTGGGGGGGGATACACGGGTGGGATGAAATTAATAGAGGAGATACAATATAGGAGATGCAGAAAATATGGGATAGGAAGTGGAGGTAAAACAAACAGTGGCAGGAATAATTGATAAGTATTATGACACTGAGGTACTTATCCAGAGGAGATCACTACTGGAAAAGAGGAAGCTGACTCCTCCCAGCTCCCTAATTTTCCTAAACAGAGCCGGCCCAAACAGGTCCCTGATAGGCTGTCATTACTGACTGATCCATTAACCTAACCTATAATGAGACTGCAACCCTAAGCCAGTTCTAACCAGTATTAGCACAATAAAAAACAGGGTGCTTATGTCCTCTCATACTTATTCTAGCATTCACGTGCTTTTAGCGGCCAGAGCCAGATTAACAACAGTGCAGCTTGGCAATCGACCAGGGACCCCCACACATTGCTACATCACCAATGTTGGGGCACTGTGGCAAATGTTAACTGGGGTTTCTCTGTGGCATAATGGGAACTGGGGGCACTACCTAGCACATTTGTGGTGCTGGCAGTATTTATTAATTATACCTTTTAATAAGTTAGTAGCCCCTTGGCCTCCACAAAACTTAATCTGGCCCTGTTAGCTGCACAATAAGCAGTGTTAGGGCTCTGGGTGGTGGCTGCTTTTTGGAGCAGCTTTTTCCCGCCTTGGAGCGTTATTGAATTGCTCTTATTTTAGTATCCGGCTCACCAACTTGAGGTGAGATGAATACTTAATTATAGGGGGGCCAATCAATAAAGAATAGGCCTCTAATTTCCATATTATTGCCAGATAAGTGGGAGTAGAAAATGAAATGCCCCTTTTTGCCACTTAATATGTCTCCGTGCACATCTGATAGTAGCAATGGGAGATTGGGAGCATCCTGCTGGTCACTCGGCCGGCCCACCAAACTTCTACTCGTCTCTTGAAACAATCTCACTGACATAAAACTTCTAAAGATATTTCCTGAAAAAAAATGTAATATAGATACTGATTCATTGTAGTGGACTGTTTCATGCGCCCACTTTTACTACGTCCTTGATTGTAAACAAATCATCGCCGTGTGTAAATAATGAGGAACCAGCTCAGGTAGCAGCCTTGTGGTCAGTGCCGCGTGTGTTGGTGTGACATGCCTCTCTGATCAGCAAACCTTTCTACCACACAAGTGGTTTAGTGATCAGCGCCATTACTGCACTATAACACTGTCTCACTGAACACTATAAGCCCTTATAAGGGCTCCTGCCTCCTGGCGCTCTAACTAGCGGGCAGCCAGGCCGCTGACCGCCTTACCTGTGGCTTATAACTAGGGGTGTGCACCGGCCACTTTTCGTGTTTTGTGTTTTGGTTTTGGATCTGGATCTTTCTTCGTGTTTTGGATCTGGATTGGTTTTGCCAAAACCACCCTTCTGTGTTTTGGGTTCTGGGTTTTGTGTTTTGGATCTGTATTTTTTTGAAAAAAAGCATAAAAACAGCTAAAATCACAGAATTTGTAGGTTTTTCTGCTCCTATGCTATTATTAACCTCAATAACCTTAATTTCCACTCATTTCCAGTCTATTCTGAACACCTCACACCTCACAATAGTGTTTTTATGTCCAAAAGGTTGCACCGAGGTAGCTGGATGACTATGCTAAGCGACACGAGTGGGCGGCACAAACACGTGACCCATCTAGGCGTGAAACTGCAGTGGCAGACAGGATGGCAGTTTGAAAAACTAGGCCCCAAACTGTACATAATGCAAAGAAAAAAAAGAGGTGCAAGATGGAATTGTCCTTGGGCCCTCCCACCCACCCTTATGTAGTATAAACAAACATGCACACTTTAACAAACCAATCATTTCAGCGCCAGGGTCTGCCACACAACTGTGGCTGAAATGATTGGTTCGTTTGGGCCCCCACAAAACAAGCTGCCAATTAATCTGTCCCTGCACAAACTGGCTCTACGGAGGCAAGATGTCATCCTCATCCTCCTCATCCACCGATTCCTCACCCTCTTCAGTGTGTACATCATCATCCTCACAGAGTATTAATTCGTCCCCGCTGGAACCACAGGTCACTCTGTACGTTCTGGAGGCTGGTCTCCCTGGAAGAGTTGATAATTCATTTTATGAACATCATCTTCTCCACATTTTGTGGAAGCAACCTCCTACGCCTTTCGCTGACAAGGTTCCCGGCTGCACTAAACACTCTTTC
Organism: Taudactylus pleione; assembly: GCA_031769625.1. Classification (NCBI taxonomy): domain Eukaryota; kingdom Metazoa; phylum Chordata; class Amphibia; order Anura; family Myobatrachidae; genus Taudactylus; species Taudactylus pleione. Next base: position 132,926 of record JAUIMM010000279.1, read on the forward strand.
GGAGTACACACTGGAGGGGGGGCAACTCAGGTAAAATAGAGCCAGTTTGTACAGGGACCTCCAAATTACTTCTTTTTCCTGCCAGTACAGGTACGGACTGTCTGACATGCCTACTTGGATGCTGTCACCAATGTAATCCTTTAACAGACAGACGCACGCTTGTCGCTGCTGCTTTGAGGATGCAAGTGCAGCTACAGCCCACACAATTCACAAAGACAGAAAAAAGAAGAAGAATATTTTTATTGTTTGTGTAGCACACTTTGAGGGTGTCACCACCCTTTAACAGACAGACGCACGCTTGTCGCTGCTGCTTTGAGGATGCAAGTGCAGCTACAGCCCACACAATTCACAAAGACAGAAAAAAGAAGAATATTTTTATTGTTTGTGTAGCACACTTTGAGGGTGTCACCACCCTTTAACAGACAGACGCACGCTTGTCGCTGCTGCTTTGAGGATGCAAGTGCAGCTACAGCCCACACAATTCACAAAGACAGAAAAAAGAAGAATATTTTTATTGTTTGTGTAGCACACTTTGAGGGTGTCACCACCCTTTAACAGACAGACGCACGCTTGTCGCTGCTGCTTTGAGGATGCAAGTGCGGCTACAGCCCACACAATTCACAAAGACAGAAAAAAGAAGAAGAATATTTTTATTGTTTGTGTAGCACACTTTGAGGGTGTCACCACCCTTTAACAGACAGACGCACGCTTGTCGCTGCTGCTTTGAGGATGCAAGTGCGGCTACATCGCACACAAGTCACAAACACATTAAAAAAATAGTTTTTTATTTTTTGGAGCACTTTGAGAGTTACACCACCCTTTAACAGACAGACGCACGCTTGTCGCTGCTGCTTTAAGGATGCAGGTGCGGCTACAGCCCACACATTTCACAAAGACAGAAAAAAAAAGAACAATATTTTTATTGTTTGTGTAGCACACTTTGAGGGTGTCACGACCCTTTAACAGACAGACGCACGCTTGTTGCTGCTGCTTTGAGGATGCAGGTGGAATCTAGACGGGATTTGGAACCGGGGACACACTATCTCCATCAATTGTCTAAATCCCACTGCACTAATGGCGGATACCAGACGCACGTCTAACACCAACATAGCAGTCAAGGCCTCAGTTATACGTTTTGCTTCAGGATGACTGCTGTCGTACTTCATCCTCATCGCTAGGGACTGTTGGAGGGTCAATTGTTTAGTAAAAGTAGTGATGTTCCTACTTCCTCTCTGGGATGATGAACAACTCCCAGCAGCAGCAATAGCACTAGGAGGAAGTGGTTCTTGATCTTTCCCTATTTTATTTTTATCCGAGAAAGTTTGGTCCTCCATTTATGTTATATTGATATATACGTGCGGCTAAAGCGCACACAAACACAGAAAATATTTTTTTATTTTTGCTGGAGAGTAGTGCAATTTGTGGGTTACACCACCCTTTAAGAAATGGGACACAGGCGCACGCTTGGCGCTGCTCCTTTGTTGATGCACGTGCAGCCACAGTGCACACAAGTCACAAACACAGAAAATATATATTTTTTTGGTTTGGAGTGTACTTTGGGGGTTACGGCACCCTTTAACGGTCAAGCCAGCCGGCCCTTTATTTATGACACAGGCGCACGCTTGGCACTACTTTGTTGATGCACGTGCGGCTACTGCGCACACAATTCACAAACACAGAAAATATTTTTTTTTTGGTTTGGAGTGTACTTTGGGGGTTACAGCACCCTTTAACGGTCAAGCCAGCCGGCCCTTTACTTATGACACAGGCGCACGCTTGGCACTACTTTGTTGATGCACGTGCGGCTACTGCGCACACAATTCACAAACACAGAAAATATTTTTTTTTTGGTTTGGACTGGAGTGTACTTTGGGGGTTACAGCACCCTTTAACGGTCAAGCCAGCCGGCCCTTTACTTATGACACAGGCGCACGCTTGGCACTACTTTGTTGATGCACGTGCGGCTACTGCGCACACAATTCACAAACACAGAAAATAATTTTTTTTTTTGTTTGGACTGGAGTGTACTTTGGGGGTTACAGCACCCTTTAACGGTCAAGCCAGCCGGCCCTTTACTTATGACACAGGCGCACGCTTGGCACTACTTTGTTGATGCATGTGCGGCTACTGCGCACACAATTCACAAACACAGAAAATATTTTTTTTTTTGGTTTGGACTGGAGTGTACTTTGGGGGTTACAACACCCTTTAACGGTCAAGCCAGCCGGCCCTTTACTTATGACACAGGCGCACGCTTGGCACTACTTTGTTGATGCACGTGCGGCTACTGCGCACACAATTCACAAACACAGAAAATATTTTTTTTTTGGTTTGGAGTGTACTTTGGGGGTTACAGCACCCTTTAACGATCAAGCCAGCCGGCCCTTTACTTATGACACAGGCGCACGCTTGGCACTACTTTGTTGATGCACGTGCACTACTGCGCACACAATTCACAAACACACAAAAAATATTATTTTTTTAGCACTTGGGGGCAGCACCCCTGATGGACAGAGCACCCCCTGGACAACACTACAGCACCCCTTTAGGACTGGGACACTGCACAGGACTTTGGAGTGGACACAGCCCCTATGGAGAACTGACTGCACAACACAGTCCAGCCAGCCCCTATGGACTTTGAAGTAGTGGACACAGCCCCTATTAACAACAGCAGCACAGCACAACACAGCCAGCCCCTATGGACTTTGAAGTAGTGGACAACAGCAGCACAGCGCAGCACAGCGCAGCACAGCACAGCACAACACTACTCTGCACTACACTACACTACACTACACAGCCCTGCCAGCCCTAACTCCCACCCTCCCTCTTCACTGTCCACAGCCGAGTGAGAAAATGGCGCCGACGTGGGTACCTTATATAGGATCCAAAACCCGCGAGACTCGGAAGGCGGGATGATGACGTTTTGCCTCGATTTCAGATCCGAGTCAGGCGGGAAAAGTCGAGCCTGACTCGGATCGGCCTCGGATCGGGGGGGCTCGGGGGGGGTTCGGATTTCAGAAATCCGAACTCGCTCACCCCTACTTATAACCCAACAATACTGTTGAGGTTCTCTCTTCAGGCTATCGTTCTGCAGATTCTCTTACCTGCAGATTCCCTCAACTGCTTCCTATCAATGCATAATACAGGGCAGCCAGCAGTTACCTCTAAGGGACCCTTGATATATAGGGCTAAGCCCCTTAATATTCTAATTAGAGATGTGCGGTTCGATTCTCCATAAATCCGAATCCACCCAAATTTTTGAGAATTCAGACAGATCTGCATCGCGGCTCTGATCTCCTGAGGAGATCTGGACAGATCCGAGTTGCGGATCTGATCTTCCCGCGGTTCGGATTTGGGATTTTATTCACCTGTCAGAATCCCAGCACTGGCATCCCAAAGGTAAGTAGCGGGTGGAGGGGGAGTGTTAGGCACTAGGGGGAGGGTTAGTTAGGGTTAGGCACTAAGGGGGGAGGGTTAGGGTTAGGCACTAGAGGGAGGGTTAGTTAGGGTTAGGCACTAGGGGGAAGGTTAGGGTTAGGCACTAAGGGGGTAGGTTGGGTTTAGGGGGCGGGGAAGGGGAGGTTAGGTTTAGGCATTAGGGGGGAGGTTAGGTTTAGGCCCCGGGTTGGAGGGTTAGGGAGAGTCAGGCTACCTACCGACAGGTGTTGGTATTCTAACCATGTCGGCATGCCGGTATCGGGATTTTAACCACCGACATCCCAAGCAGCGCCATTCCGTACCCAACCTGTCTCTTGAGCACTATAGGTTCTCTTACAGTTAAGGAGTTAGAAAATGTGGGTGTACAAAAAAAAAATCAATATTGTAGGAAAAAATTAACAATTCCTATCAATTAAAGTGGTTGACCAAAATCCTGCATGTGGGATATAATGATCTGCCGGAATGGACGTTGTATGATGCAGGTGTGCAATTATGTGTGTGCTGTGTGAGAAAAATAGGTGCATCAAGGTTCAAAGAAATGAGCTGCTCAACTTTATTGTTTCCGGCATGTAATGACCCCTATTAGCTGAATGTTATTCTGTTAACACTGTATTGTGTGACTTATATCTATCACAAAACCCCTGATTAGGGAATTGGCTGCTTTGAGTCTATGGAGAGTACAGAGGGGGTTAACGCGGCCTGTATTTCTCTGTGTTCCCACCTCCTGCCTCTGTCTCTGACAAGAGGCTTCTATTTTGGGAAACACATTATTCTGCGCTGTGATTTTATTTTCCTTTCTATTTTAGATTGTGAGGTAAATTGTGACATATATACCCCCCACTGTGGCACAATCGCGTGCTCCTCGTGAGGTAATTATGAAGCTAAATGTTCTTGGCTGGCTACATCAAAACACAAAACTGCCAGCATTTTATACCAGGGACACTTCCAGCATGCCTCCAACATTGATGTTCGATAATAGCGAAAGGGGGCGTGTCCACATCACAGAGCGGTGTAGGCACAATTATTTTGGGTTACCTAGCTACAGAGGCGCCACAATAGATGGTGACGCCCGATGTGGCATCTTCAGACTAGCGATGGCCATCGATATGGTTACCATCGATGGCAAAATAGAAAGTGGCCATCGATGGTAACCAACTATGCAATGGATGACCATCTATGGTATCACCAACTGATGGTCATCCCTGTTCCATGACTGACTGGACCCTGGGCCAATCATTCCATTGATGGAAGGAGACCATCTAGTTCTCCCCCATCGAAGGGAAAAGCATTTGACATTGGCCATAAATCATTGATGATTATGAATCATCGATGGTCGATGGCCATCCCTACTTCTGACACCTAGCGTGCGCGAAAGAGGCATGGCATTGTACCCACGAGACCATGTCCCGTTATTTGTGCCTTCTAGGTGACTTGACCGCGTGTCCCCCCCCCATTCTCATAATGCTGGTGGCTTTTGACAGCCTCTCCAGACACAGGGGGTGTGGAATGGTTCCATACCGCTGATTGCCGCTCGGTGACACTATCCAAGGGGGTGACACCTGGGTCAAAGGGGTAGGGGGCAGCCCATACCGGACACTTTGGACCAGGGGCTGGCTGGCAACTTTTAGCCTGGGGGGCAAATGCATGCAGACGGCCCTGGCAGAGGAGTAGCGTGTAGCTACGGTGCCCGAAGAACGTGCGTGCTACGGTGCCGCCCCCCCTCAAGTGTTTCAGGGAGGAGGCGGGTCCATATGGGATTAATGTAAGGTAAAAATAAAGATTAGGGGCAGCCCTGTCGTAGTGCCCATATGCAGTGCCCCCGTGTGCCACAGGAGATAACACCCTTATGCAGGCCTCCAGTAGTGCCCCCAGTAGTGATCCCCCCCTATGCAGTGCCCCTTGTGCCCCCAGTAGTGGTCCCCCCTGTTCAGTGCCCCTTGTGCCCCCAGTAGTAGGCCCCTTATATAGTGCCCCCAATAGTGGTACCCCCTATGCAGTGCCCCCAGTAGCAGTCCACCCCCCCATGCAGTGCCCCCAATAGTGGTAACCCTTCCCCTATGTAGTGCCCCTAGTATTAGTCCCCGCCCCCTATGCAGTGCCCCTAGTAGTAGTCCCCTCCCCTTGTAGTGCCCCCAGTAGTAGTAGTAGTCCTCCCTTGTAGTTCCCCCAGTAGTAGTAGTCCCCCCCTTGTATTGCCCCCAGTAGTAGTAGTCCCCCCCCTTGTAGTGCCCCCATAGTAATCCACCCCCCTGGTAGTGCCCCCAGTAGTAATACCCCCCTGGTAGTGCCACCATAGAAATCCCCCCCTGGTAGTGCCCCCATAGTAATCCCCCCCTGGTAGTGCTCCCATAGTAATCCCCCCCTTGGTAGTGCCCCCATAGTAATCCCCCCCCTTGGTAGTGCCCCCATAGTAATCCCCCCCCTTGGTAGTGCCCCCATAGTAACCCCCCCCTTGGTAGTGCCCCCATAGTAATCCCCCCCCTTGGTAGTGCCCCCATAGTAACTCCCCCCTTGGTAGTGCCCCCATAGTAACTCCCCCCTTGGTAGTGCCCCTATAGTAATCCCCCCCCTTGGTAGTGCCCCCATAGTAATCCCCCCCTTGGTAGTGCCCCCATAGTAACCCCCCCCTTGGTAGTGCCCCCATAGTAATCCCCCCACTTGGTAGTGCCCCCATAGTAGAGAGAGACTTAATAAAAAAATAAAAAAAACCCACTTACCTGAAACCCCGCTCCTGGTCCCGACGCTTCCACCGGCTCCTCTGGCCGCTTTGCATTATGGGAGAGACGTCGTCATGACGACGTCTCTCCCATTACACACTGCGGGAGCCGGAACATGGCTCCTGCAGTGGGAGCAGCGGCAGCCGCTGAGAGTCTGACAGACTCTCAGCGGCTGCTGATTACAGCAAACACACAGTTGCCGGCTCCGGTGGCTGTGTGTTTGTGCTGTGTAGCACTAACCGGACTCCGTCCGGTCAGCGCTACACACGTGGTGCAGTCTGTGTCACAGTGACACAGACTGCACCGGCCCGCGGCCCGCATGACGTTGCGGCCCGGGGGGCACATGGCACCCTGCCCCCCGGCCCAGCCCGCCACTGCCTTGGACCCATTTTGATTACTTATTTCTCCTGTCTGTGTTGCTGCCATCCACATTGTTATACCAATGATATTACCGTAAATATAACACCAGCACCTAATTTCTGAAGTAATTGTCGTCAGAAATATGGTGCCAAGTGTACAGTAGGAAAGAACATATTTAAATTCAAGGTGCCTCTTTTCTGACTGAAATTGAAGGCTGGGATATAATAACCTGCAAATTAGCAAAAGTCGCAGGTTTTCTGGTGATTTCCTACAAGTTTTGAAGCAACACATGCAATAGACTACGAATAGCTGTAAAATCACCAGAAACCCGCCATTTTAAAAGCCCTGTCTCTGCTACTCACTCTGATTTCTTTCAGTGTTCAAAGTACAAGTCACTGTATGTAATAGGCCACCATTACCGTAAACATATAGGCTGGCAAGATTCATACATCTCTACAGAAAAAGGGCGTGGCCATGCTTCACAGGGACGTATCGCGAGTCAATGCAGCATGTACTCAAGGCTGCAGGCCTTCCCTGGCTGTTACCATCGCTAGACTTTGTCAATTGCACCTATTGTCACTAAAGCAGGGAGACAAGCAGCATAGTGCCCCTCCCACCACAGTGCCAAACCAGTCCTAGGCCATAGATGCCGATATTCTGGCTGCCCCTTCCGGGAGGGGGCAGTCAGATCAGCAAAATCGGGGGCGTGGCCAGCATTTGTGGGCTGGGCACGGTGCGTGGCCACGTGATGGCATCATTTTGGCCCCACCCCCACTACACAATGCCAAGATTTCCGGCATTGTGCAGCAGAGGACGGGGCTATTATGATGCGAATCGCGTCACCAGCCCCCCGCTGCGAGGGATTCTCATACAATCGCGGGGGTGGGGCAGGAGGGGTCGGCAGCAGCCGGGAGGCTTACCTGCCTTTCCAGGGGGGCCAGGAGCGCACCCGATTTTCAGGAGGCTCCCAGCCAAATCGGGAGGGTAGGCAAGTATGTCCTAGGCTGCCAGCATGGGGCTGTATTCCGTATAGGGTTCGGCCTGCAAAAAGAAAAATGCAATTCCTCCCCCCATCACCCCACACACTTCTCAGGATAGCACTGATAGCACTAGGGTTCTTCTCACATCCCAGGACAATGGGTATAGGGTTATACAATTGTTTAATAATAGAATAATCATTTGGAGTTTTTATTGGCACACAACAGTTCCCAGCAAGTCTTGTCATGGTCAATTTTAATGGCTGCTGTGGCATTCTGTAAGTGCCAGCATGCCTTGGCATCTAATTTATTGTTCACCTATAACCATATGAATCCATCTACAATCAATGTCCCAGTTCTCGAATGCAGAATTTTCCCCTTGAGGAGCACTGGCATGAATGATCAGTGAAGCCGGTTATTTATGACAAATAGGTTAGCTTTCCCCTGATTGGTTAGAAGCAGTGTATGCTAATTAGTATATCTTGTCTTCATGCTAATTAGGAGGAAGGTTTTAGATCTTGAGTCTGCTCCAGTCAATGAAATTTGTGGTCAATGTGGTTTATTATGTATTCATAAAATACTCCTTTTATGTGTGTCAACCACTACAAAGAACATATTGTTTAAAGGTCTGTGTACACCCATCAGCCATAACATTAAAACCGCTGACAGGTGAAGTGAATAACATTGATTATCTCATTACAATGGCATCAGTCAAGGGGTGGTATATAGGACAAAGGCCAAATTGTAATAGACGACTGGGTTAGAGCATCTCCAAAATGTCAGGTCTTGTGGGGCATTCCTGGTATGCAGTGGTTGGTACCTGCCAAAAGTGGTCCAAGCAAGGACAACCAGTGAACAGGGTAATGGGCACCCAAGGCTTTTTTATGCATGTGGGGTGCGAAGGCTAGTCTGTCTGGTCCTATGCAACAGAAGAGCTACTGTAGCACAAATTTCAGAAAAAGTTATTGCTGACTATGATAGAAAGTTGTCAGGACACACAGTGCATTGCAGCTAGCGTAGCCGCAGACCGATACGAGTGTCCATGTTGACCCCGTCCACCTTCAAAAGTGCCAACAATGGGCTCGTGAGTGTCAGAACTGGACCATGGAGCAATGGAAGATGTTGGCCTGATCTGATGAATCACATTTTCTTTTACAACATGTGGACGACCAGTTGCGAGCGTTTCATTCACCTGGGGAAGAGATGGCACCAGGATGCACAATGGGAAGAAGGCAAACCGGTGGAAGCAGTGTGATGCTCTGGGCAATGTTCTGCTGCAAAACTTTGGGTTCTGGTGCTTATGTGGATGTTACTTTGATACATACAATCTACATTGCTGCAGACCAGGTATACCCTTTCGTGGGACCAGTATTCCCTGACGGCAGTAGCCTTTTTCAGCAGGATAATGCTCCCTGCCACACCGTAATCTTTGCTCAGGTATGGTTTGAGAAACATGACAGAGAGTTCAAGGTGTTGACTTGGCCTCCAAATTCCCCAGATCTCAATTTGATGGAGCATCTGTGGGACGTGCTGAAAAAGCAAGTATGAGCCATGGAGGCCCCACCTCACACCTAACAGGACTAAAAGCATCTGCTGCTAACGGCTTGGAGACAGATTCCACAGGACACCATCAGAGGTCTTGGAGGACCTCGACAAGATTAGGCAGGTGGTTTTAATCTTATCTCTAATGGATGTCTATTGGAGTAATCTTATTTAGTTAATTAATACATTCACAATGTTTACTTACCTGCTCTCCTGGAACTTCTGTGAAACTTTAGATTTTTCATGGAGTCCTCCAAGATTAGTCAGTCTTCCCACATCCCACTCACTTCCTAGTGAATCAGGCAGGATGGTAAAATGCCAGGAATTGCAGTCTGTGGGGAGGAGGTGGGGCCTAATGACGCAAATGGTCCCCCAGCCTCCAATAGCTGCCACCTCTAGGCGTAGCCTAATGTGAATGTGGCAATAACCCTCTTACATCACATTTTTCTGTAGACTGTAAGCTTGGGGGGCCTCACCCACCTTACTGCTTTGTCTTCTTATATCCAAATTTAAATGAATGATGTGATCAAATTGGGGCTGACCCACTAAAACTGGGATAGTTGGGACATATGGGTTTGCCCTAAACTGCATGCGACTTGGGAGCTTGAAATCTCTGCACATTGTTAAAAGAGGAGTACGCTACTGCACAGACTCCAGTCTTACTGTCCCTCCAGGAAGGCTTCATGCCATGTTCCAAGATGGCCACCAAGGTCTCTACTGAGCAGGGGCCATCTTGTCTTTTCTGTGTACTGTGTAGAGTAACATGGTGGGAGACTGAAGTCTCCTGCTTAGCTCTTAAAGAGAACATGGTTAATACCTGCATATATAACACTGTTCCAGCATACTGCACTGCTACCCACAAGCAGCATACACTCACCAGCTGGTGAGCTGTATGGAACCCCGCTCCGCTCAAACTTCCCTCCATCACCAGTGTAATGTAACAGTGAGTACGGCTGTACCTACTCTCTATCAATAAACCATCACCACTGGTTAAGTAACTGGGCTGTTGATAGATTGAGTCATCCTTTGAGTGCCTATATAACTCTGCAGTATCAACACCTGAACTTCCATAATTTCTCACACACCGCAGGTGATTTGGGTTTTAACCTTTTGATAAATAAACCCCTAAAAGTAGATTTTAATAAGTGGAATATGTACTGGGTTAATATCATTTTCTGAAAGGGACTAAAGCAGTGGTTCCCAACTGGGTGGCGTGGCCAGTGGTTGCCAAACTGGGTGCCGTGGCACCCTGGGGTGCCTCGGGACACTTGCAGGGCTGCCATGGGTTTCTGGTCCCTGGCCAAATTAAATTATTTATGGTCAATGTGATAGGCAAAATCAGTAGTGGTGGCTGGCAATTATAAAATATGAGGACAACAGAAGCATAACCCTGTCAAACACCACATAACTGACCCTAAGGATGACAGGTAAGCACAATATATTTATTGTAATAATTTTTTGCTGAATTTCTCAATGATAAACTTTTGGACTAGGGGTGCCGTGAAAAAATTATGATATTCTATGGCACCGTGCTTCAAAAAAGTTTGAGAATCACTGTACTAAAGGAGGAATTATAAATAAGCACAGTTTTCCCTGTATAAGACCCATGATTAAAAATATAATTTACTAAACTATGGTACTAAATGTCAGCCCTGGCTAGCACCAAGGCAAAAACAAAACAGTAACCATTATAAAAGCATTAATCCTGACAAAACTAGCATAGTACAAATTACACAAGAAACGGCAAAGCCTCCTGGTGCGCAGTTTTGAGATGTGCCACTGCCAGTGGTAAAGTTAATGTGACCCTACTATAATAAACTTCTGGTGTGTTTCAAAAGTGAGTTAGAAAACTTGCTGGGAATTTAGGAGTGTGGGAACTATTCAGTGTTTATATAACAATAACTATATACTACTTATCAAATTACTCTTTTAATACAAATCGGCAACTGTTCTGTGCTCCAAAGTCCTATTAAATTCCTACTGCATTATTTTATACAGATGGAGGTGATCTGCTCTTAATTATCTGTTCTGGACCTCTACATTTTATGTTATCAACTGTGCGACAGAGCCCCCTAATGGTAGCAGTGGTAATATTCTGTGTAATGCAATATTTCTAGTATTACAGCCAGAGATCCTCATTAAGAGCTCTATTTATTAACATTATTTTTACTAAAATAAAGTGAAAAAGGGTGTTTTCACACCCTTTTTACATTATTTTAGTTTCACCTAAAGTTACTATAGGGCAATTGGAGTAGAATTCGTAAAATTCTACTCCAACCCCTAAGTATCACTTATTTTTAGTAAGCAGATCGCATTTCCCATAATTGTAATGGGAAATGTGATCCGACCAAAGTTACTAAAAATAAATTGTAAACAAATACCGGGGAAATCCCTGTGAAAATAACGCCACCTGGAGGTGGCGTTAACCAGGGTCTCCCCCGGTTACCGGACTCCTGCTCTGCTCTAACGGGGAGAGCAGAGCCGGGAGTCAGCCCCAGTAATCAAAAGCATAGTGTAAACAGACCACACACTGATTCACTGTAAAAAAAATAAAAAAAAATAATGAAAAAAATGTACTTACCTGACTCCAGGGACCGGAGTCCAGGTGATGTCCCCCTCCGGTCAGCTGGTCTCCCATGCTGCATTGCGGCCCAGTCATCAGGTGATCGGGTCCCAGTGCAGTATGGGGTATTATCTGACCGGAGGACATGGAAGACATCACCGGAGCCCGGATCATGCAGGTAAGGGTAATTAAGGGAGAGGAGGGGTCGCGGGGGGGGGGGGGCAGGGCTTAATGATGGGGTTGGGGCTTAGCACCGGGGGGTAGCAGCGACGGTCGGTAATATCAGTCGGTACTATCACACTACAATCTGCATTACCAATGCGGATTGTAGTAAATAGAGCCCTTATAGTGGTGTAACTAGGTCAGCGGTGGCCAACCTGTGGCTCTTCCATTGCTCTGATGCGGCTCCCCTGACTGACACTGGATGCCTTCTATGATAGGCGCTCAGCTGTGCAGAGAAGGCTTGTCCTTTGTTGCAGCAGTCTGTTCTGCTCTGGAGGCATGTATGGGCGATGTGGTGATGTCATGCCGCAAACAGGAGGCAGAGCTCAAGTTGTGACTGAACCTGCAGCCACAAAAAGGACATGGTCGCAGGTGCTGGAGCCTACCTATGTGACACAGAGAGTCGCAACAGGGTAACAGCTGTGGGAGGTTTTTTTTATTTTTTTATTTGTGTCGTGGGGGGGAGGGGGGCTGGAGTGGCCTGGAAAAAGAGAAAAGAGGGGGACTGGAGTGGAACATGAGGGTCTGCTGGAGTGACATATGGGGGGCTGGAGTGACACATGAGGGGCAAGAGTGATAAATGAGGAGCTGCTGAAGTGACACATGGGGGTTGCTGGAGTGACACATGGAGGGGCTGCTGTTGTGACATATGAGGGGCTGCTGGATTGACAAATGGGGGCTGAAGTGACACAGCAGAGGCTGCTGAAGTGACACATGACAGCCCCAGCCACAGCAGCTCCCCCACAATCCTTTGCGGAGCCTGTCAGTCACCACTGATGACGGCTCCGCCTCCAGCCCCTCAGCGTCCCGGCCCTGCCGCCAAGACAGGCTCAGCAACAAGCAGCCTACCCTGCATGATGGGAACGCTGGCCACGCCACAGACAAGCAGCGGGCAGCCAAACAGAGGAGCAGCAGCAGATAAATGTTGGTGGGTGGACGGACCCGGGCAGACACTGGGGCTGAGGGACACACTGGGTCCTGGGGGAATGGGGCAGGGGGACGTGCACTGGGGCAGGGGGGAGGGGGGTGAGTCTGGGAGACACACTGGGTCCTGGGGGAATGGGGCAGAGAGATGCGCACTGGGGTAGGGGGGGGTATGAGTCTGGGAGATACACTGGGTCCTGGGGGAATGGGGCAGAGAGACATGCACTGGGGCCGGGGGAATGGGGCTGAGAGTCGCACACTGGGGCCCAGGGAATAAGGCTGAGAGAGACAGACTGGGGCCAGGGGAATGGGGCTGAGACACACTGGGGTTGGGGGAATTAGGCTCAGTGCCACATGTGGGCCTGGGGATGGAGAGATGCAGTGGGGCTTGGAGAGAAGCAGGGGGTCATGGGGATGGATATACAAGGGGGCCTGGAGGTGAAGAGACACAGGGAGCCTGGAGATCTACAGGGGTCCTGGAAAGCCACAGGGGGACCTGGGGATGGAGAGACGTAGGGGGTCTGGAGTGACACAGAAATTGTTTGATCAGGGAAATTCACATTTTGCCCTGCACAAAACATTCTGTTACTATATATTAACTGGTTATGATGATGACATTGGTTATGTTTCTACGTAAACAGACATCTTCCAGTCAATGTGATCTCCTACATGAATAGTGAATACCGGCTGAAGGCGCTGCCCATGGAGGCTCAAACTCCTCAGAGGTCCCCCGTTGCAGAGAAACCACCATATAGGTAAGAAAAGACTTTCAAACTGACTGGCCTGTATCTAGTGCAGAGGGATGGGGTGCCCCAAAAAGAGTGTATTATTCACCAAGATTTATGTTGCCGACCTTGCGCCCCTCAGTGGCTTGCAAAAGCTACTGCAGGCCCTAAGAGGAGGGAGTATTCTGCCCTCCTCCACAGACCCTGCCCTCTCAACATACCCACCTCCATTAGGGCTGCTTCCAGAAATTTCCCGGGCTGGTTTTCCACCCCAATCCGCCCCTGGTCAGCTCGCAGTGGTATGTGGCTGTGCGCTTTGTGGAGAGGAGTCTGTGGCTGTGCCTGCTCTGTGGATGTTTCTTGTAGAAGTGAGTATTATGCTACCGTCTATCAGATATTGCATGCATAAGGACAGTGACACCACATAACTTTATTTTTATCTGACTCATTTTTTATTCAGCATATCTATGATAGTTGCCCTAATTAGGGCAGTTCCCCTTTTTTAACCCGTGTGCATCATCTTATATAAGTAGAATAACAGAAGAAGTGGGGTCCCGCAGTCCCAGTATAATGGCCATGTTGACTCCTCTTGGACACTGAGACACTGTCACTGAGAATCCTGACATCATACACAAAGCCGCATGGCCAGAATGCAATTGCATCAGCTGCGCTGCCAGGCACCCCCACAGAGGTGGCTAGCTTGTTTCACTGCCTCTCTCCCACTATCCAGCCCTCCTGGTGACTACATCACTGGGGTGGCAGAGCTTAAGCCTGGCTGGGTCCTACAGCTGATGGTCAGCGCCAGTCAATAGTCCCCCCTATGGGGTGGCGCCCACTAGCGGTCACATTGCTTGAATGGCCCTGACACTCCTGTGTATTTTAATAAGTTACAATTATTTTATTGCCTAATCTGCTAAAATGTAATCCACAAGTATTTTGTACACTAACAAAAGGGACAGTATCTGTGCCAGGTCTTGCTACAAATTGCCTTTTTTCCATTTTTCATAGCGCAGGGAAGCTCTATAAGGCCCCTGTTTAGTCTGATAGTTTCCACCTAAATCCGCATCGCGAATTTAGGAATTATCATGAGAGTGCGTCAACATTCTCAAGCAGGGGTAGAGCTGTCGAGAAAGTTCTGTCCCTGTAAAAACATCACAGCACAAATCTAACTGTATATTTTGCAAACTGCGTGCATGCACCGACGCCGGTTTGGATTAACTCCCACCCCCACTGCAAATTAAAGGGCTTGGAGTAGTTTTTATCAAAAATCTGTTTTCACATTATTTTAGTAAAAAAGAAAAAAAAAACTGATATATAGAGCCCTTAAACTGGGTATACACAGTACACCCAGCGATGCAATGAACGATCTGACGGCCGACATATCGGGCGGTCCACACACACGGAGCAATCCGGGGCCCGAACGCCCTATATGCCACCTCCCCCCCCCTCTCCACCCCGCATAGACTTGCATGGGGTCGTTCATCGCTTCTCCAGATATCTTGTGCAGCATGAAAGATCTGAGGGAGGGGATGTAGTTATGAGAGGTCTCAATCCCGACAGCGGAGTCCGGGCAAGGGATTTAATATAGGCATCGAAATACCTACGGCTATGTTAATCCAGACGACAGCCTGAACGAAAATAAGTCTGGGGTGCCCTTAGCGTTAGCCGTGGGGAGGGGGGGGGGTTAGGGTTAGGGAGTCTATCGGGTTAGGGTTAGGTTTGAGGGGGAAATAAGGTGTAGGCGCCCCTAGGGGGGAGGGTTAGGCACCCCCAGGGAAAGATTAGGGTTAGGCACCCACCCGGGAGGGTTAGGCTTAGGCAGCAGTAAGAGGGGGATAGGCACCCCTGGGGTGAGGTTAGGCACTAGGGGGGATGTTAGGGCTAAGCACGACTAAGGGAGGGTTAGGGGGAGGGGGCAGGGGAAAGTTAGGGTACTTACCTGCCCCAGTCGGGATCTTCATCCGTCGGGCATATGCTGTCGGGATTTGAACCGGCGGCTAAACAGCCACCGGTATTTCAATCCCTTTCCTTGGAGGAGTGATGGACGACCCCTTGGGAGCGTGCAGTGAACGATATCATACCCACACACGGAACAATGTTGCTGCGATATTATTCCAATCCGTCGGATCGGCCGCTATATCGCTCCCTGTGTGGGGACCTTTAGAGTCCAAAAAGGCAACATTTACATATATCCCAGGGCCTGTATGAAACACATTACTTAGGATTCTGTATGGCGTTATACGAGAGGAGGTCCATGGGGGGGGGTGACACCATGAGTTGCCGCATCGGGTGACACCAACCCTAGTGACGCCTCTGCTGTGTTGTGCTGCTGTTGTCCATAGGGGCTGGCTGGGCTGTGTTGTGCAGTCAGTTGCAGTCATAGGGGCTGTGTCCACTACAAAGTCTATAGGGGCTGGCTGGACTGTGTTGTGCAGTGTCAAATAAAGGCTGTAGTCCTAAAGGGGTGCTGTAGTGTTGTCCAGGGGGTGATCTGTGCATCAGGGGTGCTCCCCCAAAGTGCACTCCAAAAAAAAATTATAATTTTCTTTTCTGTGTTGGGTGAATTGTGCGCAGTAGCCGCACATGCATCATCAAAGTAGCGCCAAGCGTGCACCTGTGTCATAAGTAAAGGGCCGGCTGGCTCGTCTGTTAAAGGGTGGTGTAAACCCCAAAGTGCACTCCAAACAAAATAAAAAATTATTTTCTGTGTTTGTGAATTGTGTGCGCAGTAGCCGCACGTGCATCAACAAAGGAGCAGCGCCAAGCGTGCGCCTGTGTCATAAGTAGGGGTGTGCACCGGCCACTTTTCGTGTTTTGTGTTTTGGTTTTGGATCTGGATCTTTCTTCGTGTTTTGGATCTGGATTGGTTTTGCCAAAATCACCCTTCCGTGTTTTGGGTTCTGGGTTTTGTGTTTTGGATCTGTATTTTTTTTAAAAAAGCATAAAAACAGCTAAAATCACAGAATGTGTTGGTTTTTCTGCTCCTATGCTATTATTAACCTCAATAACCTTAATTTCCACTAATTTCCAGTCTATTCTGAACACTTCACACCTCACAATAGTGTTTTTAAGTCCAAAAGGTTGCACCGAGGTAGCTGGATGACTATGCTAAGCGACACGAGTGGGCGGCACAAACACGTGACCCATCTAGGAGTGATACTGCAGTGGCAGACAGGATGGCAGTTTGAAAAACTAGGCCCCATTCTGTACATAATGCAAAGAAAAAAAAGAGTTGCAAGATGGAATTGTCCTTGGGACCTCCCACCCACCCTTATGTTGTATAAACAGGACATGCACACTTTAACAAAGCAATCATTTCAGCGCCAGGGTCTGCCACACAACTGTGGCTGAAATGATTGGTTCGTTTGGGCCCCCACAAAACAAGCTGGCAATTAATCTGTCCCTGCACAAACTGGCTCTACGGAGGCAAGGTGTCATCCTCATCCTCCTCATCCACCGATTCCTCACCCTCTTCAGTGTTGTGTACATCCTCATCCTCACAGAGTATTAACTCGTCCCCGCTGGAATCCACCACCACAGGTCCCTCTGTACGTTCTGGAGGCTGGTCTCCCTGGAAGAGTTGATAATTCATTTTTATGAACATCATCTTCTCCACATTTTGTGGAAGCAACCTCCTACGCCTTTCACTGACAAGGTTCCCGGCTGAACTAAACACTCTTTCGGAGTACACACTGGAGCGGGGGGCAACTCAGGTAAAATAGAGCCAGTTTGTACAGGGGCCTCCAAATTGCCTCTTTTTCCTGCCAGTACAGGTATGAACTGTCTGACATGCCTAGTTGGATGCTGTCACCGATGTAATCCTCCACCATTCTGTCAATGGTGACAGTATCATATGTAGTGACAGTAGACATGTCAGAAATTGTTGCCAGGTCCTTCAGTCCAGACCAGATGTCCAAACTTGGTCCTGCCTGCCCTGCATCACTGCCAGCGGGTTGCTTAGGATACCAAAGTTTTTTCCTAGCAGCCCCAGTTGCGGGAGAAAATGAAGAAGGAGCTGTTGACGTGTCACGTTCCGCTTCAGCTGACAGTGTGTTCACCAGCAGGTCTTTGCACCTCTGCAGGCTTGTGTCGGCCAGAAAGAGAGACACCACATAGGCTTTAAACCTAGGATCGAGCACGGTGGCCAAAATGTAGCGGTCTGATTTCAACAGATTGACCACCCTGGAATCCTGGAAAAACGAATGAAGGGCTTCATCCACAAGTCCCACATGCCGAGCGGAATCGCTCCGTCTTAGCTCCTCCTTCACTTTCTCCAGCTGCTTCTGCAAAAGCCTGATGAGGGGAATGACCTGACTCAAGCTGGCAGTGTCTGAACTGACTTCACGTGTGGCAAGTTCGAAGGGCTGGAGAACCTTGCACAACACGGAAATCATTCTCCACTGCGCTTGAGTCAGGTGCATACCCCCTCCTTTGCCTATGTCATAGGTGGATGTATAGGCTTGAATGGCCTTTTGCTGCTCCTCCATCCTCTGAAGCATATAGAGGGTTGAGTTCCACCGCGTCACAACCTCTTGCTTCAGGTGATGGCAGGGCAGGTTCAAGAGTGTTTGCTGGTGCTCCAGTTTTCGGCACGCAGTCGCTGAATGGCGAAAGTGGGCAGAAATTTTTCGGGCCACCCAAAGCGTCTCCTGCACGCCCCTGTCGCTTTTCAGAAAATTCTGCACCACCAAGTTTATTGTGTGAGCAAAACATGGGACGTGCTGGAATTTGCCCAGATGTAATGCCCGCACAATATTGGTGGCATTGTCAGATATCACAAATCCCCAGGAGAGTCTAAGTGGGGTAAGCCACTGGGCGATGATTTCCCTCAGTTTCTCTAAGAGGTTGTCGGCGGTGTGCCTCTTACTGAAACCGGTGATACACAGCGTAGCCTGCCTTGGAACGAGCTGGCGTTTCTGAGATGCTGCTACTGGTGACGCTGCTGCTGTTGTTGCGTAAGGTGATACATCTACCCAGTGGGCTGTCACAGTCATATAGTCCTTAGTCTGCCCTGTTCCACTTGTCCACATGTCCGTGGTTAAGTGGACATTGGGTACAACGGCATTTTTCAGGATACTGAGGACACTTTTTCTGACGTTTCTGTACAGTCTCGGTATCGCCTGCCTAGTGAAGTGGAACCTAGATGGGATTTGGAACCGGGGACACGCTACCTCCATCAATTGTCTAAATCCCACTGCACTAATGGTGGATACCGGACGCACGTCTAACACCAACATAGCAGTCAAGGCCTCAGTTATACGTTTTGCTTCAGGATGACTGCTGTCGTACTTCATCCTCCTCGCTAAGGACTGTTGGAGGGTCAATTGTTTAGTAAAAGTAGTGGTGTTCCTACTTCCTCTCTGGGATGATGAACGACTCCCAGCAGCAGCAACAGCAGCAGCGGCAGCAGGAGGCGTAGCAATGCAGGATCCTCCGAAGGAATCCCGGATAGGAGAGTCAGTCATGCCAGTGACATGGCCTGCAGGACTACTTCCGATCCTGACTAAGGAGGAAATTGACGAGGAGGGAGTTGATGGTGTGGTTTGCAGGCGCTTGGATACAACAGCACAACGGGATTTAGGTGTCCCTGGACTGCTTACGGTCTTAGCCAAAGTTTCTGAACTTGACAGCAACTTTTTATGAACGCGCTGCAGGTGCCGTATAAGGGAGGATGTTCCTAGGTGGTTAACGTCCCTACCCCTACTTATTTCACCTTTACATATGGTACATATGGCAAGACAGTTGTTGTCCGGATTTGGATAGAAATATTGCCAGACCAAAGAGGTGGAATGTTTGGTCTTCTGCCCAGGCATGACCGTGATGGGCTTTTTCATCCCACGGACAACAACTGTCTCCCCCGGAGCCTGATTTAAACAAACCACATCACCATCAGAATCCTCCTCGCCAACTTCCTCCTCAGCGCCAGCTACACCAGTATCCTCATCCTGTTGTACTTCAACAGTGACATCTTCAATTTGCATATCAGCAAGTGGACTGTGGGTGCTCCTTTCAGCACTTGCCGGGGGGCGTGCAAATGTTGGAAAGAGCCACCTCTTCCCGTCCAGTGCTGGGAAGGTCAGGCATCGCAACCGCCACCACACTTGGACTCTCCTTGGGGATTTGTGATATCTTCTTAGAACGCACAGTTCTTTGCTGTGCTTTTGCCAGCTTAACTCGTTTGATTCTTTTAGCGGGAGGAGGGTTTCCATCGTCATGTGAAGCTGAACTACTAGTCATGAACATACTAGTCATACTAGTATGACACACACTAGTCATAGGGAAAGACCTTAGCCGTTCCTTGCCACTCCGTGTCATAAATGGCATATTGGCAAGTTTACGTTTCTCTTCAGATGATTTAAATGTTTTTTTTAAGGTCATTTTCCTGAACTTTGTCATTTGGGATTGTATGTGGCCTCTACTATGACATTGGGCATCGGCCTTGGCAGACGACGTTGATGGCATGTTATCGTCTATGTCATGACTAGTGGCAGCAGCTTCAGCACTAGGAGGAAGTGGTTCTTGATCTTTCTCTATTTTATTTTTATCGGAGAAAGTTTGGTCCTCCATTTATGTTATATCGATTTGATATATATACGTGCGGCTAAGGCTCACACAAACACAGAAAATATTTTTTTATTTTGTTTGGAGTGTACTTTGGGGGTTACAGCACCCTTTAATGGTCAAGCCAGCCAGCCCTTTATTTATGGGACACAGGCGCACGCTTGGCACTACTTTGTTGATGCACTTGCGGCTACTGCGCACACAATTCACAAACACAGAAAATATTTTTTTATTTTGTTTGGAGTGTACTTTGGGGGTTACAGCACCCTTTAACGGACAAGCCAGCCGGCCCTTTACTTATGACACAGGCGCACGCTTGGCACTACTTTGTTGATGCACGTGCGGCTACTGCGCACACAATTCACAAACACAGAAAATATTTTTTTATTTTGTTTGCAGTGTACTTTGGGGGTTACAGCACCCTTTAACAGTCAAGCCAGCCGGCCCTTTATTTATGACACAGGTGCACGCTTGGCACTACTTTGTTGATGCACGTGCGGCTACTGCGCACACAATTCACAAACACAGAAAATATGTTTTTATTTGGTTTGGAGTGTACTTTGGGGGTTACAGCACCCTTTAACAGTCAAGCCAGCCAGCTCTTTACTTATGATACAGGCGCACGCTTGGCGCTGCTCCTTTGTTGATGCACGTGCGGCTACTGCGCACACAATTCACAAACACAGAAAATATTTTTTTATTTTGTTTGGAGTGTACTTTGGGGGTTACAGCACCTTTTAACGGTCAAGCCAGCCGGCCCTTTACTTATGACACAGGTGCACGCTTGGCACTACTTTGTTGATGCACGTGCGGCTACTGCGCACACAATTCACAAACACAGAAAAAATATATATTTTTTTAGCACTTGGGGGGAGCACCCCTGACGGAAAGATCACCCCCTGGACAACACTACAGCACCCCTTTAGGACTGGGACACTGCACGGGACTTTGGAGTGGACACAGCCCCTATGGACAACTGACTGCACAACACAGTCCAGCCAGCCCCTATGGAATTTGAAGTAGTGTTTGTGAATTGTGTGCACTGTGGCTGTACGTGCATCACTAAAGAAGCAGCGCCAAGCGTGTGTCTCTCTGTTAAAGGGTGGTGTGACCCTGAAAGTGTGCTCCAACAAAATAAAATAAACTTCTTTTTTTCTGTGTTTGTGTGTGAAATGTATGCGCAGTAGCCGCACCTGCATCCTCAAAGCAGCAGCGCCAAGCGTGCGTCTGTCTGTTAAAGGGTGGTGTGACCCTGAAAGTGTGCTCCAACAAAATAAAATAATCTTTTTTTCTGTGTTTTGTGTGTGAAATGTATGCGCAGTAGTCGCACCTGCATCCTCAAAGCAGCAGCGCCAAGCGTGCGTCTGTCTGTTAAAGGGTGGTGTAACCCCCAAAGTGTGCTCCAACAAAAATAAAAAGTTTTTCAAACTGTCATCCTGTCTGCCACTGCAGTGTCACTCCTAGATGGGTCACGTGTTTGTGCCGCCCACTCGTGTCGCTTAGCATAGTCATCCAGCTACCTCGGTGCAACCTTTTGGACATAAAAACACTATTGTGAGGTGTGAGGTGTTCAGAATAGACTGGAAATGAGTGAAAATTAAGGTTATTGAGGTTAATAATAGCATAGGAGCAGAAAAACCCACAAATTCTGTGATTTTAGCTGTTTTTATGCTTTTTTAAAAAAAAATACAGATCCAAAACTCAAAACCCAGAACCCAAAACACAGAAGGGTGGTTTTGGCAAAACCAATCCAGATCCAAAACACGAAGAAAGATCCAGATCCAAAACCAAAACACGAAAAGTGGCCAATGCACACCCCTATTATATATCTATATATATACAGTGCTTGAAATGTGCCTGTGTGCAACGGTATGGCATACCGGCACTTCAAGCAATTAAGATTTTTTTTTTACAGGACAGAGGGCTGCGCGGGTCTGCACCCGCTAGGACAGCCCCCTAAGCCAACCGCCGTGTGTATTTATGCCGCTGGCTCAGTGAAAACCCTGGGCTGTCAGTCACCAAGCTGTTGCCCGCCCATCCGCGCCATGAGCCGTTCGTCCCCCGCCGGAAGAATCTGATCTTGAGCCCAGCGTGTTTGGGTGCAGCCTGTGGTCTGCATGCTGGGACCCGTCCTCCTAGTGCTAAACCCCTGCCCACTTGCCCGGGTGTACTACTGCCGCCCAGCTGCCCTACCGCATTGCCAGATGCCTTCCCTGCTGGAAGGTCTCTGCAGCAGCATTACACGCTGCCTGTGCAGAGACCGGAATTGGCCCACCCGCCCTCTTAACTCGCTGCAGCCCAGCACACGCTGCTGTGTGCCGGGCTGCATAGGAAACTTCCACGCCTCCCCATGGCTTGCCGCGGGGCTGAGGGGCACCCAGCATCCCCCTCCCAAGCGCGCAGGTGAAAAATAATTGAATTATTATATTTTAAGCCTAAGGGGGCGTGGCCACGCCTCCCGAGATTATGCCACGCCCTCTGGCACGGCTCTGTGTGTGCGCATCCCCCACCGGTTTCTGTGACAGTCAGGTCAGACTGGAGTCACAGCCTGACAGCCCCTAATATTGGATTCCGTGGTGAGGGGGGTTATAAGGTTGCTGAAGGAGCCCCCCCCCAGTACAACTGTTGGTGCCACTGCACTTCTCCCTGCTTTACTCTTCTAGATGGATTCCTCAGTCAGCCTCTTCCTCAGCTCTGTGACAGCAGCAACCGGTGAGTAATACAGGATCTCAGTAGTGTGGCTGGGTGTCTCGCTACCCCTGTTGTGTGCCTCGCTACCCGTTTTCCTCAGGGTTGGGTTCGGGATGCCAGCGTTTGGGATCCCAGCAGTCAAGTTCCTGACGCCGAAAACCCTTCCCCTCTTCCTAACCTTAACCCTCCCTCCCCGAGGCCTAAACCTAACCTTCCTGCACCCTAAACCTAACCCACCCCCTAGTGCCTAACCCTCCCCGTAACCCCGCTACTTTTCTTCGGAATGCTGGCAGTCGGAATGCCAGCGCCGGGATCCTGACAGGTGTCGGGATTCCGAAGCCGGTATTCTAAGTGCCGGCATCCCCTTTGCTGGAATATTAATTGGATCCTGTGCCTCATTACCCCTGTGTGCCTCACCGCCCCTGTGTGCCCCACAACGTTTTCCAATGTGTATGTTTTTTATTTTTTTCCTGTATCCTATGTATTTTAAAAAAAAATTTCCTATTGGTGGCAATTCAGTTAAGTGTGATCTTGAATAGCGCCGGAAATTTGGTCCCAGAGCTATTCTATTGAACGCACTTTAAATTTAAACCTAACCAAAGGATTTATGCTTGCACTCTCCTGAGGGTGCGAGCAGAAATCCAACTAAAGTACCGTCCACGATGCTGTTTTTCAGCTTAGTGAGGCGCTGACAGCATTGCAACAGGCACTTTAGTTTGAAACTGCCTGCCAGTTAGCGAGCCTAAACACCTGGCTTAAGGCACTAACATCGCAGCTAATTGAATACGGGCCTCATGGAGGTGCGAGGTAAAATACACGTAAAAACCACCAAATCGGGCTCGCACGTGGGGAAAAAAACAAATTGATTCTGCAGTTTACGTGGAATCAGTGTGTTTCCGTGCGTGAGGCACGATTCTTTACGGCGCTGGAAAAAGGCTATTTAGTTGAATAGCTTTTCCCTGCGCCACAGGGATTTTGGCCGGCAATTAGTCGCGGGGGAAACCCTGCGGTAAATTGAATACCTATCTATGGGCCTGATTCAGAGCCGGACGCTCTGACCAGAGCGCTCGCTCTGAATCAGGGCCCTCCTACATGAAAATAGAGCGGCCTCTTGGACGCTCGCATAGCTGTGGGTGACCACCCACAGCTATAGCGAGCGTCCATGATGATGGTCGCGATGGTCAAGACCATCGCGACCATCGGACTTGCGACGAGACCCTGCGGTAGGGTCTCGTTGCTGCAAGCCCTGGAGTGATTTTGGCTCTATCAGAGCCAAAATCACTCCCACTGACATCACTACTGATGTCAGTGGGGCCGGCTTCAGACGGTAGGCGTTCCCATGGGAACGCCTCCGTCTGGCACCCACGCCCCCGGCACGCCCACCAAAGGGGGCGTGCTGTCAATCAACATTGACAGCACGCCCCCTTTGGTGCAAGACCTGGAGCGACGGCTACCCTGTCGCTAGCCGGGTCTCGCGCATGCGCACGACGGAGCTCCCTCCGTCGTGCGCATGCGCAGTAGTGCACCATCGACCAGCTTGCGAACGTCCTGCGCTCGCGAGCGGGTCTGAATCAGGCCCTATGTGTTTGTTTTTTTTCCAATGTGTATCAATGTGTTTTTTTTTTATATTCTAAGCTTATGTGATTTATTTTTTCCTACGGCAGTGGCCTATGTGTTTGTTTTTTTCCTATGTGTGCCAATGTGTTTATCTTTTCATGCAAAGCTTTATGTGATATTTTTACTGAGGGAGCCTGTGTGTCTGGTTTTTCTTGTCCTATGGGTGCCAATGGGCATGATTCGATTAAACGCAAAGTGAATAGCGCCGGGAATGACCTCCCAGAGCTATTCAATTCTGCGAAAAGTCAGGTCAGGGAAGGCTCATTCTCGAGCCTTAAACAGGGTGTTTAGGCGCGAGAACGGGCATTCTCCGACTAAACTTCCTGACGCGATGCTGTTTTCCCGGCGCTAAGGGCAGAAAACAGCTTCGTGCCTGGACTTTTGTCAGATTTCTGCTCGCATCCCTGGAGGGATGCGAGAAGAAATCCTAGTCGAGCTTAGCAGCGCATATTAATTGAATAGCTCCGGGAGCTGATTTCTGGCGCTATTCACTTCGCGTTGAATAGAATCGTGCCCAATGTGGTTTTTTTTTTTTCATGCAAAGCTTATGTGATTTATTTATTTTCTGCAGCAGGGGACTATGGACCTCATTCAGAGTCGGTCGAAGCGGCCGCATGGTCGTACGGGAAAAGGGTCTGGATATGCAAATGATTCCCTCGCAAGTTGCGTCCCTAAGTTCTGATCGGTAGCTGGCCGACCAAGGGGAGGAAGCGGCCGGAATTCAAAAAAATACACCCCCTTCTCGTACACATTGCACGTCATCTCCGGGCATATAAGGATTAATCGAGACCATCGGGAACCATCGGAACTGGTCGTAGAGCTTAAGGTTGACCATACCCTTTCTTAAGCTCTACGATCATGTCAGTGTAAAAACCTCCCATGTCACACGTGCCATGACGCTACTTTGTTAATTATGCACTGCCATAAACCGTATGCACTCCCATAAAACGCTGTTCGCATAATTAGGCACGCCTGCGTTCGGATCTCCACTCCCCCGTTTTCAAGTACCTTCCCCTGTTACCACCCACAAACGCCTCAATCTGTCACTCAAACTACCGACCTGGCTGTGTTCAAGGAGAGAGAAATTTCTGATCGTAGCGGCTAGTTTGCGCACGTGCAATGCGAACTTTACGCATGCGCAGTATAGCGAACATCGGTGGCATACGACCGTGCGGCCGCTTCGACCGACTCTGAATGAGGTCCTATGTTTGGTTTTTCCTTATGAGTGCCACTGTGTGTGCATTTTTTTTTTTTAATTCTTCTTGCAAAACATATGAGGAAAATTAAATTCCACTGAGAGATGTTTAAAGTAATGGACGCCAAATGGATAATTATATTTATTCGGGCGTCCATGACTTTTGAAGCACCCAGAAGCACTGGGTATAGCCACGCATATCGTCAAAACCTTTCTAAATCCAGAGTATCAGCAGTTTGTATGCTGATACTCTGGATTTAGACAGGTTTAGCCGATATGCGTGGCTATACCCAGTGCTTCTGGGTGCTTCAAAAGTCATGGACGCCTGAATAAATATAGACTTTTCACATGACGCCCTTGTTTTGAGAGGTCACACCCGTATTGCCACAGCCACGCCCCTGCGATCACACCCCTATTGCCACAGCCACGCCCTGCGATTCATTGGCCACACCCATTTTTTACTTGCATCTTCAGCGTACATATACACTGTATGCCCATACCCCCACTTCGAAATTCCCACTTCGACCACTGTATATATACTGTCAGGTGCATAAATATTGGGACATTGACAGAATTTTCATATTTTGGCCTCTATTCACCACCACAATGGCTTTGAAATGAAACAAACAAGATGTGCTTTAACTGCAGACTTTCAGATTTAATTTGAGGGTAATTACATCCAAATCAGGTGAACGGTGTAGGAATTACAACGGTTTCTATATGTGCCTCCCACTTTTTAAGGGGCCAAAAGTAATGGGACAAACTAAACAATCCTAAATCTAACTTTCACTTTGTAATACTTTGTTGCAAATCCTTTGCAGGCAATTACAGCCTGAAGTCTGGAACGTATAGACATCACCAGACGCTGGGTTTCATCCCTGGTGATGCTCTGCCAGGCCTCTACTGCAAATGTCTTCAGTTCCTGCTTGTTCTTGGGGCATTTTCCCTTCAGTTTTGTCTTCATCAAGTGAAATGCATGCTCAATTGGATTCAGGTCAGGGGATTGACTTGGCCACTGCATAACATTCAACTTTTTAGCCTTAAAAAACTCTTTGGTTGCTTTTGCAGTATGCTTCGGGTCATTGTCCATCTGCACTGTGAAGCGCCGTCCAATGAGTTCTGAAGCATTTGACTGAATATGAGCATATAATATTGCCCCAAACACTTCAGAATTCATTCTGCTGCTTTTGTCAGCAGTCACATCATCAATAAATACAAGGGAACCAGTTCCATTGGCAGCCATACATGCCCACGTCATGACACTACCACCACCATGCTTCACTGATGAGGTGGTATGTTTTGGATCATGAGCAGTTCCTTTCCTTCTCCATACTCTTCTCTTCCCATCACTCTGGTACAAGTTGATCTTTGTCTCATCTGTCCATAGGATGTTGTTCCAGAACTGTAATGGCTTTTTTAATTGTTGTTTGGCAAACTCTAATCTGGTGTAATCTTCCTGTTTTTGTGGCTCACCAATGGTTTACATATTGTGGTGAACCCTCTATATTCACTCTTGTGAGGTCTTCTCTTGATTGTTGACTTTGACACATATACACCTACCTCCTGGAGAGTGTTCTTGATTTGGCCAACTGTTGTGAAGGGGTTTTTCTTCACCAGGGAAATAATTCTTCTGTCATCCACCACAGTTGTTTTCCATGGTCTTCCGGGTCTTTTGGTGTTGCTGAGCTCTCCGATGCATTCTTTCTTTTTAAGAATGTTCCAAACAGTTGATTTGGCCACACCGAATGTTTTTGCTGTCTCTCTGATGGGTTTGTTTTGATTTTTCAGCCTAATGATGGTTTGCTTCACTGATAGTGACAGCTCTTTGGATCTCATATTGAGTCGACAGCAACTGATTCCAAATGCAAATGTCACACCTAGAATCAACTCCAGACCTTTTACCTGCTTAATTGATAATGAAATAATGAGGGAATAGCCCACCGCTGTCCATGAAATAGCTTTTGAGTTGATTGTCCCATTACTTTTGGCCCCTTAAAAAGTGGGAGGCACATATAGAAGCCGTTGTAATTCCTACACCGTTCACCTGATTTGGATGTAATTACCCTCAAATTAAATCTGAAAGTCTGCAGTTAAATCACATCTTGTTTGTTTCATTTTAAAGCCATTGTGGTGGTGAATAGAAGCCAAAATATGAAAATTCTGTCAATGTCCCAATATTTATGCACCTGACTGTATATATATATATATATATATATATATATATAAAATATGTAAACATTTAATGACCTCATCGCCAGCACCAATTGTATACCTAGTGAGAAATTGTGTCAACTCAATCCAAAATAAATAAAGCAGTGGAAAATCAGCTCTATACAATCAAAGTGTATCATAGGGTCATAGGGGTTGGATCAGAGCACCTAGTGGTGACAGGTAGTGATATATTTAAAGTGCTTCAGTGTGATAAAGTGCTTCAGTGTGATATAGTGCTTCAATGTGATATAGTGCTTCAGTGTGATAAAGTGCTTCAGTGTGATATAGTGCTTCAGTGTGATATAGTGCTTCAGTGTGATAAAGTGCTTCAGTGTGATATAGTGCTTCAGTGTGATAAAGTGCTTCAGTGTGATATAGTGCTTCAGTGTGATAAAGTGCTTCAGTGTGACATAGTGCTTCAGTGTGATAAAGTGCTTCAGTGTGATAAAGTGCTTCAGTGTGATATAGTGCTTCAGTGTGATAAAGTGCTTCAGTGTGATAAAGTTCATCTAGTGAGTATCAAGTGTAACTGTTTATGTGAACAATCATTTGCCATTTACCATAAATTTATCAGCCAGATAAGTAAAAAAATGAATACAGTTATTTAAAATAATATTAGATACAGACACATAGTACGAATACATAAAATAAAAACAGATAAAAAAAATCGATATTTTAAGGAGCAATAAAGAATGAGGTAGATGTATGAGCATAAACTAAAAAAATAATTAAAACAAAATAATAGATGATTATCACATTATGAATAAAGGGGGTCCATGCTAATAGAGGGTTGAAGGCTCTCAACGCATTTCGTCCAATTCATAGACTTCTTCAAGTTATGCTTCTTTATGCTCTTTGTTTCTAAATTATGGATTTGGGTTGTTCTTTTACAGAGGCTTTTATGGAGTCAAGCAGGCTTCCCCCTAAACACTGGCGGCCAGCTTACTTCCTGTTTGGATCCTTGAAATAGCCGCATCTTGTTAGAAACATTTCTTAGGCTTTGCGACTTGTTCCTACTTGGGATAAGAGCAATTTTGCTGCCTAATGTCCTCTACTTAACGCTTATCAGAGCCAACAGTATATGGGAAAGATTTCTGGACTGCACAACCTGACTATATAAATAATGGGAGGTGCTACCTTTCTGCAGTCACAGAAACAGACAAATCTCAGGTGCACAACTCCAAATTATTAATAATATATATAAATGCAATAAAATTTTGCAATCAATAGAGGTTTTTAGCATAATCATGGCCAAGGTTATGGGCCTACCCACCATATCCAGGTAACCGCTTTCGGGTAGGTCCCTAACAAACTAGGGTTCAAATCCAGAGCGCAGGACCCCTCAAAACTGGACCAGCCAAGCTGCCCCCGGGCACCACCATAGTAAGAAAATTGCAGTGTAAAGAGATAGTTAGGAGCAGCTGCTGCTGCATATAAAGAATGAAAATAAAAAAGTGAAGTACATATATATTAAACACACAGTGAAGGGTTAAAATGTGTTACAAAGGAAAATGTGTTACAATGCAGTGCCCCGAGACAGCTCAACCAACACAATCCAGGGGGACCCACGCCCCAAAAATGAACCAAAGTTGCACTACAGTATATAACTTGTAGGACTTACCTAGAATTGTGCCTAATACAGTGTGCATATACATTACCATACTCCATGCTTTTAAACCAATAAGGAAGGGTGCTAATCCAGAATAAGGGCGTCTCCTTTCCCTCAGAAGTGCAATAAAGCACATTAAATGGAGCATATGGGAAAGATTTCTGGACTGCACAACCTGACTATATAAATAATGGGAGGTGCTACCTGATGACTCTAATTGCAGGCACAGAAACAGACAAATCTCAGGTGCACAACTCCAAATTATTAATAATATATATAAATGCAATAAAATTTTGCAATCAATAGAGGTATTTAGCATAATCATGGCCAAGGTTATGGGCCTACCCACCATATCCAGGTAACCTCTTTCGGGTAGGTCCCTAACATACTAGGGTTCAAATCCAGAGCGCAGGACCCCCCAAAACTGGATCCTTGAAATAGCCGCATCTTGTTAGAAACATTTCTTGGGCTGTGCGACTTGTTCCTACTTGGGATAAGAGCAATTTTGCTGCCTAATGTCCTCTACTTAACGCTTATCAGAGCCAACAGTATAGCCTGCTTACTACCTAATGTAAGGATCCACTCCTCTATACGAGTATCCGTCCGTAATGGGGGAAAGGCCTGGATGCCCACTGTTTATCCATCTGCAGCCGCTGCCATTATCATGGGAACATAAACCCATCCCATGCTGGGCGCAAGAGTTCCATCTGAGACTGGCGTCTATTCTCTGACCACGGCACGCCAAAAACACGGATGTCGAACTACGGGCCCATGACACTCCTATGGGATAGATCATTTCCAGTGGCCACCTAGAAGTGCCCATTTCATGGATAATGTGGTACCGGATTGATTGGACATCTGCTCTTGTAATCTACATTCTTGTGTGGTGCACGCGCAGTCTGCAATTGCTTTCTGCGCAGTTTGCAGATATTCGACTGCATGATTTACTCCTGTAAACGGCTGTTAGGTTCCAGCCTTTATAGACCAGTTGCCCATTTGGAAGCCTCTGTAATGGAACACCTAGATACAGTCATACATCTAAGCAGTGATTATACGGTATAAGCACAGTGC
Source organism: Taudactylus pleione (assembly GCA_031769625.1). Taxonomy (NCBI): domain Eukaryota; kingdom Metazoa; phylum Chordata; class Amphibia; order Anura; family Myobatrachidae; genus Taudactylus; species Taudactylus pleione. The sequence goes on from JAUIMM010000279.1 coordinate 163,349, forward strand.
TGATGGGCCCGTCCTCAGGCCATATCCTGCTCTCAATTTCCAAACACCCCACCAATGTTCTTTCCTTATTGACTTTTCCACTAATCTATAGACATGGGCCCTCATTCAGAGCCGTACGCTCTGAGCAGAGCGCACGCTCTGAATGAGGGCCGGGCTCCATGAAAATGGAGCGTCCTTCTGGACGCTCGTATAGCTGTGGGTCACCACCCACAGGCTATACGAGCGTGCATTTTGATGGCCGCGATGGTCGAGACCATCGCGACCATCGAAATTGCGAGCCTGCGGTTGAGGTTTTCAACCGCAAGCTCCGGAGTGATTTTGGCTCTATCAGAGCCAAAATCACTCCCACTGACATCACTAGTGATGTCAGTGGGCCGGCTTTTGACGGGAGGCGTTCCCGTGGGAACGCCCCTGTCAGGGAGGCACGCCCCCGGCACGCCTACCAAAGGGGGCGTGCTGTCAATCAACATTGACAGCACGCCCCCTTTGATCGGACACAACGAGCGAAGGACTTTCCTTCGCTCGTCGCGTCTGGCGCATGCGCACGACGGAGCTCCCTCTGTCGTGCGCATGCTCAGTCCAGAACTTCGACCCACTTGCGAGCGGACAGCCGCTCGCGAGTGGGTCTGAATCAGGCCCATGGTATCCTGGTTAAAGTTAAATAACTCAGCTAAATCGTGTCCCAATCCGCTGCAGTACCGCTGTCCCACCAGTGGCGCTGCTCTCTCCAGTGGTGCTATTCTACTATGTTTCAGCCAATCTGCTCCCATATTCCATTTTGTAATCTTGCAGCCTGTGTTAACTATATCAGATCCGGCAGCTATGGGCTGCACTTTCACTGTCCAATTTAATTTAAACCTGCTCCACAGTTCCATCTGTGCCAGATGACCGTGTCAGGTGCCACTGCTATCCGGGAAATCTGCTCCTGTATTGCTTCACAGCATTCTGCTCCAGTGCTATCCATAAAACCTGCACCTGTACTCCTACACTGGACAACCTGAAACAGTCCACCAGGGTTCCTACATTGAACATCCTGAGTACCAGCACCTGTCCTTGAGTGCCTGCATACAGGTAATCCCATCACTCAGCACCTGTTTCTGGACATAACTACAGCAGTGAGTTACCTTGTTTATACATCTGTCTCTCACCTCGCTGCTTCCAGGTAACTCAGCATTGTATCATTATTTATCACCACCTGTTTCTGTAGTTTCACCTGCAGGAGTAATGGTGAGTACACACGGTACGATCAGTCAGTGATAACGATATCGCTGGCTGATCTCCCTGCACCTTCCCGGTGAGCCTTAATGATCGATATCATTCATCCAGCACACCACCAAACCACCAACGATGGGCCAGCGACCCGCAATCAACGATCAGGGGTCTCTATGTAACCTGGACCATATCGCCCAGGTTGGCTTGCATGCACGGCCGATGGTCGATAACGTTATGGTCCATACGTACCAGTGCATCACTGGTCGTTTGAGGGTTGGAAGGAACAGAAAAATTATATTGTTATTGTTCATTTCGTTCTTTTTTATCGTACGCACCATAAGTTACATTGGTTATATATCTATTCTGCCATTGCCTGGAACCATTCTTGTTATTTCCTTAGTGCATTCATGGACATTCTTGTATTAATCCACAGTACATTCTAACTTACCGATTCCTAGAATATGTTCATTGCTGGCTCATTAGAATCCTTTGTACAAGGTAATTAGCCTGCTTCCTTCCATATTCCCTGCACTATACCCTGTGTGTCAGTAAACATCACTGTCTCACCTTTTACTTCAGTAGTGCCTGTCTCATTCCTTGCCCTCCACACACACACAAGGGAATTCCTAGTGACTTAACAAACCGATAGCACTAAAACTAATGTATTTCATCCCCTGTTGAGTCCACGTGTCAAACGTGACCTTTATTATTGTTCTCAGTTATACCTCTTTTCCACCAAAAACCCAGGTCCGACCTGGGTTTTTGGACATGGTTCCAACCCTGGTCAGACCCAGGTCAGACCCATTTACACTGCACCTTTGATCTGGGTTACTCCCAGGTCAGCCCTGTTCACACTGAACTCAGGTCTGCCCTGCTAAACCTGTGAGGTCATAAAAGTGGGAGGTGAATGCTCGACAACCACCAATACGCTCATTTTAGGCATGATCCAGGTCAGATAACCCGGGTTGCACCGTTTACACTGCATCATTACCTGGGTCCATCCTGGGTCCAACCCTGGTAGCTACCTGGGTTGAATTGCTGGGTCACTTGACCCAGGTTATTTTTCAGGGACCCTTTTACACTGAGCTGCGACCTGGGTAGACCCAGCAAAAACCCAGGTTTTTGCTCTGGTGTAAAAGGGGTATAACTCAACAGGTTCTCTGTTGATGGTGGCTAATGCCAGTGGCATAAATTCATCCCAGATGCCTGGAGGCAAATTATAATTTGGTGCCCCCCCCCCGTCACAGCCGCTGACACTGTAATGTAGCAATTCGCATGCAGACAGGCAGCTGATGGTCTGACATGGAGCTCTCCACTAGTGTATGGTGGCTTCTCAGGTGCCGGTAAGGGGTGCCATGTATCGGGCGGCCATGACGGTACACTCCCGGTACATAGTTAGTTACAGCCCCAAGTGGGGTGAATATGTTGTGGACAATGGAGGAGGTGCTCCCTGCAGAGCTGGAGCCCGGCGGCAGGCGCCTCCATTGTCTCCCATAGTTCTGCCCCTGGCTAACGCTATCTTGCATGTCCATCCAGTATATGCCATCCATATTTGATAGGGCTCAGATCTAGTGACGGAGAAGAGATAACATCAGTGCCATGGTCATCACATCATTTGGTGATCATCTTTTGTCACACTGGAAGTCAGTCATCCCACCAGGAAAGGAATTCCGCAAGATAGGGTGAAGATGATCACTAGGTACCATTAAATACAGCTGAAAAGCACTAGGTTGCCCCTTCTCTCCCCCTCATGTTCTTAGCAATCATCTTATCACTGACGCTTCTCGACTCCTTTCCATTCACACTATCTCCCAGCCTTGTCCATTTCACCTACGCAATCTCCAGGATCAGACCCTGGAGGCAACCAAATCCCACCTGGACTTTTGCAACCTATTATATTCTGATCATCTTCTATCCCTCTTCTCCCCTCTTAAATCTATCCTCGGTGCTGCTGCCTGTCTCCTCTTCCTATCTCGCTGCTCTGATTCGATCTCTGGCTCCCCATCCCCTACAGAATCCACTTTTAGCTCCTCACCCTCAAAGCACTCACTCCTCCATCTCCAATCTCATCTCAGTCCATGCCCCTCTCTCTCATCATCTCCACATTTCTTCTGCCTCTCTCCTCTGCGCTGATGACCTCTTCCCACCACCCTTCCTCTGGAACTCACTCCCCCATACCTATAATTAGGGGTGAGCGGGTTCGGATTTCTGAAATCCGAACCCCCCCGAGCCCCCCCGATCCGAGTCCGATCCGAATCAGGCTCGACTTTTCCCGCCTGACTCGGATCTGAAATCGAGGCAAAACATCATCATCCCGCCTTCCGAGTCTCGCGGGTTTTGGATCCTATATAAGGTACCCACGTCGGCGCCATTTTCTCACTCGGCTGTGGACAGTGAAGAGGGAGGGTGGGAGTTAGGGCTGTGTAGTGTAGTGTAGTGTAGTGCTGCTGTTGTCCACTACTTCAAAGTCCATAGGGGCTGGCTGTGTTGTGCTGTGCTGCTGTTGTTAATAGGGGCTGTGTCCACTACTTCAAAGTCCATAGGGGCTGGCTGGACTGTGTTGTGCAGTCAGTTCTCCATAGGGGCTGTGTCCACTCCAAAGTCCTGTGCAGTGTCCCAGTCCTAAAGGAGTGCTGCAGTGTTGTCCAGGGGGTGCTCTGTCCATCAGGGGTGCTCCCCCCAAGTGCTAAAAATAATATATTTTCTGTGTTTGTGAATTGTGAGTAGCCGCACGTGCATCAACAAAGTAGTGCCAAGCGTGCGCCTGTGTCATAAGTAAAGGGCCGGCTGGCTTGACCGTTAAGGGTGCTGTAACCCCCGAAAGTACACTCCAGTCCAAACCAAAAAAAAAATTATTTTCTGTGTTTGTGAATTGTGTGCGCAGTAGCCGCACGTGCATCAACAAAGTAGTGCCAAGCGTGCGCCTGTGTCATAAGTAAAGGGCCGGCTGGCTTGACCGTTAAAGGGTGCTGTAACCCCCGAAAGTACACTCCAGTCCAAACCAAAAAAAAAATTATTTTCTGTGTTTGTGAATTGTGTGCGCAGTAGCCGCACGTGCATCAACAAAGTAGTGCCAAGCGTGCACCTGTGTCATAAGTAAAGGGCCGGCTGGCTTGACCGTTAAGGGTGCTGTAACCCCCGAAAGTACACTCCAGTCCAAACCAAAAAAAAAATTATTTTCTGTGTTTGTGAATTGTGTGCGCAGTAGCCGCACGTGCATCAACAAAGTAGTGCCAAGCGTGCGCCTGTGTCATAAGTAAAGGGCCGGCTGGCTTGACCGTTAAAGGGTGCTGTAACCCCCAAAGTACACTCCAGTCCAAACCAAAAAAAAAATTATTTTCTGTGTTTGTGAATTGTGTGCGCAGTAGCCGCACGTGCATCAACAAAGTAGTGCCAAGCGTGCGCCTGTGTCATAAGTAAAGGGCCCGCTGGCTTGACCGTTAAAGGGTGCTGTAACCCCCGAAAGTACACTCCAGTCCAAACCAAAAAAAAATTATTTTCTGTGTTTGTGAATTGTGTGCGCAGTAGCCGCACGTGCATCAACAAAGTAGTGCCAAGCGTGCACCTGTGTCATAAGTAAAGGGCCGGCTGGCTTGACCGTTAAGGGTGCTGTAACCCCCGAAAGTACACTCCAGTCCAAACCAAAAAAAAAATTATTTTCTGTGTTTGTGAATTGTGTGCGCAGTAGCCGCACGTGCATCAACAAAGTAGTGCCAAGCGTGCGCCTGTGTCATAAGTAAAGGGCCGGCTGGCTTGACCGTTAAAGGGTGCTGTAACCCCCGAAAGTACACTCCAGTCCAAACCAAAAAAAAATTATTTTCTGTGTTTGTGAATTGTGTGCGCAGTAGCCGCACGTGCATCAACAAAGTAGTGCCAAGCGTGCGCCTGTGTCATAAGTAAAGGGCCGGCTGGCTTGACCGTTAAAGGGTGCTGTAACCCCCGAAAGTACACTCCAGTCCAAACCAAAAAAAAATTATTTTCTGTGTTTGTGAATTGTGTGTGCAGTAGCCGCACGTGCATCAACAAAGTAGTGCCAAGCGTGCACCTGTGTCATAAGTAAAGGGCCGGCTGGCTTGACCGTTAAGGGTGCTGTAACCCCCGAAAGTACACTCCAGTCCAAACCAAAAAAAAAATTATTTTCTGTGTTTGTGAATTGTGTGCGCAGTAGCCGCACGTGCATCAACAAAGTAGTGCCAAGCGTGCGCCTGTGTCATAAGTAAAGGGCCGGCTGGCTTGACCGTTAAAGGGTGCTGTAACCCCCGAAAGTACACTCCAGTCCAAACCAAAAAAAAATTATTTTCAAGGGTGCTGTAACCCCCGAAAGTACACTCCAGTCCAAACCAAAAAAAAAATTATTTTCTGTGTTTGTGAATTGTGTGCGCAGTAGCCGCACGTGCATCAACAAAGTAGTGCCAAGCGTGCACCTGTGTCATAAGTAAAGGGCCGGCTGGCTTGACCGTTAAGGGTGCTGTAACCCCCGAAAGTACACTCCAGTCCAAACCCAAAAAAAAATTATTTTCTGTGTTTGTGAATTGTGTGCGCAGTAGCCGCACGTGCATCAACAAAGTAGTGCCAAGCGTGCGCCTGTGTCATAAGTAAAGGGCCGGCTGGCTTGACCGTTAAAGGGTGCTGTAACCCCCGAAAGTACACTCCAGTCCAAACCAAAAAAAAATTATTTTCTGTGTTTGTGAATTGTGTGCGCAGTAGCCGCACGTGCATCAACAAAGTAGTGCCAAGCGTGCGCCTGTGTCATAAGTAAAGGGCCGGCTGGCTTGACCGTTAAAGGGTGCTGTAACCCCTGAAAGTACACTCCAGTCCAAACCAAAAAAAAATTATTTTCTGTGTTTGTGAATTGTGTGCGCAGTAGCCGCACGTGCATCAACAAAGTAGTGCCAAGCGTGCACCTGTGTCATAAGTAAAGGGCAGGCTGGCTTGACCGTTAAGGGTGCTGTAACCCCCGAAAGTACACTCCAGTCCAAACCAAAAAAAAAATTATTTTCTGTGTTTGTGAATTGTGTGCGCAGTAGCCGCACGTGCATCAACAAAGTAGTGCCAAGCGTGCGCCTGTGTCATAAGTAAAGGGCCGGCTGGCTTGACCGTTAAAGGGTGCTGTAACCCCCGAAAGTACACTCCAGTCCAAACCCAAAAAAAATTATTTTCTGTGTTTGTGAATTGTGTGCGCAGTAGCCGCACGTGCATCAACAAAGTAGTGCCAAGCGTGCGCCTGTGTCATAAGTAAAGGGCCGGCTGGCTTGACCGTTAAAGGGTGCTGTAACCCACAAAGTACACTCCAGTCCAAACCAAAAAAAAAATTATTTTCTGTGTTTAGCCGCACGTATATATCAAATCGATATAACATAAATGGAGGACCAAACTTTCTCCGATAAAAATAAAATAGAGAAAGATCAAGAACCACTTCCTCCTAGTGCTGAAGCTGCTGCCACTAGTCATGACATAGACGATAACATGCCATCAACGTCGTCTGCCAAGGCCGATGCCCAATGTCATAGTAGAGGGCACATACAATCCCAAATGGCAAAGTTCAGGAAAATGACCTTGAAAAAGACATTTAAATCAGCTGAAGAGAAACGTAAACTTGCCAATATGCCATTTACGACACGGAGTGGCAAGGAACGGCTAAGGTCGATCCCTAGTATGTTCATGACTAGTGGTTCAGCTTCACATGACGATGGAAGCCCTCCTCCCACTAAAAAAATCAAAAGAGTTAAGCTGGCAAAAGCACAGCGAAGAACTGTGCTTTCTAAGAAGATATCACAAATCCCCAAGGAGAGTCCAAGTGTGGTGGTGGTTGCGATGCCTGACCTTCCCAGCACTGGACGGGAAGAGGTGGCTCTTTCCACCATTTGCACGCCCCCTGCAAGTGCTGAAAGGAGCACCCACAGTCCACTTGCTGATATGCAAATTGAAGATGTCACTGTTGAAGTACAACAGGATGAGGATACTGGTGTAGCTGGCGCTGAGGAGGAAGTTGGCGAGGAGGATTCTGATGGTGATGTGGTTTGTTTAAATCAGGCTCCGGGGAAGACAGTTGTTGTCCGTGGGATGAAAAAGCCCATCACGGTCATGCCTGGGCAGAAGACCAAACATTCCACCTCTTTGGTCTGGCAATATTTCTATCCAAATCCGGACAACAACTGTCTTGCCATATGTACCATATGTAAAGGTGAAATAAGTAGGGGTAGGTACGTTAACCACCTAGGAACATCCTCCCTTATACGGCACCTGCAGCGCGTTCATAAAAAGTTACTGTCAAGTTCAGAAACTTTGGCTAAGACCGTAAGCAGTCCAGGGACACCTAAATCCCGTTGTCCTGTTGTATCCAAGCGCCTGCAAACCACACCGTCAACTCCCTCCTCGTCAATTTCCTCCTTAGTCAGGATCGGAAGTAGTCCTGCAGGCCATGTCACTGGCATGACTGACTCTCCTATCCGGGATTCCTCTGGAGGATCCTGCATTGCTACACCTACTGCTGCCGCTGCTGCTGTTGCTGCTGCTGGGAGTCGTTCATCATCCCAGAGAGGAAGTAGGAACACCACTACTTTTACTAAACAATTGACCCTCCAACAGTCCTTAGCGAGGAGGATGAAGTACGACAGCAGTCATCCTGAAGCAAAACGTATAACTGAGGCCTTGACCGCTATGTTGGTGTTAGACGTGCGTCCGGTATCCGCCATTAGTGCAGTGGGATTTAGACAATTGATGGAGGTAGTGTGTCCCCGGTTCCAAATCCCGTCTAGATTCCACTTCACTAGGCAGGCGATACCGAGACTGTACAGAAACGTCAGAAAAAGTGTCCTCAGTGTCCTGAAAAATGCCGTTGTACACAATGTCCACTTAACCACGGACATGTGGACAAATGGAACAGGGCAGACTAAGGACTATATGACTGTGACAGCCCACTGGGTAGATGTATCACCTTACGCAGCAACAGCAGCAGCGTCACCAGTAGCAGCATCTCAGAAATGCCAGCTCGTTACAAGGCAGGCTACGCTGTGTATCACCGGTTTCAGTAAGAGGCACACCGCCGACAACCTCTTAGAGAAACTGAGGGAAATCATCGCCCAGTGGCTTACCCCACTTAGACTCTCCTGGGGATTTGTGATATCTGACAACGCCACCAATATTGTGCGGGCATTACATCTGGGCAAATTCCAGCACGTCACATGTTTTGCTCACACAATAAACTTGGTGGTGCAGAATTTTCTGAAAAGCGACAGGGGCGTGCAGGAGACGCTTTGGGTGGCCCGAAAAATTTCTGGCCACTTTCGCCATTCAGCGACTGCGTGCCGAAGACTGGAGCGCCAGCAAACACTCTTGAACCTGCCCCGCCATCACCTGAAGCAAGAGGTTGTGACGCGGTGGAACTCAACCCTCTATATGCTTCAGAGGATGGAGGAGCAGCAAAAGGCCATACAAGCCTATACATTCACCTATGACATAGGCAAAGGAGGGGGTATGCACCTGACTCAAGCGCAGTGGAGAATGATTTCCGTGTTGTGCAAGGTTCTCCAGCCCTTCGAACTTGCCACACGTGAAGTCAGTTCAGACACTGCCAGCTTGAGTCAGGTCATTCCCCTCATCAGGCTTTTGCAGAAGCAGCTGGAGAAAGTGAAGGAGGAGCTAAGACGGAGCGATTCCGCTCGGCATGTGGGACTTGTGGATGAAGCCCTTCATTCGCTTTGCCAGGATTCCAGGGTGGTCAATCTGTTGAAATCAGACCACTACGTTTTGGCCACCGTGCTCGATCCTAGGTTTAAAGCCTATGTGGTGTCTCTCTTTCCGGCCGACACAAGCCTGCAGAGGTGCAAAGACCTGCTGGTGAACACACTGTCAGCTGAAGCGGAACGTGACACGTCAACGGCTCCTTCTTCATTTTCTCCTGCAACTGGGGCTGCCAGGAAAAAACTTAGGTATCCTAAGCAACCCGCTGGCGGTGATGCAGGGCAGGCAGGACCAAGTTTGGACATCTGGTCCGGACTGAAGGACCTGGCAACAATTTCTGACATGTCTACTGTCACTGCATATGATACTGTCACCATTGACAGAATGGTGGAGGATTACATCGGTGACAGCATACAAGTAGGCATGGCAGACAGTCCATACCTGTACTGGCAGGAAAAAGAGGCAATTTGGAGGCCCCTGTACAAACTGGCTCTATTTTACCTGAGTTGCCCCTCCTCCAGTGTGTACTCCGAAAGAGTGTTTAGTGCAGCCGGGAACCTTGTCAGCGAAAGGCGTAGGAGGTTGCTTCCACAGAATGTGGAGAAGATGATGTTCATCAAAATGAATTATCAGCTCTTCCAGGGAGACCAGCCTCCAGAAGGTACAGAGGGACCTGTGGTGGTGGATTCAAGTGGGGACGAGTTAATACTTTGTGAGGATGAGGATGTACACACTGAAGAGGGTGAGGAATCGGTGGATGAGGAGGATGAGGATGACATCTTGCCTCCATAGAGCCAGTTTGTGCAGGGACACATTAATTGCCAGCTTGTTTTGTGGGGGCCCAAACGAACCAATCATTTCAGCCACAGTTGTGTGGCAGACCCTGGCGCTGAAATGATTGGTTTGTTAAAGTGTGCATGTCCTGTTTATACAACATAAGGGTGGGTGGGAGGGCCCAAGGACAATTCCATCTTGCACCTCTTTTTTTTCTTTGCATTATGTACAGTTTGGGGCCTAGTTTTTCAAACTGCCATCCTGTCTGCCACTGCAGTTTCACGCCTAGATGGGTCACGTGTTTGTGCCGCCCACTCGTGTCGCTTAGCATAGTCATCCAGCTACCTCGGTGCAACGTTTTGGACATAAAAACACTATTGTGAGGTGTGAGGTGTTCAGAATAGACTGGAAATGAGTGGAAATTAAGGTTATTGAGGTTAATAATAGCATAGGAGCAGAAAAACCTACAAATTCTGTGATTTTAGCTGTTTTTATGCTTTTTTTAAAAAAAATACAGATCCAAAACACAAAACCCAGAACCCAAAACACGGAAGGGTGGTTTTGGCAAAACCAATCCAGATCCAAAACACGAAGAAAGATCCAGATCCAAAACCAAAACACAAAACACGAAAAGTGGCCGGTGCACACCCCTACCTATAATACCCCTTTTACACCAAAATCCCGGGTCCGACCCTGGAATTTGAACACTAGTCAATCCCGGGTCGAACTCGGCTTCAGACCCCGTTTACACTGCAACTTGACCCGGGTTATTCCCGGGTTTGCCCCGTTCACACTGAACACGGGTAATCCCTGCTTTTCTCTATAGAAGTCATTAAAAATGGTCTGTTTTAAGGTCTGACAAAGATGGTCACAAAAGGCAACAAAAGAGAGGGGTGGGGACTGATTACAGCATTGCTACAGGTGCTGTTCTGGCTGTGGCAGGCTGTGTATCAGCCTACGCTTGTGGCTGCTGTTCTGGCTGTGGCAGGCTGTGTGCCTGCCTGCTTTTGTGGCTGCTGGTTAGGCTGCTGTGGTGCAGGAGGTTAGGCAGGCAAGCGATGGCTTCATGTGCATCTCTCTGCAGGGCACTGACAAATTACATCACCTGCCTGTGCCCCAGAAGCTCTAATCAGCATCTTTCAGAGCTAGCCGGGTCAAATAAGCAGGGTAGCACCCGTTCACACTGCCGCATGACACGGGAACAACCCGTGTTCAACCCTGCTCTCAACCCGAGTAAGATTCCCTGGTAAATCAACCCGGGAAATTTTTCTGGGAGCCGTTCACACAGAGCGTCGACCCGGCAATAACCCGGGTTATTCGGTTGGTGTAAAAGGGGTATAATACCCCTCTTCCACCTAAATTCCGGGTCTGACCCGGAGTTGGAACAAAGTTCCTATCCGGATCAGACCCGGAATTTTGCCGGCGCTGACTCGGGATATTCCCGAGTCAGCGCCGCTCACACCGCAGTCGGGTCTGCATAGACCCGGCTTTTGCGGAGTGAAAGTGGACGCTTGGAGATGACGTCATCTCCAAGCGCCACTGAAGCCGGACCAATCGGCCGGCTAGCAGCGCACTCCAGGTCTTCGTGACCCGGAGTGCGCTGTTCCCATAGCAGGGTTTCACGGGCTACTCCCGTGTTAAACCCTGCTAGTTACCTGGGTTGGATTGCCGGGTCACTCGACCCGGCGATCCAACCATCTGCCCTTTTACACCAGGGAGCTGCCCGGGTTAACCCTTCAAAAACCCGGGTTTTAGCTCCGGTGTAAAAGGGGTATAAGACTCTACCAGCCCTCATCTCAGCCTCAGTCCTCTGTCCTCCCAGCTAACCTCCCAGTATACCCGTACTCCCCTAGACTGTAAGATGTCACGGGCAGGGCCCTCTACTCTGTTGGTTCTCACCCTGCACTATCCCTGTCTCCAGTGTACCTGGCTCTCAGTCAGTGGCTCTGATCTTGTCTATCTGCCCTCCCAGGATCATTGCAGGCTGCTGCATCTGTTACTCAGTGAGTTGTATACAAATCTCCCGGTTTGATTTTTGTTTCCTCCTGACCTGTCTGATTATAATGTATTTTTTGTTGTTAATAATAATAATAATAATAATAATAAAAACAATAATAATGTTTTAATAACATATTCTGGACATTTATTATAGAATCACTTGGCAATTTTTTCCATGTGTGTGTGTAAGTGGAGGCAGCGGTCATGTTGTAGCACAGACATTTTTTTTTATTTTTAACAGGATCATACTTTTAGTATGAGCTCAAATTCTCAATCAGTGACTTTTATAAAACTTAACTCACAACACTTGAGTGCTGCCTGTGTGCCTGCATCCATGTGCCTCTGCTGCCACCGTGTGGCTGAAAGTGACATTTCTCCTTATGGAAGTTAACCAAGGCCCTCATTCAGAGCCGTACGCTCTGAGCAGAGCGCACGCTCTGAATGAGGGCCGTCCTCCATAACTATGGAGCGTCCTCCTGGACGCTCGTATAGCTGTGGGTCACCACCCACAGCCTATACGAGCGTGCAGTTTGATGGCCGCGATGGTCGTGACCATCGCGACCATCGAAACTGCGAGCCGGAGCCTGCGGTTGAGGTTTTCAACCGCAAGGCCCGGAGTGATTTTGGCTCTATCAGAGCCAAAATCACTCCCGGCTTCTGACGGTAGGCGTTCTATCAGAGCCAAAATCACTCCCGGCTTCTGACGGTAGGCGTTCCCTTAGGAACGCCCCCGTCAGGGAGGCACGCCCCCGGCACGCCCACCAAAGGGGGCGTGCTGTCAATCAACATCGACAGCACGCCCCCTTTGATCATACACAACGAGCGAAGGCCTTTCCTTCGCTCGTCGCGTCTGGCGCATGCGCACGACGGAGCTCCCTCCGTCGTGCGCATGCTCAGTGCAGAACATCGACCCACTTGCGAGCGGACAGCCGCTTGCGAGTGGGTCTGAATCAGGCCCCAAGTCTTCCACCATCACATTAATGTAATGTCTTGTGCAGGCCCTCCTGCAACTTTTTACTAAACACACTTTGATATCTTTCGGGCTTTCTTCTGTGGTTTTCAGCCATGTATTTATATCTGCAGGTAGAGATGTTTATTTTTCTCACACTGGATATGACATAGCTCAGCATTGGACACAGCCGGTTCGTGTTGAACCCAAGAGCCATATAAGAAAATTACTATACTTCATGGGATAAACACAAGATTGAAAAGCACAGACCGAAAGATTGAACTGTGCATAACGGCTCCGGGAAAATAACGTTGCGATTTTACTACTGTGATTTGTGCAGACCTATCGCTGCCGCCGTGGGACTAAGGAGAGGTAAGTATTAAAGAACATGGGCAGGGCCGTCTCTTCCATTGGGCTTTAAGGGCAGCTGCCCAAGGGCCCGAAGATTCAAGGGGCCCTCCAGCTCCCTGCAGCCGCAGCCAGTTAGTAATTTTTTTTTTTAAAGGACCGTGTCCGATCCGCCAGCCTCCCCCCTGTGACGAGCGACCACCCCTTCCCCAGTTACGCATGGTACGCAGCCGAGTAGGGCGCCTCAGCTGCGACCATGTGGGCCGCGGGCAGACTGTGTCTCTGTGACACAGCTTTCACCGCACGTGTAGTGCTGACCGGACGGAGTTCGGTCAGCACTACACAGTGACAAACACACAGCCGCCGGCGCCAGCAGCTGTGTGTTTGTTTTAATTAGCAGCCAATGAGAGTCTGTCAGACTCTCATTAGCTGCTGCGCCCACTGCCGCAGCCGGGCTGGATCTTCCGGCTCCCGCAGTGGGTAATGGGAGAGACGTCAGGTAAGTGTTTTTTTTTTATTTTTTACTATGTGTGTGTCTACTGGTGGGGGGGCGCACTACAAGGGGGGGACTGCTACTAGGGGCACTGCATCGGGGGACCACTACTGGGAGCACTACAAGGTGGGGACCACTACTGGGGGCACTACAAGGGGGGGAACCACTACTGGGGGCACTACAAGGTGGGGACCACTACTGGGGGCACTACAAGGGGGGGCCTCCACTGGGACCACTACAAGGGGGGGACTGCTACTAGGGGCACTGCATCGGGGGACCACTACTGGGAGCACTACAAGGTGGGGACCACTACTGGGAGCACTACAAGGTGGGGACCACTACTGGGGGCACTACAAGGTGGGGACCACTACTGGGGGCACTACAAGGGGGGGAGCCTCCACTGGGACCACTACAAGGGAGGAACTACTACTAGGGGCACTACAAGGGGGGAACTACTACTAGGGGCACTACAAGGGGGGGACTACTAGTAGGGGCACTAGGGAGGACTACTACTAGGGGCACTGCATAGGGGGGGACTACCACTGGGGGCATTGCATCGGGGGACCACTACTAGGGGCTCTATATAAAGGGCAATACTGGGGGTACTGCATAGGGGGGACTACAACTGGGGCCACTATTTAAAGGGCACTGCATAAGGGGTACCACTATTGGGGGCACGGCATGGGGGGCTACTACTTTGGGCACTATATAAGGGGCACTGCACAGGGGGTACCACTACTGGGGGCACAGCATAGGGGGGATTACTACTGGGGGCACTATATAAGGGGCTTACAACTGGGGTAACAATGGGTGGGTAGGGGCCCCAGTGCATTGCTTTGCCCAGGGCCCACACTGCTGTTAAGACAACCCTGAACATGGGTGCAGGATGTGCTGTTTGGGCTCCCTGGACTCGTGTGCACAGCACACCCTGCACCCATTATAGATACACCACTGGTGAGAACCTTATCTCGGTGACTAGTAGGGTGAGAGAATCTCGTCTCAGTGATTTGGTACAGCGAGAACTTTGTCTCAGTTATTAGGTAATATGGTAAGAACCTTGGCCCTGATTCAGAGCCGGACGCTCTGACCAGAGCGCTCGCTCTGAATCAGGGCCCACCTCCATAAATATGGACCGTCCTCCTGGACGCTCGTATAGCTGTGGGTCACCACCCACAGCATATACGAGCGTGCAGGATGATGGTCGCGATGGTCTTGACCATCGCGACCATCGCCACTGCGAGCAGAAGCCTGCGGTTGGGTTTCTCAACCGCAAGGCCAGGAGTGATTTTGGCTCTATCAGAGCCAAAATCACTCCCACTGACATCACTAGTGATGTCAGTGGGGCCGGCTTCTGACGGTAGGCGTTCCCTTAGGAATGCCCCCGTCAGGGAGGCACGCCCCCGGCACGCCCACCAAAGGGGGCGTGCTGTCAATCAACATCGACAGCACGCCCCCTTTGATCAGACACAACGAGCGAAGGCCTTTCCTTCGCTCGTCGCGTCTGGCGCATGTGCACGACGGAGCTCCCTCCGTCGTGCGCATGCGCAGTGCAGACCATCGACCCACTTGCGAGCGGACAGCCGCTCGCGAGTGGGTCTGAATCAGGGCCCTTGTCTTGATGATTAGGTACGAGAAGAACTTCATATCAGTGATTAGTTAGGGTGAGGACCTCATCTCTGTGATTAGGTAGCATGAGGTCCTCATCTTGGTGATTAAGTAGGATGAGAACCTCATCTCTGTGAATAGGTAGGGTGAGACCCATGTGTCACGATCCAGTGCAAGTGTTCCTCTGTGGAGGACGGTGAGCTGGAGGGTTCGGATGACTAGGGAAGTGACAGTAACTAGGTCTCCTAGTTGCTGCCGAACGCAGGTTTGGCTAGACCTGCCCAGAGGCGCGGAGCCAAACTCACTTGGTGGTTTTCTCCAGTGACCCCTCTAATTGGGATTTGGTTTTCGCCGCACCAAGTGAGAAGGTCGCGGCCCTATGGACAGGCACCTGGGAATGGCAGAAGACCGAAACTTTATAAAATTAACTAAATGCTAGAACACTGGAGGTGAACTGAATGCTTGAATATTGGAAAGTAACTTAATACTGGAACACTATTAGAGATCCTAATCGCAGGCTTGCTTGAAATGTACTGGGAATTGCTAGAAATGCAGGTGCTGATTTGCACAGACAAACACAGAGAGATGTGGACACAAGCATATACTTGGGATTGCTTAGTGAACCAGCTGGGAGTTAACTAGTAATAGCAGGTAATCTGAAGGTGCAGAAGAACTAGCAGCATATTACAAGACACAGACATAGAAACATAAAAGACAGGAGTACTGGGAGAGAAATAACTCTTAGAGGGGTATTCAATATGAAACGTTAACTTCACTGTCAAAGTTAACGTTTCATATCGGAGTTTTTACCTGCGTTAAAGTATCGGGCTCGCTCCCGCTTACTCGTATTCAATATAAAATTAACGAAAACGGGAAACTCCGAAGTTGGATTTGCGTAACGTTACGAATTTTTCCTTAACAAAAATTGTAAGACCCCCCTAAAGTAGTAAAAACATGGGGGATCACTATGGGTACCCCTGTTTTAGCCTTTAATTGAAAGTCGGGGATTTAAATAGCCGCAGCAGGTGTTTTTTTCCCGACATTGAAGAAGTGATGCAGAAGAGCACTTAGGTTATTTTTTTTCGTTTTTTTAAGTGGTCCCATCAAATTTGGGGTACATGAAAATGGGTACTAGCATATTTTTATGTCCCTAAGGTAAGTTTTTAAAAATTCTGCATTTGTGCACCTCCCGCTATAATTCTATTCTAGAAAACACCTGCCGCATACTTGCAGAATAGCCCTGAACCTATTTCCCTATTGTTAAACAATTTTTTCCCATTTTTTTTTTACCCCAATTTTTTAATTAATTTTTTGGGGTGTCCCTATTTTTTTTAAAAAAATTTTTTGACACAGGTCTTTTTTAAATGTCAGTCCCAGGGGTGCAGGCTATTTTTTTTAAGCCTGCACCCCTAAACCCCAATTCTGCACTTTTTTTCGGCACCTATTCAATGGTGAAAACTTATCCCCATTTTTTATCAAAGACTTTTCAAAACTGCGATAAGTCTTTGAAATTGAATACGGTGTAAAACTAAAACCTGCGATAATGACGTCATACCTCCGATATTAACGCAAAAACGATGTTATCGCACCCATATTGAATACCCCTGTTAGACTGAGAATAGCATGGGAGCTGCAGGAAACTCTAGAGAACTGTGAGTAGGCTGAAGAAACACTTTAAAGGAAAGAAACACAGAGCAACACTGGTGAAAATCACAAGTCACTGGAACAGCGAAGTTGAACAGCAGTTTCCTGTTCCTGGAGTCAGACTTAAATACCCCTGGGTAGCTGATCAATGGATCAGAGGATCAGCTGAGTGACCACAGGAATACCATTGGGAAAGACTAGTCAGGTGATATGAACCAACATGGCTGCGCCCATGCCCGGCACCCTGGAAACCAAGACGCACACACGGAAGCCCTAGCGGACCCCAGGGAGAATACTCAGTCACCACTCATCTCCACTTCCAGCATCTGGACACCTAAGCCCAAGGACACCAGCGCAGAGGTGGGTAGCGGCCGATCCCAGGCCGCATCCTGACACCATGTCTCTGTGATTAGGTACAATAAGAACTTCGTCTCTTGAATTAGGTAGGGTGAGGACCTCATCTCTGTGATTTTGTAGGTTGAAAACCTCATCTCGGTGATTCGGCAGATTGAGAACATCATTTTAGGCAGGGTGAAAATCTCTCCTCAGTGATTAGATAGGGGAGAACCTCCTCTTGGTGATTAGGTAGGATGTGAACTTTGTGTCAGTAGTTACGCAGGGTGAGAACCTTGTCTCAGTGATTAGGCAGGGTGAGAACCCCGTCTCAATGATTAGGCAGGGTGAGAACCTCGTCTCAATGATTAGGCAGGGTGAGAAACTCATCTCAATGATTAGGCAGGGTGAGAAACTCATCTCAATGATTAGACAGGGTGAGAACCTCATCTTAATGATTAGGCAGGGTGAGAACCTTGTCTCAGTGATTAGGCAGGGTGAGAACCCCGTCTCAATGATTAGGCAGGGTGAGAACCTCGTCTCAATGATTAGGCAGGGTGAGAAACTCATCTCAATGATTAGGCAGGGTGAGAAACTCATCTCAATGATTAGGCAGGGTGAGAACCTCGTCTCAATGATTAGGCAGGGTGAGAAACTCATCTCAATGATTAGGCAGGGTGAGAAACTCATCTCAATGATTAGACAGGGTGAGAACCTCATCTTAATGATTAGGCAGGGTGAGAACCTTGTCTCAGTGATTAGGCAGGGTGAGAACCCCGTCTCAATGATTAAGCAGGGTGAGAACCTCGTCTCAATGATTAGGCAGGGTGAGAAACTCATCTCAATGATTAGGCAGGGTGAGAAACTCATCTCAATGATTAGACAGGGTGAGAACCTCATCTTAATGATTAGGCAGGGTGAGAACCTTGTCTCAGTGATTAGGCAGGGTGAGAACCTCGTCTTAATGATTAGGCAGGGTAAGAACCTCATCTTAATGATTAGGCAGGGTGAGAACCTTGTCTCAGTGATTAGGCAGGGTGAGAACCCCGTCTCAATGATTAAGCAGGGTGAGAACCTCGTCTCAATGATTAGGCAGGGTGAGAAACTCATCTCAATGATTAGGCAGGGTGAGAAACTCATCTCAATGATTAGACAGGGTGAGAACCTCATCTTAATGATTAGGCAGGGTGAGAACCTTGTCTCAGTGATTAGGCAGGGTGAGAACCTCGTCTTAATGATTAGGCAGGGTAAGAACCTCGTCTAAACACAGGAAGAAAAATAAATTTTTCCATATTCCCCTTTCCCTGATATACTTGAGAACCTTGTCTTAATGATTAGGCAGGATGAGAACCTTGTCTTAATGATTAGGCAGGGTGAAACCTCGTCTTAATGAATAGGCAGGGTGAGAAACTCGTCTTAATGATTAGGCAGGGTGAGAACCTTTTCTTAATGATTAGGCAGGGTGAGAAACTCATCTCAATGATTAGGCAGGGTGAGAACCTCGTCTTAATGATTAGGCAGGGTGAGAACCTCGTCTTAATGATTAGGCAGGGTGAGAACCTCGTCTTAATGATTAGGCAGGGTGAGAACCTCGTCTCAGTGATTAGGTAGAACCTGGTTTCAGGCGGCACCATCCTCCGATCAACAAGTCTCTTTCTTCATTTCTTGGCCTATTCCCCTCGTGATCATCTCAGATGCAGTGTGACAAAGTTACTATCCGTCACCCTTATTTGTAGTTCACCAGATGTTTCTGATGCAATATTGCTACGCGGTTACTATTCATTGCTATTCTGCAGCACATTAGCAGAGTAGCAGGAGGCTTTCGGGCCTGTCATTAAGTCCCGAATCTTCCAGGCAAAATAAATACAATTAAATAAATACTACAGAAATATTTAAGAGACAAGAAATAGACGAAAGAGTATTAAAAGTGCTCTATCTCCACCATTCTAGCAACCAAAGACTCCGGGGTCCTCTCGTTTGAAAGAGGGGTGTCCTCTCTTTCAAATGATATGTCTCTGAGAAGTTATTACTAGGTAATGAGTGTGATCACCAGAGAACACCCCTGCCATGCATAAATCATCATGAAGTCCATGGATGTGGGAACAGCTCCCTGATCTCAACTTCAGTAACCTCAGTGGCACCCTTAGAGGAGCCCTCTCTCTTTTCAAATGATTTGGCCTCTTTACAGTTATAGGGGGAGATGTACCAAGCAGTGCAAATGAGTGGAGAGGTAGGGAAGTGGAGAAATTGCCCATAGTAACCAAAAATGAGTGGAGAGGTAGGGAAGTGGAGAAATTGCCCATAGTAACCAATTAGCTTCTACCTATCATTTCATAGACTGTACTTGACAAATGCTACCTCAAAGCTGATTGGTTGCTATGGGCAACTCCTCTACTGGTCCACTTCCCCACTGTTTACACTGCCAGATACATCTCCCCCATTATTTCATGTGAGGGCATTTAATGGGCATGATCTCCCCCATCCTGGCAGCAATAAACTCAGGGTACCCTTGTTTGAAAGAGGGGATCTCCCTCTTCCAAGCAATGTGCCCCCTTAGTAGTTATTTTATGTTGGTCATCAGCAGGAGCGGATTGGGGATTCAAAGCGGCCCTGGAAAATCCCTTTAAAGTGGCCCTATGTGCGCACACCGAAGGCGCGCTCCCGAAAAGGGGTGTGGCCTTGTGTAAAATTACATGCTTGCGAGCCATTCTCCCCCTCATTTTTGTCATGCTGGGGGCAAGCCCACCGCTCTAAGAGCAGATGGTCATAGCCCCAGTCCCTCTCTACAGTGAATAAATAGAGCGGGCAGGTGAATGAGTATTTTCTTACCTATATGATTTCTCTGCAACTGGGAACCTTTGAAGAAATTGATCCTCCCTGGACAGGCAGTTTCTTGAGTCTGTATTCACTATTCATGTAGAAGATCCGATGGTCCGAAAGCCACCTGTTTGTGTAGGAATAAAGGCAATGTCATCATTATGCAACAGATGGTGTCTTACTGAAGATTACTTTCCCCCAGCCTTTTTTTGTACCAGTGGTCCTACCTTTGTGTCTCCTT
This sequence comes from Taudactylus pleione, assembly GCA_031769625.1. NCBI lineage: Eukaryota > Metazoa > Chordata > Amphibia > Anura > Myobatrachidae > Taudactylus > Taudactylus pleione. The sequence goes on from JAUIMM010000279.1 coordinate 183,446, forward strand.
ACACCATCCCCGTGTGTCTCCCGTAGCACCAGCCTCCTGTGAGTCTCAAGCACCAGCCCCCTGTGTGTCTCCAGAACCAAACCTGTGTCTTCACAGCACCAGCCCCCCATGTGTCACTCCAGCACTATACCCGTGTGTCACTATCACCGACCCACTGTCTCTCCGGTATCATCCCACTATTTCTCTCTAACAACTGTCTTCCAAGCACCATCCCCCTGTGTCCTCAGTGCCATCTTCTCTTTAATCCCAGTCAGGGCCGTAGAGAGTCCGCCCGGGCCCCGGTAAAGGAGGGTGTACGTGGCCTAATCGCGGGAGGCGTGGCCACGCCCCCTTGCTAAAAAATAAATAAACAAATCACTTTTGCGCTGCGCTGCGTGCTGGGGAGGGGGGCACTGTAAGCCCCCCCAGCCCGGCGCTAACGGGGGGCATGCGCAATCAGTGTGATCACTCCCCCCCACAGCCATAGGAGACTGTGTGCTGAGCTGCTGTGGGGGGGGGGGGGGTGACACCGGACCCCGCCGGGCCCCTCTAGCAAGCCTAGGCCTGGGTAAACTTTACCCGCTCCCCCCCTCTCGGCGCCCATGCTCCCAGTGCCCCTAGTTACATCTCCTCTCCCCCACCTACAGCTGTGTCTATCCAACCCCATCACCCTGTGTCTACAGCAGTAAGCAATACTTAACATACCTGTCTTCTGCCTGTGTTCCTCTTCATGGCTCTTCTCTTCTGCAGCACGTAGCAGCTTCCACATGTATGAGCCAGCTGCTGCCTCGTGGAGTTCTGAGCGTATTGTAGCACAGACATTGGGCAGGGAGAAGCCGTGGGCAGGGTCAGAGAGAGGAGACAGTGATACAAAGTATCTGCCTGGGGCTGTGTGTGACTGTGATTGGCCCCTGATGTGTGTGACTGTGTGTTATTTCCCCTGGTCGGTGTGACAGTGTGTGAGTGGCCCCTGATGAGTGTGACAGTGTGTGAGTGGACCCTGGTCAATGTGACAGTGTGTGAGTGGACCCTGGTCAGTGTGACTGTGTGTGAGTGGCCCCTGATGAGTGTGACAGTGTGTGAGTGGACCCTGGTCAATGTGACAGTGTGTGAGTGGACCCTGGTCAGTGTGACTGTGTGTGAGTGGACCCTGGTGAGTGTGACAGTGTGTGAGTGAACCCTCGTGAGTGTGACAATGTGTAAGTGGACCCTGGTCAGTGTGACAGTGTGTGAGTGGAACCTTGTGAGTGCGACAGTGTGTGAGTGAACCCTCTTGAGTGTGACAATGTGTAAGTGGACCCTGGTGAGTGTGACAGCGTGTGAGCAGCCTAATCAGTGTGAGAGTTGGCCTCTGGTCAGTGTGACAATGTGTAATTGTACCCTGATGAGTGTGACAGTTTGTGAGTGGACCCTGGTGAGTCTGATGGTTTGTGAGGGGTCTGGTCAGTGTGTGAGTGGACCCTGATGAGTGTGACAGACTGTGAGTAGACCCTGGTCAGTGTGAGAGTGGCCCTTGGTCAGTGTGATAATGTGTGAGTGGACCCTGGTGAATGTGACAGTGTGTGAGTGGACCCTGGTGAGTGTGACAGTGTGTGAGTGGACCCTGGTGAGTGTGACAGTGTGTGAGTGGACCCTGGTGAATGTAACAGTGTGTGAGCGGACCCTGGTGAGTGTGACAGTGTGTGAGTGGACCCTGGTGAGTGTGACAGTGTGTGAGCAGCCTAATCAGTGTGAGAGTTGGCCTCTGGTCAGTGTGACAATGTATAATTGTACCCTGATGAGTGTGACAGTGTGTGAGTGGACCCTGGTGAGTGTGTCGGTGTGTGAGTGGCCTGGTCAGTGTAAGAGTGGCCCTTGGTCATTGTGGCCCTTGGTCATTGTGACAATGTGCGAGTGGCCCCTGGTAAGTGTGACAGTGTGTGAGTGGCCCCTGGTCAGTGTAACAGTGAGTGAGTTGACTGTGGCGAGTGTAACTGGCCCCTGGAGTGAGACAGTGTGATAGTTGCCCCTGATCAATGTGACTGTGTGTGGCCCTTTGTCAGTATGGTAGTGTGCGTGTTCCCAGGCAGGTGACAGGATTATGCTGTGAGCTTCGGTAATCATGGCCGCCATGTACATGTCCTGGCCGGTGGACCTGGTGCTGGGGGCCGTAACCTGCTTTCTGGCTTGTGTGCAGTGATAACCCACAGTGCAGGAGGTGGTGAAGACAGTGACTGCAGCTGCAAGGAGAGCTTCAGTCCAACGGCTCCTTGTCCTACCTCAGCCCTGGCAATAACGCTGGCTGCTGCAGGCTTAGCTGGCTGCCAGGGGGCGAGTAACACGCTGCTGGGCTGCAGAAGGGGGCGGGGCTGGCAGCCGGACTCCTGTACCTGGGGGGCTGGACTAGAAGATGATTGGCATCCACAAGGAGATGTGAGTATACAATCAGGAAGGGGCGGGCTGGGCTGGGCTGAGAAGCACAGCCATAGGTGGCTGATCCCTGGGGCAGGGTCAGCCACCAGCAACAAAACAATGTAGGCCTTAGCCCCAGATCCAGGGCCACCAGTTCTAATCAGCGCTCGCCGCTGGCCGAATCACTTATTTTTTTTTCAATTGATAATTGATTACACCTGCCCCAAAACGGTCCGGCCCAACGGGGTAACTCCCCTGAGGTCTACCTCCAATCCGCCCCTGGTCATCAGACAATAACACCCTATACTACAGACCCCAGAGATGGGCAGAGGTTGTAATGCAAAGTTCTCCCACATTCTGACATCAATAAACACATCGGTCTCCTCATTTAGGGGCTGATTCTGAGTCACAAGCGGCGAGTTCTTGAATACAGCGCATGTGCAGTTGCAAATTTACGCCTCTTTGCGTATGTCTGTGCTATTCTGATTTGTATGGAACTTGGCCGGGTCTGTCTTTCTGTGAAATAAGGCATTTCGGGCCGGAAGCTGGGCGGTGATAATGTGATTTAGTGTAACTGCCCTGACTTATGCGAGTGTCATAAAAGTGTCATGGAAGTGTCACAGGAGTATCGTAGGCCTGTACCAAAAGCTCAGTGTGATTGTGCATACGGGGAAGGGATCCCTGATGGAGGCAGATCTCTTGCACATAGCATGGGGAAGGGATCCCTGATGGAGGCAGATCTATTGCACCTAGCATGGGGAAGGGATCCCTGATAAAGGCGGATCTCTTGCACCTAGCATGGGGAAGGGATCCCTGATGGAGGCAGATCTCTTGCAACTAGCATGGGGAAGGGATCTCTGATGGAGGCAGATCTCTTGCACCTAGCATGGGGAAGGGATCCCTGATGGAGGCGGATCTCTTGCACCTAGCATGGGGAAAGGATCTCCGATGGAGGCAGATCTCTTGCACCTAGCATGAGGAAGGGATCTCTGATGGAGGCGGATCTCTTGCACCTAGCATGGGGCTGGTGTAGGGAGGCCAATCCCGACTCAATTTTTTTAATCCCGGGATTCATTATTTAAAAATATCAATAGCTGGATTCCCGGGATTGAGTTAATAAATGCTACACAGCACACAGACTCCAGTGCGGTTGGGTGCAGCTGCACAAAGGGACAGGCTGGTTTGCGGCTACGCAGTGTGACCTTTATTATGTCATGTACAGCCATAGGAGGCCTGGGGACAGCGTCTGAGCCGACGGAACTACTGCTCAGCGTTGCCCCCGGGCTGACGCACGTTTCAATCCCAAAAACTGGGGATTGGAGGCACCAATTCTGGGATTGAAATCCCACCTTCTGGGATCCCGCTGATCCTAGGATTGGCTTCCTTAGGCTCAGTGGCGTCACAAGGTGGGTGCGGGGGGTGCGGCCCGCACCTGGGTGTCACCCGCCGAGGGGTGACACCAAGGTGCAGGCTCCCCCTCAGTGACAGGAGCCGGGTGCTGCACTATAGCATTAAGTGCAACACTCGGCTCCTGTCAGTGAGGGAGCCGCACTGCCCATGCCCGCACCTCCTGCACCCCCCCACCGGCACTACCCCATTGATACATAATGTATCATACATTTTGCTTACCATGGCCACAGGCCGGGTTGGCGCCGCGAGGCCACGCCCCTCCCGAAGGTCCGACCAGCGAGGCCACACCCCGACACACCCCCTCCCAAAGGCCACGCCCCCATTTCGGCAGGTGCCGCGCGCATGGCGTCACTCCCCGCACCGGGTGTCACCACGGGGAGGGATGCCACTGCTTAGGCTGGTGCAAGTGCAAATACTAATGATAATGGGTTTCTTCTGGCACATGCACAAACCCCCGCATGGGTTAAATGGAATCTCACATGAGCATTAGCCCGCAGCAGCTGCAGTCACTTTGTGGCTCATTGGTAGCCTATTTTAGAGAAAGAGATACCTTGTTGGGCTACCATATTATTCCTACACATTTTATCTGTTTCAATCAAACATGCAATAAAAAATTGTATTATCCATAGTAAGTGCAGATATTATTATGAAAAGTGTAGAATCAGGTTTTTGACGTTTTCGTTACTTTTATTTTATATTTGCATATTTCATTGTGGTTTCCATGGTAAATGTGACTTTAGTTTTTATTGTTAACATTGTTCAAACACTTACAGACTGTCTTATGTATATGATACTTCATTAAAGCACTATATTGTGTATGAATTGTGCGCAGTAACTTTAGCATTTTCCAATAACTCTGTCAGGCTACATCTACAGGCGTGAAACAGGCGCGAAACAGGCGCTTGTACAGTAGGATTTTCTCCTGGCGTAAAAAACTGGTGCACACGCTATCCTCGCAGAGCTGGACGCATATTGAGATACATCCAGCTGCGCAAACTGAGCAAAATACGTCCAACTTTGCATTATATCGGCCCCTAAATTCTTAAAATGAGACTTGAGCTCTTAATGACCAGCAGAGGGAGCTAACTTTCCCAGCAGCCAGTCTCACTGACAGTAGCAGCTGTAGGGGTCTATTTACTAAGCAGTGTTAGGAGACTAAGTGAAATCAGATAAGGTCAGGCAAGATAGGCAGCTACCTAGGCCACTGGAGGGCGCTTCTGAGTCCGCCTAAGGAGGGTGCAGGAGGTGCGGTTGCTATCACACCCCCTGCACCCTCCATTTGCTGGGCGTCCGCTGAGATTGTGTTACCAATGGGCACCCGGCTCCTTCTCTCTCCCCCCCTCCCCAGCGCCAGCGGCAGCCAGAGGACGGAGCTCACTTCTGAGCTCCGGGTCCCGCAGTGCATTATGGGAGTGACGTCACTCTCATAGTTCCGAGGAGCGGGCGCCGGGGATGGATGGCAACAGGCACTGGGGCGGGGTTTAAGGTAAGTATTTTTTTGTGTGTGTGTATGTGTGTGCAGGGGGGGGGGGCTTACTACAGGGGGGCCCTACTACTGGGTGCATCTTATGGGAGCACTAAAGGGGCCCTTACTACTGGGGGCACTGCAGGGAGCATTACTAATGGGGGCACTACAAGGACATTACTACAGGGGGCACTGCAGGGAGCATTACTACTGGGGGCACTACAAGGGCATTATTACTGGGGGCACTACAAGGGCATTATTACTGGGGGCACTGCAGGGAGCATTATTACTGGGGGCACTGCAGGGAGCATTACTACTGGGTGCACTGCAGGGAGCATTACTACTGGGGGCACTACAAGGGCATTATTACTGGGGGCACTGCAGGGAGCATTATTACTGGGGGCACTGTAGGGAGCATTACTACTGGGAGCACTGGAGGTAGCATTACTACTGGGGGCACTGCAGGGAGCATTACTACTGGGGGCACTGCAGGGAGCATTATTACTGGGGGCACTGCAGAGGTGGCATTGTGAACCTTTGCCTAGGGCGCCCTGAAACCTTGCACCGGCCCTGGATAAGGTACCAGCCAATCAGCCATACATGCCTGCCCTCCCGGAATACGCGGGAGGCTCCCGATTTTTCGGGTAACCCCCCGCACCCCCGGAAGGGTAGGCATTTCTCCTGCATTTCTGCCCAGTTCCTAGTGAAGTGGGCAGAATGGGGAGCATTTCAGCGGCGATCACGGGTCTCCGTGTAGGGTCGCTGTGTATAGTTTACCAATCGGCCTCTTGGTCGATCCATCGATACTTTAGTCCATGGGTCTTCAACCTTTGGCCCTCCAGGTGCTGTGGAACTACAGATCCCAGGATGCCAGTTTTAGCATGGCAGTTTTAGCATGATATATATCAGCATGCCAGTTTTAGCATGCTGTTATATCAAAACGGTAGCAGGGCATGCTGGGATGTGTAGTTCCTTAGCAGCTGGAAGGCCAAAGGTTGAAGACCACTGCTTTTAGTCGATCTGCAGTTTCATTTTGTGCTTTATATAATTTCACCCCCACTGAGCATGTGCACAAATCGCACCGGTATTCTGAGCGGCATATACCTTGCGCTCAGATATCAGATCAGGGGTGATCACATGCATGAGCAAATCAAATTGGGCGTACAGATTATGGCCCTGATTCAGAGCCGGACGCTCTGACCAGAGCGCTCGCTCTGAATCAGGGCCCTCCTCCATTAAAATGGAGCGTCCTCCTGGACGCTCGTATAGCTGTGGGTCACCACCCACAGCATATACGAGCGTCCAACAAGATGGTCGCGATGGTCTTGACCATCGCGACCATCGGACTTGCGACCCAGAATAAGGGCATATAGGGGGTCATTCAAACCCACTCGCGAGCGGCAGTACGCAAGAGGGAGCTCCGTCGTGCGCATGCGCGAGACCCGGCGAGCGACGGGCTTTCCATCACTCGGGGTCTCGCACCAAAGGGGGCGTGCTGTCGATGTTGATTGACAGCACGCCCCCTTTGGTGGGTGTGCCGGGGGCGTGCCTGCCAGACGGAGGCGTTCCCATGGGAACGCCTACCATCTGAAGCCAGCCCCACTGACATCACTAGTGATGTCAGTGGGAGTGATGTTGGCTCTGCACAGGAGGGACCCGCGCTGCACTGGAAGCCTGGACAGTTTGTACAAAAAAAATAAATAAAATGAAATAAAAAAAATCTTGGGGGGAAAAATTTCATATTAATGTATTTTTTTGTCTTCTGAGATGGTGATGGCTATCAGAGGACAACGGCGGAGGCTCTTGTACCCCTGCTGTCCTCGCGACATATGAGACATACTTACAGACTTTCATGCCCTCTCCTCAGGGAGGGGTCAGCCAGGTCTGTGGAGAGGTGGCATGGCAGCTGGAAAAGTGGGCGGTGCAGGGGGTGTGATGACACAATCTCATCATCATGGCCCCGCCCCCCCTGTACAGTTCCTAGATAACAGGCATCATATAGCAGCGGATGGGGCTATGATGACGCGATTCACCGCAAATCGCGTCATCGCTTTCCCCCCCACAGACTGTCCACTTGTGCTCTGAAATTGGGTGGCCACTAGAGGGTTCGGGCAGGGGGGTTGGGGGGGGTGAGTGGATGGAGGGGGGCCGCAGGGGGGGATTCAGGCGGTGCGGAAGATTTGACTATTTTTCCGGGCACCATCTTTGGGAGCCTCCCAGCCGTTTCGGAAGAGGAGCCAAGTATGATATGAGATAACTGTCTTTCCCATGCTTTTCAAAGGGAATCTATTGCAGACAAGCTCCAGCCATGTTGGTGATACATACCCACAGGGCTGGGTAAAGGGCCACATGGGCCTGGAACAGAAAATGATCAAGGGCCTATTGTGAGAAGCAGAGGAGGTGTCAGGGCCGGATGGACCAATCCAGCGTCAAACCTCAGCCGAGCAGCCCTGTCTCCCGGCGCTATGCTCAGCCGGGGATACTGAAAGACAGGGTGTGCCGTGAGGCCACGCCCTCATGGCTTGTGAAATGCCTTCATGAGGCGAGGTCACACCCCTTTTGCGCGCGCGCGCACAGGGGCACTGCCAGGGCTGCTTAGCAACCCCAGTCCATCCCTGGGAAGTGTGACCAGTATTATGTGGGTGTGTCTGGCATACCTCCCAACATGACCCTCTCCAAGAGGGACACAATGCTCTGGTCCTGGACTTCCCTGGTAAGAGGTGGGGCTGCAGCACAGTTCAAAATTCAAGTAGGGGAGTCACACCAACTGTCATTTCATACACTGCCAAACATCACTGGCTGGGACTCACTGGCAGTTGGTGTGACTCCCCTATTTGAATTTTGAACTGTGGTGCAGCCCGTCTCTGGAGCCTCCACCAATCATACATTACCAGGGAAGTCCAGGAGCAGAGCATTGTGTCCATCCTGGAGAGGGTCATGTTGGGAGGTATGGTCTGGTGCCATGTGGGTGTGAGCAGTGCTGTGTGGGTGAGACAAGTGCCATGTGGGTGTGGCTAGTGCTGTGTGGGTTTAACCGTTGCTGTATGGGTGTGACCAGTGCTGTGTGAGTGAGGCCAGTGCCATGTGGGCGTGTACACTATCAATCACTAATACGCAAATCAATCAATTTTGTAAGTACTTTAAATATACAATTTCAATACTTGACTTGACTTATGGCTGACTCCGTGGCCGGCTGGTCATCATCTTGCTGTCATGATGCTGGGCCTATTTTAATGTGTAGGCCTGGGGCTGTAGTCCCATGCACCCTATTCTTAATACGGCCCTGGATAACCAATGATAGCCATCACTGGCTGAGGGGCTTGATGTGTAGGGGAAAAAGACAGAGAAAAGGAGGGCTTTTTTGTTAATAAATAGACCCCTTAGATCCTTTATTATCTAGTGGCGGGGGTGCCTTGCCGCAGGCAGCCCACTAAATGCCCCATGCCACCCCTTTTTTTCCTGTGTGAATATTGACATAACCAACAACATGGCTGCTACCTCAGTGCATACAGTAGGTGTAGGTTGAATGTAAGCGAGGGGGCGGAGTGAATGGGACACATAATAGCTCTGCCCTATAGAGTGTACTTTAGATTCCCATTTCCGATTGGGCTTTAGACCCACTCGCAAGCGCCTATGCGCTAGCAGGTGGGTCGATGGTGAGGCCCTGCGCACGTGCAGCGCTAGCTCCGGAGCGAGTGACAAATTCACTCGCTCCGGGGCTCGCTACAAAGGGGGCGGCTATCGATGTTGATCGACAGCTCGCCCCGTTTTGTAGGCGGGGAGGGGGGGTGGCCGGACAAACGGAAGCGTTCCTGAAGGAACACCTTCCGTTTGTAGGTGGCCCTACTGACATCAGCAGTGATATCAGTAGGTAGCTTCCTGCTCTGTTAGAGCAGGAAGCTACCTGGGGCTTGCGGAAGACGAGACCCGACCCCAATGGTCTCGTTGCAAGTCGCGATGGTCTCGACCATCGCGGCCATCACCTGGTCACTCGCTAAAGCTGTTGGTGGTCACCCACAGCTTAGCGAGCGGCCAGGAGGCCAAATTTGAAAGAGGAAGCAACCGTCCTCATTCAGAGCGAACGCTCGCATTTTGCGAGTGGCTCTGAATGAGGTCCTTAGCGTTATACACGGACTTACCGACTTTCTGGCTGCCCCAGAGATGACTGCCATTGTAAAGCAGGGGGGCAGTGCTGCAATGACGCGATTCTGCGCAGATCGTGTCACACCCCCTTCCCCAGACTGCCCACTTACACTCGGTAAGTGAATGTCTGTGGGGGAGGGGGGATTTTGCACGGTGGTTGGCTGGTTCGGGAGAGTTACGCTCTCTTGTGGGCAGGCGGGAGTGCCACCTGATTTTTGTAGTAGGTGACACAGAGGGGATGCAAGTGAATGGACCTTTCTGCATGGATAAATATAGCCTGCAACCTACCGAATTGAGCTAAGCAGATGTGAATTGCCCAAGGTTATAAAACTTTTATTGCATTGGCAAAATTAAGTCTGGTAATCACTGCCTGGTAAACAACTCTTAGCAGATGGAAAGTCACGGTTACATCATGTAGTTCAACAACTGTTCTCATCTCAATTAAATTTATAACTCGCGGACTGTACGGAAGAAGTTTTCCATGGAACCATCTCCCGGAGGAGCTACTGACACAAGGAAACACCTCGGTCCTCCAGAGAGGGGACTGCACACGAAATCCCTTCTCATTACAAGAATCACCGAAGTCCCTGCATGGAAATCATCATTACTCATCATGAACCTGTCCTGGCTGCGGACCAGTCCTGTGGGAGAGCCTGGCATAGTGTTCCCCTGACCGTACAACAGGGATCATGGAACTTCCGCCTTCAGGGTTACAACAACAGCGCTCCTGTTGGAGAGGCCATCAATAATAATATATGTCAGGTTGAAATCTCTTCGACAAATGTCTTCTCAGCAGCCATCTCCAGCAATCGACAATGGCCGCAGTCATGTGTCCTCTGGCAAGGGTCCAAGCTACGAGCGCGAAGGTCCTGCATACAAGGGATCACTTATGCCCGACCGTAGGCACCCGTCACACTGTCTATGGTAATATGCTTCATTAAGTCACACATGGATGACGGTTTCATTATTATGCGGGAGAAGGAAACAGTTCCCTTTGTAGCAAGCGAGGTTAATACATTTTTGAATGGCAAATATCTCTAGATAGGGAGAGCAGCCACAGGGCAAAGTCCATCTAGAAGTGCTGGTGTAATGGGTTACGGGCGATAGACATGGAGGATTGCTAAGTCACCGTATGGGGCCTGTTTATGGAAATCCGCCGTTTTGCCACGAAAATCTGCATATAGGACGTGATCCAGACTTTTACGGTAAAGCCGCCATCACTGCGAATGTGTGCGCAGCTGCTAGGTAAAATCATGCAAATGTCGCAGAAGCCGGGAGATGTATTGAGCCACCCCCACCGGCGGCTTTGCAAATCCAAGCATCTGCGTACAAAGGCTTGGCATCGGTCACAGATCATTCGATTATCCCAGTTCTAAGTGAGCCCATGGTCCCGCAGAATGGCCGTGGGAACTGAGACCCCGGAAACGGTTGCTGCACACCTGCGTTCTTTGCCGTCACTCCCTTTTACCTCCCCCAAAGGCATACCGTCTGCCAATCACTACGAGAGAAGTCACTGCAAGCGACTATGGTAATTGATCTTTAAGCATGCGCAGTGTGACTCAGACGCGTGCGCAGATTGCTGATAATCGCTCAACTGCATAAACATCAACATTGCGTGCAGTTATCATGCCTATCGGCATTGCGTGCAGCTAGTGTACATATTGCATTGCGTGCAGTTAGCATGCCTATCGGCATTGCTTGCAGCTAGTGTACATCGGCATTGCATGCAGTTAGTGTGCGTATCGACATTGCGTGCAGTTAGCGTGCCTATCATCACATTGCATGCAGTTAGCGTGCCTATCGACATTGCGTGCAGTTAGCGTGCCTATCATAACATTGTGTACAGTTAGTAAGCACACTAACTGCATGCAATGCACAATGCCCATAGGCAAGCTAACTGAACGCAATGCTGATATGCACCCTAACTGCACGCAATGCCAATAGGCACCCTATCTGCACGTAATGCTGATATGCACACTAGCTGCATGCAATGCCGATATGCACGCTAACTGCACGCAATGCCGATATGCACGCTAACTGCACGCAATGCCTACAGGCACCCTAACTGCACGCAATGCCGATATGCATGCTAACTGCACGCAATGCCTATATGCACGCTAACTGCACGCAATGCCTATAGGCACCCTAACTGCACACAATGCCGATATGCACGCTAACTGCACGCAATGCCTATATGCACGCTATCTGTACGCAATGCCGATATGCACCCCACAAGTACATCACCTACCAGCCCTGTCTGACAAAGACTATTCTAGTGACTGATATAAAATATAGAAAGCAATATACAATAACCACCTCACAGCACCTCCCTCCCACCCACCTTTCTAATGTCCACCTCACAGCACCTCTATCCCTTCAATGTCCACCACACAACACCTCTCCCCACCCCTCCAATGACTACCTCACAGCACCTCCTGCCCATTCCTCCAATGTCCACTGAGAATACTGCCTTTGAACCTCTATATACCCCTGCCTATACCTTCTAATATCCTTCCTATAAACCTCTAAGGATGACGCTAATTTGCGTACGCAGTCATCCAGTAAATAAAGACTCCAGACTTAGAACATGTGGTTCCAAAGCACAAAGTATTATTCAAGTAAAAGTACAGCAGTTACACACTATGATCCTCATATAATCTTAGCGCAAAGAGATTATACAGACCCAAGTACAATTATACATATGCAGCGCTCTCTGGTCCAGATGTTAGGCATCAGCAAGAAACCCCTCGTCAATCAGCATTCAGCACAAAGACTAGGAACCCAGGGTCAGAGCATATTTATACCCCCCAGAAATAAACAACACAATAGAGAAGTTTGTTGCTAATACCATTGGTCCTAACGGGGAGGGCATATGTTACAAGGCATTTAATAGGTTGATTCAAATAGACACAACCCAGCCTCTAACAACTGAGGGTCTCTGGTTTCCCGCCTCATGCAAACATCCTAACAGTTGTTCATATTATGTACATTTTGTTGCTTGAAGTCTCTGCGGTCCATAAGTTGAGAATGCATGATGCGATCTCCACACCGATGGTACCGGAATACTGTTGAGAGAGTACGCATCAGTACAAATCCAAACATGGCTTACTTATCACGCATAAAACCTTAGTTATGAAATAACCTTTATTTCATAGCAATTATAGTAAATGTGAATACTTGAATCTTATACCTTAAAGCTTATTAAACCTTTTATGTGAATGTGTAATGTGTAAGTATGCGGGGTGTGATGTAAAGAAGTATTCAGATGCGTGCGCATTAAGCTAATAAACAGAGTTTTCATACAGGATCTTATGCATTCGCTTATATGCGATTAGTTACCAGCGCAATTGTGCGTATTAATGTGTGTATGAGAAATGGTGCACTTAAATCTCACTTAAACTAAGTGAACACCTAGCAGTGTGGAATGCTGAGCCTTATAGTGCCACATGCCCCCTCTCTCAGCAGCCCCCACCCTTCCCATGCTCAAAAGTACAATCCTTTGTTCTCCCAGGTTTTTGAGTAAATGCAAATTAGCACAGCTACAAGACTCAAACCTCAGATAACACTCTTGGCTTTGAAGGTATTTTATTGCAGGAAACCTGCTAATGTAAGGTGCTACAAACGACCCTCTTGCTGTATTCGAGCAGGGCCACCTGGAGTGAGAGCAGACGTTATGTCCAGGAAGCTTGTCTACACAGGCTAGTTGTCACGTGGCCATTTGCTCTGTTTAGCTAATGCATTCCAATTTTGCAGCCATTTCTGAAATATATCCTTTAGGGGAATTATAATAATATACACTTTATCCAGAGCACCCAAACTACGTAAAGTCATGAAATGGGCTTTTGGTGAATCGCCGTAATTTATGGCGATGGTCACAGATGCAATCGCATGATGCTAGTAGTAATATCGCCACATGTACTAAAGTGTGAGTTTATCTAAAATGGTGCTTAGGCGGCCATTCGCAAAATGGCGTCTTGCGATCTCATTTCCAAGATGGCGTCTTGCGGCCAGTCGCAAGATGGTGTCGCTGCGATTCAATTTTAAACTGATCTTGTCTCAGCCAATAATCCAGCTTCGACACCACCTCACAGCACCTTCCCCAGGTTCTTTAATGTACACCTCCACGCACCTCCATCCCTTCAATGTCCACCACACAACACCTCCCCCCACCCCTCCAATGACTATCTCACAGCACCTCCTGCCCATTCCTCCAATGTCCACCTCACAGCACCTTCCCCAGCCCCTCCAATGTCCACTGCAGCACCTCCCCCACCCCTCCATTGTCCACCTCACAGCACCTTCCCCAGCCCCTCCAATGTCCACTGCAGCACCTCCCCCACCCCTCCATTGTCCACCTCACAGCACCTACCCCAGCCTCTCCAATGTCCACCTCAGCACCTCCCCCACCGCTCCAATGTCCACCTCACACCTCCCCCCACCCCTCCAATGTCCACCTCATAGCAACTCCCCCCCACCCCTCCAATGTCCTCACAGCACCACATACTGCCCCTTCAATGTCCACCTCACAGCACCACATACTGCCCCTTCAATGTCCACCTCACAGCACCACATACTGCCCCTTCAATGTCCACCTCACAGCACCACATACTGCCCCTTCAATGTCCACCTCACAGCACCACATACTGCCCCTTCAATGTCCACCTCACAGCAACACATACTGCCCCTTCAATGTCCACCTCACAGCACCACATACTGACCCTTCAATGTCCACCTCACAGCACCACATACTTCCCATTCAATGTCCACCTCACAGCACCACATACTGCCCCTTCAATGTCCACCTCACAGCACCACATACTGTCCCTTCAATGTCCACCTCACAGCACCTCTTTGACTTTTTGGACCATTTTGGTGACATATCTTTCTACCTCCCGTAGGCCTGGGGAAAGCTTCTGATGTGATGATGATGGTGTCAGTATTTTTATGCCGAATGAATGTATGTGCTACATTAAAGTGGCAAATATCTTGAGCCATGTGCGGTATGCTGCAGCGCCGCAAATAGTTTTTATGTTTGCTAAGGGGGCGTGGCCACACCGCCTCAATTAGGCCACACCCCTGATAGTAACGGGACCCGGGCCGGCTCTCTACGGTCCTATGTGCAACTGAAAATACAGCCACAAATACATCACGGCATAGATGTAGATTGCACGTGTGCACAAATGTCACATTTTTACATTTAAGTCTAATCAGGGAGGCCCATAGGACAGAAATAAGATTTATGAATGACACTGTTTGCACAGAGTGAGTTTGTTCCATCGTATAATTATTATCCAAGGTTCTTGCAGCTGCCTGTGATAACTGTGTTCTCTGGGGAGAGTTTGTCACGTGCACAGTGTCTGCTGTAATATGCTAAATAAAGGAACTTTCTGATATTTACAATATTAATGTTACAATAGCGCACATGGACCAGTATTTGCATTACAAATTCAATGTATTCACTAAACTATGAAAGTAAAGTGGGTGCAGTGAGCAAGGGTCAGAGACACGCCTGGACACGTATGATCCTTGTGTCCCCAGACTCCCCACCCAGCATCTCTTGTCACTGGGTCATTGTGCTTACAATTCATTAACACGTGCCGGAAAGTTCCATAGATTTATACAACATAAGGAAATGGAGAAGAAAAGAAATGAATGTTAAAGCACTCTGGGCATACAGGGCCTGATTCAGAGCCGCTCGTAAGCGGCCGCTCGTTCGCTCCGAGCGATGTTCGCACAACTGCGCATGCGTATGGGTCGTAATGCGGTTGGAAATCGAGCGCTCGCAAAATGGCGAGTGCCTGCTAATTTGAGTGACAGAATGAGGCGTTTGTGGGTGGTAACAGGGGAAGGTGCTTGAACACGGGGAGTGGAGATCCGAACGCAGGCGTGCCAAACGGTCAAAACGCGCGTTTTAAGGGTGTGCATAATTAACAAAGCAGCGTCATCGGCCACGTCACTTGGTTGTTTCTTAGCCTGAACTGTTCGCATGATTGCGGTAGGAAAATGCTACCACAAGCACTGCGAGCAGTTCAGACGCCTTTCGATGTACTCGATTAATCAAATAAATAGCGAAGATGACGTAGGATGCGAGCGGCCAGGGGGCGTCTTTACAAAATAGTGAGCGCATGTTTCGTTCGCTCGCTCAGACATAGAGGCGTCAACAGACCGCAAAGAGCGAGCGCTCAATTTAAATAGCCGGCCCCTTTTTCTGAACAAGCGAGCGCAAATAGCGTCCGGCTCTGAATCAGGCCCACAGTGCACGATTCACACAACTTCCTCCTCCTACAATTCATAATAATGAGATCATTAAAAAGTCTTATTGCTCCCTCCTGCAACCTTATATGTGATCTTTGCGGTGGTGGAAATGGGCTGCATCCAGAAAGGAGGGTACTCCTATCACCATCCTAAATTCATACGGGAAGCAGTTTATAGACTGGCGGACTAAATGCCGCCGGTCTATATCCCGACACGAGAAGCTCGATGGCGGACTTCTGATAGGCGTCAAAATACCGACGCCTATCTGAATCCCGACATCGGAACACCAAAGGATGACAGCCAGAACGAAGTAAGTCTGGGGCGTCCTTAGGGTTAGCCTTTAGGTTTAGGGAGTGTAGCGGCGTTAGGGTTAGGTTTTGGGGGGGAGGTTTAGGGTAAGGCATCCCTAGGGGGGAGGGTTAGGGTTAGGCATCACCGGGGGTAGGTAAGGCACCCCTTGCCGGGAGGGTTAGGTTTAGGGTGCGGGAAGGGAGGGTTAGGGTTAGGCACCCCCGAGGGGGACTTAGGGTTAGGCACCAGCCCGGGAGTTTTAAGGTTAGGCACCCCTAAGGGAGGATTGGGAAGGAGAGGGGAGGGTTAGGGTACTAACCAGCCAGCGTCGGGATCTCCTGCTGTCGGGCTTCTTGTGTCGGGATTTGAACCGCCAGTATTACATACTGATTCCATTCATACATGTAAGCTGTTTGTATTATTATTATCTATGTGTTTTTTATATTATTGGGAAAGCTACAGATGTCATTAACTCAGATAAGAACATTTCAGATCTATACTTTGTACATTTATTCATTTGCATTGGCGGGAACATGATACAAAAGGTAGTTGGCCATCTGAGCGGCTCTGTCTTGGCAGGCAATGGGTTAAAGTAAGTCATTGCACTATTCTGAACAATGCTGCTAAGATTTTATTCTTTGGCAAGATGGCCATATCCATTTGATATGAATCCCGGGTTCTGTCAAACCGCCCGGAGAGTGTATTCGCTTTGGTGCTACGGGAGCCAGGTCTGAGTTTGATGTGACTATGAAGATTAAAATTTTTATCTGTTTGGTTTTTTTTTTAATCCAGAACCAAAACATAAAGTTGAATCCAGATCCAAAAACAAAACACGGGGGTCAGCGCACAATTATGAGCCCTAACATTCTCATCCTACAAACTTGTGGCTGATGCAGTATCCACTGTATGCAACAAAAGGGATTTTGAAACATATTTTAAACTCTGGCAACCCTTAGCACTAGTTCCGCAAGGTGACACTCGATCAGATTTGCCTACTCTCTCGAAATGGCTGGGAGGCTCCCAAAAACCCGGTGGCACTCCCAACCGCCCGGAAAAGAAGCCAAGTCTCCCGGTGCAGGCTGCTTTTCTGGCCACGGCTGCCCACTTCGAGTTAAGTACAGGCGGCCAATGATTAATCACGTCATCTTGGCCCCACCTCCCACTGTACAATGCCGGTAATCGCGGCAATGTACAGCGGGGGCAAAGTCAAGATGACACAAACTCATCTCTATGCCCCTGGCACCGCCCACTACAGCCGTTCCACCCCCCCGCAGTGCCGACTGGAGGGGGCAGCCCAAAGGTCGGCAAGTATGCACTCAAGGCTATTTTGAGTGGCACCTGCAGAGTTAGTCTCTCTCCTACATAGGTCTCCTTTTCATTCCATTTGCCCAAGCGTGGCTTGTATACTAGAGATGTGCGCCGACCCCCATGTTGTGGATCTGGATCTCCCCTGGTTTTGGATCTGGATTGGTTTTGCCAAAACCTCACCTCCGTGTTTTGTTTTCATGTTTTGGTTCTGGATTTTTTCTTAAAAAATAAAAAAAACTTCTAAAATCACATAATCAAAATCAAATGGGCCTTTTTTTGTTCCTACAGTATTAATAACCTCAATAAAAAAATTTCCACTCGTTTCCAGTCAATTTTGACCACCTCACAGCTCACAATATTGATTTGTTCATTTAGTTTAGGCCCAAAATTTGCACCAAGATAGCTGGCTGACTAAGCTAAGCTGCAGCAGTGGGCGTCACAAACACATGGCAGTTCAACTTCAAACATGGCACATCAGGAAACACTTTTATTATTCAAGAGAGGCCTGAGGGAGTTGGAGTATGTATGTAGTTGAAGGTAGGGCAGGGACAGGAAGGGTTGATTGGTAGTAAATTTAATTTAGTTTTTTGATTCAAAAGAAAATTTATGAGGGAGGCATTTACAAAAAAATTTTATACAGTACATTTACATCAGACCTTGCCACAGAAGAATCCTAGAGCATGGCTGCTGCTGGGAGTTGATTTTCTCATCCCAGAAGGGGACCAGGAAGAGTGCTATCCAAAAAAAGAAAATAAACAATTGACTTAAATAATGCTTTGAAAATCTTCTATAAAGGTATTTCCCAACCTGTACAGGGACATAAAAAAAACATAGTTAGTTAGTGGCCTTCAAATTGCCATTATTCCCACTGTCCACTTCTTAGATATGTGAATATGTTAGAATGTAGAAGGCCAAAAATTGGGTGGACCACACATGGCTGATTTATCAACCATGGTGACTGGATTAGTGTCCTAAGGAGAGGAGGTTGCAAACTGGGTGTTATAATATGAGTTGGCCATATGGGGTATGTTGCTGTTAAGGGATCAGGCTGGTTATCAGTGGACACATTATTATAGTTGTTGTTATTTTGGGTCCTGAAGGGTGTTTACAGCAGACAGAGACTACCTATGTATCAGCTCAGGCATAGACACTTCCTGAAGAACAGAGCTCTGTTCTCTGGCCCTGTTCCAACATCTGAAGCTCTTATCTCTCCACATCATCTATTATAGATGAAAAAAAAAATGTCATCGGGGACATCTAGCTCCTCTTACTGTACCCTGCTCACCCTTTTTTTTGGACAGGAAGTCCAGGATGGATGGTTTGGAAGAAGAAGGCCTAGCAACAGAAGGGGATGGTCATTATAAATACCTGGTCCCCCCAGTGGGTGTAGTCTTGGAGGTATTGGTTGGCATGCAGGCAGCGGAATAACAAAGGCCTCCATGTTGTCTGTGCTTACTATTCCGTATTTCAGTTTGCGATTCAGGTAGGAATAAAGTTGGCTGCAGAACACAGTGACAGAATCACTGGATGTCTTAGTACATTCAGGCCAAATACGATCCATGAATTCCCAGACAGATTCCGGACATATGAATCCTTTGCTTGTAATAATCTTTGGTAATTCCTGGCAAAGGTGGGTGTTATAGCCAGACACTTTGAAGGCTGTAACTTTGAACTGCTTTATAGAAAACATGTGAATGAAACCTTTCCACACTGCAGAACATGATGGTGAAATCCCTTGAAGTTCAGCACCTAGAGCATCTTTTTTCATGTTCTCTGAGGCCTCTCCTGACTTTTGTTTACGTTTTTGAATAGAACAGTTTTAGAATTTAGGATGTCTACTCTATATAGGTTTGTAAATAAATATAGGCTTTAGTTTTTTAGAGCATATATTCCAATAGCTTTTAAAAAAAAAGTTTTCATTGCAATATTCATGCAGCCCCTTGACAGACAGCAGCACAGCATCCCTGCACAGCTACGTCGATGACAGGTGTGGCTAACATGCACACAATAAAAATAGTTTATTTATTATTTTGGGCAGCAGCCCCTCGACAGACAGGAGCATAGCACCTACGCCGATGACAGTGGCAGCCAGGTGTGGCTGACACGCACACAAAATAAAGACAATTTATTTATTTTATTTTTTTATGCTCAAGAACTTGGGCCCAGAGCACCGATTAATCATGACTGGAGTCGGGCAGCACTAGGTTGCAAGTTGCGTTGCTGGCTGGATACACGCACATACACAGACAGTTAAAGATTAAAAAAAAGACAATTGATTTAAATTTTTTTCATGCTCCAGAACTTGGGCCCAGAGCACAGATTGATCACGACTGGAGTCGGGCAGCACTAGGTTGCATTGCCGACTTGCTTGATCTTGTGCGGCCAGGGGCGGATTGGAGGTAGACCTCAGCGGGAGTTTCCCCGGTGGGCCTGACCGTTTTGGGGACGGTGTAATCAATTATCAATTAAGAAAGATTGGAAGCTGGTGGCCCTGGATCTGGGGCTAAGGCCAACATTGTTTTGTTGATGGTGGCTGACCCCTCCCCAGGGATCAGCCACCTATTGCTGTGCTTCTCAGCCCAGCCCAGCCCGCCCCTTCCTGATTTTATAAATTCACATCTCCTTGTGGATGCCAATCTTCTTCTAGTCCAGCCCCCCTGGTACAGTCTGGTTGCCAACCCAGTCCCCTTCTGCAGCCCAGCAGCGTATCACTCGCCCCAGGCCAGCTAAGCCTGCAGCAGCCAGCGTTATTGCCAGGGCTGGGGTAGGACAAGGAGCCGTGGGTCTGAAGCTCCCCTTGCAGCTGCAGTCACTGTGTCTTCACCACCTCCTGCGCTGTGGGTTATCACTGCACACAAGCCAGAAAGCAGCTTACACCCCCAGCGCCAGGTCCACCGGCCAGGACATGTACATGGCGGCCATGATTACCGAAACTCACAGCATCATCCTGTCACTTGCCTGGGAACACGCACACTACCATACTGACAAAGGGCCACACACAGTCACATTGATCAGGGGCAACTATCACACTGTCTCACTCCAGGGGCCAGTCACACTCGCCACAGTCAACTCACTCACTGTTACACTAACCAGGGGCCACTCTCACACTGACCAGGCCTCTCACATGCTGTCAAGCTCACCAGGGTTCACACACACACTGTCACACTGACCAGGGGCCACTCACAGACTGTCACACTGACCAGGGGCCACTCACACATTGTCACAATGACTAGGGGCCACTCTCACACTGACCAGGCCGCTCACGCACTGTCACACTCACCAGGGGCCACTCACACACTGTCACACCGACCGGGGGAAATAACACACTGTCTCACACACCGGGGGCCAATCACAGTCACACACAGCCCCAGGCAGATACTTTGTATCACTGTCTTCTCTCTCTGACCCTGCCCACGGCCTCTCCCTGCCCAATGTCTGTGCTACAATACGCTCAGACCTCCAGGAGGCAGCAGCTGGCTCATACGTGTGGAAGCTGCAACATGCTGCAGAAGAGAAGAGCCATGAAGAGGAACACAGACAGTAGACAGGTATGTTAAGTATTGCTTACTGCTGTAGACACAGGGTGATGGGGTTGGATAGACACAGATGTAGGTGGGGGAGAGGAGATGTAACTATGGGCACTGGGAGTAAAGAGGAGATGGCACTGAGGACACAGGGGGATGGTGCTTGGAAGACACAGTTGTTAGAGAGATATAGTGGGATGGTACCGGAGAGACAGTGGGTCGGTGATAGTGACACACAGGTATAGTGCTGGAGTGACACATGGGGGCCTGGAAAGACACACAGGGAGCTGGTGCTGGGAAGACACACAGGGATGGTGCTGGGGAGACACAGAGGTTTGGTTCTGGAGACACACAGGGAGCTGGTGCTGGGAAGACACACGGGGATGGTGCTGGGGAGACACACAGGGGTTTGGTTCTGGAGACACACAGTGGGCTGGTGCTTGAGACTCACAGGGCTGGTGATGGAGACACACAGGAGGCTGGTGCTATGGGAGACACACCGGGGGATGGTGCTAGGGAGACACACCGGGGGATGGTGCTGGGGAGACACACAGGGATAGTGGTAGGGAGACACAGAGGAGGCTGGTGCTGGAGACACACTGGGGGATGGTGCTAGGGAGACACACCGGGGTATGGTGCTAGGGAGACACACCGGGGTATGGTGCTAGGGAGACACACCGGGATGGTGCTAGGGAGACACACCGGGGGATGGTGCTAGGGAGACACACCAGGGGATAGTGCTAGGGAGACACACAGGGGGATGGTGCTAAGGAGACACATCGGGGGATAGTGCTAGGGAGACACACCGGGGGATGGTGCTAGGGAGACACCCGGGGGATGGTGCTAGGGAGACACACCAGGGGATGGTGCTAGGGAGACACACCGGGGGATGGTGCTAGGGAGACACATCGGGGGATGGTGCTAGGGAGACACACCGGGGGATGGTGCTAGGGAGACACACCGGGGGATGGTGCTAGGGAGACACACCGGGGGATGGTGCTAGGGAGACACACAGGGGGATGGTGCTAGGGAGACACACCGGGGGATGGAGCTAGGGAGACACACCGGGGGATGGTGCTAGGGAGACACACCGGGGGATGGTGCTAGGGAGACACACAGGGGGATGGTGCTAGGGAGACACACCGGGGGATGGTGCTAGGGAGACACACTGGGGGATGGTGCTAGGGAGACACACGGGTAGAACCACTGGTACAAAAGAAGGCTGGGGGAAAGCAATCTTCAGTAAGACACCATCTGTTGCATAATGATGACATTGACTTTATTCCTACACAAACAGGAGGCTTTCGGACCATCTGATCTTCTAAATGAGTAGTGAATACTGACTCAAGAAACTGCCTGTCCAGGGAGGATCAATTTCTTCAAAGGTTCCCAGTTGCACAGAAATCATATAGGTAAGAAAATACTCATTCACCTGCCCGCTCTATTTATTCACTGTAGAGAGGGACTGGGGGCATGGGTATCTGCTTTTAGAGCGGTGGGCATGCCCCAAGCATGACGAAAATGAGGGGGAGAATGGCTCGCAAACATGTAATTTCACACAAGCCCACACCCCCTTTTCAGGAACGCACCTTCAGCGCGCACATAGGGCCACTTTGAAGGAATTTTCCAGGGCCACTTTAAATTCCCAATCCACCCCTGTAATAACTGAGGATGTAACAGGTCACATGGTCGACGATGACGATGTAACAAGTCACATGGGGGCCTACTCATCAACACTAAAATAATGTTTTTAAGGACATTTTCCTTAATTAACGTTATCTTAGTATTCATGAACACACTTAGCACAGGAGATATCACTGATATCTCCTTGCTATGTCCCCCTGCGTTAATTTCCACACTCCCCATACATTAGCACATTAGTATGGGGATAGGGAAATTAGGCTATTCATCAAATTCCGAAAATCATGTATTTTCGGAATTTGATGGTTTTACCATATTCCACTGTGAGGTGGCGAATAGCAGGTGACACTTACCTGCTTCCAGCTGCTTATACCGCAGTCCACAAAATTCTCCATGAGGACTGAGGTCTGCATCCGTTTATCAAACTTGGAAAAGCTGACCGCTTCAGGGCTGGACTTCAATAGCTAACGGAATCTTCAGGCAGGCTCTGATTGGAGGCGCTGCCTCAGCATGACTGTAATGGTAATTTGCTCCGTTAGCTCATGTGTTATGGCTGTTAATGGGGGACGAAAACGACGACAGTAATAATTAGGCCCCTTAATGTTAGTTTTTCCAAAACTCCATGAATGGTCTACTTTAATAGCGAATTTTATCAATCTATGGAGCTGCTGTCGTTTGTTTTTTTTTATAGTAAGAACTGGCTATAGTGCCACATAAATACATACAATGTTTTGTTTTGCGGTGTCGGGTAGAAAGGACCTACAGAACATGTACCACACTCTGCAATATCCCTGCTGTGTGCAGTGATATCGGGTGATTGTCTTGTGAACGTCTGGTTTCAGAGGCAAGGGAAGGGCGGGTTCCCCATCAATGACTTCTAAAGCCCCCATGTGTTTCGCTGAAACTGCACAGCATCTGCACACACCTAGCTTGTCAGGCCATCATTGCGCACAAGTTATATTAGCTTTATGTCCAGCAATCCATTTTGATTTACGATTAGCTATTTTATATATCGGCAATGGTCTCCTGAATCCCTTGCTCCAGAGCAGCAGAAAGCAAAAAAAAGTACATGTAGAATTTTCTGGTAACTTTTCTCTCTCTCTTGTAGGATATCCGTGAGGCATCAATTACTGCTGCACCCACCTCTCTCAGCTTTTTACAAGCTGGGTATTGTCACACATCGAACTCCAAAACATGGGATTACAATCACAGTCTGAAATCCATCCCAAGAGACCGGGTTAGTGAAACAAAAAGTATTGACATATTTTGTTATTTTACAAAGGCCCCAGCTGCCAAGTTTTCTTTCTAAATCCTGAGGACATTTTCCAGCCTTGTACAGAGAAAAAAGTATTATAGTAAAAATGCAGACACTTGGGGGGGGTGATTCTTTCAAAGAAAAATAAGCTGGTAACTTTGCACCTTGGCAGAACCATGCTGCACTGCAGGAGGAGGGAGATGTAACACATGCAGAGAGATTTAGATGTAAGAGGGGCGCATCCAAACTCAAATCTAAATAAAAGTAAAGCTGTCCAGGGCTATCTGCAAACACAGCCAGTATTTCCCCAATACGGGAATCTCCTGGAACTTCCAGGAGAGTTTGCATGCATGGTTAAAATGTTTTCTGTTCCCTTGCTGAAATTGTAACTAGGGGCCGTATACAATTAGTTTTGCATCGGCAAGAAAGTTCCGTCTGTCTGACTTTTCGCTGCCTTCGCGTTTTGGATGCGAAAACTTTTTGGACGCGCTCCAGATTTACTCCGTATTCAATCGCCAAACAGGCGAAAAACGGGACACGGCGAATGTGAACCAAGCGAAAAGTGCAGGTTGAATTGGGGGAATCACTCTGTACCCCAGAAAAAGATGGGCTGACTTCGGAAATCATTATGGTAGTTTAGTATGAGCCCTAATTTAACTAGTTAGGGTACTTAAGTGGTGGTATTTGCTTGCTATTAGCGTCTTGGTAAATGTGGTAAAGAACGGCATAAAGCAGTATTTTTAGGTGAAAATAAGCAGTCCCATCAAATTTGGGGTGCCTGAAAATGGGTGCTAGCATATTTTAATGTCTCTAAAGTGAAGTTTTAGAAAAAATGTAATTCCTCCATCATACAAGCACCTGCATTCCCCAAACCACTTGGCCCCTTTTTAAAGCACCCCCAGAAGCTTATTTTGCTAGTTTTTGAAGCATCCCCCCACTTTTTTCATTTTCGCCCAAATTTCGAATGTGTTTTTTGGGGTGTTCCTGGAATTTTTTCTTTCTTTTTCTTTGGATGAGTTGTCCTTTGGGGGGTGTACCAAGGGTTCTCAGTGGTTTCCCAACATCTGCACCCCAAAATTTAGATTTTGCACTTCATTTCTCCTGCTATTCTATGGAGAAAAAGTATCGCCTATTTCAGTCCATTGACTTTTCGCATAGGTGAAAACGGACTTGAATTGAATACGGAGATACATTGTCAGGCGAAATTTTCGACAAAAACCATACGAAAATGGCTTTTCGCTTCTAACTGAATACGGCCCTAGATATGAAACAAATAGCGAATGTCGGAACAACAGTCATTTAATAATAATATCATTTAGGAATTGCTTACCGTACTCTTTCATATTTGTGTGACTGTCTATCCTTTATCAGTAAGACTCATTTTTGATTGTACAAAGTGCTGTTTATTTCACGTTTGGGCAAAGCACCCATTTTGACAGGTAAGAGCAATGGTTGTGGGTTAAGAAAAGCATTTGCAGGGGTGCCTATGTTTGGGCAGATACTGTATGTAGGATACCTTGCTGAGTGCAGGCTAAGCATATGATTGCACCTACTCATGGGTGTAACCAGGACCGGTACAAGGTTTCTCGGCACCCTAAGCAAAACTTAGGCCTTATGTCCCCAATTACCATCAATACCCAATTCACAGCTCCTCAGGTGAAAGTCCAGAGGTGGCCTTATCAGTTTCACAGTCGTCAGCATTAAGTCAAAGTTAATTTTGTGATAGGCAGACTCATTGGTGCCCCTTTACCCCCTCCAGATCCTGGCACCCTTGGCAGCTACCAAATGGTAGAGCCCGCATACCTGTCGACTTTCTGGCTGCTCCTTCCAGGAGGGAGCAGCAAGATCGGCAGGACGGGGGGGGGGGCATGGCCGGGACAAGGGGGAGTGGCCATGCGGGCGACAGCACTTGTGGGCGTGGCGGGGTCACATGCTCGCATCAGTTTGGCCCCGCCCCCGCTACACAATGCCGATAAAATAGGCATTGGGAAGCAGGGCCAAAATGACGCGAATCACATCACTGCCCCCCCCCCCGCTGCGGGGGTTGCAGGGGTTATTGCGGAGGGGATAAGAGGGGTGGGCGGCAGCCGGGAGAATTGCCTGCCTTTCCGGGAGGTCGGGAGCGGCACCCGATTTTCAGGAGGTTCCCGACCAAATCGGGAGGGTAGGCAAGTATGAGCCCGGCCTGGGCGTAACTACCATAGGTACAAGAGGTGCAGCTACTATGGGGCCCAGAGCTGAGGGGGGCCTATCTTCCTTGTCAAAGTTACATATGTTATATACACTTTTCACTATTAGGGGGTACTTAGGGGCTTTTACAAACTTTATCCATTGGGCCTCCAGTTACCTAGTTACGCCCCTGCACCATACTTGCCTATGGTCCCGGGAGTCTCCAGATTTTTGTGGTAACCTCCACGCACCCCCGAAATGAGTAGGAAGATCTCCCTCATCCCGCAAACTTCTTGGTGACGTGGGTAGGATGGGGAGATTGTACGAGAAATTTGCGGGTCCGTAGGGAGGGGCGGGGTTAAGTTATGCAAATTGTGTCAATTATAAATTGTGTGCTTTTCCTGTGAAGGGGTGGGGCCTAATGACGGCTATAGTCTGGCCCCACCCCAAGAACCTGAGAGCAGCTCTCGTCTCCAGGCTGCTCCCGGAAAGGATTCATACAAAGTTGGTAAGTATGTCCTGCACCTACTTATAACCCCACATGCAATAATAAGATTTTATTTTGCAAAATTAGATCATTTAACCCATACTTGCCAATGCTCCCTGATTATCAGAGAAACTCTCTGATATAGTAGCAATCTCCCTGAAGATTTACTAATCTCCTAAATTTACTAAGAATTGAGTCTGATCAAGTTTTGCATCGCCAAAACTCGGTGATTTGATGCCTCTAAAACTCACAAATTTACTAAGAAGTGAGTTTAGCTGCGACCGAGTTGGCCGATGGTGAAGCAGATCGAGATATTTCCTCCCGAATAGCAAGTTTAGATGAGATTACTCACCCGAGATTGCAGTGTTTTCTCTCCCCCATAAAGCTTAACCAGCCCCAGACTGCTAAACCAGTCCTGATTCCTAAAAATACGGGGCAAAAAACGAGTAGGGTTCCCACTTATTTTAGGAACCAGTACTGGGCTGCTGAGCCTGTTCTGGTTTTAAAAATAGGGGTAAAATAATTGTGTAGGGGTCTCCTTATTTTTAAAACCAGCACCGGACTCAAATCCAGCTGGGGTGTAATGCCACAGCCAGAGGACCCTATCACCAATGCATTATCACCCCAAGCCGGTCAGCCCAAGCCGGGGATTTCAGGGGAGGTGGGGACCCCCGCAATAATGGGGTCCTCCCTCTCCCGAGCACCCCAGGCTTAGTCTGAAGCCCAGGGCTCTTCCCCGCACTCCAGGGCTGTGCGTATGGTGGTAATAGTAATGTAAATAGTAGAAACTATTGTTTTTTACCATGAAACTACTGGTGCCGGCATGCCTGCCCTTTGGCACTTGTGGCACTACAAGTGCCAGCAGGCGGCCGGTACCCGTACCCCTGCTGTAAAAAAAAATTGTTAAAAAGCCACAACACACACACACATTGCAGAAAGTATAACTTTATTACATACACCTACCTACCCCACTCGCAATTATCTGCTTACACATGCGCAGTACGCAACAATTGGCCGATTGCGTGCGTATTAGCAACTGCGTTCCTTGCTGAATCAGGCCCCTGGTTGCCTGGCCTCACCCATTTTACTTGTCATTATATATTACTCTGGTGGTATGTGTTTATCAGGCATTTGTACAGTTTGCTGTATATGGGTTTATGTTTATGTGCATTATTCTCAGATGGATTGTTGATTGGTGTAGGTGTCTGTGTATGGTGTGCGTTTAGTTGTGATGTTTCATATGTCTGTACAGAGTGTATATATATATATATATATATGTATTATTTTCATGCTTCAGTGCAGGGCTTATTCTGTATCTACCGTATGTTTTGTATCTGCTGTCATATTTTGTAAGCTTTACGTATACGCGTCATGGATTCGTATGATAGCTCGGGCTGTGATTTAATAGCTTCTGCATGGTTTCATTTGCGTCAGTGCTCTCATAGTATTATGTGTTTGTCATACTGTACGGTTTATTCTTATGTATCGGTGCAGTGTTTTTTGTCTGTGTGCTCTTTGGCTTGTGGTCTGACTATGGGCGTATGTACACGGTGGATGTGCGGGGCTCCCTTGGTACGTGCCGTGCTATTTTGCTTATATAGGTTTTTTGCCTTCTCTGTGAGGTTTTAGTTATATTCCTAAGCACATTTGCTCAGCATTTTATTCTGCAGCACGGATGGCGTAGTGGTTAGCTTTACTGCCTAGCACCACATTGGTCTGGTTAGCTTTATGGCTCACGCAGCGGAGGTTGTGGGCCTTGGGCCTGATTCAGACCCGCTCGCAAGTGCACAGCGCTCGCAAGCGGGTCCATGTTTGCCCCCTGCGCATGCGACACGTCCGGCGTATGCATGCGCGAGCCCCAGCGAGCGACTGAAGTTCAGTTGCTCTGGGGCTCGCAACAAGAAGGGGCGGCTGTCGATGTTGATTGACAGCTCGCCCCGTTTTGTAGGCGGGCAGGGGGGGTGGTTGAGCAAATGCAGGCGATCCCAAAGGAACGCCTGGCGTTTGTGGGCGGCCCTACTGACATCACTCTTGATGTCAGTAGTGGACTTCCTTGTCTATTAGAAACAGAAACCGGGGGAGTTCCTACGAGACTACGTGTTGAGCCTGCAGGAGATCTTAAAGGCAATACAGGCAGTCGACAAAGAGGAGGTACGAAAACCAGATGAAATGCTTACCACCCGGCTCGTCGAAGGGGCACTAGGAGAAGGAGTCTGAACGCAACTACGCTTATTAAAGAGGCAAATGTCAGACCAACATTTCCGGGACTTTAAGGAAGGAGTCATTACAGTACTTGGCACCAATACCAACCGGGACGAAGAGTTTCCTGAAATGCCAGAATTCCCGAAAATGCGCCAACTCACAGGGGGCCATGGCACCTAGTACAGAACAACTGGTGTGGAAGAAAGACACAGTGACCCAAGGAGGTCAGATCCCAACTACCGACCCTATACAAACATTGAGGAAGCAGCTGGAAGAGCTGACAGTAGGGATGGCCGAAATGCAGCCGGAGATGCGAAAGATGTCTAGCCGGCAGATGCTTGCTACAAGAGAACCCAGGTGGAGATCAGAACGGAATAAATAAAAAGGAGAGTGGTGGAACTCACCCAGGGGATCGGGACATAGACCCACAGATCAATTTGATGGACAGGGACGCCCCATCTGCAAACGATGCAGAGGAGCTGATCATGTGGAGAGGCAATGCACAAGTGCAGATCCTTTATACTCCAATGCCTCTGGGCCAAGGGAGCAGAGCTACCGATCGCTTTGATTCACAAAGACAACCTATCTGTAGAAGATGTAACCAATGCGGTCACACCGAACGCTACTGCACCCAAAGAGAGCCTTTAAACACAGAAGTCCTGAGGCCAAGGACCAGCCCTCAGGAGGGACGAGCAGAATAGGTCCATGGATGGAAGAACAGCAGCCGAGAGATGTGAGTCTGGGCTCAATAGTACAGAATCAAATAGCAATTGCGAGAACACCACCTGCAAGTGATGTTACCTCAGCCATTGCAAGAAGTGTTTCGGGCAAAGTCGTATGGTTCCATGTGCGATGCGGCTTTGGATTCATAAAACGTGATGACACCAAGAATGATATTTTTGTTCATTATACCGCCATTCAAAAGAATAACCCGAGAAAATACCATCGTAGCCTAGGAGATGGAGAAATTGTGGAATTTTATGTAATCTATGAAGAAAAAGGACCACAGCAACAAACGTCGCTGGTCCTGGTGGTACTCCATTTAAAGGAAGCAGATATGCAGCAAATCACAAGCGTTACTGGTGCTGTCCACATTGCAGAGGTCTTCCACACTACTACCAGCAAAACTGCCAATACCGGGTTAGTGGAGAGGAGCGCGTGGAAAATGTGGCAGTAAGTGTACATCAACCACAACCTTATCTAATGAGTCGCTGCCCACAATACTTTTCAGATCGACCATATGAACACACGCGATATCTTGATGTCCCAGAAGAAAGTGAATTGTTGGGACCAATAGATGTGCAAACTCTGGCTTTTCCCAGAGCGGCATCACCCAGACGGCGAGTACACCTCAATGAGTGGTGAAGAGTTTGTCTTTCTTCTGCAACTGATGACAAAGGGCCTGATTCAGACCCACTCGCGAGCGGCTGTCCGCTCGCAAGTGGGTCGATGGTCTGCACTGAGCATGCGCACGACGGAGGGAGCTCCGTCGTGCGCATGCGCCAGACACGATGAGTGAATGACTTTCCTTCGCTCGTTGTGTCCGATCAAAGGGGGCGTGCTGTCAATGTTGATTGACAGCATGCCCCCTTTGGTGGGCGTGCCGGGGGCGTGCCTCCCTGACGGGGGCATTCCCACGGGAACGCCTCCCGTCAGAAGCCGGCCCACTGACATCACTAGTGATGTCAGTGGGAGTGATTTTGGCTCTGATAGAGCCAAAATCACTCCGGAGTTTGCGGTTGAAAACCTCAACCGCAGGCTCCGGCTCGCAATTTCGATGGTCGCGATGGTCACGACCATCGCGGCCATCAAAATGCACGCTCGTATAGCCTGTGGGTGGTGACCCACAGCTATACGAGCGTCCAGGAGGACGCTCCATGAAAATGGAGCCCGGCCCTCATTCAGAGCGTGCGCTCTGCTCAGAGCGTACGGCTCTGAATGAGGGCCAAAGTCAGGAAAAGGGAACAAAGGTGCTCCATCTGTACACTGTAAACAATAGAGCGGTCAGTGACCCTACCTATGTTTGATTTGTCATATGATACTAACGATATAGCCTTGACATTATGTATTTGTAGCACAATTACTATTGCCATACTGTATGCACTGATTGACCAATAATTTGATCCTCATTTCTGTCCCTGCTTTTGATATTATTGCTAACAATCTAAAGACTGTTTATGTGAAACTTTCCAAGTTACGCTTTGCGTGCGGACACGCATCTTTAAAGCAGGGAGGGATGTAACCCCCCCAGGAATAATCCCAAAACTGAAAAGGGGATAACACAGCCTTTTTTACTCTCTCAGGCATACCAAGGGTTAATGTGGCTTCCAGGCAATACAATGTTGCCAGTTACCTTGCATGTTGCCTGCAGCTGATTGGGTGCCCTAAGGGTGGGAAGCTCAGATTTAGAATGTTACCCTGGATCTGCAGAAGGGATATATACAGCTGCTGAATAGGCTGGGAGGTGAGCAGATACAGCATGGAGTGTATCGGTGAGGAGTGCTGGGAAGGAGAGTCTGGGCCCCATTTACAAATGAAATATAACCCCTTTAGCGCTCGCTAAAGGGGTTATACCATCTTGCTGTATTTAGTAAACAGCAGTAATCTAAGATTACCGCTGTTTGTACAGCATCGCTCTCGCCATGTAAAAGATGGCGAGAGCGATGCGGGCCCCATTGCCGGCAATGGAGACCCGGCGGTGCCTTTCCGGCTTCAACGAAGTCTTCCAGGCACTGCCGGGTCTCCCTGTCATGCACATGCGCAGACGGAACGTCGCGCATGCGCATGACCCTGGAGTCCCGTCGCTGGCAGCGTCAGGCTGCCAGCAGCCCAGCAGAGGACCTCGTCGAGGGCGAGGTTTCCGCTGGACTTCGCAGGACCTCGCCGGAGGGGTAAATATTACTAAACACCAGTGGAATTTTCGTTTGTATCACAGTGATAGTAAACGAAAATTCCCGCTGGTATTTCCCTTCGTTTGTAAATGGGGCCCTTTGTGTGAAGCATTGGCCGATGTGTGCAGCCGAGGCAGCAGCTCGGCGTGAAGCCTGTACTTTCCACATCAACAGTGAGTGACGTGTACGCAGCCGAACCAAGAACTCGGAAGACAGAGTGCCAGCCGCTTGCACCCGGAACAACAGCACAGCAGCACTATCCTTGCGGCGGGAGACCTGCGGAAGTGGCCGAAGCAGCCCTGAGACCCGCTGGGTAGCGGTGTTCAACGCAACTGCTGGGAACACCAGCATCCGCCCGTCCCGTGAAGCTGCCAACAGGAGCTATACAGCGACCGTCTGTGGACTCGGGTAAGACAATCACCCCTCTGCTTGTGATTACCCCTGTTGCCAAGGGACATTCCCCCATAGTTGTAAAACACCTGGCTGGAAGAAGCAGCAGTGAGTTACATTACAGCCTGATAATTACCAAGCAACCTTACACAGGATTAAAGGCCAACATTCCATTTCTGCAGTAGTGACTCTGATTATATATTACAGCAAGGTATCTAGTTCTTTTTATAATACTACAGTAGTGACTGACCAAATACAAGAATTATATATATATATATATATATATTTATTGGAATCCAAAGTGTTCTGGAAAGTGCAGTTCACTTTCATTATAAACGCTTATTAATGGATCCTCAACTTCCTTTGTTTTTGTATGATCAGTGAAGATTCAAGAGACATTTTATTACTAGTGGACTAAGGCCCTGAATCAGGGCGGGACGGGTTTCCAGGCCGCTCGCTAAACTGTGGGTGACCACCCACACACAGCTTTAGCGGGCGGCCTGGCGATGGTCGCGATTATTGCGACCATCGGGCTTTCGACGAGACCTTTGTGGTAGGGTCTCGTCCACCACAAGCCACAGTAAACTTCCTGCTCTAATAGAGCAGGAAGTTCACTACTTCAGGAATGCCTCCGTTTGTCCAGCCACACCCCCTGCACGCCTACAAAACGGGGCGAGCTGTCAATCACAATCGACAGCCACCCCGTCTTGTAGTGAGTCCTGCAGCGAGTGAAAATACTTGCTACGGGGCTCGCGAGTGGGTCTGAATCAGGCCCTCAATTTATGGGAGCATTCAGCTTCTTCATAAACGTTTCTTTGAGATATGCAAGTTGGTTATAAATGCACTTATACTATAAGGTATACTATAATCACTTAATGTGTTGTGATGTTTGTAGGAAATATTTAACTGAGGTTATCTGCTTCACAAATTAAGTATTGTTGAGCTCTTTTATGTACATTTTCTAATGTCTGAAAAGTGATTGGTACTGTAATTACTGTGCCTTATTCTTGAATGAGAATATATTTGTTTACCCCTGAATCTTATTTGCTCTACTGATCTTTGATGCAAGGATGTATGTATATGTTTTGTTCCGAAACTAAAGGAGTGTAATTGAATAATGTTGAAATCTGCATAGTGACAAAATAGAGTATACAGTTGCTGATTCTTACAGACAAACATCTTCTTCAAGTAAACCAGCTTTCAATGAAGGCATCTGTTAAATATACCCTTCGTGTCAGTAGCGCACGCAGGGGGGGTTTCTGAGTACCCAGAAACCCCCCCTGACGGACCAAATAATTTTTTTTAGAGACGGAGACAGCACTGTCTTCGTCTCTGCACTGACTGCGGGCTCAATGGAGCTGCCGCGGATCCACAAACAGAGAGCTCTGGTTGGCAGAGCTCTCTGCAAAGGATACAGGATACACGTGCAGTGGGCGCTGGGCAGGTAGCGCTGTTGTGTGTCACTGTCAGTCCCTGCTGTGCTGTGACTGGCCGGCTGTGAGGGGGCGTGTTGGTGTGGTGGCAGTAGGGGGTGGAGCAGCCGCTTATCTCCCAGTGTTTCCAGTCATGCTGTGTGGGTGATCAGGTGCCGTAAAGGCCATCTTCAACGCTGTGGTCGTCGTCCTGGTGTAGCTGCTCTGGGCCTGGCTCAGCTCCAAGTCCCTGGTCTTCAGGAGGAGATCGCCGGGAAGGAGCTGTTACGCATCCCAAGCAGCAGGAACTCCGCTCACATGGGCTCCGGCGGTGACCCACCTCCTCCCCCTCTCTCCTCAGTCCTCGGTAAGTATACTGATGTTTGTGTGTGTGTATGCGTTTGCTGTGCATATGTATGCATGTGTGTGTGTGTGTGTGTTTATATGTGCTGTGTGTATTTATGTATGAATGTTTGCTGTGTGTAACTATGTATATATGTAGGTATCTTGTGTGCAAGTATTCTTGTATGCGTATGTATGCATGTATTTATGCATGTATGCTGTGTGTAAGTATACTTATGAGTTATGTGTGTGTATGAATTGCTGTATGTGTGTATATATATATATATATATATGTATGTATATGTATGTGGAAACCCCCCTTAAAAATCCTGCATTTGCCACTGCGTGTAGTCCCACCTTCCTTACCTCTCTGAATCACACCTGAACCTGTGCTGGATGGAGAACTTCAAGTACCAGGTAAAGTGAGAACATTACTGTTTGAAATTACTCTGACACCGTTTACCTGGGTATCACACATACTTAGCTACTTTGCAGGGCACCTTTCCGGGAGCCACCGGAGAGGACCTGCTGCTCTCATCTTCGGGGGGCGGGGCCAGACTGTAGGCATCAGGCCGCATCCCCTATACAGGAAAACTCCGCGATTCGCGTGTCCGTGAGGAGGGGGTAGGGCTAAATGTTGCGAATTTGCCTGGTTTAGCCCCACCCCCTCCCTACTGTCGAAGCTGAGTAATTGGCTGAGACAAGTTCAGTTTAAAAATGAATTGTGGCGACACCATCTTGCGACTGCCCGCAAGACGCCAACTTGAAAATGAGATTGCAAGACGCCATTTTGCGAATGGCCGCCTAAGCGCCATTTTAGATAAACTCACATTTTAGTACATGTGGTGATAATACTATTAGCACCATGCGATTGCATCTCCCATAATTTCTCATATACACGATAATACGCATAATAGCGCTGTTAACTAGTCGCATATTAGCGAATGTACAAGACCCCGAATGAAAACACCGTTTAGTAGCTAAATGCGCTCGCATCCGCACCAAGTTAACTAGCGTCTTCATATCAAACCCCGTACACTCACACATTATATGTTCACTTACAAGGTTCCATTAGCTTTAAGATATAAGATTTAAGTTTGTTCAGTTAGTATAAATGCTGTGAAATAAAGATATTTGGTAACTAAGGTTTTATACATGCTAAGAAAGCCGTGTTTGGTTTTGTACTGATGCGTACTCTTTTCACAGTATTTTGGTGTAATCGGTGGGGAGATCGCATCATGCATTCTCGAGTTATGGATTGCAGAGACTTCAAGCAACAAAATGTATTAACTGTTAGGATGTTACAGGGGGCGGGAAGGGAGAGACCCCCAGCTGTTAGAGGCAGGGAGAGTCTATTTGAACCAGCCTGTTAAATGCCCCATAACAGATGGATCCCCCTTGGGAACCAATAGCATCAGCAACAAACGTCTCTATTGTTTTACCTATTCCTGGGGGGGTATAAATATGTGTGCTCCAATACTGGGTTTTGGTCTTCGTGCCGAATGCTGATAGATGAGGGGTTTCTTGCTGATGCCTAGCACCTGGTACCGGAAGCGCTGCGTATGTATACTGTACTTGGGTCTGTATAATTCCTTTTGCGCCTAAATTGTGTCTGGATCAATTGTGTGTAACTGTCTGAACTTTTACTTGAATAATACTTTGTGCTTTGGAACCACAGATTCCAGGTCTAAGTCTTTATTTACTGTATGACTGCGTACGCAAATTAGCGTTATCCTTAGAAGGTATAGGCAGGATATTAGAAGGTATAGGAAGGTGTATATAGAGGTTCTGATCCAGTATCATTAGTTGGGGGCTCGTAGTGAAGTCACTTACCTGCTCACACGGTACATACGGCTATCGATATTTCAGCAAAGGGTGGAGTGGCCACATGCAGGGTTTGCCTGCAACCGCTTTGTGCTGAAAGATCGCTATCCGTCTCCATGTGAATCAAGGAAGCTGACTAGAATCCAGGGACAAGAGAGGAAAAAGTTTGTTTTCCTCTGTTGATAGAACCTTACGTTTAAAGGGGTGCCGCAGTACTGAGTACGCGGCTAAGTCGCAGGTTTGCGCACAGCAAAGACGCGCTTTTGTGTACGCAGCTAAAGGTTGTCATATGGTTGTGTGGTAGTCGCATTATTGTGTATGCGACTGGTTGCACAATAGCGTATACGTACTTCCGGTTCTGCTGCCACGTGTTTTGGATAAAGCCGTTGAGGTTTACATTTTTCAATTATTACCAATATCTGGGTTAACGTGTATTTTTATTTTATTTATATTTAAATCTTTATTGAAAAGTGTAGGAGTTGTCTCAGAATGGGAGACGCACAAACAGTAGAGATGTTAGACAATGATGTGCTGCTAATGGAGGCGCCGATCGGATCGGCTCGTCGTATTATGCATACTAAGTACGGTACTTATGCGATAAGGTATTGTGATGTATGGTTTAAAATGATGATGAAGAGTGTTAGACCATTTCCCAGAATTGGTAGTTTTGATAAAAATGTGTTAGATAATGTCCGGGATCACATCAGTCTGATGCGCTCCCGAGAGAAAAAGGTTAAATATTTTGAATGTTTAAAACTGTGGCAGCATGAGGGGGATGTGTGGCTTAAAAATGTGCAAACGACGCAAACTAGCGTCGCGAGCACATTGCCAGAAAATACATCCGTGATGCTGAATTGCAATACGGGCGAGCCACAAAATGGCGCGCCCGTGTGGCAAGGTAGCGTCGTGGAGAGTATTGCCAGCAGTTCACGTTCACCTCCCCCACCTTATGTGGATGGAGGTGCAAGTACAGTTACCAAAAATACCCATAAAAATGTAACAAGCAACTTGTAAGAAAATGTTCATGATGTGGATGATGAGCCTATTGTAATGTCTGCCATTTCCCATGCTGTGCAGATGATAGATGCTGCATCACCACAATCACGAGTGGTGCCGCCATCTCCATCGGTAACAGCAAGGGAAGTGTTAATGCCCTCTGCACCCATAGAGGAAGTTGTTCATACCATACGTAGCAGCAGCAGACTAAACCCCCAACCAGGTAATCAGGTCAG
The DNA here is from genome assembly GCA_031769625.1 of Taudactylus pleione. NCBI lineage: Eukaryota > Metazoa > Chordata > Amphibia > Anura > Myobatrachidae > Taudactylus > Taudactylus pleione. The sequence continues at coordinate 220,057 of JAUIMM010000279.1, forward strand.
AGGTATCATCGTTACCGGTCTGCATCCCATTCAGACAATAACTGTTCTAAATGGAAATGCAGATGCAAACGGTATAGTGCCCACGAGGGAAGTAGTAATGCATTGTCCTTGGACAAGAGCAGAACTAAATTCCATCATAAATGATTTCCCCGATCCCAAAAAGTAATTAGCCAAATGTCAAAGATTTTTGAGAAATTTGGGTAGTTCACATGAACCCACTAATAAAGATTGGCGTGTGATGTTAAGGGCCTGTCTACCACGCAATACCGACGTGACAAAATTTATCACGGATTGTGTATTGGATGGTGACGTTTCCTTAACAGACCAAGTAAACCAAGGTAACATTTCCCGCATTGTAACTCAATTGGGTATATATTTTCCAGTAGTAGTTAACTGGAACAAAATTGTCACCATTAAGCAGAAGGAGAGTCAATCTGCAGAAGATTATTGCGACCGGGCTCTGCAGGCTATCACCCAGTACACTGGGATAGAAGACATTAAAGATAGCACTCACCACAGGGGAATGATAGTCACGATACTCGTGGAAGGTCTGAAGGAGAGTTTAAAAACCCGGGTTCAGACCTCACAGCCTGGCTGGCGGGGACTCGCAATAGATACCCTCATAGAAACCGCCATCGAACATGATAAAAACATTGCCAAGAAGAGAGAAGCCCAGAGCGAAAAACTAATGGCTGTCAGTATACAAGCTCTGGAGGGAATGACAGTAACATCACAGCCAACAGACACACTTGCACACACACTCACTTCTGAACAAGTATGTGCTCTCACTAACCCCACGCAGCAACAAACACAACTCTATCCCACTAACCCGATGCAACCACAGGTCCCATACTACCCACCAACTTCTTATCCCCCACAATACCCTTACCCTCCCTATCTTTACCCATATCCACCACCTTTACCCTCTGCGCAAACCTCACAACACCACATGTCTTCACCCGATACACGAACATGTTTTATATGTAAACAACCAGGACACTTAAGTAGAAACTGTACAGTAAAAAGAGTAGGGACCCCACATCAGGGAAGACCTGGATATCCCCATAAGGGATATGCACAGAGGCCAGCAAATGTTCAGCAGGCACCAGCTCCAATTGTGTCCGTAAATGCTTTATTGGAGAATGGTAGCCAACACTAGGGGTCAGGTCATACCTGTAATCTACAGATAGTCAGGTTAACGGGAAGTACTGGGGAAGAACCGGTCATGATGGTTGATATAGCTGGTACTGAATATCCTTTTCTTGTAGACACAGGGGCGACAAGGTCAGTGATAAAATCTCCCGTTAATTTACAGGTGACCAACGAGACAGTACCAACAATGGGGGTAACAGGAAAAGTGGAACATTATCCTTTAACAAAGTCCACAGAGGTTACTATTGGGCCATTGAATACCAGGCATTCTTTTCTCCTGGCTGCTGCGGCTCCTACTAACCTTCTGAGTAGAGACTTGTTATGTAAGATGGGATGTGTCATATATTGCACCCCTGATGGCATATTTTTAGACATCCCAGAGAGAGTGGCACACGAGGTGCGGGATATGTTGGACACTCCCCAAAGGATAATGTATCACTCTACAAGTTTAAATGAAAATCCATCTCAGATAAATGAAATGTTGTCCCTAATTCCAGACTCCCTTTGGACTAAAGATGGACAAGACACTAGATTAATGGAAAACGTAAGCCCAGTAATGGTAAATTTAAAAAGCGGAAGGCAAGCTCCAAAACTTCCACAGTACCCACTAAAACAGGAGGTAGAATTAGGGGTTTTTCCAATAATTGAGCGATTATTGCAACAGGGAATTTTAGTTCGTACAGCTAGTGTAGCCAACAGTCCCATCTTCCCGGTGAAGAAGAGTGGTGGGAGGGGTTATTGGCTGGTACAAGACCTTAGAGGTGTTAATAAGATAGTAGAGAACCAATTCCCTGAAGTGCCAAATCCAGCTGTCATTTTGATGCAGATCCCACCAAATGCAACCCATTTCACTGTCATTGACCTCTGTTCTGCTTTCTTCTCTGTGCCTCTCCATCCTGACTGTCAGTATCTATTCGCATTTATATACAGAGGTTTACAATACACATGGACACGGTTACCCCAAGGTTTCATAGACAGCCCCAGTATCTTCTCCCAGGCATTGCACGACTTTACAATCTGCCAATGGATCTGTTCTAATTCAATATGTGGACGATTTATTGCTATGTTCTGACTCGTTTATGTCATGTTTTAATGATACTAAACTTTTGTTAATTCATCTCTCGCATACAGGACACAAGGTGGCTAAGGACAAACTACAGCCGTGCCAATCCAGAGTAAAATATTTGGGACACTCCCTAACCCAGGGGTTATGACATCTTACAACAGATAGAATCCAGGCCATACAAAACATGACACTGCTGCAGAATCAACAGCAAATTCGTACCTTCTTGGGAATGTGTGGATACTGTAGAATGTGGATACCAGGTTTTTCTATTTTGGCCTTACCTTTACAGGAATTAGTCTCTTCCTCAAAGCCCGATCGTGTCATACACACAGAGGAATCAGAACAGGCCTTCCTTAATCTTAAGGATAGTCTGACAAGAGCTCCTGCTGTCACACGCCGGCCTGGAGACCCCAGAATCAGACCCCGTCGCTTACCTGTGCGGGCACTGTCCCGCGCTGTCTTCCGGCTCCCGCGCTGTACGCTCCTTCCTCTTCTCCCAAGGCAGTCTCCGCTGTTGTCCTCTGGAGGGTCCCGCTGCTGTGCTGCTCCCACGCCGGCTCCTGCTCACCGCTGGTCCCCGCTGACTACCTCCAGGAAGCGCTGTCCTCCAGTCCATGGGCGCGGCCATCTTGGATTGCCCATATGACCCACTACCACCAATGAGGAGCCTTCTCCTTCTCTCTCAGCCTGTCAGCTCCCAGTGTCCACTATAAAAGGATCCCCAATGCTCACACAAGTTGCTAGTGCAACTAGTTTCTTAGTTTAGCTAAGTAGCCTTCCCACTGCGCTCCAGCCGCTCCACGTAGTCACTCAGCTACCAACGTCTACCCACGGCTATCCAGCCGCTCCACGTAGCCGCTCAGCTACCAACATCTACCCACGGCTATCCAGCCGCTCCACGTAGCCGCTCAGCTACCAACGTCTACCCACGGCTATCCAGCCGCTCCACGTAGCCGCTCAGCTACCAACGTCTACCCACGGCTATCCAGCCGCTCCACGTAGCCGCTCAGCTACCAACGTCTACCCACGGCTATCCAGCCGCTCCACGTAGCCGCTCAGCTACCAACGTCTACCCACGGCTATCCAGCCGCTCCACGTAGCCACTCAGCTACCAACGTCTACCCACGGCTATCCAGCCGCTCCACGTAGCCACTCAGCTACCAACGTCTACCCAGGGCTAACCAGCCGCTCCACGTAGCCACTCAGCTACCAACATCTACCCGCGGCTATCCAGCCGCTCCACGTAGCCACTCAGCTACCAACGTCTACCCACGGCTATCCAGCCGCTCTACATAGCCACTCAGCTACCAACGTCTACCCACGGCTATCCAGCCGCTCCACGTAGCCACTCAGCTACCAACGTCTACCCTAGGCTATCCAGCCGCTCCACGTAGCTTCCTAGCTATCTCGTTACTGCCGCATTCCTCAAACTCCTGTCAGTTCGCTGCACCCTCTCATGCGGAGAAACTTCATTAAGCCAAGCCTCCTCCAGCGAGCGTCTGCGCCAAGTAATACAGATCCAAGGCCCAGTCCGGGAACACAGCTCCTAAATTCCACGCTTGTGACAGTTTGCACTGGCCAGATGGACTCGGCAAGTGGTCAAGGATCTGGGATAGAAGCCTCGCAGGATGTACTATCCCGTCTGGAAAGACAGGAGACCTCTCAGGCTCAGCTGATCCAATTTATCCAAGATATGTCGTCACGCCTGGACAACATTCAGTCCTTACTGGCTCATCCCGCTCCCGCTGGCTCCCAAGCCGCCTCTCCTCCTGTGGTGTCACCTGCTCCTCCGGTTCTACCTCCTGCTCGTCTTCAGCTCTCCCCTCCGAGCAAGTTCGATGGCAACCCCAAATTATGCAGGGGTTTTTTAAATCAATGCGAAATCCAATTCGAGCTACAATCCGCCAACTTTCCGACGGCCAGAACCAGGGTGGCATATATCATCTCTCTACTCTCTGGCCAAGCACTCGATTGGGTCTCGCCCCTTTGGGAGAAGTCGGATCCCCTGCTCTCCAACTACCCCGAATTTGTTGCTACTTTTCGCAAAATCTTTGATGAACCCGGAAGAACCACCTCCGCATCAGCTGATATTCTACGCCTCCGTCAGGGCAGCAGGACCGTCGGCCAATACGTAGTCCAGTTCCAGACTCTGGCTTCAGAACTCAATTGGAACGAGGATGCCCTCATCGCTGCCTTCTGGAGTGGCCTTTCTGAAAGGCTCAAAGACGACCTAGCTTCCCGTGACCTTCCAACCAGTTTGGATGGGTTAATCTCTCTCTGCAACAAGGTGGATCTCCGTCACAGGGAGCGTGCCTTGGAAAGAGGCAGATTTGATCGTGGAAGGCCACGTCCAGTTTCCCGCTTACCCTCTCCTCTGGGCGAAGAACCCATGCAGGTCAACCGCTCTCATTTATCGGCTGAGGAGCGTTAGAAAAGGCAGAGGCAGAACCTCTGTATGTACTGCGGATCTCCTCAACATTTAGTTAAAACTTGTCCCATTCGTCCAGGAAACGCCTCCTCCTAACTTATGAAAGAGAGGTTAAGTTAGGAGTTGCCATTGAATCACAAAGGAAGTCTGATTCCACCATCCAGGCTCATTTAAAGTGTCCTCGAGGTTCAAAAGCTGTATTAGCTCTCCTGGATTCCGGAGCGGCAGAGAACTTTGTCACTACTGAATTTGTCCAGAAACATCAAATCCCCATGGAAGCGTTGCCTCGAGTCATCACTTTAACCGCCATTGATGGTAGTCGCATTCCTAGTGGAACCATCACCTATCGTACAACACCACTTAAACTTACCATTGGGGTGCTCCATTCCGAACAACTATCCTTCCTAGTGATTCCCAAAGCCTCTCATTCTTTAGTCCTCGGATTACCCTGGCTACAGAGACATTCACCTCAAATCGATTGGACCACCATGCAAATAATCTCCTGGGGTTCCAATTGCTTCAAAGGTTGCCTTCAGCGGGTAATACCTATCAGATCTTCCGTTGTACGGGATTCTACAGACCTGCCCAAAGCCTACGATGGGTTTCAGGACGTCTTTAGCAAACAGAGCGCAGACCTGTTACCACCCCATCGTGATTGGGACTGTCCCATAGATCTGATTCCCGGGAAGAATCCTCCTAGGGGCCGAACCTATCCTCTATCTCTCCCTGAGACTCAGGCCATGTCGGAGTACATTACGGAAAACTTAAATAAAGGCTTCATTCGACCTTCCACGTCTCCAGCAGGGGCTGGATTTTTCTTCGTAAAAAAAAAAGATGGTGGCTTGCGCCCGTGTATTGACTACCGGGGTCTTAATGAAATAACTATTAAGAATCGCTACCCTCTTCCTCTCATTACAGAGTTATTTGATAGAGTCAAGGGAGCCACAGTTTTTTCCAAACTCGACCTAAGAGGAGCCTATAATTTAATTCGTATCCGTCCAGGCGATGAATGGAAAACGGCCTTCAACACCAGGGATGGGCACTACGAGTATCTCGTTATGCCCTTCGGCCTCTGTAATGCTCCGGCTGTCTTCCAGTTTTTCATCAATGAAATCTTCCGGGACCTCTTGTACAAGTGTGTGGTCGTTTACTTAGACGACATTTTGATTTTTTCTCAAGACCTCCAAACTCATCGAGAACAGGTCAAACAAGTCCTTCTGAGGTTGCGGTCCAATCAACTGTTTTGCAAATTAGAGAAGTGTCTGTTTGAGGTCTCAAGTGTACCATTCCTGGGATACATTATCTCCGGAACAGGCCTTCAAATGGATTCGTCAAAACTACAAGCCATTCTTGATTGGTCTCTTCCTTCTTCCTTAAAATCCATACAAAGATTCCTAGGATTTGCCAATTACTATCGCAAGTTTGTAAAAGGTTTCTCGACTCTGGTAGCTCCGATTACAGCCCTCACCCGCAAGGGAGCAGATCCAACTATATGGCCCGTCGAAGCTACCTCTGCATTTCAACTTCTTAAGCAAGCCTTCATCTCCGCTCCCATCTTAAAGCAACCAGACTCCACCCGGCCCTTTATCCTGGAGGTGGACGCATCCTCTGAAGGTGTCGGTGCAGTGCTCTCCCAGCGATTTAAAGATGAAAAACTTCATCCCTGTGGTTTCTTTTCCCGGAAGTTTTTGCCTGCAGAGAAGAACTACACCATTGGAGATCAAGAGTTACTCGCCATGAAACTAGCCCTCGAAGAATGGCGATATCTTCTAGAAGGAGCTCATTACCCCATTACCATTTTTACTGACCATAAGAACCTCCTTTATCTTAAATCTGCAAATTGCTTGAACCCTCGTCAAGCCCGGTGGGCAATGTTTTTCTCCAGATTTAACTTCAAAGTCTCCTATCGCCCCGGTTCACAAAACCTCAAAGCCGACGCACTCTCCCGTTCCATGACGAGCAACCCTGATCTACCCATGGAACAGCCCCAACCAATCTTGAATTCAGCTTCCTTCGCCTCTACCCAATTATCTTCTATACCCCGGTTGGGAAGACTTTCGTCGCTCCGGAACTCCGCAAGAGGTTACTGAATTGGGCTCATGCTTCCCGGTTCTCTGGTCACCTGGGTATGGATAAAACCCTAGAATTTATCCAGCGGTCCTATTGGTGGTCTTCGATGAAAAAGGACGTCAGGTCTTATGTATCATCATGCATCAAATGTGCCCAACACAAGATACCTCGGCGGGTTCCACACGGTCAACTCCAACCTCTTGCAATTCCATCTAAGCCATGGACTCACCTATCTATGGATTTCATCTCTGATCTTCCTCCATCTCGGGGCCACAACACAATTTGGGTTATCGTGGATCGTTTTTCTAAAATGGCTCATTTCGTACCACTTACTGGGCTTCCGTCTGCACCTCTACTCGCCCAGAGCTTTATAAAAGAGATCTTCAAGCTCCACGGCCTTCCTCAAGAGATCATCTCCGACAGGGGAGTACAGTTCGTAGCGAAGTTCTGGAGGTCACTCTGCTCAGCCCTTCAGGTAAAACTCAAATTTTCTACCGCTTATCATCCCCAGACCAATGGTCAGACCGAAAGGGTCAATCAAGACCTGGAACAGTTTCTGCACACTTTTGTCTCCTCCTCCCAAGATGACTGGATTGAACTTCTTCCTTGGGCCGAATTTGCCCACAATAATCATTATCACACGTCCACCAGCTCAACTCCTTTTTTTATAGTTTTTGGTCAACATCCTCGAGTGCCAGATTTCCCTCTTCTTCCCACATTAGATGTGCCTGCGGCCAAAATGTCCCTTCAACTGTTCTCCAACATCTGGGAAAAGGTTCGTTCCTCTCTGACTAAAACGTCAGGCCGGTACAAGAGATTTGCTGACCGCCAAAGACGAGCGGTTCCAAATTTCCGACCTGGGGATATGGTCTGGCTCTCTACCCGAAACCTAAGACTCCGAGTACCCTCGATGAAATTTGCTCCGCGATTCATTGGTCCATTCCCAATCATCAAAGTCTTGAATCCTGTGGCTTACAAGTTAAAGCTTCCTCCATTTCTTCACATTCCAAGTTCCTTCCATATTTCTCTTTTAAAACCACTAGTCTTAAACCGATTTCAGAAGGTCCTGCCTAAAGCTTCTAGTGTTCAAACACAGCAGGGAGAGGAGTTCGAAGTTGATAGAATCTTAGATTCCCGTTGTCGATACAACCGTCTTCAATACCTTATCGACTGGAAGAACTATGGTCCGGAGGAACGAATCTGGATAAATGCCTCCGATGTCCATGCACCCCGCCTGGTCAAAGCGTTCCATGTGAAATTTCCTCATAAACCAAGGAAGTGTCCGGTGGCCACTCTTGAAGAAGGGGGTACTGTCACACGCCGGCCTGGAGACCCCAGAATCAGACCCCGTCGCTTACCTGTGCGGGCGCTGACCCGCGCTGTCTTCCGGCTCCCGCGCTGTACGCTCCTTCCTCTTCTCCCAAGGCAGTCTCCGCTGTTGTCCTCTGGAGGGTCCCGCTGCTGTGCTGCTCCCACGCCGGCTCCTGCTCACCGCTGGTCCCCGCTGACTACCTCCAGGAAGCGCTGTCCTCCAGTCCATGGGCGCGGCCATCTTGGATTGCCCATGTGACCCACTACCACCAATGAGGAGCCTTCTCCTTCTCTCTCAGCCTGTCAGCTCCCAGTGTCCACTATAAAAGGATCCCCAATGCTCACACAAGTTGCTAGTGCAACTAGTTTCTTAGTTTAGCTAAGTAGCCTTCCCACTGCGCTCCAGCCGCTCCACGTAGCCACTCAGCTACCAACGTCTACCCACGGCTATCCAGCCGCTCCACGTAGCCGCTCAGCTACCAACGTCTACCCACGGCTATCCAGCCGCTCCACGTAGCCGCTCAGCTACCAACGTCTACCCACGGCTATCCAGCCGCTCCACGTAGCCGCTCAGCTACCAACGTCTACCCACGGCTATCCAGCCGCTCCACGTAGCCGCTCAGCTACCAACGTCTACCCACGGCTATCCAGCCGCTCCACGTAGCCGCTCAGCTACCAACGTCTACCCACGGCTATCCAGCCGCTCCACGTAGCCACTCAGCTACCAACATCTACCCACGGCTATCCAGCCGCTCCACGTAGCCACTCAGCTACCAACGTCTACCCAGGGCTAACCAGCCGCTCCACGTAGCCACTCAGCTACCAACATCTACCCGCGGCTATCCAGCCGCTCCACGTAGCCACTCAGCTACCAACGTCTACCCACGGCTATCCAGCCGCTCCACGTAGCCACTCAGCTACCAACGTCTATCCACGGCTATCCAGCCGCTCCACGTAGCCACTCAGCTACCAACGTCTACCCACGGCTATCCAGCCGCTCCACGTAGCCACTCAGCTACCAACGTCTACCCAGGGCTAACCAGCCGCTCCACGTAGCCACTCAGCTACCAACATCTACCCGCGGCTATCCAGCCGCTCCACGTAGCCGCTCAGCTACCAACGTCTACCCACGGCTATCCAGCCGCTCCACGTAGCCGCTCAGCTACCAACGTCTACCCATGGCTATCCAGCCGCTCCACGTAGCCACTCAGCTACCAACGTCTACCCACGGCTATCCAGCCGCTCTACGTAGCCACTCAGCTACCAACGTCTATCCACGGCTATCCAGCCGCTCCACGTAGCCACTCAGCTACCAACGTCTACCCTAGGCTATCCAGCTGCTCCACGTAGCTTCCTAGCTATCTCGTTACTGCCGCATTCCTCAAACTCCTGTCAGTTCGCTGCACCCTCTCATGCGGAGAAACTTCATTAAGCCAAGCCTCCTCCAGCGAGCGTCTGCGCCAAGTAATACAGATCCAAGGCCCAGTCCGGGAACACAGCTCCTAAATTCCACGCTTGTGACACCTGCATTGGGCATACCTGATTATGAAAAACCTTTTGATTTGTATTGTACGGAAGCGATGGTTGTGCTGCAGGTGTCCTTACACAAAAACATGGTGATGCCAGTAGGCCCGTAGCATACTACAGTGCCCAATTTGACACTGTGGCAAGATCACTCCCCACCTGTTTGAGAAGTGTAGCTGCTACCGCTCTATTGGTGAGTAAAAGTGAGGACGTAGTATTGGGCCATGATATGATTGTCTACACTCCCCATGCTGTATCTGCTCTGTTGAATTCAGCTCAAACCAGACACGTCTCTTCGGCTAGATTCACCAAATGGGAACTAGCTCTAATTGCTCCTGCAAATATTACTGTTAAACGTTGCAGTATGCTGAATCCAGCAACATACCTACCATATGTACAACATGATGTACAAAGGGTGGAAGGAGAGGAGTTGCTGGCGGGAGGTGAGTTCGGCAGACATAATGATACGCATGATTGTATGACATATCTGAATCAGACCTTTACTGATAGACCTGACATACATGACACACCTTTAGAGAATGTGGATGTGACCTTTTATACGGATGGGAGTTGTCATAGACAAACAGACACAGGTGAATTATGTACAGGTTATGCTGTTGTAAATGACACAGACATCATAAAAGCTAAACCTCTTGGTCCTCCTCACTCAGCCCAGGTAGCAGAGTTAGTAGCACTAACTAGAGCATGTGAACTGGCAGCAGGCAAATCTGCTAACATTTACACTGACTCGAGGTATGCGTTCGGGGAGGTGCACGATTTTGGGGCTCTATGGCGTCTGAGAAATTTTATAACAGCAGCAGGCACACCAGTTGCACATTCCCGACACATAAAACATTTTTTAGAAGCAATACAACTGCCCAAAGCGGTGGCAGTAATTAAATGCAAAGCCCATACATGTGAGGATGACCCGGTGTCACTGGGCAACAAAAGAGCTGATGAAGCTGCAAAATGGGCAGCAGGGTTAAAAATGTTTTCTCCAACTGAAACAATTATGTCATTCCAAACAATTGATATGCTGAAATTAATTGAGTTCCAAAGTTGTGTTCAATTCAGAAAAAATCCATTTGGAAGTCCAAGGGATGTGGGCAAGAGTCCTCTGGGCTCTGGAGGGACGGACATGGTAAGCCAGTAGCCCCCAAGGCATATTACCCCAGCCTGGCTGAGGCAGCACACGGCCTGACTCATCTGGATAAACAGGGTATGTGCAAGTTGGTGAGGGCATACTGGTGCACACCAGGTTTTTCTTCACAAGCAGAAAAGATAGCAATGTCCTGTCTGACCTGCTTAAGGAAGTACATAGGGAAAACGATCCCTACCGAACCGTCCCACATTCCACCGACTGATGGACCTTTCCAGGTGATACAAATTGATTTAATCCGATTACCACCCTGCAGGAACCTTAAGTATGTATTAGTGTGCACCGATGTATTTTCTAACTAGGTTGAGGTCTACCCAGCAGCCACTAATACTGCTGCATTTACTGCCAAGAAAATAGTCCAGGAATTTGTATGCAGGTATGGTATCCCTAAAATAACACTAGAGTGACTTGGGTACTCATTTCACAGGTGATGTTTTCCAAAATATGTGTAAGCTGATGGGTATTAATAGCCGACTTCATACCCGCTACCGACCGCAAGCCAGTGCCAAGGTAGAGAGGATGAACGGGACTATTAAAAATAAATTAAGTAAAATTATGGCAGAGACTGGACTAGGATGGCCAGAAGCGCTACCTTTGGTCCTACATAGCATAAGGACCACTCCTAGACCCCCTCTAAATTTGTCCCCATTTGAAATACTGTTCGGTAGACAACCTCATTTGAGTATAAGTCCACAGGTAGACTTGAAGGGTAACAACAAGGTAACTGTAAAGTATCTTATATCAATGAGTAAGCAGTTAAAGCAACAGCAGCAGAAACTGAAATTGTTGTCTAATGATATGCCTGAAACTAACTGTCATGATGTTGAACCAGGAGAATATGTTATGATCAGAAATTTCTTGCATTCAGGTTGTTTGACTGATAGGTGGGAAGGTCCGTACCAGGTGCTGCTGACGAGTACTACATCTTTGAAGGTGGCCGAGAGAGATACCTGGGTCCATTCCACTCACTGCAAAAAGGTCAATCAACCGGTGGAGAAACAAGTCGGAGACAAAGCTGATAGCGTGGACCTGTCAATCGCGAGCTTGTTCCGAGAGGATTGAACAGGTTGTAGTGAGATACCTGAACTGAGAGAAATTTGCAGATCTTGTTGTGACAATGGACAGGCCTGCTGTGTTCATTTTCATATTCTCTTTTAGAGTGTTCACCATCCTGGTCAGTTCAGGGATATCCAGTGACTGTGATGGGTGACCAATTGAGGAAACGGGAGATGATGGTAGTGCTGATGGAGTGGAGTCAGGAGGAGTGCAATGCCAATCAGGGGAGTGTCTGACCAATCTTAGTACTGTTATTGTTAAGAGAGCTGTCATTCCGGATACTCGGGGAAGGTGTGGAGGTTTATCGTCTGAAGATTCCTGTATTTGTGAGCTTTGTGGGTCCCTAGTTGATGAGAACTGTATCCAACGGTGCCAACCAAAATATAATCCGTACTGGGGTGGGTATCCTCTAGAGGATTATCATAGCATGGTAGGCAAAGTGTTAAATCAAACTGATTGCTGGGTGTGTTCACATGTGCCACAGGGACAGCATAACGTAGGGTTGGTGCCATTTCCGCTAAATACCACGGAAATTTTAGAATTGCAAAAAGGGAAAACCTTGGATGGAAAATTTCTCTCATCCAAACCACCTCATTTCAAACTCCATCAATTCCAAGTAGATAGATCACTTTTGTGCTTAAACATAACCAACCCCAATAGACCCAGGAGTTGGGAAGTGATGGGGAATAATCAGACGATGACCTTCTCACAAAGAGCTGATAATGAGTCCATAAACCATGATCTGTTACGCTCCATTAAGTCTGGTGGGAAACATTTTAGGTATCGGTATACATTGAGTTCCACCAAAGAAATTATTGGTAAGGTGCCAAATGGTTATTGTGCTAAAATAATACAGCCAGAAACTTGCATGTACCAGATGGAAGACCCAGAAATAGGATTGTTTGCAAGGGAAATGTGCTTAATGATAATGATGCATACCATTCCTTATGTTCTCCCTGATAATGTATATTTCATCTGTGGAAGAAAAGCGTATAAATGTCTCTCCCCGAGTTCCGAAGGTTTGTGTTACCTGGGAAGGGTTGTCCCAGAAGTTATGACCCTCACACATGTTGAAATGCTGGGTATACATAAAAACACACCGTCACCATATCTTCACACACAATATGAACACAGAGGCAAAAGAAATATGATACCTGGTGACGTACATAAAGCCACTCAGTTAATCAGTGCGACAACTGGCTTTCAAGTTTTAGTCGCATTGGATCCCACCAGGATTGCTCGGGGTACATTAAATTTTAGATATATCCAGGAACTTGCTAAATTGATAGATAATATCACCGAGATGTACGATGACACATTCAGATATACAGGGAAAGAATTGCAAGCGTACAAGTAAGAACTGGTGCAACACAGGCTAGTGCTGAATTATTTAACTGCTGTTACTGGAGGGTATTGCGTAACATTGGCCACCCAATTTGGAGTAAAATGTTGCACCTATGTCACCAATGATACCAGCGACCCCAAGGAGGTGATAGACCGAAAGATGGATGAAATTCTGCAGCTAAAATGGGAGTTTCGTAAGAACCATAACGCTTCAGTGGCTGAAGTAGGGGAGAAGATAGAAGGATGGGTTTCATGGCTGAACCCAGTGAAATGGTTCTCAGGTGTAGGGGAATGGGTCCAGGAAGTGATCGCCAGCATAGGCAAATTCTTGATCCTTATACTAATTGTCATCATAATAATTGGCATATGTGTCCGGTGTGTTCCTATTGTGTTGAAGTGTGGAAAATGTAAAAATAGAGTAAAACGCAAGAACGAAACTATGATGGTGGTCAGTAATGACAATATGAATACCGAGGTAAATATAGAACTGCATTACAACCCTGAGCTAGGAAATACCATCATTTAATGTATTATATTTAGACATGCATAGAATGTATTATTGAAATGTTATTTTTAAAACACCTCAGATAATGTAAAGTCTAAATTCTCCTTCAAGACTGCTTTTATAAGACTGGTGCATTCCCACACCTTTCACATGATCTTCCAAGATCCGCGGTGTGCGTATAATAGTAGTTTTATGTCCCCATCCAGAGACACATTATTGATGGATTAAGAACCACCTTGTGCCATCCCACAATAACACTAAATAATATGTAAATGTAAGCCTAAATTAAATTCTAATAGCAGATTGTGATAGCATGTTGTTTGCTATCAAAGGGTGGACTGTCAAAGCTGAGTAATTGGCTGAGACAAGTTCAGTTTAGAATTGAATTGCGGCGACGCCATCTTGCGACTGGCCGCAAGACGCCATCTTGAAAATGAGATCGCAAGATGCCATTTTGCGAATGGCCGCCTAAGCGCCATTTTAGATAAACTCACACTTTAGTACATGTGGCGATAATACTATTAGCACCATGCGATTGCATCTCCCATCATTTCTCATATACACGATAATACGCATAATAGCGCTGTTAACTAGTCGCATATTAGCGAATGCACAAGACCCCGAATGAAAACACCGTTTAGTAGCTAAATGCGCTCGCATCCGCACCAAGTTAACTAGCGTCTTCATATCAAACCCAGTACACTCACATATTACATATTCACTTACAAGGTTCCATTAGCTTTAAGATATAAGATTTAAGTTTGTTCGGTTAATATAAATGCTGTGAAATAAATATATTTGGTAACTAAGGTTTTATACATGCTAAGAAAGCCGTGTTTGGTTTTGTACTGATGCGTACTCTTTCCACAGTATTCCGGTGTAATCGGTGGGGAGATCGCATCATGCATTCTCGAGTTATGGATCGCAGAGACTTCAAGCAACAAAATGTATTAACTGTTAGGATGTTACAGGGGGCGGGAAGGGAGAGACCCCCAGCTGTTAGAGGCAGGGAGAGTCTATTTGAACCAGCCTGTTAAATGCTCCGTAACAGATGGATACCCCTTGGGAACCAATAGCATCAGCAACAAACGTCTCTATTGTTTTACCTATTCCTGGGGGGGTATAAATATGTGTGCTCCAATACTGGGTTTTGGTCTTCGTGCCGAATGCTGATAGATGAGGGGTTTCTTGCTGATGCCTAGCACCTGGTACCGGAAGCGCTGCGTATGTATACTGTACTTGGGTCTGTATAATTCCTTTTGCGCCTAAATTGTGTCTGGATCAATTGTGTGTAACTGTCTGAACTTTTACTTGAATAATACTTTGTGCTTTGGAACCACAGATTCCAGGTCTAAGTATTTACTGTATGACTGCGTACGCAAATTAGCGTTATCCTTAGAAGGTATAGGCAGGATATTAGAAGGTATAGGAAAGTGTGTATAGAGGTTCTGATCCAGTATCGTTACTACGGACGCACAAATTTCTCTGAAAATCTCCCCATCCTGCCCACTTCACTAGGAAGTGGGTGGGATTCAGGAGATTTGCCTACTCTTTCGGGGGTTGCGGGGGGGGTACCCGAAACATCAAGAGCCTCCCACAACTCCCGGGAGAGTAGACAAGTATGATTTAGTGCCTTCATTATGTCATTGTTTCCCTGTTATCTATCTAAAGATATATGTGCGCTATTTTAATAACTGGTAGAACATAAATAAATAACTGGCTATCTGCATTAACCAGCTATATGCACCTATGCCTGTCCTCTACACTCCTTCCCTCCATTCACTGCCTCTGGTTTTCTATGTATAATGCTACATTGTGGGTTTCTAGCTGCTTGCTCCTTTTTCCTATACCTCATGGTTTTTGAATCTGTTGTCTAATGTGACATGGGTATTAGGTATCATTGGGGGGATTTTGTTACCTGGGATGGGGTCCCTGTTTACCCATTCCTTGCAAGGGCCCCCTCCTCACTTTGAAGTCTTATGTGTATTCCCTCCTCTGCCCTGGCGATTGGTATCTATGTCGACAGTTGGCCTTGCGGCCTTTATTGCATTCGGGAATTCCATTACGCACGGGTCCCCTGGGAGGTATTGCTGTCCCCGGCGGTGGCTCTGGCCGGCGGGATTGGGGGTCTTCCCGTTCTGCTGGAGTGTCTGCGCCGGCGGCATTTGTGGTAACAGTGGTGTTCTGGGGGTGACAGGCGGGGCGTGACACTGGTGTTCCTTGTTTCCGGCTGACATTATACCGACAGCCGTCTTCCCGACTGTCATATCCCGGCGAGGGTGAAATGACCGGCGTCTAGATGTAGAAGCCGCTCATTTCACTGATGCCAGGAGACCGGCGCCTGCCATCCCGATCGAAGGGATGCCGGGCGCCGCCAGCGGACAGCTGCGGGGGGGGAGGGTTAGGTTTAGGTCTCCCGGGGGGGACTTAGGGTTAGGCACCCCCTCAGGAGGTTAGGGTTAGGCTAGGGGGAGGGAGGATTAGGGTTAGGCACCCCCAGGGGGAGGTTAGGGTTAGGTACCCCCCCGGGGGATTTAGGTTTAGGCAGCGGGGAAGGGGGGGTTAGGTTTAGGCACTTAAAGGGGGGATTAGGGTTAGGCACTTGGGGGGGGAGGTTAGGGTTAGGCACCCCTAAGGGTGGGTTAGGGGGGTAGGTTACTTCCTACTTACCTGGGGACGATCAGGATTTCCAGCGCTGTCGGGCTGCCGCTGCTGGGATCTGTTCCACTGTCAACCTGACGCTGTCGGGAATCGAACTGCCAGCCACGCAGCCGGCGGTATTACATAACGATTCCGCTTGGACATGGACACACTTCTAGTGGGGATGCTACTTTTCACTCAGGTCATGTAGTATGCGACTCTGTTAAATTCCTGTTTAACGGCAAACACTTACTATTTGCCATATGCCTTTATATTGGTGCCCTGCCATGCCTGGAGTTCAGCTATTGTTGTGGTCAGTTGAAGTGAGGGCCACTGGAGTGACATTATATGCTGTTAGATTGCGTTCCATCACTTCCTGGTGAAAGGGTTCAGGCAACGGGGAGTGTGCTGTTACCATGGCAGCCACTTCTCTCTCAGGACCTCATTCAGAGGCGCTCGCAAAATGCGAGCGCTCGCTCTGAATGAGGGCGGACGCATCTATTTTTCGGCCCGGCCTCCTGGCCGCTCGCTAGGCTGTGGGTTACCACCCACAGCTTTAGCGAGCGGCCAGGTAGATGATCACGACCATCGCTGCTTGGTAGGGTCTCGTCTGCCGCAAACCCCAGTGAGCTTTCGGCTCTAATAGAGCTGGAAGCTCAACACTGACATCACGAGTGATGTCAGTGGGACCGCCCCCCAAACGGCCGGTGTTCCGTTGGGAACGCCTCCGTTTGGCAAGCCACCCCCCCACCCCGCCTACAAAACGGTACAAGCTGTCGATCACCATCGGCAGCCACCCCTTTTGTAGTAAGCCCCGGAGTGAGAGAATTTCTCTCTCACTCCGAGGGTTGCGCATGCGCAGAGGGGCTGTTGCGCGTGCGCAGGGCCTCTACATCGACCGCTTATGAGCGCATTGGCGCTTGCGAGCCGGTCTGAATGAGACCCTCTGTTTCGCATTGTGGTGTAGTCTACTAGTGGACATTACTTTGAGCCATTTTGGTTTTCACTGATGCGTTTGCGCTTGCTGTTGCTTCAGGAGCAGTTTGCGCAGATTCAGCGCGTTCTTGTCGGGTCACGTTTTACCAAGTTGATAAAGATTTGTTACACACTATGCTTGGTTCGTGTTCCTGGCAGGGTTTTTGCTGCTGGCAGGGTGAGGGCCTATATCGATTTAATATTATTATACTGGGGCTATTGGGTGTTGGCAAATCATCTGTTTCCCACCTTCCCTGAGGCCTTGCGCCCAGATTTCCGATTCAGTTTGTGTCGGTTGCACCGCTTGAGAACTGAAGTTGTGGTTGTTGGGTTTCCCTGCGTTACTGTGCTAACTCTGGATTGGACGGGTGGCACTGACCTGGGCCTCTTGGTGGTCTGATATGCTGTTGAGGGTGCATGGTAGATGCATTGATGGATCTCTGGTCATGATCTTGCAGTTTCGTTGGGTCTTCCAGGATCGCATCGGCAGGTTTGATGTGGGGTTCGAGAGTATCAACACACCTTTGCTATGGTCTGAGGGCCTGATGATGTTGAACTGGTGCGGGTTGCTGTGTTCAAGGCCTAACCGACTGGGCCGTGATCATTGGGTTTCCTGTGTTGACTCCCGGTCTTGCCCGATGGCGTGGTCCTTGCCTGGTGTTTCCGGTTGAGCACACGTGGATGTTACTGATGGTTCCCTGGTCAATGTTTTTGTTTGGTTGGATCTTTCCATGCTGTATTTGGTTCCGTCGTGGTATGCTGTAGTTCGGGCTTTCCCTAGAGTTTATGCGCCCCCCCTCGTTTCCCAGGGTGGTTGACTACATTTATTCTCTCGCGGCCCTCCGGCTTCGGTGATAGTGGTGTTGGTGCACCATAGGTCCGCTGTTACACTATTCCAGTCACTGTCTGAGTTTCTTTGTTGTTTTACATTGGTATTTCTCTAAATTTATTAACTTGGGTTCTCGTCACCGTTATTGGTGGGGGGCCTCGAGGGATTTTGCCCTTTTTTTGCCCTGAACCATGGAGAATGATTGGCTGTGGTACTCCTGGCAGGTTTTTACCTCAGGCCAAGTTATCCCCACTCCCTCATTTCCCCCCCTCATTTCCCTCCTTGGCTAGGGATTATTATCTCCCTTATTTAGATGGGATGTTGTGGGAGGACTTTGGAATATATGCCATTTTGGGTTCAGGGAGCATTATTTTAGTGTAAGGGGCTTGTCCATACACCAGGTAGATTTCACCCTCTTGGGGTCAGAAGCACAGGCTGTCTGGTTGGTGTTAGATGGTGTATTGGTACGGGGGGCTTAGACCCTACTGCTGGCTGTTGAGAAGGGCAATTGGCCCTACCAGTGTGTTTGTGGGATCCTAATTACTTATCGTTGAGAAGGCTAATTGGCCCTGCTAGTTTGGGGTCTCTCTTTACTTGGTTACTGTCCAGATGGCTCAGTGGGTTAGTGTGATTTTGCAATAGCTTTATACATGGGAAAGGCGTTGGTCTTGCTGGTGCGGTTTTGGTGTTCCTGTATACATGTTGCCAGATGGGGTCTATGTTACGGAAGTTGGGGTTCATCCATTTTTGGAGCGTTTTTTAGGGTTATAGATGGTTTAGTTTGAGTTTATGGTGGCAGGCTAGACTCCTGGTCGGTGCCTTGTGTGGCGGGAAAGAACTGTAGCCGGGAGATCTGTGAGCTGATTAATAGGTCACTCCCCTTGATATACCTTTTGGCTGATTGTCCCTGCTGGGGTCAGCAGCCTTGGTTGGCCAACCGTACGTTGGAAAGTATGGGGGGAGTCTCATGTAACCTATAGACTTGCTGAGTGAATAATTGGCCCCTTTTCTAGTCATCTGATTTGGTAGTCACTGACTTCTGATGGCTGCTGTTTCTTTCGGCCGCCACCATACTTAAGTTATTGATTGATTGATAATTAATAAAAAGGCTGAGCAGTTTAAACGCCACATCTGTCTCCGTGTCATTATTATTAGAATAAGTTCATGTTTGGAAATGTTTATATATACATTATGTACTAGCGTCAATTGCCTATAAGGCGTTTAATGTTGCTGGTTTTAAAAAGCGCTTCACAGTAGATGAGTTCTAGTGAGGAATTGTAAATGTGTTTCCTGCCATTTGCTTGTGATTTTTAGCTTTTAGCCATATTAAATATTGTGCTGGTAGAGCCCCAATATGTTAGAGAAATAGGTCACGCGGCGTACTAAAACATGAAAAATCATAACCATTTCCTAACGCAATAGTGGGAAGGGCTGTACCGACACTTATTTGACCTACTCTTAAGACGCTTTTCATGCGTTCGTACATGTATCAAAAGTAGGGGTGTATCTAGGGGTCCAAGCGCCCCTGGCAATGTAATGTACTGGTACCCCCCTTATGCAGTGCCCCCAGTAGTAATCCCCCCTATGCTGCATTGCCCCCAGTAGTAGCCCCCCCTATACAGTGCCTCCAGTAGTAGTCCCCCCTATACACTGCCCCCAGTAGTAATCCCCCTATACTGCATTGCCCCCAGTAGTCCCCCCTATACAGTTCCCACAGTAGTAGCCACCCTATACAGTGCCCTCAATAGTAATCCCCCCTATGCTGCATTGCCCCCAGTAGTAGCCCCCCTATACATTGCCCCTAGTAGTAGCCCCCATATACAGTTCCCTCAGTAGTAGCCCCCAGTAGTAGTCCCCTATACAGTTCCCCCAGTTGTAGACCCTCTTATACAGTGCCCCCAGTAGTGGCCACCCCTATACAGTGCCCCCAGTAGTAGCCCCCAGTAGTAGTCCCCTATAAAGTGCCCCCAGTTGTGGACCCTCTTATACAGTGCCACCAGTAGTGGCCACCCCTATACAGTGCTCCCAGTAGTGGCCACCCCTATACAGTGCTCCCAGTAGTGGCCACCCCCCATAAATTGCCCCCAGTAGTGGCCACCCCTATACAGTAGCGGACACCCCCCCATAAAGTGCCCCAGTAGCGGACACCCCCTATTTCAGTGCCCACCTTGTAGTACCAGACTTACACACACACACACAAAGAACCCCCCAAAAATTCAACTTACCTGGTCCCCGCTCCTGACGCGACCGCTGCTGCCCGAGTCCCGGCCCGCTCTTCTCCTGCATGGGAGAGACATGACGTATGACTTCTCTCCCATCACACGCTGCGGGGGGAGCCGGAACACGGAGCTCATGAGTGAGCTCCAGCCGGCTCCCTCCACGGATGACGCAGCAGCTAATGACAGTCTGTCTGACTCTCATTGGCTGGCTGCTATTACACACACACAGCCACCGCTGGCGGCTGCGTGTTTGTAAACTGTGTAGGGCAGACCGCTCTCACTGCGGTCTGCGCTACACTTGTGGGGCCGAGGAACTTGTCCACCCCTTGGCTAGTGGTGGCACTGCCAGGCGACGCCCCCCCTTTGGTCGGCGCCCCTGGCGAGTGCCATCCTGGCCATTGGGTAGATACGCCCCTGATCAAAAGCATGAAGTAAATGGATAAGCTGAACTAGCCTGGAAGGTATTGGGCAGATCAGAAGATCACCTGGTCTTTATCTGCTGTCAATCTGCATTGTTCTCCTGGTAGCTGGAATCTGCATTGTTCTCCTGGTTACTGGAATCTGCTTCTATTTATGCCTCTGTTATATTTCACATCTCACACAGTAATTCTGCTGATCTTTGGTGCTAAACAGGAGCTGCTAATAGTGCAAAATAAGATTAGAAGTCCGAAGACAAAACCATTATTAGTAAAAACTTCATGACTGCACTTCAGTAAATTAAAGTTATCTAAAGGTTGGTTATTAGTTGGTTGGGTCGGGATCCCGTCTAAATCTAGACGCCTGTCATCATACCGACGCCGGGAGACCGGCGCCCGGCATCCCGATCGAAGGGGTGCTGGGCGCGGACAGCTGCGGAGGGGGAGGGTTAGGTTTTGGGCTAGCGGGGGGGACTTAGGGTTAGGCACCACCCCTGGAGGATAGGGTTAGGCTAGGGGGAGGGAGGGTTAGGCACCCCCGGGGGGGACTTAGGGTTAGGCACCCCCCAAGGGACTTAGGTTTAGGCGGCGGGGAAGGGGGGGTTAGGTTTAGGCACTTAGAGGGGGGATTAGGGTTAGGCACCCCTAAGGAGGGTTAGGGAAGGAATTAGGTTAGTCTATACTTACCTTAGGGACGCTCGGGATTTTCACCCATGTCGGGCAGCCGCTGTCGGGATTCTAACCACCAGACTTGCGTCCGCCGGTAAATCATACTGATTCCCTCCCCACGCAGCCTAACCCCTATCCCTAAACCTTACCCTCCCCCTAACCCTAATAATTACCGTTGGGATGTTGTCAGGATTCCGGCGCCGGTATCTTAACTACAACACGTATACTGTAAGGTCATTTTCTATTATTACTTAGGTTTTTGCAATGCAGCATTAATGGCAATAAGGTTGTGCATACATTTGTTGTAACTTTGTTATATTAAAGCATCACATACATGATATTCTTGTTTATTAGTGAAGAACTTGTGCGTGGAAATTGTTATACACAGCTATTGGTTTGTTGTATACAGTGTTGCTCAGCTCATTGTTCAGCATAAATGAAAGACCCTATTTAAATGTAATTAATTTTAGCTGTCTTAACTGTATATCTTCTGTAAAACGTGCTCACGAATGATTCTGGACAAACAATGAGCCCTTTTATTCTGTGTGTTTGCATTTATTAGCATGAATCGGAATTCCGAGTCAACTACTGATAATAATAACTTCTTAATAAAGTCAGAAATATACTGTAACCAGCAGCAACCAATCATGTTTTTGCTTTCTGTGTCTAAACTCTGCCAGAAAAAAAGTACTTTGAATTTGATTGGCTGCTGCGTTCACATCTTTGCCTATAGCTGCAAAAGTATTTTGTCAGATAATTAAAGTGGAGGCGGCCATTTTGTTGGCTGATCTAATACTCATGAATACTCACTCGTAACCAATGACATCACTGAGGCATGAGGTACAAACTGATTTAGGGCAACAAAGTCTATCTCCAACATGTAGACAAAAAGTAAACTTTGGGGCTGGTGTGGAACAGGGATGTGCAGCCCTGTCATACTCCTGAGATTTCATATAAAAATGATTAAAATAATACAAAGTAGATATTTATAACTTATAAACATCTTCTTTGTTTACTGTAATCATTTTTATAGTTAACACTCACCAGCTTTTTGGAGTTCCCTGGGATTGCAGGGAGACGAGAGATGAGGCAGCAACAGCTCAGCCTCGCTTCTGCATAGTCAGACACTGCTTGCAGAGCTGGGGGCGGGGCCACACCACGGGCATTAAACTGCTCAGAAAGAGAGCTAATAGAGTCTTGCCTCTGAGTATGTGGGGCGTGTCTTGAGCAGTGATGGACACCTTGGATGTGTCATGTGACCAGGAAGTGCACGGCAGTATTTAGAGATCGGAGCTCACTCAGCTCAGTCGGCAGCATCAAGAGGAGACACAGTGATGCAGGTAGGAGAATCAATGGACACTGAAGCTTAGGGTAATGAGGGGAGAGTTATAGTGAGTAAAGGGTGGGACAGGCTCCCAGCACTCAGACCTATCTCCATGTGTGCCTCCCCAGCCATTAACCTCACCGCATGTCACTGGTGTGGAATGAATATTACAGTTGCCATAGCGAAACTTGCATTAGTTTGTTTTGCGCATGCACAGAACAGCGGGTCGACGCATATGCGCCTGTGCAGATATGATTGATTGTGACAATTACACCAGGATAGTTGGAATGGGATGAGATGGCAACATTCTAATGTGGACTCTAAGGGCAACCGTGAGCACAAGTAGTTGTAAAAGCAGACGCATATGAAAAAGCCATATTACTTGTGGCTGCTCAGGGGGCAAGTGAAAATGGTGGCTGATGATAATGGTTGTCAGCATTCGTGGGCCGCTTGTGATTGGCTGTTTGTGAATGTTTTATAGACACCGATTGGTGAGGTCTTCGCCTCTCTAGCATAGATTACAGAGTTTTTGTAGTTTAATTGATGCCTAATAGTAAATGCATTTGTTGCACATAACAGCATTGGTTTACAATATGGCCGCAATTGGGACTTTTGTTTTTGCAAAATGCGCTTGTGGTAAACTAGATGCATTTGCTTCCGTTGCAGGCTATAACGAACCATCAGATGTGGGTGGAAGCAAGCTTCTTGTGCGCGTAATATAGGCTCCATATTCGGCATTAGGCTAAGATTCCATTGAAGGAGGTTGGCTCAGTACAGTTTATACATGTAGAGATATAATAAATGTCATTAATATAGCACATCTTTTATATTGCAAGCTCTCGCGAGGAGAGCGCCCTCTTTCCTTTTGTTTCATTCAGCCAATGAGTATAACCATTCCTTCCAATGTGATTATGTATAAATGTATTGTTGCTTTGCTCTGTATATTTGCTGTGTGCGGCACTGTAAAATTTGTGGCACCTTATAAATAAACGCTAATCATCATTTTAAAGATGAATACACGTTCTACTTTTAGATCCTGTTGTACGGTTATTTTATAGAGAGCGAGCAACTTTCCCCCCCCTATAAGCAGGAGATTGTGTCAGAAAATGAGAATACGCCATCGCCGAGGCTGAGAGTACTCATAGCTGTCTAGCGTAGTGTAAACTATGTACTACTTCCACACTGACACTCAGCAGCCTGCTCCAGCTCCAGTCTCCTATCCCCTGGGCTTTACAGGAAGGGAGGGGGGGGAGGGAACCATGCATCCAGTCTCAGCTGCCTGCTCTCACTTTCCCTTTAAATAAAGGTCCGGCCTCCTGCAACTGACACAGTTTCCCTTCCCCAGCCAATCAGGGCCCGAGCCGAGGCCTCTGTTTGCTACAAGTTTCCCATTGCTAGAAGGCAGAGCTGCAGACAGAGGGGCAGTGTGTGTGTGTGAGAGTGTGTGTGTGTGATAGGAGCGTGCATGGGTGAGGGGAAAGAGGTATGGGGAGCCTTGCACTACACACAGGGCAGGAGAGGCACCTACCATGAACTGAGGCCAGGGCTCCTGCCCTCTGAACACGAACACCGAGCCCATTACAGAGCTCCGCAACTTTGTTGCTTTTTCTATTTTTTTTCAAAAACTAACAGAACTTTTTTTTTTTTGTCATTTTTTCTTTTTTTTTTTTTAAAGTAAAAAAAACAAAAGAAGGGATTTTGTTTCTGCGTACGAATCAGGGAAAAACAAAAAAAGACTTAACGTGCCTAAAAGAAAGAAAGGAAAAAAAAAAAGATTACACGCCTGGCGTTTTTACAGCCCATATAGTTCCTTTCAGCCTTCCTCCTGTGTTAGCAGATTTGCGTGTGAGTGTGCTGTGTGTGTGTGTTGTGTTGTGTTAATGCGTCTTTAACCTATTCCTGGTCCTCCGGATTTGTACAATGCTGAAGGTTTTAACTAAGAAGCTGAGGAACCAGAGTTTGAGTGAGATTCAGCCCTATCAACTAAAGGTAAAGGAAAAAATAAATGTCAACTTTTTAAAAAAATATTTTTTATTTATTTTATTTTTTTAACGTTCTCTTGACGGTGCTGTCTTAGTAAATACTGCGTGTGTGCAAGTGTGCGTGTGTGGACTGAAAATCTCCTTGCTGTGCCATCATCCAGCTGTAATCAGCTGCTTTTCTGATCATCTGCTGAGTGCATTGCATTATTAATTCTGGGATATAATACCTCAGAGCCAGGGCAAGGGCTGGAAGCCCTGGGTCGCATGGTGAAAGAGGCCTGCGTGCTCTCGGCTGCTTTACAGTAAGCTTTCAGGATATTGCAAGACTGTGCAGGCCTCTCTAAGATCCTTTCCAGCTTAGATATTCTGCCTTCAATGCAAATCCCCCTAGTAGGCATGCATGGCCAAAAGTGAGCTTTCATGTTTGGTGCAGGACTGGAAATAAAAATAAAAAAAGTTTTATATGTCTTTCTAAAGAAGATATTTAACATACGTTAATGTTAAACTGTGACTAAATAAAGTAGAACTATTGTCTAACACTTTGCAACGGTATTCATTTTATTTCTTTCAGCTAATTGAATGCAACTGTATGTAACAATATGATGGGGGGGGTTAATTTGCTACTATTTGTTTGGAGAATATAACTGCTTTCCTCGTGTGTGTGTGCAAAAAAAATATACAATAATATATGGTTAATTGTGATGTGAAATTTAAAAGTTTTCAACACCAGGGGGCGCCTGGCTCTCAATAAGGAGGTAGGGGTCTTTCTTTCTCAATAGGTGTCTCACTTTAAGCAGGGATCATTCCAGGCTCTGTTAGGGGAAGGCAAAGAACTAATGAGAGAGAATCTCCAGGAATATCGCACGTAAGGAGCCCAAAGAAAGGTTTAAAGTGAAAGAGAGTATATATAATATATATATATATATATATATATATATATATATATATATATATATAGATATATATAATTTATTTTTTTTCACTTGACCTCTTTGCTGCTGGAGGTTGGATACGATTTTATTTTTGGACCCAAAAATCGGCACCGGTGTCTATTGGGTGTTTATTGGACCACAAGCTAACATCTGTTATTTTAACTTATTTGCAAATCTAAAAACGACATTTGCAGGAGCTAAGCAGGCCTGCATGTATATTGAGATGGGACGTGAGTAATGGGGTCTCTTTCCCCTATGCACACTATATTTCCCGTCAGCCAACCTATTGAAAGACAGTGTAAGGAACTGTTCTGGGATAACAAATCCCAATAAGGCTCACTTTAGGGAAGGTGCATGAACGCTTTATACAGATGCGAAAACAAAGTCTGACTTCTATGGGGTGAGATTGGGGAAGGCACACTTGGGAGGGAGATAGTTGGGGCCAGCGTTTTGCAGGGGACAAGGCAGCACTTTTCTCAGCACTAGGACTGGATATGCACCCAGAAGGTGTCGGTAAATGCTTGGAGAGGTTAGTGGAGTGTCACATCAGGGTACGGCAGTGACCCTGACGTTACACAGACTTTTATGAATTTTACATATTGTATCGACTTTAAAACCTTGAAACGCTTTCTCTGCGGGTGACCTCTGTCCCAGTTATCTGCTGCAAGCGTTTCCTGACCATATGTCCACTGTTTGCTTATGCAAACCTGTAACAATTGTGACACAAATGATATAATTCACTACTGAGCATAGGGCCTAACCAGTCACAGGCTGCCCTCCCCTGTGGGACTGCGATACGGCCACCCACAGGGTATATCATGAGTAAAACTCTTTGGAATGGATACAGTAGTTGTTGCTGACAGAATGATCACATTTTATTTGACATCATTCAGGGTTATGGACAGAAGTGATGATCCGGTAGAGTTTGCTTTACACAAACACATAAATACAGTCGGGATTTCCATTATATTTGGGTGCCAGTTGGCATCGGAGTCTCAGTCTTGGATATTAGCTGAATTCTCTGGATTGTGCTCTGCAGGAAAGTTCCCATTTACAGAAACACAGATCTAATAATTCCCACCACAATAAAAAGTCACATAACATGTTTTGATAAGCACCGCGAGTGTGTGTGTTTGCAGGGCCGTTGAGACAGCCAAGAGGCTCGGGTTCTTAAAAGGGTGTGGCCAAATCCCGAAGGTATGGCGATGCCCCCCCGTTAATCAATAACTGTGCCCCCCAGCCCTCTTGGTGCCCCTGTGTGTGTGTCTGGGGATTTCAAAAGCCAGCAATCTTTTGTAATGGGACCCATACGTCTAGCCTGTACCGGGGCACCCCTGTTTTGCCAACGCCACAGTCAGGGGGGGGGGGGGGAGAAATCCAACATGTTGAACAATGTCGAATCACTGATTCTGACCTGAAAATGGTTGGAATTGGTGAGTCAGGGTTTTAACGTGTTGAATTTCTGGCGATCATCGATTTCCCCTGATCAGCGTCGGCAGAATCGCGCAGTAGATGTATGGCCTGTATTATTTTTATAAAGTAATAACTCCTTGCATTACATGGAGCATGTAAGACATACTGTATCTACTTTTTATATACTGTAATCCAAAAAGTCCTGGAAGGGGTATGTGCAAGACGGAGGTGTAGGAGTGGGGTGCATCCAATAGAACCCCTGTAGCCCCTCCCCACAAGGAAATGCAGTGAGTCGCAGGACTATGATGACCCAGTTTACTGTGAAACGCGTCATGACTGCTCATGGCAAATTAATTGAAGAGGCAGGACCATGTGGGTTGGTGGAGAGTATGCAAATAGGTCTCATTCCCACTGGCATGGGCATAACTACTATAGGTGTAAGGGGTGCAGCTGCTATGGGGCCCAACTTCCTTGTCAAAGTTACATGTGTTATATATAATTTTTCACCATTGGGTGGTACATAGGGGCCCTTATAAACTTCTGCTATGGGCCCTTGACATACCTAGTTACACCCTTGTCCACTGGCATTTATCACATGCATTTTACCAGAGTTTTTAACACTAGTCAGTGATTAAAATTTTTTATTTAATTTATGAGCAATTAACAATTTTTCTTTTTATAAAAACCTGTTTTAATAAAATACTGCACTTATTTATATAGCGCACACATGTTCCTCAGTGTGTTTCAGAGAGTATGTCAGTCCCAGTGGAGCTTACAATCTATGGGGGTCATTCAGACCCGCTCGCGAGCAAATGACGCTCACAAGCGGGTCGATGTTTGCAGAATACGCATGCGCACAACGGAGGGAACTCCGTCGTGCGCATGCGCGAGACCCGGCGAGAAATACGACAACAAATACGTCGCTCGGGGTCTCGCACCAAAGGGGGCGTGCTGTCGATGGTGAGTGACAGCATGCCCCCTTTGGTGGGCGTGCCGGGGGCGTGGCGGCCAGACAGAGGCGTTCCCATGGGAACGCATACCGTCTGAGTCCGGCCCCACTGACATCAGTAATCACTCCTGGGCTTGCGGCAGCGAGACCCTACCGCAGGGTCTTGTCACAAGCCCGATGGTCGCGATGGTCAAAGACCATCGCGACCATCTTTTTGGCCGCTCGCATATGCTGTGGGTGGTCACCCACAGCTATGCGAGCGGCCAGGAGGTCGCTCCATTTTCAGGCAGGAGTGCAAATTCAGAGCGAGCGCTCTGGTCAGAGCGTTCAGCTCTGAATCAGGCCCTATATTCCCTATCACATGGACACACACAGTAGGGTCAGAAGCCAAATAACCTAGTAGCGTGTTTATGGATTGTGGGAGAAAACCAGAGCACTTGAAGTAACTCACCCAAACTTGGGGAGTACAAAATGTATTATTTATTATTTATTAACAGTTTCTTATATAGCACAGCATATTCCGTTGCGCTTTACAATTGTAAACATTAATAGAACAAAACTGGGTAATAACAGACAGATATATAGGTAGGAAGGCCCTATCCACATCGTCCATTGGTCAGGAGTTGAACTCATGACTTCAGCGCTGTGAAGCAGTAATGCGCGGGGGGAGGGATTCAATTACCAGTGGTAAATAACCGCTGGATAATTGTTCCCACTGGGCTATTGAATTAGCACTGAACTGCAGCTGCTGACAGCTATTATCGTGGATTTTATTTTGGGACCTCAGCAGGTTCTGAGAAAAAATCCACGAAAATAGCCTGTTCTCGTAATGATGACAGCGAAAACACATTGGGCGGGATGTACTAAAGGAAAAATGCGGTTAAAACCCATTTTCAGGTTTTTTTTACCGCATTTCCATATGTACTAAGCCCTGGCCACCCTTTAGAAGCCTATGGGCTTCTTACCGCACCCCGCTCCCGACGGTTCGCCGCCGCCTCACTACCCCGACGTCGCCCAGTGCTGGCCCCCACTCACCTGCACTCTATTGTCGCAGGTCTGCGCTCCTCCTGGGTCATCCGCCTCCTCCTCCTAACCTTTCGGGTGAAGGGAGGAGGAGGAGCCCGGGGCTTCCTGCACATGTGACCAGCAGGAAGCTCCCGGGGTTGGAGGGGACGGGGTCCCACGGAGACCCCGTCACCCGGCGTCGGCTATTACGCAAAGGGCAGCCATTATCGCAAGATCTGTCCTTTGCGATACTAATGGCATATGTTAGTACATATACGATTAGTAAGGTTGCGGTGACTGGCGGAATGGTCACCGCAACCTTAGTACATCCCGCCCATAAGTCAGTGAGCTTATCACGGATTCTATGTGTTTTCGTGCAAATCCCTATATTTTTTGGCATGAGAAAAACGGGATCTAATTGAATTGTGCGCTAAAAAAAAACGGTGAAAGGATAATTAAAAGCAAATGCAAAAAAAACCTCTTTTACTGGTGCGAAAAATTATTGGGGCTAATTGAATTCTCCCCTGACTCTCATACTTGCCCACTCTGGGGTTCTCCTTTCCGGGAGAACCCACAGAGAGGAGATGTAGATGACCACTTTGATGGCTAGGCTGGGCTCTTTACGTCATTAGACCATGTCTCCATTGTAGTAAAATGCTGCGAATTGCTGTGATGCGCGTCACTTTAGCCCTGCCCCCTTCCTATGGACCTGCAATTCCTATTATATTATCTCCCCATCCTGCCCGCGTCAGATCCACCCACATTTCCAGGGGTGCAGAGTACTGCCTGAAATATTGTGAGCCTCTCGCACCTTCCTGGTGAGTAGGTAAGTTTTACCTATAGTACTACAAAAGCCGTGCTGTCCATATTTGATCTGTGGAACATTTTTAATGAGGGGATTGATGAACCTATGCCAGCTTCTCTCAAAGGCCTCATTTATCAAAGCGTTTTATCATACGCAACAAGTTTTAAAACTTATTGCAAATAAATGGAGCTCAAGCCAATCAGCTCCCAACTGTCATTTTTCAAAAAGATGACACGTAGGACCTGATTGGCTGGAGCACCGTTATCATACACAATGAGTTTTAAAACCCGTTGCATGTGATAATTCTTGTGGATAAATGGGCCCTAAATTGTGGATTAAACTCATTACTGAGCTGGGGCCTAATGATTATAGTCTTAGGGGGAGATGTATCAAGCCTTGGAGAGATAAATACCCAATCAGTCAGCATCTAACTGTCATGTTACAGGCTGTTTTTGAAAAATGACAGTTAAGAGCTGATTGACTGATACTTTATCTATCACCATCTCTGTACAAGCTTCGATACATCTGTCGCTTACAATGAATAAGTAGGTAATAACTGTTATACAGTAGGTGGACCTATTTGTCAGGCTGCCACATAGACTAAATACTAAAAATAAACAAATAAAATCTTAGGCCCTGATTCAGAGCCGGACGCTCTGACCAGAGCGCTCGCTCTGAATCAGGGCCCACCTCCATAAATATGGAGCGTCCTCCTGGACGCTCGTATAGCTGTGGGTCACCACCCACAGCATATACGAGCGTGCAGGATGATGGCCGCGATGGTTTTGACCATCGCGACCATCGCCACTGCGAGCAGAAGCCTGCAGAAGCCTCCTTGGTTGAGTTTCTCAACCGCAAGGCCCGGAGTGATTTTGGCTCTATCAGAGCCAAAATCACTCCCACTGACATCACTAGTGATGTCAGTGGGGCCGGCTTCTGATGGTAGGCGTTCCCTTGGGAACGCCTCCGTCTGGGAGGCACGCCCCCGGCACGCCCACCAAAGGGGGCGTGCTGTCAATCAACATCGACAGCACGCCCCCTTTGATCAGACACTACGAGTGAAGGAAAGTCCTTCGCTCGTCGCGTCTCGCGCATGCGCACGACGGAGATCCGTCCGTCGTGTGCATGCGCAGTGCAGACCATCGACCCACTTGCGAGCGGACAGCCGCTCGCGAGTGGGTCTGAATCAGGCCCTTAATTCTCTAACGGCTCAAATATCCCTGCAGTGGTCCCCAGCCTCCCCCTTGTCAATTTATGGCTGCTAATGACACGTAGCAAAAATTCCAAAAAAACAGAAAAACTGTAACATTAAGATTCTTTATTCATTTTTATATTTACTAAATGTGAGTGTGGATGGACTTGTTAGGGAGTCATCCCGATTTTGTGCTTTAATGGCGATACGATGACATACGGTTATGTACTGTGATACATTTACACCACTGTAGCTGTTGGCTTGCAAGAAATTGGTTATTTTAATGTCTCATCATAACGTAGATGATATTTCAAAGAACTGAGGTATCGCGGCGGCCTATGGCTTCACAATTTGTGTTTAAAACAAAGTTCCATTGTGTCTTGGAATAGTAACCTACGACGACATGTTGAAATGTAGGAGAGAGAGTGCAGGACCTCTGGTTCTCACATACGATAAAAGGCCATTCACAATCCGCCCGTTGTTTATGACAGAATTCTCTGTTAAGAGTCCAGTGAGTTAGATAAAAAAACAAAAACATCTTTGTGAGGACAGTTACGGCGCTACTTGTGTAGTAAGGCAATCCTTGGAAAAGTTTTTGATTTGATAGTTATAGAGGCCTGATCCTGCCTGTCGCACGCACAGCGACCACAAATGCGATCGCCCAAGGCAGTCATGTTCACTACTGTATGCTAATCCCAGTCTCCATACGGCTTCATCCCGACGCTAAGTATTGGGGTTATGGGGAGGGTTAGGCACTAGGGGGCAGGTTAGGCACTAAGGGGAGATGGTTAGATTTAGGGTGCGCGGGGGGTTAGGTACTAGGGGGGAGGGTTATGTGTAGGCAATGGGGAGAGAGGGGTAGGGAGAGAGGGGGAGGGTTAGGATACATGGAATACATGCCGGCTTTTAGTCTGCCCCCCCTGGGAGAAGCCTGGGGAGAGGCATCAGTCAGGCAGTGAAGGGGGCGGGGCCGGACCATTCGCCGGACCAAATGATGCGATTTTAATAAAATAGTGTAATTAAGCCCCGCCCCTAATGACGGACCACGGATGTCAGGTAAGTTTCTCCCCATTCTGCTCCACTAGGAAGTGGGCGGGATGTGGGAGTGGGCCTACACTGCCGGGGGTGCGGGGGGTTACCCGAAAAAAAACGGAAGCCTTCTGAAACTTTCAGGAGTGTAGGCATATATGATTCAGGGGTATCAGTATGTTAACCCTGTCGGGATTCTGACCACTGGGATCCCGCGTGTCGGCATCCCGTACCCAACCCCATACAATTAGTAAGTAATAACAATATGGATATGACAAAGGCATATAAATAAATTGTCTCAAAAATGGCGCTAATCCAGTTTTACATATAAATATCACCAAATATACAAAGTGTGGAACCCAAAAGTAAAGTTACTTGGATGGTAACGTTGGCTTACTCTGTGGTTTTGATACAGCATCAGCCCATAAGACACGAGGGCTCCGTTTGCAGGCTCAGAGACCAGGGGGAGGTCTGGGTCTGTGTATTTGATCAGCCTCCATCTAACAAAGCATGTAGACTGTTACAGGAAATTCTTGCACATTATCTCTATACAGAACAGCATTTATTCATTCGGAAAAAAAAAAAAAAAAGTCTGTATTTGCAATGATAAATCTCGTATTCCCAGCTGTGCATTCTAGGCCTGTTCCAGTAACGCCTACAGTACTTAGGATTTGTGTGAATAGTTTTTCTTAAGGGCTTGAGTCTGTGTGCAGGATACAAGAGATTACCCAAAATCGTCCCCGCTCTCAGCCATGTCACCAGCAGCGAGGTGCGATTCCAAGGCCGCCAGTATAATCTGAGGTAAGAATGGAACGGGACAATAAGAGGTATAGGGCTCTATTTACTACAATCCGCATTTTGAATGCAGATTGTAGTGTGATATTACCGACTTACTAAAAATCCCTTGCAGGGACAAAGCTTGCGGTAAAGTTCTGCGCAGCGCCGTTTCCTGAAAATCTTTTTTTTTTTTTCGAAGGGGGCGTGGCCACACCTGCCGCGATTAGGCCATACCCCCTGTTGCCCGGGCCCGCTGCGGCTCTTGGCGGGCCTGATTACAATGATGGGAAATGCGATCTGATTACTAAAAATAAGTGATAATTAGGGGTTGGAGTAGAATTTTACGAATTCTACTCCAATTGCCCTTTAGTAACTTTAGGTGAAACTAAAATAATTTGAAAAGGGTGTGAAAACACCCTTTTTTCACTTTATTTTAGTAAAAATAATGATAATAAATAGAGCCCTAAGGAGAATGCCCAATTTACATCACTCATTAGGACTTCTCTATAAATGTACATACAGATTACAGACACTGGAGGTTGCCATTTTGTAAGCTTTGAGAATGCAATTTATCCTTCCATTAGGAACGCCATGCCTCATATTGATATCTTTAGTTACTAACTTAGGTCCACAAAATTCCTGCACCAGTAGGTTACATAATTGACCAAGAGGCATATTTATCAAACAGTAATTGCAGGATAACCAATGAAAATTGCTGTTTTTTTTTAAATATTCCACAGATACTAAGGATCCTAGAATTTATGTATGGAGGACTGCAGTAGATCCCCCATTTTCAATCCCAAAAGCAGCCCCCGTAGTTAAAATGCTGAATTAGCCAAGCACTCTAATGTGGTTACTAACGGCCATCTTGAGGAGACGTTAGCCATTTTAGCCTACGTGCTACATTCTGCAACGTTTACCGGGCCCTCCCCAGCAATGGTGTTTTAAGAAAGGAGAGGGCCCGTGTGCAGGCTCCGTGTGGTCCACCTCCTTTCTGGCAGCACAGTACACTCTGGATTGCTGCCAGAGTCTGCTGCGCATTTGCAGGTCTCCAGGAAAATGGCGACTGCGCCCTATTCCTGGGGACATCTCAAGTGCACATGCGCAAGTCACAGAGAAAATGGCCGCCGCTCCATTATACCCCGTGCGCACCCTGCACCCATTATAGATATGCCATTGATAATGACCCTTAGCCCGCAAGCCAAATATAGGTGCCACAGGGGCAGAGATGATGCTACCCCATAGGAATACTTGCTGACATCATGGCAGGGGTTTCCTGGGGAGGAAGCACCATCAAGTTAACCGTCCCACCCAAATCTCTTTCGTGAAGTGGACGCACAGCATGCTGTAGCGCCAGTTTTCCAGTAGACTTGCCTGTGACCCTAGGCCCGGAGTCCAGTGTGGCAGTTTTGCTAGCACACCCCTATTTACGGCCCTGAGAATGACCAATACCATAATCCCCGATTAGAAATTTCAACCACAAACTGACTGCACTCTAAACCACACCCACTGTAAGATGCAAAAAACCAGGACTGCTATGGCGTCTGAGAGCTACACACAACAGAGGCAGTCATTTGTAGGCGGAACCTCCACCGAACCAAAATTCACAAGGCATCATTGAAGCATATAGGGGCCTATTCATCAACACTAAAATAACGTTTTTAAGGACATTTTCCTTAAATAACGTTATTTTGGTATTCATGAACAGACTTAGCACAGGAGATATCACAGATATCTCCTTGCTAAGTTCCCCTGCGTTAATTTCCACACTCCCCATACATTAGTATGGGGATGTGGAAATTGTGGTATTCATCAAATTCCGAAAATTATCAATTTTCGGAAAATTTGATGCAGTTACTATTCGCCACTGTGAGGTGGCGAATAGCAGAATCGACTTACCTGTATCCGCGTGTGCAGGTCCCCCGACGAGTCCCTCTGGCGCTCTGCTCCATCCTCAGGCTCCGGAGGCTGGTCGGACATGTGTGCTCCCCAGCAGAGCACAAGAAAGTTTTTGTTTTCTAATCTGTCATGTGGTCTGCTGGGAAACCACATGACAGACCATCAGGACGGAGCCGGAGGCTGCTGCGCGGACAGGTAAGTCAGGGGGGGGGGGGGGGTCGGGGGGGTACACAAACTTAATGCATCTGTAGGCAGTGCTGCGCATGCGCTGGTTTTACAGATGTAACAGCGCATGTGCAGCACTGTTTCCAGAAGCGATAAGGTAGTGTAGGCAGGGAAAAGTATCTATTTCCCGAAAAGCTGTCATCGCAAAAATGACAGCTTTTCGGAATAGATACTTATGGAGAGGTGGAATGATGAATTCCACCTATAATTAGCTAGAACTCCATGAGAGTTCTAAAGCTAATTATCTCCAGAGAATTTTTAGGTTTAATGAATAGGCCCCTAAGACTTTATTCATGAGGCACTGATTGATGAATATTGGGTCCACCCACAATTTTTTTTTTTAAATAAATGTGATCTGTTGCTTTAAGTTCAGGATTTCCAGTATGAAATCTCCCCAATCTAATGGCCAAAAAATTTAAACCAGCATGCAGAACCTTTGTGTAAACCTTTGTGTAAATATTGGGATTTTACCTGACATGAAGTATATGATGAAGGATGGCAGGGAAAAATGTAACTTGTGTTGTGATCCTGAAAAATATGGCTTTTAATACAATGTACCCATTGTTATTTTGCCAGCGTTGACTGTTGAATGACCCCACTGAAATGCTGTGACCTGGCTGCCTACCTCTGACAGGCGTATGATCCATTCTGTGCACGAAACCATTATAGTGATGGTAAGGGGACAGGTGGACTCGTTTTATATAAGCAGCCCGCGTGCACAGCTGCTGAGGAGGACAATGCATACCTGCCTCAAATAGCTTACCATTTAATTACGCTACCGGAGGCCACGGGAGATAAGTGCGGTTTATCCAAGGTCGTAGGGATTAGTGGTGAAATTGGATAGTGACTGTCTCTGTCCCTCTTCCCTGCTGGAGCAACCGAGGGGGCCCCAGTTACTAGGAGGGTCACATACAGGCTCTCCGAACTCTCGGCCTGAATGTGGCTGCAAAGGGGTTAAACATTTTCCATTTTTAAATCTCACCTTTCACATGACAAAATATGGTGAATCACACCCAACAACAATCCAGAGGCGCCAAACTGACAGCCACCCCATAATGCATTTAACTCATAGTTAGCTACTCTCCTGGAAGGTCATGAATTAGTGGGAAGCCTGCTGAGACAAGACAATTAACCCCAATGGGTGCTTACCTGCCTGCAAGGTGGGCAAGAGCACGCCATGACTGTGACAACAGCTGGCATCTAGTGGCCTTATCCACCTTGGCTGCCGACTTAGGTCACACGGATGGGATGTCTAAAAAGGAAGCAAGTACAGCTTGTCAGGGTGTCTTTAGTAGCAAAGTTTAGCACGCATGGACAATCTGATAGCAGAGCAGTGATAGTGTGATTTCTGGGGGAGGCAAGAGGTAAAATGATGCTTTAAAAGGAGATAAAGATGTGTAGTACAATAGGTAAAAATTGGCAATACCATAACAAGGCGGCAGAGTGTCACCGCCTCTGGGAAGTATAGCACTGCCCGGTGTGTCCTAAGGACTCTCTGGGCAGTTCTATATGCTGGAGGGGGCCTGCCCGGGGCATCTGCAGTAGTGCTACAGGTTGCCATGCCAGGCACTCTGCAAACCACATGCAGGTGCCATGGGACAGTGACGGTGCCACCCCCAGGGCTCTGCACACACCCCTAGATATGGCCCTGAGAATCAGATCTAATGTTAAAAAGTACTAATTGGGTATTAAAATTAATTAAAGATCTCATATGTGGGATTGCAGGTGTAGTCGCCTACCCGGCTGAGTCTGTGATAGTAGCCCAGAGTGGTGAGAGTTAACCTACCGTTTCGCATGGCCAGTCTGAGGAGATATGCGCTTTTGTGGGTGTGTGGTGTAGAACTGAAAGAACGACTTGGGATTTCAGTTCTACTACTGTTAAAAGAAATAATAATAAAAACTTAAACTGTAAAATATAGATAAAAATTGAGAAGTAAAAACTATATACGAAACATTGGCTTTTAGTCCTTAATGTAATGCGCTATCTCAGGTGGAAACACACATGCACAGATCCTTGGGAAAATGGCCGTCACACCATTTTCCCGGTGATTTCTGCTGCCACTGTGAGACTACGGAGAGGTAATTAGTATAAAACATGGGTGCAGGCCACCCTGGGGCATGTGTTAACTGTACATTCTGCAGCCATTATAGATAGAAGCACTGCATTTCACCCTGTAATATACCCTGTAATACACTTGATTATCCTCAATGTCTAGTGTTGCTGAAAGTTCTGTCACTATTTTTAAATCAAAGTTTATTACCTCCTGAACTGTCAAAATGGCTACCAGCAGTGGTGTACCTATACTGGCAGTTCACGCATTAGTTCTTGCATTAGCAAAAGGTAGTAAATCTAGTTTCCGCGGCTGCCCATAGCTACAACCATTTTGCGTGTGATTCAGATTAGGCCCAGGTGTTGTAAATTAGCAAAAACAAAATAGTGATAGGTCGGCCCTAACTATTTACACATCCACAATTGAAGGACAGACCTGAGAACCGCGTGAGACGTTATACGGAATATGGAATGTGGGAGCTGCTGCTGACATGCATTACATAACCGAATACAAAGATCTGACTGAAAAAATGTATTACTGATAAGGAAATCTATATTGTCATCAGGAAGAAATGTGAACTGGCCTATTGTCTAGCGATGACATGTAAACCCAGCTAGGAATGTAGTGCTGAACAATGGTATCTTGCAATATAAATACGTATCGGTGACTCAGGTCTGTGGAGGAGGCAGCCATCTTGTGATATGAACTTAAAATATACTTGGACAATTTTTGGGCTAAGGGACAAATGTGGTGTGTGTGTGTGTGTGTATGTGTGTCACAACACCATTCGTGTCATCATGGCTCCAATTCATATCATCGCACAGTGGGAGCAGAGCAGTAAAGATGTGACAAGATTTGCATCAAATGGAGGCTCCACCACTTCAGAATAATGTGGAGTGCGATCTGGAAGAGTCGTCTACCCTGCTGGTAGTCCCCCGTCCCCCCCCTCTTCCCCGGGCATCTTGGAGGCAAGGTTGAACTAATGGGAATGCAGCTTATCAAGGAACAAATAGCAAAATCACAGGAGGAGTGGTGGTGGCAGCCATTTTATGCCTTGAACCAATATTCTTGAACGCTGCCTATGAGTTTACAAGATACTAGTGAGGACATTGAGGCCCTTCACGCTTGAGTCTGCCTCATAAGAATTCCTATAGAGCATGTACACACTGATTGATCATACATGTACCATATGTTATGTCCGGCATTTTACCTGCCCGGCAGCTGAGCGGACCAGACCGGTAAGCGAGGGGAGGACACACTGAGGACCTTTCAAACTCTTGCTATGAGGCCCACAAATCTCTAGTAACGCATTTTAGGGTGCGGTCTCACGGTTCAATGAGCATTTGCTCAGCTAGAAAAGGGCAAGAAGAAATGGAGGAGGGGGGGGGGGGGATTCTCTTCACACAACTCCGATTTAAGTTCAGTAAAAGTACCAGGAAGAAGGGATTTTGGGATTCAAGGATTGCGCGCCAACATTTAAAGTGTCTTGGACCGATTCTGAGATGGACGCACGTCGCTCTGTGGATGGATCTCCTGGATTTCAGCATACTGCGCACGTGCCGAAGAAGTCGGCTGCGCATGATACAGATCAGGTGTCCGCATACGGCAGAGGGCCTGATTCAGCTTAGGGCGGAATTGCAAAGCGGCAAGCAGGGATTTTGTGCAGCATCACGCCTCCTGCGTGCATTACGGATCCGAGCTGGGTTGCATAACGCAGCATCGGATAATCTGCGAGAACATTGGCCGGCAAAGTGACCCATGGGGGTCACACGGGCCGGCCGCCGCAGATGAGAGAAAGAGGCTAGGAAATCTACGACGGAGATCCCGGCCTCTTCTCTCCCCCCCCAGCGGCGGTGACATGCCTTCGTTTCGGTAAATGGAGGACGTTGCTACCCCCTCCCCGCCCACAAATGGCAGCAGACAGTCAATCACTGACAGTCTGCGCGCGAACACGCAGAACCCTTACTGAACATGCACAGTAGGGGTCCCGCGTCTGCGCAGATTCTAGACCATCACTGTTGAATAAGGCGTTGAGACTGCTAGTGTATGTGGATAGATCCGTCCACTGATGGACAACACTTTCTGTCAGATGGGCTTTTCTGGGTGGTAGCTGTTCGTGGGAGTGTTGTGGGTGCAAGGGCCAACTTCAGTGTTCATTAGCCCCCACTAGTAAAAATGCCCCATAGGGCCTGAAACAGAGATGGACGCTATAGCGCAGACACAAAGCCGCAGGAGGTGTCTTAAGTAAAAAGTTGCCCACTGTTGGCTCCTCTTATTCGTTGCGGCACCAAAGACGCAGCATCGGATCAACTGCGTGACCGCCAGACCCTCAGATTACTCAGGATGTCCGGAAAAATCACACTCATTGGGCCAGTGATACTGCATCCAAGGACGCAGTCACTGGCTTTGGCGCGCCCAGAAAACACCCCCGTTTTCTGGATCGCTCCCTTTTGCCACCCCCGAAAGCAAGCAGCATGCCAATCATCCTGCGGCTTTGGGGTATAGCGGCAGACGCAGAAACAGATCTGCTCGTGCGTAGTGTGGCTCGCGCCACGAGCAGATCTGCAAACATCAGAGATATAAGTATACAGTGCATCACTTTTAGGTACATCTATGGGCATAGGGCTTGATTCAGAGATGGACGCACTGGCGATACGCACGCAAATCGAGCGATTGCTTGTCAATGCCCATTCGTATAACCCACACTGGGCGCGCGCAGCGATCGCACTGTGATTTTGGACACACAGAAGAATTCATCGCACAGTGAGTGACAGGCTGTCAGCATTTGGGGGTGGTAATGGGGAGGGGTCAGAGAAACGTGGGTGTGTCTGAGGGTCTGAACGCCGTTACATGTGCGTGCATAAATTAGCCCTTGCGATCTCCCACACAGCTTGGCATGTCAGGGGAGCTGCCAAGGCTCCGGCAGGTCAGACCTGCCACAAAGGAAAGATGGCCGCTCGATGTACGTCAATGTTACTGATATTTACACAGGAAAGTGACGTCGTATGCATGTGAGAAGACAGCCGGCTGTGCTTTGGCCTGCATTAGCATATTTTCATTGCAGCGTTTCGTGCAAAATCTCAGCTGCGAACGCATTACCATCCATCTCTGAATCAGCCCAATAGTTGCCAACTGAACCTTTTTTTTTTTTTTTTTTAAGGATTGTCCCTGATAATGTCCTTATTTTTCATTATTGATCACCTGCACAACCAAGTTCATATTTTATAACTGGCCATCATTACCATCTATTCCTATTTTACAGGCTTTGGAAGTTACTGTAACATTTAATGAAAAGGGGCATTTAAAATGCAAAACAAGTGCACTGTTATCCCTTATGTACAATGACCTGATGGGTGCTATTCGGGTCTGCCAGGACCGGGTCCCACATAATTACTTGGATACACCGGCTCGGCAGCAATGTGCCCCTAGAAAATATTTTAAAATTGTCAGCATCTACAAGATAACAATCTGCGGATGAGATACAGGTGGAACTGACAGCAGTGACCGTGTACAATGGAGGCCTCCTGACAGCTGACTTGGGGAACTTGTGTCAGAGACAGACTGGCCTAAGTCTGAGAGAGATGTGCAGTCTCTGTCTATGAGTCTGTGAGCTGGCTGATGTCAGACTAATTGCTTATCTGACCAGAGCAGTGCATGGCAGCACAGCTCAGCGCCC
Organism: Taudactylus pleione; assembly: GCA_031769625.1. NCBI lineage: Eukaryota > Metazoa > Chordata > Amphibia > Anura > Myobatrachidae > Taudactylus > Taudactylus pleione. The sequence continues at coordinate 260,679 of JAUIMM010000279.1, forward strand.
CTCTGCCCATATCATATGACAAGAGAGGCCGTACCTCCCACCATCTCCTTGGAAGTGTCTGCTAAGCACCCGCACAGCTCCCTTATCTTCACGGTACAAAAATAGCTGCAGACACTGCTATGAAATGTTATCTAGTCATAAACCTGAAAGGAAAGGAGAACACGCAGATTACCACTATTATATAGACCAATTATCTTACAGAAATTTTCAGCTGTATAGTAAATGAGTACAAAAAATGAACTTTCATTCCTGCCTGGGGTATAATTAATGCTCCGCTCATACACGTTAATTGGATGTAAAACAGAACTCATGCTTATAATTTTGGGGAAGAGACACCAGAGCTCACGTTCTCATTATTGTTCAATAGATCATCAGTGAAACGCGTGGGTGTTATGGTATATATAACTCGTTCCTTTGAACATTGTAACTTTATTAAGGGGGTCAGACACCTTCAGAGCACATTTATACCTCATTCCTACATATGTTTCCTGCAACATCTTTTGCCGCCGATGCGGAAACGTGGACACGCATCACGGCATGCAACCTTACCACGCAAGCGTACCATATAGTATGCCAGGCCACGGCAGCATTCACACCATGCGATGCTATGGATCGCGGGAGCAAACAAGATGCATGTGCGCATTCGCGGGTGTTCGACTCGCAGCATGCATGCCGCGGCGGCACAGATGTAGCAGGAGGACACATCTGTATCTCATCCTTCCCCTGTGTACCGGAACAGTAGAGCATCATCCCTTTGGATGCCTGTCCTTGCTGAGATGGAATGCCCAGTCTTGCCATAGTTTCTTGTCTGCGGAACATGCAGTGGGTTAAAGCTACTTACTGACTGTCCATATGTATGTTGGACTTTCCATCCTCCCTTGACTGCCAGGATATTAATCTCGATTGCTGGGAGGTGTGACCACCATGTTCACCTGCCACCAGTTTGTATACAGCAATGTAGGGTTCTCTCTAGGGAAGTAAAAAGGGGTTGGGAGCAACCTAGCGCTTCAGAACCACTAGGCATGTCCATGGGGAGATGTCACGCCCCACTGTGGCCTGTCTGTACCCCTTGGCTAGCAGCACTACTATGACGAACAATGTTGGCTGTCATGGATCTAGACCCACGCTAGTAACATAGCTCTATTTAAAATAACTTACAAAGTGCATCATAAAACACTTTGGTTTGGCGCCAGTGTTCCTCCTGCACTTGGACAATGCACCTGAAACCTGGGATTTTTGGCAAATAGGTGTGGTTATACTGCTTGGGGTACGTGGTTGTGATGCTTGGGAGCATGAAAGTTACACAGCTGCTTCTACATTGCGCAGCAGACGTTCCGCTCTTTGTAAATGACCGTTACCATGTTTAGTCCTCGTCAAATCTTTTGCCGCCAAGTCCAGCATGTGAGGTGTTAAACTGATATGCACGCACTTAGCTGTAAATTTCCCAAGATATTAATGACCTCAGGATATGACCTGATTTATTACAACTGGCTGTTTACTCGACTGCAGCCTTTCAGGAAATGAGGGATTGGTGGGTCAGGGATGAAAGTTTAAATACTGGCTCAACTATTATTAAAATAGTTTATGCTTTACACAAAAAAGCCTTTGTGTGCTGGAACGACTGCACAGGAATAAGATGGAACATCAAATGAATTGGCTTAGGACACCAAAGAGCAAACCAAAGCGTTAAGTGTAGGATTAACTTGGGCACTGTTTTCTCCCTTGCTCATAGCTTATTAAGTTCTAGATGTTGCTTCACACTGCACTCTTCGGTGTACACTGCACTCCTGTCTTGTGCTCACTGCTTTGTAGTGCTTCCCCTTTGCCCACTGCTCACTTGTCACACTGCTCTCTCCCCTGCACACTACTGCTGCTCTCTCCTGTTACCTACTGCTCACTATTATATCCAACTGCTCTCTCCTCTGTAGCTCACTGCTCACTATGTCCCACTGCTCTCTCCTCTGTAGCTCACTGCTCACTATGTCCCACTGCTCTCTCCTCTTTTACTCACTGCTCACTATGTCCCACTGCTCTCTCCTCTGTAGCTCACTGCTCACTATGTCCCACTGCTCTCTCCTCTTTTACTCACTGCTCACTATGTCCCACTGCTCTCTCCTCTGTAGCTCACTGCTCACTTTGTCCCACTGCTCTCTTCTCTGTAGCTCACTGCTCACTATGTCCCACTGCTCTCTCCTCTGTAGCTCACTGCTCACTATGTCCCACTGCTCTCTCCTCTTTTACTCACTGCTCACTATGTCCCACTGCTCTCTCCTCTTTTACTCACTGCTCACTATGTCCCACTGCTCTCTCCTCTGTTACTCACTGCTCACTATGTCCCACTGCTCTCTCCTCTGTTACTCACTGCTCACTATGCCCCACTGCTCTCTCCTCTGTTACTCACCGCTCACTATGTCCCATTGCTCTCTCCTCTGTTACTCACTGCTCACTATGTCCCACTGCTCTCTCCTGTTACTCACTGCTCACTTTGTCCCACTACTGTTCTCTCCACTTTAACTCACCGCTCGCCTTGTTCACTGCTGCTCTCCTGTTACCTACTTCTTGTTATGTACCATTGCTCTCCTTTGTTACTCCCTGCTCACTTTGTCTCACTACTACTCTCTCCTCTGTTACTCACCACTAGCTATGTCTCACTACTTTTCTCTACATTGTTATTCACTGCCCATTTTGTCCCAATGCTGCTCTTTCTGCTGTTACTCACTGCTTGCTTTGACTCACTTCTCTCTCCTGTTGTTACTACTCGCTATGTACCACTACTATTCTCTCCACTGATACTCATTGGTCACTTTGACTTACTGCTCTGTCCTGTTACTCACTGCTCGCTTTGACTCACTGCTCTCTCCTGTTACTTACTGCTCACTTTGACCTACTGCTCTCTCCTTTGTTACTGCTCACTATGCCCCTCCACTGCTACTGTCTTCTCTGTTACTCACTGCTCACTTTGTGCATTAAAGCTCTCTTCTGTTACTCACTGCTCACTTTGACCCATTCATGTTCTCTCCTCTGTTACTCACTGCACGCTTTGTCCCAATGATGCTCTGTCCTGTTACTCACTGCTCACTTTAACCCACTGCTCTTTCCCCTGTTACTCACTGTTGACTTTGACCACTAATGCTCTCTATTTTGTTACTAATGCTCACTTTGTCCCTCTGAAGCTCTCTCCTCTGTTACTCACTGCTCTCTTTGACCATTAATGCTCTTCTTTTTGTTACTTTGTCCCTCTGAAGCTCTCTCCTCTGTTAGTCATTGCTTGCTTTGTCCCACTACTCTGTCTTTCTGCTCTTTCCTATGTTGTTCACTGCATGCTTTGTCCCATCGCTCTGCTAGGTTACTCACTGCTCTCTTTGTCCCACTGCTCTCTCCTCTTACTGCTCTCTTTGTCCCACGGCTCTCTCCTCTCACTGCTCACTTTGTCCCACTGCTCTCTCCTCTCACTGCTCACTTTGTCCCACTGCTCTCTCCTCTTACTGCTCACTTTGTCTCACTGCTCTCTTTGTCCCACTGCTCTCTCCTCTCACTGCTCACTTTGTCTCACTGCTCTCTCTGCACACTTCTTCTTAAAATGGGCCTAAATCAAGATGGTGTAATTTTGTGGCCAGAATGTAGATGTAGACCAAAATCACAGACTTGCATGTGTGTTTAGAGTTGCACATACCTTATGAGTGTATAAATGTGCCTGGGTTGGTTAATGCAAAGGGGGACAAGAGTGAAAAATTGGTCCCAGAAACAATAGTCTAGTTGTCCCTGCATATAAATAGATGTGGAGGGTCACATTTTTTATTTTTTTTGCTATCCCAATTTTGCAATGGGATTTCAGCCCTGTACTGACTGGGCTGTGGCTGGTTTCACATTATGATAGGAGGACCCACACACTGAGGGTCTCTCTGCTATAATTTGACCAGCATAGCTTTTTCAGGGGGTTGGTGTTTTTTATTTTAGTTATTTTAAGACTGTATCTGTTGCGGTCATCAACAATACCTTCAGAACCCATAATAGATATGCCCTTTATAATACACAGTCTTAAGGGTTTATTTATGAAACATTGGGTGCTTAGATGAAAATATTTAAAAAGGCAATGCTTTTACTAGCAAGGCACGGCTAGTAAAAACATTGCCCTTTTAAATATTGGGCATTAAACATGATCAGAAGCATCTGGTTGGCTTGCTTTGTAATTAAACCCCTTAGGTTCTTCTCCAATGGTTGTGTATGTTTCTGCTGTACTCAGCTTGCATGCCCCTGAAATGCCTTTTCAATCTTAAATTGCCGCAAAAGCAAAATACTCAAGACACATTGCGATTACGGTCTCACATAGGATCCCATCACAAAGTGACTGGCAGGTTGTCAGTGTTTGGGGGTGGTAACGGGGAGTGGCCAGAAAAACGCAAGCGCGCCTGTCCGTTTAAACGCCATTACATGGCCATTCATAAATTAGCCACTGCGATTGCATGTGCAGGTCAGTGTGTCAGAAGAGCTCCCAAGGCTGCGGCACATCAGACCTGCCACAAGGGTAAGATGGCCGCCGATGTGCGTCGAAGTTACTGATATTTACGCAGGTATGCGTCCTCGCACACAGGTAAGAAGGCTACCCCCCCCTTAATTTCACTTACCTCCGGTCATCACTGCTCCGGTGATGTCCTCCCTCCAGGGCTCCGGTTAGCTGATCTCCCATCCTGCACTGTGACCTGGTCAGCTGTTCTCACTGATCACTTTGTGTGGTGCTCTCCCCTCTGCTCACTGATCACTTTGTGTGGTGCTCTCCCCTCTGCTCACTGATCACTTTGTGATGTGCTCTCCCCTCTGCTCACTGATCACTTTGCGTGGTGCTCTCCCCTCTGCTCAATGATCACTTTGTGTGGTGCTCTCCCCTCTGCTCACTGATCACTTTGCGCGGTGCTCTCCCCTCTGCTCACTGATCACTTTGTGTGGTGCTCTCCCCTCTGCTCACTGATCACTTTGCGTGGTGCTCTCCCCTCTGCTCACTGATCACTTTGTGATGTGCTCTCCCCTCTGCTCACTGATCACTTTGCGTGGTGCTCTCCCCTCTGCTCAATGATCACTTTGTGTGGTGCTCTCCCCTCTGCTCACTGATCACTTTGCGCGGTGCTCTCCCCTCTGCTCACTGATCACTTTGCGTGGTGCTCTCCCCTCTGCTCACTGATCACTTTGTGTGGTGCTCTCCCCTCTGCTCACTGATCACTTTGTGTGGTGCTCTCCCCTCTGCTCACTGATCACTTTGTGTGGTGCTCTCCCCTCTGCTCACTGATCAATTTGTGTGGTGCTCTCCCTTCTGCTCACTGATCACTTTGTGATGTGCTCTCCCCTCTGCTCACTGATCACTTTGTGTGGTGCTCTCCCCTCTGCTCACTGATCACTTTGGTACGCTCTCCCCTCTGCTCACTGATCACTTTGTGTGGTGCTCTCCCCTCTGCTCACTGATCACTTTCTGTGGTGCTCTCCCCTCTGCTCACTGATCACTTTGGTACGCTCTCCCCTCTGCTCACTGATCACTTTGTGTGGTGCTCTCCCCTCTGCTCACTGATCACTTTCTGTGGTGCTCTCCCCTCTGCTCACTGATCACTTTGGTGAGCTCTCCCCTCTGCTCACTGATCACTTTGTGTGGTGCTCTCCCCTCTGCTCACTGATCACTTTGTGTGGTGCTCTCCCCTCTGCTCACTGATCACTTTCTGTGGTGCTCTCCCCTCTGCTCACTGATCACTTTGCGTGGTGCTCTCCCCTCTGCTCACTGATCACTTTGATGCGCTCTCCCCTCTGCTCACTGATCACTTTGGTGCGCTCTCCCCTCTGTTCACTGATCACTTTGGTGCACTCTCCCCTCTGCTCACTGATCACTTTGTGTGGTGCACTCTCCCCTCTGCTCACTGATCACTTGGTGCACTCTCCCCTCTGCTCACTGATCACTTTGGTGCGCTCTCCCCTCTGCTCACTGATCACTTTGTGTGATGCTCTCCCCTTTGCTCACTGATCACTTTGGTGCGCTCTCCCCTCTGCTCACTGATCACTTTGGAGCACTCTCCCCTCTGCTCACTGATCACTTTGTGTGGTGCACTCTCCCCTCTGCTCACTGATCACTTGGTGCACTCTCCCCTCTGCTCACTGATCACTTTTGTGTGGTGCTCTCCCCTCTGCTCACTGATCACTTTGGTGCGCTCTCCCCTCTGCTCACTGATCACTTTGGTGCGCTCTCCCCTCTGCTCACTGATCACTTTGGTGCGCTCTCCTTTTCCCACTGCCTGCTTTGTGCTGCTACATGGTAATTTGGCTATTTAGCATGGTAATCCTACGTCATTTTGTCAGCACGATACTACATGTTGAGCCAGGTGTCTTTGATGATGGCTATGGACAGTGCCAGGAAAGATCATTTAATCAACAAGCCAAGGCCTAACCCAGGCAGCTGCTCCTGCACAAATCATGTGCTCCTTTCTGAATAGAGGAGACAGCAGGGGGGAATGAAGGGGATATTGCATCTGGGAAGGGAAAGTAAAACATGATTATCACGGAGAAAAGGAAATGCCAGTAGATTATGTTTGACTCTGCTTTTTAACAAATACCTTCCCACTATTGAGAGTTAATGCAAAGCATTGAAGTTTTAACGACTGGTTTCCGACCATGGAATTATTATGCATGCTAGCTGTTTGTTTCCTAAAAGCATATGTATGTATTAGGGGTGTGCACCGGCCACTTTTCGTGTTTTGTGTTTTGGTTTTGGATCTGGATCTTTCTTCGTGTTTTGGATCTGGATTGGTTTTGCCAAAACCACCCTTCCGTGTTTTGGGTTCTGGGTTTTGTGTTTTGGATCTGTATTTTTTTTTTAAAAAGCATAAAAACAGCTAAAATCACAGAATTTGTTGGTTTCTCTGCTCCTATGCTATTATTAACCTCAATAACCTTAATTTCCACTCATTTCCAGTCTATTCTGAACACCTCACAATAGTGTTTTCATGTCCAAAAGGTTGCACCGAGGTAGCTGGATGACTATGCTAAGCGACACGAGTGGGCGGCACAAACACGTGACCCATCTAGGAGTGACACTGCAGTGGCAGACAGGATGGCAGTTAGAAAAACTAGGCCCCAAACTGTACATAATGCAAAGAAAAAAAAGAAGTGCAAGATGGAATTGTCCTTGGGCCCTCCCACCCACCCTTATGTTGTATAAACAGGACATGCACACTTTAACAAATCAATCATTTCAGCGCCAGGGTCTGCCACACAACTGTGGCTGAAATGATTGGTTCGTTTGGGCCCCCACAAAACAAGCTGGCAATTAATGTGTCCCTGCACAAACTGGCTCTACGGAGGCAAGATGTCATCCTCATCCTCCTCATCCACCGATTCCTCACCCTCTTCAGTGTGTACATCCTCATCCTCACAAAGTATTAACTCGTCCCCACTTGAATCCACCACCACAGGTCCCTCTGTACCTTCTGGAGGCTGGTCTGCCTGGAAGAGCTGATAATTCATTTTGATGAACATCATCTTCTCCACATTCTGTGGAAGCAACCTCCTACGCCTTTCGCTGACAAGGTTCCCGGCTGCACTAAACACTCTTTCGGAGTACACACTGGAGGGGGGGCAACTCAGGTAAAATAGAGCCAGCTTGTACAGGGGCCTCCAAATTGCCTCTTTTTCCTGCCAGTACAGGTATGGACTGTCTGACATGCCTACTTGGATGCTGTCACCGATGTAATCCTCCACCATTCTGTCAATGGTGACAGTATCATATGCAGTGACAGTAGACATGTCAGAAATTGTTGCCAGGTCCTTCAGTCCGGACCAGATGTCCAAACTTGGTCCTGCCTGCCCTGCATCACCGCCAGCGGGTTGCTTAGGATACCTAAGTTTTTTCCTGGCAGCCCCAGTTGCGGGAGAAAATGAAGAAGGAGCCGTTGACGTGTCACGTTCCGCTTCAGCTGACAGTGTGTTCACCAGCAGGTCTTTGCACCTCTGCAGGCTTGTGTCGGCCGGAAAGAGAGACACCACATAGGCTTTAAACCTAGGATCAAGCACGGTGGCCAAAATGTAGTGGTCTGATTTCAACAGATTGACCACCCTGGAATCCTGGCAAAGCGAATGAAGGGCTTCATCCACAAGTCCCACATGCCGAGCGGAATCGCTCCGTCTTAGCTCCTCCTTCACTTTCTCCAGCTGCTTCTGCAAAAGCCTGATGAGGGGAATGACCTGACTCAAGCTGGCTGTGTCTGAACTGACTTCACGTGTGGCAAGTTCGAAGGGCTGGAGAACCTTGCACAACACGGAAATCATTCTCCACTGCGCTTGAGTCAGGTGCATACCCCCTCCTTTGCCTATGTCATAGGTGGATGTATAGGCTTGTATGGCCTTTTGCTGCTCCTCCATCCTCTGAAGCATATAGAGGGTTGAGTTCCACCGCGTCACAACCTCTTGCTTCAGGTGATGGCGGGGCAGGTTCAAGAGTGTTTGCTGGCGCTCCAGTCTTCGGCACGCAGTCGCTGAATGGCGAAAGTGGCCAGAAATTTTTTGGGCCACCCAAAGCGTCTCCTGCACGCCCCTGTCGCTTTTCAGAAAATTCTGCACCACCAAGTTTATTGTGTGAGCAAAACATGGGACGTGCTGGAATTTGCCCAGATGTAATGCCCGCACAATATTGGTGGCGTTGTCAGATATCACAAATCCCCAGGAGAGTCTAAGTGGGGTAAGCCACTGGGCGATGATTTCCCTCAGTTTCTCTAAGAGGTTGTCGGCGGTGTGCCTCTTACTGAAACCGGTGATACACAGCGTAGCCTGCCTTGTAACGAGCTGGCGTTTCTGAGATGCTGCTACTGGTGACGCTGCTGCTGTTGCTGCGTAAGGTGATACATCTACCCAGTGGGCTGTCACAGTCATATAGTCCTTAGTCTGCCCTGTTCCACTTGTCCACATGTCCGTGGTTAAGTGGACATTGTGTACAACGGCATTTTTCAGGACACTGAGGACACTTTTTCTGACGTTTCTGTACAGTCTCGGTATCGCCTGCCTAGTGAAGTGGAATCTAGACGGGATTTGGAACCGGGGACACACTACCTCCATCAATTGTCTAAATCCCACTGCACTAATGGCGGATACCGGACGCACGTCTAACACCAACATAGCAGTCAAGGCCTCAGTTATACGTTTTGCTTCAGGATGACTGCTGTCGTACTTCATCCTCCTCGCTAAGGACTGTTGGAGGGTCAATTGTTTAGTAAAAGTAGTGGTGTTCCTACTTCCTCTCTGGGATGATGAACGACTCCCAGCAGCAGCAACAGCAGCAGCGGCAGCAGTAGGCGTAGCAATGCAGGATCCTCCAGAGGAATCCCGGATAGGAGAGTCAGTCATGCCAGTGACATGGCCTGCAGGACTACTTCCGATCCTGACTAAGGAGGAAATTGACGAGGAGGGAGTTGACGGTGTGGTTTGCAGGCGCTTGGATACAACAGGACAACGGGATTTAGGTGTCCCTGGACTGCTTACGGTCTTAGCCAAAGTTTCTGAACTTGACAGTAACTTTTTATGAACGCGCTGCAGGTGCCGTATAAGGGAGGATGTTCCTAGGTGGTTGACGTCCCTACCCCTACTTATTTCACCTTTACATATGGTACATATGGCAAGACAGTTGTTGTCCGGATTTGGATAGAAATATTGCCAGACCAAAGAGGTGGAATGTTTGGTCTTCTGCCCAGGCATGACCGTGATGGGCTTTTTCATCCCACGGACAACAACTGTCTCCCCCGGAGCCTGATTTAAACAAACCACATCACCATCAGAATCCTCCTCGCCAACTTCCTCCTCAGCGCCAGCTACACCAGTATCCTCATCCTGTTGTACTTCAACAGTGACATCTTCAATTTGCATATCAGCAAGTGGACTGTGGGTGCTCCTTTCAGCACTTGCAGGGGGCGTGCAAATGGTGGAAAGAGCCACCTCTTCCCGTCCAGTGCTGGGAAGGTCAGGCATCGCAACCACCACCACACTTGGACTCTCCTTGGGGATTTGTGATATCTTCTTAGAAAGCACAGTTCTTCGCTGTGCTTTTGCCAGCTTAACTCTTTTGATTTTTTTAGTGGGAGGAGGGCTTCCATCGTCATGTGAAGCTGAACCACTAGTCATGAACATACTAGGGATCGACCTTAGCCGTTCCTTGCCACTCCGTGTCGTAAATGGCATATTGGCAAGTTTACGTTTCTCTTCAGCTGATTTAAATGTCTTTTTCAAGGTCATTTTCCTGAACTTTGCCATTTGGGATTGTATGTGCCCTCTACTATGACATTGGGCATCGGCCTTGGCAGACGACGTTGATGGCATGTTATCGTCTATGTCATGACTAGTGGCAGCAGCTTCAGCACTAGGAGGAAGTGGTTCTTGATCTTTCTCTATTTTATTTTTATCGGAGAAAGTTTGGTCCTCCATTTATGTTATATCGATTTGATATATACGTGCGGCTAAACACAGAAAATAATTTTTTTTTTGGTTTGGACTGGAGTGTACTTTGTGGGTTACAGCACCCTTTAACGGTCAAGCCAGCCGGCCCTTTACTTATGACACAGGCGCACTCTTGGCACTACTTTGTTGATGCACGTGCGGCTACTGCGCACACAATTCACAAACACAGAAAATAATTTTTTTTTGGTTTGGACTGGAGTGTACTTTCGGGGGTTACAGCACCCTTTAACGGTCAAGCCATCCGGCCCTTTACTTATGACACAGGCGCACGCTTGGCACTACTTTGTTGATGCACGTGCGGCTACTGCGCACACAATTCACAAACACAGAAAATAATTTTTTTTTGGTTTGGACTGGAGTGTACTTTCGGGGGTTACAGCACCCTTTAACGGTCAAGCCAGCCGGCCCTTTACTTATGACACAGGCGCACGCTTGGCACTACTTTGTTGATGCACGTGCGGCTACTGCGCACACAATTCACAAACACAGAAAATTATTTTTTTTTTGGTTTGGACTGGAGTGTACTTTGGGGGTTACAGCACCCTTTAACGGTCAAGCCAGCCGGCCCTTTACTTATGACACAGGCGCACGCTTGGCACTACTTTGTTGATGTACGTGCGGCTACTGCGCACACAATTCACAAACACAGAAAATAATTTTTTTTTGGTTTGGACTGGAGTGTACTTTCGGGGGTTACAGCACCCTTTAACGGTCAAGCCAGCCGGCCCTTTACTTATGACACAGGCGCACGCTTGGCACTACTTTGTTGATGCACGTGCGGCTACTGCGCACACAATTCACAAACACAGAAAAAAAATTTTTTTTGGTTTGGACTGGAGTGTACTTTCGGGGGTTACAGCACCCTTTAACGGTCAAGCCAGCCGGCCCTTTACTTATGACACAGGCGCACGCTTGGCACTACTTTGTTGATGCACGTGCGGCTACTGCGCACACAATTCACAAACACAGAAAATAATTTTTTTTTTGGTTTGGACTGGAGTGTACTTTGGGGGTTACAGCACCCTTTAACGGTCAAGCCAGCCAGCCCTTTACTTATGACACAGGCGCACGCTTGGCACTACTTTGTTGATGCACGTGCGGCTACTGCGCACACAATTCACAAACACAGAAAATAATTTTTTTTTGGTTTGGACTGGAGTGTACTTTCGGGGGTTACAGCACCCTTTAACGGTCAAGCCATCCGGCCCTTTACTTATGACACAGGCGCACGCTTGGCACTACTTTGTTGATGCACGTGCGGCTACTGCGCACACAATTCACAAACACAGAAAATAATTTTTTTTTGGTTTGGACTGGAGTGTACTTTCGGGGGTTACAGCACCCTTTAACGGTCAAGCCAGCCGGCCCTTTACTTATGACACAGGCGCACGCTTGGCACTACTTTGTTGATGCACGTGCGGCTACTGCGCACACAATTCACAAACACAGAAAATAATTTTTTTTTTGGTTTGGACTGGAGTGTACTTTCGGGGGTTACAGCACCCTTTAACGGTCAAGCCATCCGGCCCTTTACTTATGACACAGGCGCACGCTTGGCTCTACTTTGTTGATGCACGTGCGGCTACTGCGCACACAATTCACAAACACAGAAAATAATTTTTTTTTTGGTTTGGACTGGAGTGTACTTTCGGGGGTTACAGCACCCTTAACGGTCAAGCCAGCCGGCCCTTTACTTATGACACAGGTGCACGCTTGGCACTACTTTGTTGATGCACGTGCGGCTACTGCGCACACAATTCACAAACACAGAAAATAATTTTTTTTTTGGTTTGGACTGGAGTGTACTTTCGGGGGTTACAGCACCCTTAACGGTCAAGCCAGCCGGCCCTTTACTTATGACACAGGCGCACGCTTGGCACTACTTTGTTGGTGCACGTGCGGCTACTGCGCACACAATTCACAAACACAGAAAATAATATTTTTTTTGGTTTGGACTGGAGTGTACTTTGGGGGTTACAGCACCCTTTAACGGTCAAGCCAGCCGGCCCTTTACTTATGACACAGGCGCACGCTTGGCACTACTTTGTTGATGCACGTGCGGCTACTGCGCACACAATTCACAAACACAGAAAATAATTTTTTTTTTGGTTTGGACTGGAGTGTACTTTGTGGGTTACAGCACCCTTTAACGGTCAAGCCAGCCGGCCCTTTACTTATGACACAGGCGCACTCTTGGCACTACTTTGTTGATGCACGTGCGGCTACTGCGCACACAATTCACAAACACAGAAAATAATTTTTTTTTGGTTTGGACTGGAGTGTACTTTCGGGGGTTACAGCACCCTTAACGGTCAAGCCAGCCGGCCCTTTACTTATGACACAGGCGCACGCTTGGCACTACTTTGTTGATGCACGTGCGGCTACTGCGCACACAATTCACAAACACAGAAAATAATTTTTTTTTGGTTTGGACTGGAGTGTACTTTCGGGGGTTACAGCACCCTTTAACGGTCAAGCCATCCGGCCCTTTACTTATGACACAGGCGCACGCTTGGCTCTACTTTGTTGATGCACGTGCGGCTACTGCGCACACAATTCACAAACACAGAAAATAATTTTTTTTTTGGTTTGGACTGGAGTGTACTTTCGGGGGTTACAGCACCCTTAATGGTCAAGCCAGCCGGCCCTTTACTTATGACACAGGTGCACGCTTGGCACTACTTTGTTGATGCACGTGCGGCTACTGCGCACACAATTCACAAACACAGAAAATAATTTTTTTTTTGGTTTGGACTGGAGTGTACTTTCGGGGGTTACAGCACCCTTAACGGTCAAGCCAGCCGGCCCTTTACTTATGACACAGGCGCACGCTTGGCACTACTTTGTTGATGCACGTGCGGCTACTGCGCACACAATTCACAAACACAGAAAATAATTTTTTTTTTGGTTTGGACTGGAGTGTACTTTCGGGGGTTACAGCACCCTTAACGGTCAAGCCAGCCGGCCCTTTACTTATGACACAGGCGCACGCTTGGCACTACTTTGTTGATGCACGTGCGGCTACTGCGCACACAATTCACAAACACAGAAAATAATTTTTTTTTTGGTTTGGACTGGAGTGTACTTTCGAGGGTTACAGCACCCTTAACGGTCAAGCCAGCCGGCCCTTTACTTATGACACAGGCGCACGCTTGGCACTACTTTGTTGATGCACGTGCGGCTACTGCGCACACAATTCACAAACACAGAAAATAATTTTTTTTTGGTTTGGACTGGAGTGTACTTTCGGGGGTTACAGCACCCTTTAACGGTCAAGCCAGCCGGCCCTTTACTTATGACACAGGCGCACGCTTGGCACTACTTTGTTGATGCACGTGCGGCTACTGCGCACACAATTCACAAACACAGAAAATATATTATTTTTTTAGCACTTGGGGGGAGCGCCCCTGATGGACAGAGCACCCCCTGGACAACACTACAGCTCTCCTTTAGGACTGGGACACTGCACAGGACTTTGGAGTGGACACAGCCCCTATGGAGAACTGACTGCACAACACAGTCCAGCCAGCCCCTATGGACTTTGAAGTAGTGGACACAGCCCCTATTAACAACAGCAGCACAGCACAACACAGCCAGCCCCTATGGACTTTGAAGTAGTGGACAACAGCAGCACTACACTACACTACACTACACAGCCCTAACTCCCACCCTCCCTCTTCACTGTCCACAGCCGAGTGAGAAAATGGCGCCGACGCGGGTACCTTATATAGGATCCAAAACCCGCGAGACTCGGAAGGCGGGATGATGACGTTTTGCCTCGATTTCAGATCCGAGTCAGGCGGGAAAAGTCGAGCCTGACTCGGATCGGACTCGGATCGGGGGGGCTCGGGGGGGTTCGGATTTTAGAAATCCGAACCCGCTCACCCCTAGTATGTATGTATATATTTACTTCTCGCCTGCGACTTTATGCTCGTGCTAGTATCAGCGCTTCCCCTGGTGTACAGCCGTGTGTGTCTGAGTGTGCTAGGATTGGGACGCCTACTTGGAGCATCTTTAAACGCACATCAGATGCACCATTGAAACTTGCACCAGCCACATACTAGGTGCAGATTCTCTGCCAGAACATGACCGCCATGTGAGCGGCTAAGCAACCAGTTCAGCGGCACGCCCCCATAACATATCGCCCAACCGTCCTTATTTCAGCGGGACAGTCCTGCTTTTTGGGCAGTGTCCCACCCTTGGGCCGCAGCGTCCCATGGACGGCCCGGAGGTTCGGGGACATTCTGCATCACTGTTCTGCATAACAGAGCAGCGGTGAATGGATGCGCCCATCTAGTGCCAGTAGGAGGCCGAGGTCAACCCAGCATCTGCAGCTGTCCTGGGTTCTCCCCCAGTATGTAAACAAACGCGGGGGGAGGGGTGACAGGGCATGCCCCAAAACATCACACCAGATGGCGTTGGCTATAAGAACAAAGGTCACACCCCCTTTTCGCACTCTCGGATATTGTCCCGCCTCCAAATCGTTGTAGGGAGGTATGCCATTAGACGTGTTATTCACATAGAAAGGTCACATCAGCACAGCGCATAGGAGACAGCTCTGTGACTGCCTGAGTGCCGCCATTATTTGTGCCATTGCTGTCCATGTCTATATATAGCATATAGGGCGAGGTAACGGTAGCAGCCTCAAACGTTTCCGTAAAAACTGGCTCCCATAATGTAGGGGTAGATCACTCGGGAAGCAATGATTTACCCACTGAGATATGCAAATATGAAATGTAAGTGCCCCCTTACAAAGGGCACCCTGCCACAAAATGGCAACATCAGTTGGGCGCAAAATGAGCACACCTTCGCGGGATAAACAGGACACATTGGGTGCACGCTCATTTTAAAAATATAATTTGGGGGATATCTATGTCAGCGATGGACTCCTTGCAATAACTCTTAGTGCATGCTAGGGCTTCTGCACCATATACCGTATTTGTTGTAACTGGGCTAAACCGCCTTATATTAGTGATTGATATTTTTAGTGGACTGATCGTCTTTCTGTTCCCGTGGCTGAGACCAAATGATGCCACACACCAGGTCATGCTGAAAACTGTGTTTATTCAACACTCTGAGACGTTGCAGAGCCTGTCAAGATTTCCAATACCTACTCTGTGCTTATATAACAAGGTTAATTAGGTACTTGATGCAATGATTTATGACAGACCCTACAATTGACCTCCCAGATCTCTGGGGGTTGGGAGCATCCATCTCAAGGCAGCTAAAGAACATACAAAAATATTATAAAACAAACACATACAAATGGCAGCATGGTGGCACATCATTTAGGTTATTATTCTATTTACACGTGTTATGCATTACAATCTAAAGTCTGCAAAATGTGTGGGTATTTTTATGTTTTGAGAGACCTAGGAATGTTTTTGGGATGGACGTTATTAATCACAGAACCGATCACGTCATTAAACTTGTTACACATTATATATACGCACTGGATTTTCATTAGTCTTCACAAAGTAACGCTACGATTTATCTGAAAACGTTGAATAAACAGCACTTTCCGCATTACATGGTGCTCAGAACCACATCATGTAAACAATAGGTCCCACCGAAGACCTGTATTGCGGTAAACGCCGATAATTCATTATTGCTAGACGAGGTATGAGATTTATATTTTTATTGCTGAATTTTACAGACTTTTCATTGCGTCATAACCACAGAACAGTGGGCCGGATTCATTACCGGTCGCAACTGCGATTATGCACGCAGATGGTCGATTGTTGCGTTCTGCACATGCGTATGCATCGCAGCGCGCGTGCGCCGATGACTTCGCTGTGACTACACAGACCCATTGCAGATTGATTGCCAAGAAGGGACTGTTTGGGGGTGGTGATGGGGGGGAAGTCGGCGAAACGCAGGTGTCCCAGTACGTTTGAGCTCTGTTGCAGGGGCGTGCATAAATTAGCCACCGGGATGCCATACGCAGCTTGGGCTTTACCTGCATGCGATGAGGTTAGCAATTCCTGAGTAAGGTCAGACTTGTGCGTGAGGCTGTGATTGCAGTCAATGTCACCGATGGTTTTGCAGACTTGCTAAGTATTATGGATGTCTGTAGCCCATACATGCCTACCCTCCCGGTTTTCGTGGGAAGCTCACGATTTTTCGGGTAACCTCCCGCACCCTCGGAAGGGTAGGCACGTCTCCGCATTCTGCCTACTTCCTAGTGAAGTGGGGAGAATTACGGCGGCGGTCGCTGGTTCCCGTGTAGTGGGCCAGGCTTAATGACACAATTCTACATGAATTGTGCCATTTAGCCCCACCCCCTATGTAAATGTGCGCCAATCGTGTCTATTTACCGTAAAGGGGCGGGGCTTAATAATGCGAACCGTCAGGCCCCGCCACCATCACAACTCACTTGCTTAAAGGTAGGCAACTATGGTGTAAGGTAAAGTGGGATGTTTGGCTGTGGCGGCATTGCGATTGCAATCATTAGCATAATCGCAGCTGCGATCGCTATAGCGATCCGTAATGAAATCAGGCTCCGTGTTGTTGTTTTTGAGATTTTGCTGTAAAGTTCATGTACATAAACCCCACTCTTTGTTTCTTTTTTCTTTTTTTTGTAGCACTGTCCATGAAATCACTGTAAAAAGTTCTGGCTCTTCATCCAGGGTACAAGTGGTGGTGTTACCCATAGCAACCAATTAGATTCTGGGCCTGATTCAGCATGGACCGCTACAGCGATCGCAGCTCCGTAATCGCACGGAGGTCTGCTGCGAAAATATGCTAATGAATGCAATCGCAAAGCCATCGCAGAGACGCCCATTACCGCTATCTCACATCCGTAATACCTTGCAGTCCCGCGTATATACATCGGGAACATCGAGTAACATCGGTCCCTCGCGTAGAATTTAGAGCAGGTCTGACCTGCCGCAGAAACCGCAAGTCTTGTTGAACGCAGTGAGTACACAGGCTGCGTATGGCGTCTCAATTTATGCACGCCCAGGAAACGGCGTTCAAGTGGACAGACACGCCTGCATTTTCTCCGACCACTTCTCCGTCACCACCCCCAAACACTCACTGCCTGTCACTCACTCTGCGACGACTTTTATTCTGCTCAAGTGATCGCAAAGCGATTGCAATGCTAACTCATGCACGCGCACTGCGCTGCATAAGCACTATTGGTCGATCTTTGCAGTTGCGATCCATGCTGAACCAGGCTCTCTGTCTGTCATTTTCTGGAAGAAACCAGGGGTTTTATTTATGAAGCAGCGACTTTTGTAAGCAGCAGCTTCCCGACGGGCTGCAGGTGCAAATTTAAAACGGCACCAACAGTCAGTATGAAGCATACCAGGCTATACACGGACTGGGGGAGCCGTTTTAAATATTCACCTGCAACCTGCCGGGAAGCTGCGGCTTATAAAAGTCGCTGCTTCATAAATAAAACCTCCTAGTGTCACATCACCCATAGTTTTCCTTCATTGTGCCAATGTGGATATATTATGGGCCTGATTCAAAAGTGGAGGCAGACTTGAGCGCGTCTTTTGCCGCAACCGTCTTTGCGTCTTTATGCTAAACAAAAGAATAAGACTCTGGCCCTCATTCAGAGGCGGTTGCAAGAAGCGATCGCTCTCTCTGAATGAGGGCTGCCCCTTCTTTCTTTTAGTGTGGCCTCCTGGTCGCTAGCTAAGCTGTGGGTTACCACCCACAGCTTAGCGACCAACCAGGTTGATGGTCGCGATGGTCATCGGGGCTTGCGACGAGACCCTAAGGTTGGGTCTCGGCAACCGCAAGCCCCAGGGAGCTTCCTGCTCTGATTGAGCAGGAAGCTCCCCACCTACACCACTGCTGATGTCAGTGCGGCCGCCCACAAAACGGCAGGCGTTCGATTGGAAACGCCTCCGTTTGTGTAGCCACCCCCCACCCGCCTACAAAACAGGGCGAGCTGGTGATCAACATTGACAGCCAGCCCTTTTGTAGTGAGCTCCGGAGCAAGAGAGTTTCTCGCTCACTCCGGGGCTTGTGCACGCGCATTGCGGCCGCTGCCCGTGCGCAGGGCCTAACCATCGACCCGGTTGCAAGCGCTCAGCGCTTGCGACAGGGTCTGAATGAGGTCCTCTGTGTGGGGGCACACTTATAGGGAGAAAAAATAAGTTAAAACTTAACTTTTAATGTATAATAACTAAGATAAAGGAGTTTAAACAATGAATAAAATATTTTTTTCAAGTTCAACTGATAATGATAACTGCTACAAGATGCTAAATATTTATATAATCAAGTCATCAAACAGTATCATACTGTGATTCTATGCCGGTTGTCCGTTATGCTCTCTCATTAATATTAATTTATTAAGTGGATAAAGGGCCTGATTCAGAGCCGGACGCTATTTGCGGTCGTTCTTCCAGAAAATAGGGGTGGCTATTCAAATGAACCGTTCGCTCTTTGCGGTCTGTTCACGCCTCTATGTCTGAACGAGCGAACAAAACTTGCGGTCATTTTTTTAAAAAATACGCCCCCTGGCCGCTCGCATCCTACGTCATGTCCGCTATTTATTAGATTAATCGAGTACATCGACCAGCTTATGAATTGCTCGCTATTCTTGTGGTTGGTTTTTGCTACCACAATATTGCGAGCAGTTCTGGCTATAAAATAACCCAGTGACGTGGTCAATGACGCTGCTGTATTAATTATGCACACCCTTAAAACGCCCGTTTTGACCTTTAAGCACGCCTGCGTTCGGCTCTCCACTCCCCGTTTTCAAGCACCTTCCCCTGTTACCACCCACATACGCCTCATTCTGTCACTCAAAATAGCAGGCATTCGCTATTTAGCGAACAAACGATTTTTGGCCGCACTGACTGGTTCGCGCATGCGTATTACGATCCGTACGCATGCGCAGTTGGGCAAACATCGCTCGGAGCGAACGAGCGGCCGCTTACGAGCGGCTCTGAATCAGGCCCAAAATTCCTATATATTGTATGACTCCAATGGATACGCTACAGTATTACCAATTTGATTGTATAAACAGTTTGTACTGTGATGGAATAATACAAGTATGTACTGTAGGTAGTGGTACAGGTTATACTGTAATAGGGTAACTCACATGAGAAAAATAAATGAATATGCTGTCTAAATCAAGATAAACATACAACACAGATATATACAATAAAGATGATTCGTATAATCCATATGTTCACATGAATGTTATATTTGTGTATATATGGCATAACATCCTGTGAGCCCACCCTAAAAGGCAAGTATCAAATAAATTCAACATAGATACAGAAAACCTTGCAGTAAATCCAATAACATCAGTATGGCAAAAGATTCCATGGGTGCACCCTTAAAAGTAACTGGGTACAATTATCATATAATGGATAACACCCTGATATAGTAATTTAATTGGATCTATTGATAAATATACTTGTTGATAATTCCATATATTTGTTATTGCATAGTTATCCCTTTGATTATGATCATTTTCCGCAGTACTGCAATGTATATAAAGATGGAATATTTGTGCACTTTTATCCTGTGATTGATGTTGATCCTTAAAGATTTTTCAGCAATATTATGGTTTCTATTCCAGATGGATACTGTATTTGCTCGGTATATTGAGTTTAGGATATTTTTTGCAGATGTTGTTTCAAAGCAACATAACATATGTTTGTTGATACATAGTCATATACATTCCTTGTTACACAGTTGATCCCTTAGTAACTTCTCTGGCTGTGTAGTAATAATGCAGACACACAGATCAGTGAAATTGTATATACTTGTTACAGTCTCTTTAAATATGCATCCTGAGGTTTCCAGAAAACATGTATAAGCAGTATCAAAATCATACAAGCCTATGTTCCATTTAGAATTTAAGTCCAATATAATGTTGCTTATTCCAGATGGGTATAATAATTAACCCCAATAGGTGTTGCGTTAGTTGATTTTTTTCAAGTTTAGTGCTTAATGTTGGATTTACTCATATTAACAACATAATATCCTTAAATATATCCAAGGTACAGATACATAGGTTTAATATCATTTGTGTTGCCCTAAGTTGTCAAATATCTCCATAGTTTGTGCTTAATAGCTGAGATATCAATCAGGATAAGGTTAGATATTCACCTGTGATATCAGCAAGGACAGGGTTAAATACAGAAATAGCAGTGCCCATGTCTGAATAACTAGCCCCCTTCTGCTGTTTGCTATCATAACATGAAACCTAGAGGATAGGAAATGAGAGAGGGGGCTGTCTGCATCGGAAGGATAGGAAGTATCAAACAGGGGCAGTCCGGCCTGTTACCCCAGGTAGCACAGGGATGTCAACCCACTTACTGTACCTGCCCAGCGTTAACTTGAAAAAAATATTTTATTCATTGTTTAAACTCCTTTATCTTAGTTATTATACATTAAAAGTTAAGTTTTAACTTATTTTTTCTTCCTATAAGTGTGCCCCCACACAGAGGATCTCATTCAGAGCCGCTCGCAAAATACTAGTGCTTGCTCTGAATGAGGGCGTCCGCTTCTAAGTTCAGAGCCGGCCTCCTGGCCGCTCGCTAGGCCAGGTTGACCACCCACAGCTTTAGCGAGCGGCCAGGTTGATGGAAGTGATGGTCGTGACCATCGGGGCTTGCGACGAGACCCTTGTGGTAGGGTCTCGTCAACCGCAAGCCCAAGTGAGCTTTCGGCTCTATTAGAGCCGGAAGCTCACCACTGACATCACTCGTGATGTCAGTGGGGCGCCCCCAAACGCAGGCGTTCCGTCGGGAACGCCTCCGTTTGTGTAGCCACCTCTCCCGCCCCGCCTACAAAACGGTGCGAGCTGTCGATCACCATCGACAGCCGCCCCTTTTGTAGTGAGAATTTCTCTCTCGCTCGGGGGCTTGCGCACGAGCAGTGCGGCCACTGCGTGTGCGCAGGGCCTCAACATCGACCCGCTTGCGAGCGCATAGGCGCCTGCGAACAGGTCTGAATGAGACCCAGAGTCTTATTCTTTTTCTTCTTTTTTGTGTAACCATAGTGACTATATATGACATAGGGGAGCACCACTGACTAAACCAGTATCACTACCAAAGTACTCACACACGGTAGTTCTGAAAAAAATATATTATATATTATTTGCATTTTTTAGTGATTATCATAGGTCAGGATTGGGAGATTTAGACTTTATATTTACATTAAAAAAGATTACCCTTTGTTCGTTCCTCTGTGCGGATCTGCAAAAAACTTCCCTTTTTTGTCTTTATGTTAAAGCAGGTTTGCCGACTTAAAGCTCCCTCCTTCACGGGAGGGAGCTGTCGGGCTTCATTAGCGGGGGATATGGCCGGGTAAATTATTCTCTTCATAATGCCGAGAATAATGGCATTGGGAAGCAGGGGGCGAGACCACGATGAACCGCGCCACCGGCCGTTCCGCTGCTGGGGTTTATATGGTAATCGCGGGGGGGGGGCAGATGGTTCGCCGGGGACCGGGAGGCTTGCCTGCCTTTCCGGGGGGACGAGAGTGGATTTTCGGGAGGCTCCGGGCCGAAACGGGAGGGTAGGCGAGTATGTGCTATAGCTGCAGCCAATTTTATTCTCCGTGAGACGCCCACATGTTGAAATTTCGTCTCGGTGCGTCATTGATGCCCCATTCTCTGTCTAAACATGGTGTCCTGTGTCAGCACTGCAGTTAGTGAAACATCCGCATCTGGTTAGCCCCACCCCCTTACTTTCCGGGAATACCCACTGAAATCCCCAGCTCTTGCGTCCAAATTCATCCTGCGTCTCCTTGCGGTAACCATCGCAACACATACACTGTGCGACTGGGTTGCGCTGTGCGACTGGGATGCACAGACTTACATCAGCCAACTGCGCGTGGCATCAACGCTGCGTCCATTTTTCAGGCCCTATGCCCGCCGCCCTCTCCAGTGAGGGTCTGAACCTTCAGTACTTTTGTTGCCGTATGAACCGATTCGGTTTCCTTAGGATAGAAATATCCGCGCATATGGCACACTTCATTAGTCTGAGAACGTTAACGACCTTACATCCATGGACGCCAGCTAACAGGATTAGATGTTATTAGCCGTGCTGCTCGTTGCTGTCATGGCAGCAAATATTTACACCAGGTGAATGGGTAGGACCTTGTCTGAGAGGTTTACTTAAGGAGAGAAAGGAAGTTTATATTGGTCTGCTTTATTTTCCTCCTTCGCTATGTACACAGAGAAGCGATGTTGGATAAAAAATGTCAATAAACCATTAGTGAGCAGCTGAGCCAATAGCCGGGACCCAGGCGAGACCAGGAGTAGACTCCCATGAATGAATTGCCAATTCTTGTGACGTTTGGCACTCAGTCAGTGTTCATGGCTGCTAGGCTCTCCTGAGTGACCCTTGGCATTCTGAAATATCTAGTATCCTGACATATTGGAGTACCACATGGTTTACAAGCTTCAGTGCTGTACCTACATCCTTCAAGGGAATGGGATTGATATACCGACGGCTGTTTAGCCACCGATTCAAATCCCAGCCACGGCAGCCCGACGCCGGCTGGTAAGTACCCTAACCCTCCCTTCTCCCCCCCTAACCCCTCTCTTAGTGGTGCCTAACCCTAAGTTCCACCGGGGGTGCCTAAACCTAACCTCCCCTTCCCGCACCCTAAACCTAACCCTCCCGGGGGGTGCCTAACCCTAACCCCCCTTTCTCCTAGCCTAACCCTAACCTTCTCCGGGAGGTGCCTAACCCTAAGTCTCCCCAGGGGTCCCTAAACCTAACCTCCCCCATCCCCGGGCTAAGTAGTATACTCACCCGGCTCTTGACGATTGGGATGGCGGGGGTCGGCCTTCCGGCGTCGGGATTAAGATAGGCGTTGGTGTTTCGACGCCTATCTTAAATCCCATGCCGGGCATGTATAGTCGGGATTTAGCCCGGCGGCATCGCGTACGCCGGTCTATCAACTACATCCCACTTTAAGCACTGTATTAAACAGGGATCCCCCTCAGTCTGGCATATCACCCAAAGTTTGGGTCTTTGGGATCGGGATACACTCCAGAAGTGGGTGTGGGCATAGGCTTGCACAGGACCCGAGCCACCCCCCCTGTCCCCATCCTAGAACATGGATTACAACCTACCCCCCCTTGGGACTAATGAATGCTTATTTCACTGGGAACCAAATGCAGCAGCTGCTGAAGTCCAAAGCAATGGTAGCAGTGTGGTATGGGCCTGATTCAGAGCCGGACGATCTGACCAGAGCGCTCGCTCTGAATCAGGGCCCTCCTACCTAAAAATGGAGTGGCCTCTTGGCCGCTCGCATAGCTGTGGGTGACCACCAACAGCATATGCGAGCGGCCAAAAAGATGGTCGCGATGGTCAAGACCATCGCGACCATCGGGCTTGCGATGAGACCCTGCGGTAGGGTCTCGGTGACGCCTCCATCTGGCCAGCCACGCCCCCAGCACGCCCACCAAAGGGGGCGTGCTGTCACTCACCATCGACAACACGCCCCCTTTGGTGCGAGACCCGGAGCGACAGCTTGGCTGTCGCTGTCTGGGTCTCGCGCGTGCGCACGCCGGAGTTCCCTCCGTCGTGCGCATGCGCATTGGGGTAACATCGACCCGCTTGCGAGCGTCCTGCGCTTGCGAGCGGGTCTGAATGACCCCCTATGGGAGTGATGGAGGTCTCTGTGTGGGGGATAGATTGCTCCTCTATAACACTGATATGATACATGACTTTCTGTGACTTTGGAGGAGTTTTATGTGTCAGGCTTTCCATAACATTTTTTTGACACATAATATGTTTTAGACGTCCCGATATGGGCTATATGCAGTGTTCATTGTTACCCTGTACATTCTAATAGCGGTGAGTCTCCACAGAAATGCGCACCATACAGCTTATCATTTATACCTGAAGCGCTGCCTGCAATCCCCACTCAAGTTTTATCGTCAGCAAAATGTGTGCGCAGTACCCCACCATCGACCCGCTTGTGAGCGCTACGCGCTCGCGAGCGGGTCTGAATCAGGCCCATAGTTACAGCCCTAAGTGGGGTGAATATGTTGTGGACAATGGAGGAGGTGCTCCTTCAGAGCTGGAGCCCGGCGGCACGCGCCTCCATTGTCTCCCATAGTTCTGCCCCTGGCACCCTGCTATTCCCTGTGCTATACACATACACACCACTGCATACTCTATATTCTGTAGGTATAAACCAAGAATATAAGGATGAAAAACAAATATACATATCAAACGCTGCAAACTTTGCGCCAACTGGCCGCCCTATGTACAGTACAGACATGACCACGCACATATAGTGACTACAACGTCAGACTTCACCCAAATACAGACATAGGGACTCTCAATCCCTCTAAACCAGCAACTCATGCAGCAACTAATAATGCAGTAAATTTAGCACAATAGAAGCAGTACACATTGCATCCATGCCACACATGGGAATAACTATCAGACACCACTACACACACTATGCTGGGCTGGTTACACCCAGGGGAGAAGACATGCTTAAGGTGGGTACACACCGGACAAGATATATCTGCAGATCGAGTGAGTCAG
The DNA here is from genome assembly GCA_031769625.1 of Taudactylus pleione. NCBI lineage: Eukaryota > Metazoa > Chordata > Amphibia > Anura > Myobatrachidae > Taudactylus > Taudactylus pleione. The sequence goes on from JAUIMM010000279.1 coordinate 285,641, forward strand.
ACATGTTACATACAGGGGAATATGTGCATCCAACATAGGAGGTCATTCAGACCCGCTTGCGAGGGAAGTTCGCTCGCAAGCGGGTCGATGTTTGGCAAATGCGCATGTGCACGACGGAGGGAGCTCCGTCGTGCGCATGCGCGAGACCCGGCGAGCGATGAGAAATACGTCGCTCGGGGTCTCGCACCAAAGGGGGCGTGCTGTCAATGGTGACTGACAGCACGCCCCCTTTGGTGGGCGTGCCGGCCAGACGGAGGCGTTCCCATGGGAACGCCTACCATCTGTGTCCGGCCCCACTGACATCAGTAATGATGTCAGTGGGAGTGACTTTGGCTCTGATAGAGCCAAAATCACTCCTGGGCTTGCGGCAGCGAGACCCTACCGCAGGGTCTCGTCGCAGGCCCGATGGTCACCATCATCATGGACGCTCGCATAAGCTGTGGGTGGTAACCCACAGGTATGCGAGCGTCCATGAGGATGCTCCAAAAACAGGTAGGAGGGCTTTGATTCAGAGCGAGCGCTCTGGTCAGAGCGTTCAGCTCTGAATCAGGCCCATAGTACATTCCTCACTGCTTCTGTTCATTACAGGGGGCTCCATCTTTCCTGAGCATTCAGCTGCCTGGCTCTAGTGCATTCCTCCCTCCCATGAGGTTGCTGCTGCTGGTGCTCCCTTCTCCATACGGATGGACATTGGGAGCCGATGGCTAGCAACCATTGATGTTTCAGATTCAATGGAAGTACTTTTGCCATCGAATACCGGAAATGTGATGGTTGCCAGCCATCCTATGCAGCTTTCTGATGCCCATCCGATGGCTGGCTGTGGGGGGAGCACTATGCAGAGCATCGGGTGTTAGTATAGATGCCAGGCGCATGCGCACAGCATCTAATTTCAGTGTAGGGGGAGCCTGGGGGCAGCCCAGCATCTCGGAGAGTGCTGGGCACGCCCCCACAGTGATGGCAGTACAACCATTGCGATGCTTATCCTATCGAATATTTGCAATGTGATGGCTAGTTGCCATCGCATCGCATGACTTCATGTCGTAAGCCCGGCAACCATTCCATGCTGAGCATCCGATGTCCATCCCTAGACAAGCCCCTGATCTGAAAATGTTCAAGGGCTTATACTGAAAAGGGGAGGAGCTGTGATCAGTGCTGTGTGGGTGTGTCCAGAACCACATGGGTGTGACCAGTGCTGTGTGGGTGTGACCAGTGCTGTGTGGGTGTGTCCAGTGCCACATTGGTGTGACCAATGCTGTGTGTGGGTGTGACCAGTGCTATGTGGGTGTGACCAGTGCTGTGTGGGTGTGACCAGTGCTGTGTGGGTGTGGCTGGAGCCACGTGGTCATGCACATTCCCTACGCTATTGGCTACTGTCTTCCTTAATACATAAAATTGTAAACACTGCAGAATTTTGATAAAAATAGAAAAACAATTTTTATACTTATGATTTATGGCCGGTCATGTGACCAGCTTGGCAGCTGGTCATCATCATGGTGTCATGATGATGGGCCTATTTTTATGTAGAGGCCTGGTCCCATCCGCCTCATTGTTAATATGGCCCTGCGTCCCTTAACAACTAAGCCCAATTTAATCATACAAAAATCAAGACTGCTTGGGATCATGTAGAACACACAAAAACAACTGTTACCTATGTTCTGTACCGTCACCTCTGCGAACCGCAGCTCCAGATGACCCAGGCAGCTCAGTTACTAATTATTAGCTACAATGCACATACCAACAACTGCATTGCCCCCCCTGCGACTCAGGGAGCGGAAGACGCTGTCAGTTGCCAAAACTGTTCTGCTAAATTCCTCAAGCATCACCAGCAATCTCATGAAAGCATTCCTGGACAATACCCATGCAGAGAGCAGACACAGGCTGGAGAAGACTCTAATTGGGCTCTAACATTTTTAGAGGCCTCTTCAGATCTGGTCAAGGAGAATTGTTGTAGCCCGTTCAGATTAAATGCTCAGCAGACCCTTGAGCACTTGATAAAGGGCAAGAGGTCTGACAGCTTCTTTGCAAATTAAAACAATTAAGTGTTTGGGAGCAGCAAAAAAAAAAAAGAAGATATATAAATGTATAATCAGTTTGGTGCTTTATGATACATTTGGCGAGTTTTCATCTCCAGCTAATGTTATCTGGGCGATTTGCGTTCTTGTGAAATGTTTGCACGTTGGAGGCTCCCTTTCACGTAGCACTCTTTTATTTTATTTATTTTTGCTTTTTGTGGAACCCAGTGCATTGATCATATTTTCATTACAGTATTGCTCTGGCTGTAATTAATAAGACAACAGAGCCAGATGCTTTGTCATATCGGCCAATAATCTAATGGGCAAATTTCCAGATGTTGCAGGATGATTTTTATGCAGCTGATCTGAATAGAAAACATTGGGCCTGATTCAGAGCCGCTCGTAAGCGGCCGCTCGTTCGCTCCGAGCGATGTTCGCACAACTGCGCATGCGTACGGGTTTTAGTACGCATGCGCGAACCAGTCAGTGCGGTCGAAAATCGAGTGCTCGCAAAATAGCGAATGCCTGATAATTTGAGTGACAGAGTGAGGCGTTTGTGGGTGGTAACAGGGGAAGGTGCTTGAAAACGGGGAGTGGAGATCAGAACGCAGGCGAGCCAAAAGGTCAAAACGGGCGTTTTATGGGTGTGCATAATTAACAAAGCAGCGTCATCGACCACGTCAGTTGGGTGTCTTTTAGCCAGAACTGCTCGCATGATTGCGGTAGGAAAATGCAACCACAAGAATAGCGAGCCGTTCGATGTACTCTATTAATCTAAGAAATAGCGGAGATGACGTATGATGCGAGCGGCCAGGGGGTGTTTTTTCAAAATAACGACCGCATGTTTTGTTCGCTCGTTCAGACATAGAGGCGTCAACAGACCGCAAAGAGCGAACGGTCAATTTAAATAGCCAGCCCCTTTTTCTGAACGAGCGAGCGCAAATAGCGTCCGGCTCTGAATCAGGCTATTGTTCCCAGTTATCGTATTTGTTGCGTATTGCGCTCCCTACATCTGCCTATCATTCCTGTTCTTATTACTAAGAACCAGTATATATGAAGCACCGGCCGTTTATGCAGTTCTATGCAATTTATAAGCGGTGTACAGACATTACATAGCGAGAAGAATGGATACAAAAGGATGAAGAAGGCTTTGTCTGTGTATTCAGCAGTCAGGCCTACTTGTCACATGACTCTAGTGTTCAATCCCAGAATGCACTCCTACCTTCCAGGGAACCAAAATTAGGCAGCCACATAATGGCAGGCCATGGGGAAGTTCTCAGATGGAAATTGGGACCATCAAGTGAAAACTGGGACTACTGGCGGGCAGGTGTCTATGTGTATATAAGGAAACCTTGAATTACAAAGCCTTGAATCGTTCTTTCCGCATGTTTTCAATTAATTAAGGTACACCCCACGTATGGGGCTATTTATCAACAGCCCAATGCAGGAGACACTGTACAAGGTATCAATGATTTGTGCTGCGTTATGCAAACTAATGCAAATTACAATGGGGACTGGAAAGTGGATCTATTTATCATTATTTGCTAATTGCTAATGCCATCCGAGGATATAGTTAAAGCAACGACGGAGAGCAATCCTCTGATTCAGTTCCGCCCCACGGTGCTGGAAGCTCTTCCCCTTTCTGCTCTGATGGCCGCGTACGTGCATCAAACATAAGATCATTCTTTTGCTGCTGCAATAAAGCTTTAGGGCACGTGCAAAAGCGAATGCAGCAGCGTCTATTGGTGGTCGCCCCTATGAAATTTTTGCAAATGGCCTACAAACTCCTTGCCTTGTGTACATCCATGCGGCCGAATGTGCAAGGACATGTTTAGCGCCAGTGAACGGCTGTAATACCGATTTGTGCATCCTTATGCGCCACCATTGGACATTGCAACAGTCCTCTGGCGATGCTCCTATCCTTACGGCTGTGCGTCTGTGAACGCAGCCGCCCGATTTGACACTCCCATAATACGCCGACTGAACTGACCATTTTTGTACGCACTAGTAGCCACCTCGCAGTCACTGCCCCCCAATTTTACCACCACTTTGCTGATACCGTCTGTCCCGATCGCAACAGCACCTTTCTGCGTACACTCTGTGCAATGCATGCGCCGTAGGGGTTTTCAGAAATATCGCTCACGCACAACTAAGTGACCATCGGCATTGCGTGAAGCTCCGAATCAGGCCTTTAGGGGCATACCGCCATTGCCAGGACATCCTCTTATCGATGCACTGTCTCAGCGTGACTTTCACGGTAGATGTATCGGTTATCACTGTGAATAGCAGCAATAAGAGATACTTTACTGACCTTTAATGTGATTATACAGAAGCAAGCCCCTTAACCGTTCTTTAAAGCTGGTACCTTGTCTTTTCCTCCTACTATCGCTCCTGCAGGGTTTAGTTTAGGGGTGTGCACCGGCCACTTTTCGTGTTTTGGTTTTGGATCTGGATCTTTCTTCGTGTTTTGGATCTGGATTGGTTTTGCCAAAACCACCCTTCCGTGTTTTGGGTTCTGGGTTTTGTGTTTTGGATCTGTATTTTTTTTTTAAAAAGCATAAAAACAGCTAAAATCACAGAATTTGTTGGTTTCTCTGCTCCTATGCTATTATTAACCTCAATAACCTTAATTTCCACTCATTTCCAGTCTATTCTGAACACCTCACACCTCACAATAGTGTTTTCATGTCCAAAAGGTTGCACCGAGGTAGCTGGATGACTATGCTAAGCGACACGAGTGGGCGGCACAAACACGTGACCCATCTAGGAGTGACACTGCAGTGGCAGACAGGATAGCAGTTAGAAAAACTAGGCCCCAAACTGTACATAATGCAAAGAAAAAAAAGAAGTGCAAGATGGAATTGTCCTTGGGCCCTCCCACCCACCCTTATGTTGTATAAACAGGACATGCACACTTTAACAAATCAATCATTTCAGCGCCAGGGTCTGCCACACAACTGTGGCTGAAATGATTGGTTCGTTTGGGCCCCCACAAAACAAGCTGGCAATTAATGTGTCCCTGCACAAACTGGCTCTACGGAGGCAAGATGTCATCCTCATCCTCCTCATCCACCGATTCCTCACCCTCTTCAGTGTGTACATCCTCATCCTCACAAAGTATTAACTCGTCCCCACTTGAATCCACCACCACAGGTCCCTCTGTACCTTCTGGAGGCTGGTCTCCCTGGAAGAGCTGATAATTCATTTTGATGAACATCATCTTCTCCACATTCTGTGGAAGCAACCTCCTACGCCTTTCGCTGACAAGGTTCCCGGCTGCACTAAACACTCTTTCGGAGTACACACTGGAGGGGGGGCAACTAAGGTAAAATAGAGCCAGCTTGTACAGGGGCCTCCAAATTGCCTCTTTTTCCTGCCAGTACAGGTATGGACTGTCTGACATGCCTACTTGGATGCTGTCACCGATGTAATCCTCCACCATTCTGTCAATGGTGACAGTATCATATGCAGTGACAGTAGACATGTCAGAAATTGTTGCCAGGTCCTTCAGTCCGGACCAGATGTCCAAACTTGGTCCTGCCTGCCCTGCATCACCGCCAGCGGGTTGCTTAGGATACCTAAGTTTTTTCCTGGCAGCCCCAGTTGCGGGAGAAAATGAAGAAGGAGCCGTTGACGTGTCACGTTCCGCTTCAGCTGACAGTGTGTTCACCAGCAGGTCTTTGCACCTCTGCAGGCTTGTGTCGGCCGGAAAGAGAGACACCACATAGGCTTTAAACCTAGGATCAAGCACGGTGGCCAAAATGTAGTGGTCTGATTTCAACAGATTGACCACCCTGGAATCCTGGCAAAGCGAATGAAGGGCTTCATCCACAAGTCCCACATGCCGAGCGGAATCGCTCCGTCTTAGCTCCTCCTTCACTTTCTCCAGCTGCTTCTGCAAAAGCCTGATGAGGGGAATGACCTGACTCAAGCTGGCTGTGTCTGAACTGACTTCACGTGTGGCAAGTTCGAAGGGCTGGAGAACCTTGCACAACACGGAAATCATTCTCCACTGCGCTTGAGTCAGGTGCATACCCCCTCCTTTGCCTATGTCATAGGTGGATGTATAGGCTTGTATGGCCTTTTGCTGCTCCTCCATCCTCTGAAGCATATAGAGGGTTGAGTTCCACCGCGTCACAACCTCTTGCTTCAGGTGATGGCGGGGCAGGTTCAAGAGTGTTTGCTGGCGCTCCAGTCTTCGGCACGCAGTCGCTGAATGGCGAAAGTGGCCAGAAATTTTTCGGGCCACCCAAAGCGTCTCCTGCACGCCCCTGTCGCTTTTCAGAAAATTCTGCACCACCAAGTTTATTGTGTGAGCAAAACATGGGACGTGCTGGAATTTGCCCAGATGTAATGCCCGCACAATATTGGTGGCGTTGTCAGATATCACAAATCCCCAGGAGAGTCTAAGTGGGGTAAGCCACTGGGCGATGATTTCCCTCAGTTTCTCTAAGAGGTTGTCGGCGGTGTGCCTCTTACTGAAACCGGTGATACACAGCGTAGCCTGCCTTGTAACGAGCTGGCGTTTCTGAGATGCTGCTACTGGTGACGCTGCTGCTGTTGCTGCGTAAGGTGATACATCTACCCAGTGGGCTGTCACAGTCATATAGTCCTTAGTCTGCCCTGTTCCACTTGTCCACATGTCCGTGGTTAAGTGGACATTGTGTACAACGGCATTTTTCAGGACACTGAGGACACTTTTTCTGACGTTTCTGTACAGTCTCGGTATCGCCTGCCTAGTGAAGTGGAATCTAGACGGGATTTGGAACCGGGGACACACTACCTCCATCAATTGTCTAAATCCCACTGCACTAATGGCGGATACCGGACGCACGTCTAACACCAACATAGCAGTCAAGGCCTCAGTTATACGTTTTGCTTCAGGATGACTGCTGTCGTACTTCATCCTCCTCGCTAAGGACTGTTGGAGGGTCAATTGTTTAGTAAAAGTAGTGGTGTTCCTACTTCCTCTCTGGAATGATGAACGACTCCCAGCAGCAGCAACAGCAGCAGCGGCAGCAGTAGGCGTAGCAATGCAGGATCCTCCAGAGGAATCCCGGATAGGAGAGTCAGTCATGCCAGTGACATGGCCTGCAGGACTACTTCCGATCCTGACTAAGGAGGAAATTGACGAGGAGGGAGTTGACGGTGTGGTTTGCAGGCGCTTGGATACAACAGGACAACGGGATTTAGGTGTCCCTGGACTGCTTACGGTCTTAGCCAAAGTTTCTGAACTTGACAGTAACTTTTTATGAACGCGCTGCAGGTGCCGTATAAGGGAGGATGTTCCTAGGTGGTTGACGTCCCTACCCCTACTTATTTCACCTTTACATATGGTACATATGGCAAGACAGTTGTTGTCCGGATTTGGATAGAAATATTGCCAGACCAAAGAGGTGGAATGTTTGGTCTTCTGCCCAGGCATGACCGTGATGGGCTTTTTCATCCCACGGACAACAACTGTCTCCCCCGGAGCCTGATTTAAACAAACCACATCACCATCAGAATCCTCCTCGCCAACTTCCTCCTCAGCGCCAGCTACACCAGTATCCTCATCCTGTTGTACTTCAACAGTGACATCTTCAATTTGCATATCAGCAAGTGGACTGTGGGTGCTCCTTTCAGCACTTGCAGGGGGCGTGCAAATGGTGGAAAGAGCCACCTCTTCCCGTCCAGTGCTGGGAAGGTCAGGCATCGCAACCACCACCACACTTGGACTCTCCTTGGGGATTTGTGATATCTTCTTAGAAAGCATAGTTCTTCGCTGTGCTTTTGCCAGCTTAACTCTTTTGATTTTTTTAGTGGGAGGAGGGCTTCCATCGTCATGTGAAGCTGAACCACTAGTCATGAACATACTAGGGATCGACCTTAGCCGTTCCTTGCCACTCCGTGTCGTAAATGGCATATTGGCAAGTTTACGTTTCTCTTCAGCTGATTTAAATGTCTTTTTCAAGGTCATTTTCCTGAACTTTGCCATTTGGGATTGTATGTGCCCTCTACTATGACATTGGGCATCGGCCTTGGCAGACGACGTTGATGGCATGTTATCGTCTATGTCATGACTAGTGGCAGCAGCTTCAGCACTAGGAGGAAGTGGTTCTTGATCTTTCTCTATTTTATTTTTATCGGAGAAAGTTTGGTCCTCCATTTATGTTATATCGATTTGATATATACGTGCGGCTAAACACAGAAAATAATTTTTTTTTTGGTTTGGACTGGAGTGTACTTTGGGGGTTACAGCACCCTTTAACGGTCAAGCCAGCCGGCCCTTATGACACAGGCGCACTCTTGGCACTACTTTGTTGATGCACGTGCGGCTACTGCGCACACAATTCACAAACACAGAAAATAATTTTTTTTTGGGTTTGGACTGGAGTGTACTTTGGGGGTTACAGCACCCTTTAATTGTCAAGCCAGCCGGCCCTTTACTTATGACACAGGCGCACGCTTGGCACTACTTTGTTGATGCACGTGCGGCTACTGCGCACACAATTCACAAACACAGAAAATAATTTTTTTTTTGGTTTGGACTGGAGTGTACTTTCGGGGGTTACAGCACCCTTTAACGGTCAAGCCAGCCGGCCCTTTACTTATGACACAGGCGCACGCTTGGCACTACTTTGTTGATGCACGTGCGGCTACTGCGCACACAATTCACAAACACAGAAAATAATTTTTTTTTTGGTTTGGACTGGAGTGTACTTTGGGGGTTACAGCACCCTTTAACGGTCAAGCCAGTCGGCCCTTTACTTATGACACAGGCGCACGCTTGGCACTACTTTGTTGATGCACGTGCGGCTACTGCGCACACAATTCACAAACACAGAAAATAATTTTTTTTTTGGTTTGGACTGGAGTGTACTTTCGGGGGTTACAGCACCCTTAACGGTCAAGCCAGCCGGCCCTTTACTTATGACACAGGCGCACGCTTGGCACTACTTTGTTGATGCACGTGCGGCTACTGCGCACACAATTCACAAACACAGAAAATAATTTTTTTTTTGGTTTGGACTGGAGTGTACTCTCGGGGGTTACAGCACCCTTAACGGTCAAGCCAGCCGGCCCTTTACTTATGACACAGGCGCACGCTTGGCACTACTTTGTTGATGCACGTGCGGCTACTGCGCACACAATTCACAAACACAGAAAATAATTTTTTTTTGGTTTGGACTGGAGTGTACTTTCGGGGGTTACAGCACCCTTTAACGGTCAAGCCAGCCGGCCCTTTACTTATGACACAGGCGCACGCTTGGCACTACTTTGTTGATGCACGTGCGGCTACTGCGCACACAATTCACAAACACAGAAAATTATTTTTTTTTTGGTTTGGACTGGAGTGTACTTTGGGGGTTACAGCACCCTTTAATGGTCAAGCCAACCGGCCCTTTACTTATGACACAGGCGCACGCTTGGCACTACTTTGTTGATGCACGTGCGGCTACTGCGCACACAATTCACAAACACAGAAAATAATTTTTTTTTTGGTTTGGACTGGAGTGTACTTTCGGGGGTTACAGCACCCTTAACGGTCAAGCCAGCCGGCCCTTTACTTATGACACAGGTGCACGCTTGGCACTACTTTGTTGATGCATGTGCGGCTACTGCGCACACAATTCACAAACACAGAAAATAATTTTTTTTTTGGTTTGGACTGGAGTGTACTCTCGGGGGTTACAGCACCCTTAACGGTCAAGCCAGCCGGCCCTTTACTTATGACACAGGCGCACGCTTGGCACTACTTTGTTGATGCACGTGCGGCTACTGCGCACACAATTCACAAACACAGAAAATAATTTTTTTTTGGTTTGGACTGGAGTGTACTTTCGGGGGTTACAGCACCCTTTAACGGTCAAGCCAGCCGGCCCTTTACTTATGACACAGGCGCACGCTTGGCACTACTTTGTTGATGCACGTGCGGCTACTGCGCACACAATTCACAAACACAGAAAATAATTTTTTTTTTGGTTTGGACTGGAGTGTACTTTGGGGGTTACAGCACCCTTTAACGGTCAAGCCAGCCGGCCCTTTACTTATGACACAGGCGCACGCTTGGCACTACTTTGTTGATGCACGTGTGGCTACTGTGCACACAATTCACAAACACAGAAAATAATTTTTTTTTTGGTTTGGACTGGAGTGTACTTTCGGGGGTTACAGCACCCTTAACGGTCAAGCCAGCCGGCCCTTTACTTATGACACAGGCGCACGCTTGGCACTACTTTGTTGATGCACGTGCGGCTACTGCGCACACAATTCACAAACACAGAAAATAAATTTTTTTTTGGTTTGGACTGGAGTGTACTCTCGGGGGTTACAGCACTCTTAACGGTCAAGCCAGCCGGCCCTTTACTTATGACACAGGCGCACGCTTGGCACTACTTTGTTGATGCACGTGCGGCTACTGCGCACACAATTCACAAACACAGAAAATAATTTTTTTTTGGTTTGGACTGGAGTGTACTTTCGGGGGTTACAGCACCCTTTAACGGTCAAGCCAGCCGGCCCTTTACTTATGACACAGGCGCACGCTTGGCACTACTTTGTTGATGCACGTGCGGCTACTGCGCACACAATTCACAAACACAGAAAATAATTTTTTTTTTGGTTTGGACTGGAGTGTACTTCGGGGGTTACAGCACCCTTTAACGGTCAAGCCAGCCGGCCCTTTACTTATGACACAGGCGCACGCTTGGCACTACTTTGTTGATGCACGTGCGGCTACTGCGCACACAATTCACAAACACAGAAAATAATTTTTTTTTTGGTTTGGACTGGAGTGTACTTTCGGGGGTTACAGCACCCTTAACGGTCAAGCCAGCCGGCCCTTTACTTATGACACAGGCGCACGCTTGGCACTACTTTGTTGATGCACGTGCGGCTACTGCGCACACAATTCACAAACACAGAAAATAATTTTTTTTTTGGTTTGGACTGGAGTGTACTTTCGGGGGTTACAGCACCCTTAACGGTCAAGCCAGCCGGCCCTTTACTTATGACACAGGCGCACGCTTGGCACTACTTTGTTGATGCACGTGCGGCTACTGCGCACACAATTCACAAACACAGAAAATAATTTTTTTTTGGGTTTGGACTGGAGTGTACTTTCGGGGGTTACAGCACCCTTAACGGTCAAGCCAGCCGGCCCTTTACTTATGACACAGGCGCACGCTTGGCACTACTTTGTTGATGCACGTGCGGCTACTGCGCACACAATTCACAAACACAGAAAATAATTTTTTTTTGGTTTGGACTGGAGTGTACTTTCGGGGGTTACAGCACCCTTTAACGGTCAAGCCAGCCGGCCCTTTACTTATGACACAGGCGCACGCTTGGCACTACTTTGTTGATGCACGTGCGGCTACTGCGCACACAATTCACAAACACAGAAAATATATTATTTTTTTAGCACTTGGGGGGAGCACCCCTGATGGACAGAGCACCCCCTGGACAACACTACAGCACTCCTTTAGGACTGGGACACTGCACAGGACTTTGGAGTGGACACAGCCCCTATGGAGAACTGACTGCACAACACAGTCCAGCCAGCCCCTATGGACTTTGAAGTAGTGGACACAGCCCCTATTAACAACAGCAGCACAGCACAACACAGCCAGCCCCTATGGACTTTGAAGTAGTGGACAACAGCAGCACTACACTACACTACACTACACTACACAGCCCTAACTCCCACCCTCCCTCTTCACTGTCCACAGCCGAGTGAGAAAATGGCGCAGACGCGGGTACCTTATATAGGATCCAAAACCCGCGAGACTCGGAAGGCGGGATGATGACGTTTTGCCTCGATTTCAGATCCGAGTCAGGCGGGAAAAGTCGAGCCTGACTCGGATCGGACTCGGATCGGGGGGGCTCGGGGGGGTTCGGATTTCAGAAATCCGAACCCGCTCACCCCTAGTTTAGTTATGTATAGAGTTATAAATCCATAGATCTTAGTAACGGAGAAATGGGCCTCTGCAGGTGACGTCTGTGGAACAGCTAATAAGTTATAACTGGGTTTACTACATGAGGCGAGCTGAGTATTACCAGGCACCGCTATGCCATGTATACAGAGAGCATTTGTCTACCAGGCCTGACGTGAACCTGGTCCTGATCATACGTGGTGACAATAACAGTGCACTCATTTGTTCCATCACAACTATGTATATTCACTGTGACTTGTACTAAAAATTGTCCATTTCAAAAAACAAGCTTGTGCTGTCTAGATTACCAGCCCACGTGATCTCGCATGTTTTACAGATAAAGGACACGGCCCCTGGATTATCCTCCAACTGATAGTGAGATGAGCTGCAGATATTGGCAGCACCACTTCTGCTGAAAACTGACCGGTAAATTTGGAATCTCGCGTCCCTTCCAACTGCCCCGATTTTGCTGGGACAGTCCCGATTTCAGGGCTCTGTCCCACTATTCCTATCCTGAGAAATATCTCCTGTTCACTGCTGCTGTAACTGGCGTGTGAAACAATGGACAAGTATTTGCCCTCACTGTGACATAGACACGCTCCCTATCCCGATTCATGGAGCAGAAATGGATAGGCTGCATACTCAGTAATGTCACTGGTTCCTAGTGATGGATAGTCTGCATTCTCAGTGATGTGGTATTGTCCTTAGTGATTGGATAGGCTGCATTCTCAGCAATGTCACTGGTTCCTTGTTAGTTGATAGGCTGCATTTTCAGTGATGTCACAGGTTTCCAGTGAATGGATTAGCAACCTCAGTGATGTCACTGGTTCCTAGTGAATGGATAGGCTGCATTCTCAGTGATGTTATTAGTTCCTAGTGAATGCATAGGCTGCCTTCTCAGTGATGTCACTAATTCTTATTTAATGGATAGGCTGCATTGGTAGCCTCGTAACCTCTAAATATGGACTATGGTGATGCCCCTATACTCCCATAGCGTACTCATTGATAGTAATGAAGTGGTTGCCCTAAGGTGATGGTAGGTAGGACTTTGAAATTACATATTTATTTATTAATTTTTGCACTTTTTGGCTCCAAATATCAGATATTTATTAAATATACGAAACTGTATATAATGTTATAAAACAGGACCAAGACTTGGAGGAGGGAAGAGAGTCAGCTGCCTTGGATCCCATCCCTGGTGATCCAGTGGAAGAGCTGCAGGAGCAGTATGTAATCACCGTACAGGTAGCTGCAGTATGGCAGCTCCAGAGCGCATTTACAATGGCGGGTGTCGGGAATCCCATCTATTGGAGGGGTGCCACAAACCAGATTAGGGCTCCTGGATATACTGTATACTGGGCAGGAGATTTAAACATTAATCTTCCAGTCTAGATTTAGTGGATTACACCCTTACAACATGTTTTTAAAGAGTGTATAAAAAGAAGCAGTAGAGTACATTGTAAGTGTGAACCATCTTGTACTTCTGTATGTACCAAATGTACCACATCTTGATGTGTAATAGTCAATGCAAGGACGCTGTAGGAGCAAGAAGTACCATTCTGTGGCACTTACAAGATCTTGCATGATGCCTTTAACATGCTGTAATCCTGTGGCTTTCTGTACAGATAAACTCTTTACTGTTCCCCTGGCTGAACTGTCTTGAACCCAACGTTCAGAGTCAACTCTCTCCCTGCTACCCTGCGGTACTGATCATACAGTAAGTAAGGAACCAACCAACAAACCACAGTCACCAGCAATGAGGTGCTGCAGATGCTATCCCAACCGCCCTGAAGTCATCGGTCCCATGTGGCGGTGAAAGAGCCTGGTGGTGGCAATGACCACTCTCCTACAACTAACCCCGCAGTTGACAATAGCAGTTGTTGAGTGTCTTGTGGCCAAGTGACACCAGTAGGATTCTTTAGTAATGTCAGATTACTGGCAGCAGAAGGGAACCCCAAGACTGAGCGGGAAAACCACAGATAAACTGTCGAGATTAAGGACTTGGCAGCATCCTGTCACATGAATTATCCCATGTCTCTTACTGCGGTCATGTAACCAACATAAGAATAGCATTTTCCTGGCTGAGCCTGCATCATATCATTGCTACTATTGTTTTCCCTGTAACTGTAATTTCATAACGGTGTCATTACTCAACGCCAGCTGTTGGACAGGGTGCGTGAATTACTCTATGAACCCCTGGTTTGAAAGAGGGAGTCTCATATATGGGAGAGCCCTCAAAGCTAGATAGATGTTCTTTTAAAGGGAACTCCATGCTGGCTGCCTTGCAAGGTGAACCCACTGCCCTGGTAGATTACAGGATAATTCCACGCCCTATGTCAGACAAAGTTGGTTTAGAGACCATGAGTCAGTCACCATCAGACCTCATCAAGCTCCTGAATCCATCAGAAAAGTTAAAGGAGTCTATGCGTTTGCTGATCTTACAATTTGTTGGATGTTTTGGGGATTTTTTAGTTGGTTATTTCATTATCCAAATTTTTTTGTGAATCATCTCATTTTAAATGTCTTTCATAATACACTGTCTGGAGTGACTGCATACCCTACATGGTTACTAAGGACAATGGGGAGTCTGATTCAGTGAGTGATCATGTGATTGCTCCACAGCCATGTTAGGCTTCCCATAGGCCCATTAGTTCAGGCAGTTGCATGCCTCACTACTTGCGATCGGTGCAGTGTACTGTGTGACCTCTTCTTTAATCCTAGCCGTTGGGCCATTCTGCGTTCTGGCTCCACGACCATTGCTTGGAATCCAACTAGTCTTTTTACTAGCCACATGCCATGTTCCCCGGGAGGCTGGAGCCCAGGATCATTGACCCGCTGGCAAATCCTAGCCCCCTGATTAGTCTGGGCTTCCTGGATAGAGTGGCACCCCTAGATAATAACCCCCCCCTAACCCCAATGAAGGCCTTGCTTACCATGGTGCCAAGATCCTTTTAGGGGAGGGGCCTATCTCAAGCACTGAGCATGTTCCCACCTTGAGTGGCCACGCCCCTAATTTTACCTTATCCCGCTTTACATAAGGATGATATTGAAAGGTTTAATTTGGAGTTGTGCACCTGAGATTTGTCTGTTTTTGTGCCTGCAATTTGTCTCATCAGGTAGCACCTCCCATTATATATATACTCAGGGTGTGCAGTCCAGAAATCTTTCCCATATACTCTATTTAATGTGCTTTATTGCACACCTGAGGGAAAGGAGACGCCCTCAGTCTGGATTAGCACCCCTACCTTATTGGTTTAAAAGCATGGAGTCTTGTAATGAATATGCACACTAGTAATAGGCACAATTCTAGGTAAGTCCTACAAGTTTTATATACTGTAGTGCAACTTTGGTTCATTTTTGGGGCGTGGGTCCCCCTGGATTGTCTTTGTTGATCTGTTTCAGGGCACCGCATTATAACACATTTTTCTTTTATAACACATTTTAACCCTTCACTGTTTGTTTATTATATATGTACCTCACTTTATTTTCATTCTTTATATGCAGCAGTAGCTGCTCCTAACTATCTCTTTCACACTGCACTTTTCTTACTATGGCGGTGCCCTGGGGTGGCTTAGCTGGGCTAGTTTGGGGGTATCCTGCGCTCTGGATTTGAATCGTAGTATGTTAGGGACCTACCCTACAGAGGTTACCTGGATATGGTGGGTAGGCCCATAACCTTGGCCAAGATTATGCTAAAAACCTCTATTGATTGCAAAATTGTATTGCATTTATATATTATTAATAATTTGGAGTTGTGCACCTGAGATTTGTCTGTTTTTGTGCCTGCAATTTATCTCATCAGGTAGCACCTCCCATTATATATATACTCAGGGTGTGCAGTCCAGAAATCTTTCCCATATAATGATATTGAAAGGTACATGGCATACAGGGGTCTATTTACTGAGCCTTGATGGAGATAAAGTAAACGATGATAAAGTACCAGCCAATCAGCTCCTAACTGCCATGTCAGTTTGAAAAATGACAGGAGCTGGTTGGTTGGTACTTTATCTCAATCCAAGGCTTAGTAAATAGACCCCTCAGTGCTTTCACAGAAAGTACAAAGGTGTTTTTCATTTGTTTTTTCTTGTTTAATATTAACCCTGTGAGCTCCAATCAGTGATTTGTAATGAAGATAAATCCATCAGAATAGTTTAGTATAATCATTTTTGACCTGGTTTATAAGACCCTAGTAGGCAGCTCACTCTCTCCCGTATGTGTCTGCCCATTTACACAAACAGCGTATTGTTAGACCGTGTGTAGAGTTCTAGGGCTGTGAAATATCTCGGTGGCGTTCTAATGAAATGTAATAGCGGCCTGGCTCTCCGGGGACCGTACGTCTGCCTGCAGAGACCTCTAGTCCTGGATTTTAAACAAAAAAGACACAATAATGTTTTAGTAATTCAAATCCCATAACACAGTTCTGTATCATAGGGGGACTTTATGTAACAGGAATAATGCTGTTTGTCTCCAGGCATAATGTAGTTACTAGAGTAGAAGAACTCTGAAATAATATAATTGTCTAACCATTCCTGAAGCCAGTAAGGACGGGTCTCCGACAGTGCGAGAGAGAGGAATCCCTGCACAAAAGCTAGTAACGCCCTAGATTGTAAGCTCCTAGGAGCAGGGTCCTCCTCCCTACTCACTCTCTCTTCTGTAGCAATGACAGCCTTCACCTTCCCAGCTGTATTGTGTATGGAGATTTGTGTTGCTCATTGTTACTAGTGCTCTGTTTATATTTTGGTTACTGTATATAATGTAATGTTCTGTGTTCCCTGTACTGTCCCACTGTTGATGTATGTACGGTGCTGCGGAACACTTTCGGCTCCCTATAAATAAAATGTAATAATAATAATAATGGGGCCTTTAAGCCTTCTGCTCTGAGACTTGTGTAATGCCTGCTCTCCCCTCCGCGCTCTCTTCCTGCACATTGTACGAGTGAGCGCAGCCTGCCCTGTGCCGCATCCTCTACGCTGGAATCTGGATATCCGCTCAGCTGCTGAACACAGTTTTCCCAGCCTTCATTGGGACTGCAGACGGCCAAGTGTTTCCCAGGCCATTGGGGCTGGTTCTAGAGTAGCCGTAGTCAGTCTATCACTGTGTCAGCTGTTGTAGAACTACAAGTTGCAGCATGCCCTGCCAGCCAGCTATCACAGCTGGAAACCCACCCAAGCTACACAATAACAATTACACACTATAGCTACTGTATGCAATGTGCAGCTATATTGTTCGTCCCCAGCGTTATAGTCTATATTGGTGGAGAAAATCCTGATTTCTAGCAAAAAGAAATACATTTGTGTTTCTGGAAGCTAAAGGCATGTTTTACCCAAAGTATCAGCCGTACTATGGGGCCTATTCATTAAACCTAAAAATTCTCTGGAGATAATTAGCTTTAGAACTCTCATGGAGTTCTAGCTAATTATAGGTGGAATTCATCATTCCACCTCTCCATAAGTATCTATTCCGAAAAGCTGTCATTTTTGCGATGACAGCTTTTTGGGAAATAGATACTTTTCCCTCTCTACACTACCTTATCGCATCTGGAAACAGTGCTGTGCATGCGCTGTTACATCTGTAAAACCAGCGCATGCGCAGCACTGCCTACAGATGCGTTAAGTTTGTGTACCCCCCCCGACCCCCCTCCGCTCACCTCCCCCCCCCGACTTACCTGTCCGCGCAGCAGCCTCCGGCTCCGTCCTGCTGGTCTGTCATGTGGTTTCCCGGCAGACCACATGACAGATTAGAAAAAAATTTTTTTTTTTTTATTTTTGTCTAAACTTTCTTGTGCTCTGCTGGGGAGCACACATGTCCGACCAGCCTCCGGAGCCTGAGGACGGAGCAGAGCGCCGGAGGGACTCGTCGGGGGACCTGCACACGCGGATACAGGTAAGTTTCACCTGCTCTTCGCCACCTCACAGTGGCGAATAGTAACTGCATCAAATTCCGAAAATTGATAATTTTCGGAATTTGATGAATACCACAATTTCCACATCCCCATACTAATGTACTAATGTACCCATACTAATGTATACTAATGTACTAATGTATGGGGAGTGTGGAAATTAACGCAGGGGAACTTAGCAAGGAGATATCTGTGATATCTCCTGTGCTAAGTGGCTACATGAATATCAAAATAACGTTATTTAAGGAAAATGTCCTTAAAAATGTTATTTTAGTGTTGATGAATAGGCCCCTATGGGGCCTATTCATCAAATGATAAATGGCCCGGTAACCATGCGGAAACACTAGTTGCCGCATATTTAACTTACTGGGCCATTCATCATGAGGGGTCTGATAGGACCCCCTTGGTATTCAGCAAACTCCGAAAACTGAAAGTTTTCGGAGTTTGCTGCCGAGAACAAACGCCATCTTCAGATGGCGCTTGTTCTTGGATCCCCGCTCCTTCCTATTGGAGTGAGTTCTGGGGGTGCGAAGAGGGATCAGAGCGGATCCCTCTGCCGCCTCCTCACTACCTCCCTGGTGGCTTTGTGCATGCGTGATCCGAGGTCACGCATGCGTAGCCGGGGCGACAGGGAACACTGGCAGGTAAGTAACGCAGCTACAGAAATAGCTGCGATACTAACCACGGGGACAACTGCTTTTCGGAGCAGTTGTCCTCTCACCGGAGCAATGATGAATTGCTCCGATGTCACTTTTCCCCCGCTGCGAGTTGGATACTTAAACATCCCTCGCAGCAAGTTCAGTACTTCACCTTATGGCCTTCGATGATGAATAGGCCCGTGGATCTCTAATGCAGTCATTTTGCAGGGTATCTAGTTAACTTGTGGACATTCAGAAGGTCGACATCATGATTTTATTGATTAAATTAGGCTAAAAAACAAACAAATAAAAAAATATGTTGACATTTTTAACCATGTCGACCTAAATGCATGTCCACATATTGGTTGTCGACCTAATGACCATGTTGACACTCTGTTGACATTCAGTACCTGATATCCTGGTGTCGACAGTTTGAATGTCGACAAGTCATACCACATCCGTTTCACAGTTTATAGCCAGTTGGATGAAGTGAAAGGGCCGTTGCAGGGACTACTTTCCAAAACGTTACCCGAGGACTCTTATGTTATTCGGAGCAGACGAAGAACCGAATGATTAGCATAAGAAAAGAGGTAGCTTAAACCTCTAGGATGGGGGCTGGCATGTATGCAAATCACTTGGGTAGGTAGCCTATAGCAAGCGGGGGCGTGTTTGATAGGGAAAGTTTATATAAGGGATAGAAGTGTGGGCCAAATCCTCTTTGTTTCCAGGTTTCCCACCCTCCCGCCCCTTTTGCTTCTGCCATTGTTTCTGTTTTGGATTTGGCTTTAGTATGGCGGGAAAGAACGGCAGGTCACCAGTCCGGGTGCAATTATTTAGTTGAGGTGCGCTCCCTTCGTTGCCTGGTAGTTGGCTGTACCAACCTAACGGGGGGCAATATCATCACCCAAACGGGTGGGTAGTCAAGGTAGAAGGTGAGCGATACCTTTTGTTGCTTATAAAGGTTTCTATAGTTATGGTCGTGCACCCTGGGCAATATACGCCTGCTGTGCCTGTTGTTGTTTGTGTGTGGGCATTGCAGATTTGGCTGATTTCTGGCCGTTCTTTCTTTGCCACCATACATCCTTAAATAAATAATAAATAATTATTGCTCCAATAAATCGCCATTAAGTTATCTACCAAATCTACGTCTCAGCGTCTTTATTTACTTTAGTTTAAGGGTAAGTGTTTTGCACGCATGACACACCTCATCCGATAGACGGTTTAAAGAGATGAGGGTCAGATTCTGGAAACCCCCAGACAGAGGGAGTAGGGATGGCCGATTCAATTACATGAATGTGATGGTTGCCACCATTGTTTGCTGCTGCTGTTCCTATTGTTTTACCCAAAGTTCTTTTCTGATGATTGCCGGAGTGAGTCAGTGACAGCTCTTATTTGTGCATGTGCAAACTATCCTGCTCCTCCGCGCATGCAGACGAATGTACCATCGATGGCTTAAACCACTGAATAGTTCTCAAATGATGGTTGTTACATGCCATCTAACTGTGGCGGAAACGCAGCAACAATTCAATTTGCGCCCTTCCGGTGGCCGTCCCTAGACAGAAGTGTGGTACTTGGGGGTCTGAGAAGATTCTTCATCGATGCCATTATGTTTAGCACCTGGTTACAATTTAGGGGACTATTAGATATAATCTGGATTTATTAAAAAAAAATAAATGCAGAGGTAGCTGAGTGTTACTCGTCTCTTTTAATTGCTATAGGGCACAGCGCATATGCACTATTGACCGTGTTATTAAATAAGCCCCATAATAACAATCACCATCCCCCCACCTACTTCTATCGTAAATTTAGCTTTTGGCATCAAATGTCTGTGTTTTTAATTTAAGTTTTCCCATAACTGTGTTGGCATGGGTCCTGGAGGTGGGAACCAGCTGCAGCTGGTTATTTTTTCGGAAGGGCCTGATCTGATCCTCCTGTACAAGGGAGATGAGGGACTTTTTAAACCCCTGCACTTTTCGGCAGCAGTTTTTGGGAAGCTCACGCAGATTTGCAAACACGAGGGGAAGTTCTCCTAAGTAAAAGTTTATTGCAGATTTTATGATTTAGAAATGGTTCCAGGAACCCACCACAGTACATAGTGCAATAAGTGATCTATTAATCGTAATACACAGTAATTGGGAAAACAGTCTTCAGTCACATATACCCGCGCCAGGAGACTGCTCCTGCGAGGATCCGCGCCATTTCCAACTGTAAATAGACTCTTTAGGGACACTTTTTATTGTCAGGGACGATAAATTTAAAGAGCCAAATTAACGATCCTGATAATAATACTGTACATACTGTATGCAGTTACACATACATTTAAGTGGATATAGTTTATTATGTAGATAATATTTTGCGCAGACATCTGAACTCGCACTGTTTAAGCACATTTCCCAACACGCTAGATCTGCTGTCATTGGAATCGGAGGCATACGCCTGGCCGCCGATACAGCTTATTACAGTATGGTAATGTGAGAATCCGGCTGTCTGTGGGTGGCCACCCACAGCTTTAGCGAGCGGCCAGATGATGGTCGCTACCATCGGGCTTGCGACAAAACCCTTGTGGTAGGGTCTCCTCTGCCGCAAGCCCCAGTGAGCTTCCTGCTCTAATAGAGCCGGAAGCTCTCTACTGACATCACTGATGATGTCAGTAGGGCCACCCACAAATGGCAGGCGTTCCTTCAGAACGTCCAGCCACCCCCTCACCCCGCCTACAAAACGGGGCAAGCTGTCGATCAACATCGACAGCCGCCCCGTTTGTAGCGAGCCGGCGTGCGCAATGCACAATCATCAACCCGCTTGGGAGAGCATAGCGCTTGCGAGCGGGTCTGAATCAGGCCCACTGTGAACGAGAACTGAAATCGGTGTAGACGCCCATAACACTCCCAGGATAGGGATCAATTTAGTGCGATCGCATGGTTGCCTCGCAGTTTCCACCCAAAAACACCCATTTCACGGATAGTGTGGTCAGCCGACGGACAGATCGAGATGTATGTGCTAGCGAACTCCGTCTGTGTGCTTAAGGCTGATTTAGAACATGTGCAGTCAGTGATTTCTTTTTTGGGCACATTGTATAGAATGATATTTGTATAGAATTTTTATCCAAAAGAACTGAGATCGCTTTACAGAAAACATGAACTTACAGTATAATCTATTCCTTCCTGCAGATTTCATACCCCCCGAGTGATGAGGACGATAGTGAAGATTCTGAAGGAGAGAATCAGGAACTTGCACAGATTGACAAAGGTTAGACAGAAGCTCGCACGTTTTCACTAGTGTCCGATATTTAGCTTTCAGTGACCTGTATTTGACCGGCTAACTCTACTGTATAGGACGTTTTCGGAAACTTATTAGCAATAGAAGTGTCCGAGAACTTTAGGGACCTTTATCCATTAAGCACTGATCAAGGCTGCTTTTTATTTATTATTTAGTTGTTTTTTTTTAACAAGTGTATCTTCATATGCCTAACCTCAATACACCATGCAGCGCAAGACCCCTGGTGCAAGTGTACTGCGCCGAGCAGCGTATCATCCACTACATGAGAAAAATGAGCGATTGAATGATTACGACATCGTTATCGTTCAATCGCTCATTAATCGTTCATTAATCGTGCAGTAAAATGCTGGTCGTTGTCGGTATTTGTCATAGCCTGATCATGCAGGCCAACCTGCCAAGATTGTCAGGTTGTACAGGTTCAGGGATGAGGGAGGGTGCCTGCATTGAACAACATATCGTACAGTGGCCCTGATTCAGAGCCGGACGCTCTAACAGAGCGCTGGCTCTGAATCTGGGCCGTCCTTCTTTTTTTTTAGAGCGGCCTACTGGCCGCTCGCATTGCTGTGGGTTGCCACCCACAGCTAATGCGAGCGGCCAGGATGATGGTTTGCGACGGGCTTGTGGTAGGGTCTCATTGCCGCAAGCCCAAGAGAGATTTCGTCTCAAACAGAGCCGAAGTCTCTCCCACTGACATCACTCGTGATGTCAGTGGGGCTGGCCCCAAACGGAGGCGTTCACATGGGAATGCCTCCGTTTGGGCAGCCACTCCCCCGGCCCGCCCACCAAAAGGGGCGTGCTGTCACTCAACATCGACAGCACGCCCCCTTTGTTACGAGACCCGGAGCGACGGTTTGCCCGTCGCTATCCGGGTCTCGCTCATGCGCACGACGGAGCCGGTTCCGTCGTGCGCATGCGCACTGGGCCACCATCGACCCGATTTAGAGCGGGTCTGAATCAGGCCCAGTGTGGGCACATTATCTACTGCACAGGATGGTGAACGATTGAACAATTACAATGTTGTAATCGTACAGTCGTTCCTCTCTCGTGTATCGGATACGCACCTTTAGTCACGATGCAACAAAACGGCAAAATTCAGTCTGAATCTGTGCAACGGAACTTCGATTGAAAAAATAAAAATAAATAAATGCTGCGGCCGCTTCATCGTAGCACTTCGTATACAGATTCAGACTCAGCCGCACACAAATGTACAGGTGTCACATATCAAATTAATCAGTCCCGTCTCGTGAAGCGGTTTTGTCGCATCCCGTTGTGAATAAGTTGCAAATTCAAGTAAAAAGAGATGCCAATCATATAAACCTGTTATCACCACAAAATGTTTCCACCATTCCCAGCAATATATATTGCAGGGGTTGGAGGCAGAGCCATAATGACACGATTCGTGGTGAGTCATGTCATCACACCCAGCCCTCCCTATCTCCTAGCAACCAATCCGCTTTGAGGTAGCATTTATTATCAAGTACATTCTATAAAATGATAGGTACCAGTTGATTGGTTGCTATGGGCAACTTCTCCACTGGTCCACTTCTCCACGCTTTTCACTGTTTGATACATCAACCCCCCCTCCCTTCATATTTCTTAATTATAGCACACACCTGCCGACTGTCCCGATAGGTGCCCTGAAAGTGGCGGAGCGTCACTGTAGTGGGTGGGGCTGCTGGTGTAGACCCTCCAACATGACCCGTTCCATTAGGTACAAAATGCTCTGCTCCTGGACTTCCCTCTTAATTTATGATTGCAGACACCTGTGCTGAAACACCTGTCTCATCAATTACCTAGCTCAACACAGGTGTCTGCAATCATTAATCAAGTGGGAAGTCCAGCAGCAGAGCAATTTGTACCTAATGGAATGGGTCATGTTGGAGGGTAGGCTGGTGCCATATATAATATGGGCAATGCCGGGCACGGACATATTTATTTTCTGTCTTGTGAATAGTTGGCATGTTTATGTGGCACTGATGTTATTCACATCATCTCTTTAAAAATGTTGGAAGGTATAATATCAGGCTCCTTGCGCACAGCCTTCAGACACCTAAAATGGCTGACAATGCAGAAACATAGCTGGCACTAGGCTGCACTGCACCTGTCTGCACAGTATACATTATTTTACCTTTTAAGGTATGGGAACCTCTGCATGTACATTTTTACTATTGCAAGATGCCTTATCTTATGAGATTGGGTATATTTTGGGTTTGATCAGATTTTTGGATGTATCTGTCATCTGTACGCAATCGCTCATTAGATTAAACAGACATCATACAACATACATAATTGTGTATTACAGTAACTGCATGTCTATAAGTATTTTGTTTTTTTTTGTAAATTACCTGCATGAAGTCAGTTACCTTCTAGGGCTCATGAATATTCATGAGTAATTAATGTGAGTGGCAACAACCCATGTACTGGCAGGAGCATGCTCAGTGTGCTCCTGGGAAACATCCTGTGACATCATCACATAGTAGGGAGTCTGCCAGCTTTCAAACAGGTTTATGAATAGTCACAAGAGGTTAGGTCACACAATAGCATTCCCAATTCAAATTACTCCACACAGTAGCACAATCTTGATTCACCCCTAATTCACATTACACCACATAGTAGTGTCCCTTATTCATGTATGACACACAGCAGTGCCCCTTTTACACAATGCCCACATTTCTGCCCCTTATACACAATGCCCACAGTAGTAGTGCCCCTAATACACATAATGCCCATAGTAGCAGTGCCCCTTAGACAATGCCCACAGCAGTAGTGCCCCTTAGACATAATGCCCACAGCAGTAGTACCCCTTTTGCAATGCCCATTGTAGCTGTGCCCCTTATGCAGTGCCCACGGTAGTGCCCCTTATGCAGTGACCCCCAGTAGCGGTGCCCTTTATGCAGTGCCCCCAGTAGTGGTAGTGCCCCTTATGCAGTGCCCACAGTGGTAATGCCCCTTATGCAGTGCCCTCAGTAGTGGTAGTGCCCCTTATGCAGTGACCCCAGCCCCCAGGAGTGGTTCAACCTGTTGTAATGCCCCCTGTAGAAGTAATGCTCCCAGTAGTAATGCCCCCTGTAGTAGTGCCAATAGTAATGCCCCCAGTAGTAGTCCCCCCGAGTAAATGCCCTTAGTAGTAGTGCCCCCGATGGTAACTGCCCTGAGTAAATGCCCCCAGTAGTACTGCCCCCAGTAGTAATGCCCCCAATAAGCAGCCGCTTACACAAAAAAAAAAAAAATACTTTCCTTAAGCCCCGCTCCCGCGTCAGTCCGGCTGGGTGTTTCTCGGAATTATGGGAGAGACGTCATGACATCTCTCCCATAATGCACTGCGGGAGCTGGTAGCCGGAGCTCAGGTGTGAGCTCCAGCCTCCGGCTGGCGCTGCGGGGAGGAAGCCGGGCGCCCTCTGGTAACAAAATCTCAGCTTGTGCACGGCAAATGGAGCCTCCCTGCGGCGCTGGGGTCAGGTGGGTCGGAGGGGGCGGAACTGGTTTCGTCGCCAGATAAAAGTGACGGGACGCAGCTCCGGCCCACTTTAACCCCTGGTACCAGCCAATCAGCTCCTAACTGCGATGTCACAGGCTGTGTTTGAAAAATTACAGTTAGCAGCTGATTGGCTGGTACCTTATCACCGTTCGCTTTATCACCATCCAAAGCTTAGTAAATAGACCCCTCAGACACTGCCGTTGTTAAATACAAATCCCATACAGTTTGTATGGGCAGGAGAAAGCAGCCAAGCGCAGCTCACTCCAATTAGATAAACTGCGGTAACTGTCTCAATAGATGCCGGAAATGTTCTAAAGCGCCTTTTACCATTAGTAAATAGTGATAAAACGCTTATCACTCCTTGTTAAATAGGGCTCTATGTATTCATTTTGATAACTGTGTAACTTTAATAGCTCGTTTTTATTCGCTAGAAAATGCAGCAGGATCCCATAGCAGTTATAGCTCCTTAATACGAGTCCTTGAGAAATTCAGATCACAAGGTTTGTTAATCCCTCCGAGTGATATAAAGCCGAGTGCGGTCAGTAGAAGATTTGGTTTAATTATGGGATAGCGCTTGAAACGAATATAGATTCTTTTGCTGCTAATAGATTTGTTAGAGACGGCCGAGCCGCTGACCGCGCGTCGATCTGTCCACGTTGGAGTCATGTGAAAATCAGACAAACTCATCGTTCCCCGCTGTTTCTTGTTTGCCCACCACAGAGAGAAGACGAAACTGTATTCTGACCCCTTTAGCGACGAACCAGCTACAGAACCAAGAGAACCAGTGCTGCAAAGTGCGGTCCCTCTTCCACCCCGGCCTGGACCGGCACAGCTCGGAGGAGGAGCTTGAACGCATCAGCCGGGAGTTTGCGGCGGAGAAACGCAAGTGGTCACAAGTCAGCCGAATGAGCTGCCACAGCGACAACACATCGTCCAGCGACGAGGAGGTGAAGCATCTATGCGCGATGTCCTTCAGGCCTGTTGAGCAGGCTGATGGCCTCCACGGAGTCCCAAGCCCCGTCCTGTTTAGTGCCTCCCCTCCTAAAAGACTACAGCCCTTAACTCGGAACCCGGCCTCTCGACCTCTTATATTCTCTAGTATGGGCTCCACTTTTGACCAAGGAATGCCCTGTAAGAGACACAGACAAGGTTACGGAGACAAAAACAGCAGACCCAGCCTCGACTTGGAAAAGATGCAACAGGTGCGTACAGTAGGCCTGTTATACAAGCAGTGTACAGTGATCCTTGTGGCGACCGGTCATGTGACCTGCTGTGCGCAGTGGTGAAGGAACCCCACTTTTCTGTCCCAGCACCTCACTTGTCTGCACAGTGTGTGACTGTCTTGTACTGTATATTGCCTGGATCTTGGTGGAGTATCTGTTCCACTTCCACTGCACACAATGCGCCATGTGACCGGTAATATTCATTTCTTAAATACTCTGCTCTGCTTACTGTATTGCTGTTCTTCTATTTTAGTCTTCCTAAATGTCCTCTAATCTACAATTGCTTTATCCGTCAGTCCCCTATGTCTTATTATTATGCTGCATTTCTGCATGGGGGGGGCTGCAGAATTTTGTGGTGTCATAAAAATGAATGATAATAATAATGTATTTGTGAGTATATGTGTCTTTAGTAATATGGATGGACCCACAATACTTACCCTGTGCCAGGCCCAGTGTTGCAGGGTTCTTCTCCTCTTTTCTCTGTTGCTGCGGTGGGAGCCATTGAGGTGTGTGTTTTGGGGCGGGGAGTACAGGACAGGTCTCCATTGGTTATTGTATAGATATATGTATTAATGCCACTTAATGTGAAAACAACCTTCTGTACTGTATGTTACAAAGTACTCACTGTAAACTACTGTGTGTATTAGGCTTGCGCATCAACCTTTTATATGGTCCTAAAGGCACCGGTGACTTCTAATATCCTTAGTGAGAGATACAATAAGCCGCAAGCTGCTGCCGGTACAGCTACCAGCTGAATATATCATACAGATGAATGAGTTTTTGCTACTGCGTGTGCGTGAAAATCCCTAAAAACTGCTACGTCACATTCGTAACACAGAGGCCCTGATTCAGAGCCGGACGCTCTGACAGAGCGCTTGCTCTGAATCAGGGCCGTTTTTTTTTTTTTTTTTAGAACGGCCTCCTTGCCGCTCGCATAGGTGTGGGTGACCACCCATAGCTATAGCGAGCGGCCAGGAAGATGGTCGCGATGGTCAAGACCATCAGGCTTGCGACGAGACCCTTGTGGTAGGGTCTCGTTGCCGCAAGCCCCAGAGAGTTCTCGGTTCTAACAGAGCCAAAAGCTCTCCCACTGACATCACTCGTGATGTCAGTGGGGCCGGCCCCAGACGGAGGCATTCACATGGGAACGCCTCCGTTTGGGCAGCCACTCCCCCGGCCCGTCCACCAAAGAGGGCGTGCTGTCACTCAACATCGACAGCACGCCCCCTTTGGTACGAGACTCGGAGCGACGGATTGCCCATCGCTATCCGGGTCTTGGGCATGCGCACTGCCCCACCATCGACCCGGTTGCGAGCGCACAGCGCTTGCGACCGGGTCAGAATCAGGCCCAGAGTGTACGCACAAAGGTGCTTTGCATCTAACACGCACCAATCAGTATTACAGCGCCTACGGATACCGACAGAGGGCGTCCAAATGCTTGCTCATTCATATGCACGAATGCACACATGGGAAGGACTTTGTGACGGCATTTGCTTAAATTCACAGATGGGCGACCGTGCAGATAGACTCAGCTGCAGCCGCTTCTGCGCCCCAACCCCGGAATTAGCATCATAATGTGCAGTTAGTACACAATATATAGAGTGCTGAAATACAACGATAATACTAGTTTCTAGAACGGGTATTTCTAACATGCTAATCTGTGACACACACCCAAATAAGGGTTATTTTTTATTCTGGCAATTTATGAAACTTATCACATGGATCTTATGAAAGTTATCACATAGGTAGATTAGGTGCAATTACTGCAGATTGTTACACCAGTCTCACTACTGTTTTGAGTTGGTGAAGGTGGATCTTTGTGGTCATCTATTGACTGTAACTTCTTCCGTGTCTAATGGTGCGTATACACGGGATGATTAAAATGCTCGATAGGAACGATAACGTTGTCGATAATATCGTTATCGTTCATATCATGCATATATTGGTCCCTTCCAACCCACCAATGAGCTGTGATGCGGGGGCACGTATGGACGATAACGGTATCGTCCATCGCCCGCGCATGCAGGCCAACCTGGTCGATTTCAACCAGGTTACTATAGGGACCTGCCATCCTTGATCGCGCGTCATTGGCCGTCGTTGGTGGGTTGGTGGTGTGTTGGATGGTCGATATCGATCAACCAGCACACCCGGCAGCTCGTTCAGCGATATTGTTATCGCTGACGGTCATCTCCCATGTGTATGCACCATAACAGTGATCCTCTTGATTTTGGTTGGATCCTTATCAGATATTGCATTTGTTTTTTATTTATCTATCCGGGGTGCAATATTGGGCCGCAAGCTTGAGTTCACAGGGGCACGTTTACCCCACGGGTTTTGACAGACTTTCATTGTGGAAATAGTTTTGTTGCAGTAACACAATATGTGGGGTTTCCTGTTCTTGCCAACTTTGGGAGGAACCCTTTCATTTACTTTCAACTGGTGCAAAAAATTGATTAAAGCTGTTTTTGACTATTTAATAATCCCTCCTGTAGCTGGTGACACCAAAGAAGGTGATGAAAACTGCTGGGGAGCTGGGTTCAGTGTGGGGTGTGTCGTAGTTTTTAGTTTTGGCTATTTTTTAAGTCTTTGTTATTTTTATTATCTCCTGCATAGTAGAAATGTGAGTTTGCAGTTGTGGAATTTGCAGTTACCTGGGGGCACTACGTCGACACACCAGAAAAGGAATCCTAAAACAGTAAATGGGTTTATCCCATTAATTATGACATCCCATCAATTATTTCTTAATCTAAGTCCTCTTCTATGGCCAAACTTCAATTTAATGCAGCCTAGTGTACATAAATGGTTGTATTTGTGATTACCCTAGTACTGGCTCAAACTTTCTGGTTTTATTAATTTTGGTTGTGTTTTGTAACCCCTAGCATCACATAAAGGATATTTCTTGTGAATGTTTAACACTCCATTGTCTGTGCAGGTTTAGTTGTGCAACAATCTTGCAATTTTCAGCTATCATAAATGCATTTGCCAACAGCCAGGTTGAAATAACACCGGCTGTGGACTTTCCGTGGTCTTGACCCTAAAATTTTAGAATGGCTGCTTAATAAATCTAGACCTCAGAGTAAAAACAGAGCTCTTGGGGGTGTTCCACGGCCTCTCTGCTTAATGCATAATGTACCATGTGACTGTGGTTGCCAAGGCAGTAACACTGTGGACAGTCTGTAGAAGTATCTATCAGTAATATTAAGAAACCAGGTCTCATTAGTATGAGAGAAACTTCCTGGCCCCATGACAAACAGATACATTTTCTAGTTTAGTCACCCCCTTTATACCCTCTACTAATTATAGCTACAGAACCCTTTCTATATTTTTTCTCACACAGGCTATAAGAAGAAGATATATTTACAATTTCTCTTTGGTTTGTTTCTTCAGACAGCTATTACTGATTGATAAGTCTTCAGATTTTCTGGAATTATGTGATTGCTATGGCAACCACAGTCGCATTGCACAAAATGTAATACGCTTTCGAAACCAGCTGAAATACAGTAGGCTCCCAGCAAGTCATGTGAAAACAGAGATGCTTTGATATGACTTTCTGCGCAAGCTGTGTGTCTGTATCTGTGTAGCAGACTGAAAGTGTCTGGCAGCCATACTTTATCCGTACTTGTTGACCTTCCGGCTGCCTCCTCCATAAGAAGTCAGCCAGGTCAGCACTGCAGGGGGCGTGGCTCAGTGGAGGTAGGAGGGTTTGGGGGTGTGACAATGTGATTGCATATTCGAACACCCCCCCCTCCCTTGCTATGCAATGTCGTGATTGCTGGCATTGTGAAGCATGGGGCAGAGCCACGACCACGCAATTCAACGCAAATTGCATCATCAGCCGCCTGTACTGCCAACTTTCCTGGGAAAGTGAGTGGCCTTGGCCAAGTGGCCCCAGCCTTTGGGAGACTTGTCCACCTTTCTGGGTAACTGGGAGCACCGCTTGATTTTCTTGAGCCTCCTGGCTGTTACAGAGGGTAGGCAAGTATGACTATATGTTTTGTGTCTGCTTTGTGTACTGTGACATCCTTCCTCCCTGCTCTGCCATCACATGACATGCTGACCACTGCGACCATGTGGCAGCCATATTTGTTTGCTCTCCAGAGAGGTATTGAAAAGTAGATGATGATGTGTAGGAGAATAGAGACATGACTATCAAATTCATACTTAATAGCTACTTGACTTTCTATTTAAAGAAAAACTATTGGTGATTGCTACATTTAATTGTGCCATACAGTGAAAAAACAATTCCAAGGACACGTGCCAAGCAAAAAGGGGCTGACACGCCCCTATTTTCTGTAACTCTGCCTGTCGTTGCTGCCCCCAAGTGCCAGCAGCATGTCAATCATTCTGCTGCATTTATGGCACTGTGAGCGTCATCTACAGCCCCGGACCGCAGATGCACAGTGCGGCTTCTGTGTAGGTCTAAAAGCATCGGAGATGGACGTAAACATCCGGTCTATGTACATCTCTAAATCAGGGCCTCAATGCAAAAAAAAAAATGCACCACCCCTTTTTATCCACATCAAAAAGTCTGGGACATCCCCATCATTACATGCAATGGGAGCTGACAATCTACTGTAATGCACCTAGTAAATGTGAATATGACAGGCGCTCTGCACGGGGTAAGTTTAGGGAGTACTTGCCATTGTCAGAAAGAATGGTTGTATTCCAATACGTGACCTACGGTCTGGGACTCTTACCTGGGTTACCTAAGGCTACAGAGTAAATGGGATTAGTGCTGCTTCCACTTTCCATTCTGGTCACTAATGAGTATTAGAAAGCTTTACTAATGGATAAACGAGCATCAGTCACGAACTGGAGTCTGTACAGAACTGAGCGACTCAGACTAGAAAATACAGGTCTGCGATGACTTAGGGCCTGATTCAGAGGCGCTCGCTCTGAATCAGGGCAGGGGTTTTCTTTGGTTTTTTGTCGGCCTCCAGGCCGCTCGCTAAGCTGTGGGTGACCACCCACAGCTTTTGCGGGCGGCTTGGCGATGGTCGCGCTTATCGAGCCATCGGGTTTGCGAGGAAACCCTGTGGTAAGGTCTCAGCTCTCGCAAGCCTGAATGGACTTCCTGCTCTAATAGAGCACGAACTGGAGTCTGTACAGAACTGAGCGAGTCAGACTAGAAAATACAGGTCTGCGATGACTTAGGGCCTGATTCAGAGGCGCTCGCTGTTTGCGAGAGCTCGCTCTGAACCAGGGCAGGGGTTTTCTTTGTTTTTTTGTCGGCCTCCAGGCCGCTCGCTAAGCTGTGGGTGACCACCCACAGCTTTTGCGGGCGGCTTGGCGATGGTCGCGCTTATCGAGCCATCGGGTTTGCGAGGAGACCCTGTGGTAAGGTCTCAGCTCTCGCAAGCCTGAATGGACTTCCTGCTCTAATAGAGCAGGAAGTCCACTACTGACATCACAAGTGATGTCAGTAGGGCCGCTCACAAACGCCAGGCGTTCCTAAGGGAACACCTGCGTTTGTGCAGCCACCCCCCCTCCCCGCCTATAAAACGGGGTGAACTGTCAATCAACATAGACAGCCGCGCCGTCTTGTAGCGAGACCCGTTGCGACGGAGCTGCCGTCGCAGTACGGGTCTCGCGCATGCGCACGCCGGAGGTGGCGCATGCGCAGTTGGGGACCATCGACCCGCTTGCGAGCGCCGTGCGCTCGTGAGCGGGTCTGATTCAGGCCCTTAGTGTTAATCATTGCTACATGTGAGGTTCTGGGGAGTTTGAATTTTCAAAATATTTTCGGACTTCATAACCACAGGTCACTTCTAGCAAAGCCATTTAGAACCTACTGGGTAGATTTACAAATACAATGCCTTCCAGGATAATTATTTCAGCTCTAAACCCAGTGACTGACAAGCAAGCAGAGGATGTCCCCACAGTACATGATGCCACCGTTGTAAGAGCCACAAACACCTTGCTGTGATCTTTCTAAGCGTGCATGCGCTGTTTCAGCTGCATCAAAGCCCTGAAGTGGGCTTTTAGTTCCCCTCCTCTGAAAGGCAGAGCGGATTGATTTGACTCCTGGGTTGTAATAAATCTCCTCCGTGTTAGAATAATTGTTCCTTCATTTTTTTTGCTTGCATTCCACCCCTGGAATTGGAGTTGGCTTCTTAGGAAAGGCTTAGTAGTTGGGTTGGGGGGGTGATCAGGGAGCCTGATGTTCAGTGTTCCTGTTTTTTTTTTCATCGTTGTTTGTTTGCTCTGGGGTAATCTGGTGCTGTGGAGTAAGCAGATGATAGGGAGGTCCCCAGTGTGGTATATAGACGGTAGAAAGATGTGCATCCCTGATGAATTCAGTACCAGAGGAAACGCACCAGATGAAAGGCATTGGACACCTCCTCATTGAGAAATACCATACCAGATATGTCCTAACAAAAAATCTTTACTACAAACCCCACCATCCAAAACAAGCTGAAGTAAGTACATGTACCGATAACTACAACACTTATGCATAACCACTTGAGGCAGTGCCACAGCAACTCACAGACCATTGATGTATGACTGAACTTCCTACAGACATGCCAACTGATTGTCAAGGAGACTCCCTGAAACAGTAGCAATCTCCCTGACTCCCTGAAGAGTCTCTCCCTAATTGCACCTTACCCCCATTATGAAGCTGTTATATACAAAAAATAAACAGATATAAACATTCAAATGGGATCATTTGTATCATTTCCCTGCATTGGCTATAAGGCACCATGATCCCTATGGCTACATGCATTGTCTGAAAAGTATTAGTGTGTTTTCATCAACAAGTAGATCTTAGTGACTGCTTAGGGGCTCGTTTACATTTGGATGTAAGTCAGTATTAGGACACGCCTCTCAGATGTAGCAGTACACGCCCACTTTACCGCCGCACTCATAGGTGCTGCTTTCACAATCTCCCTGAAATGCTTTTTCAAAAGTAGGCAAAGTATGACTTCCTACCTTCTCTACAAGGCAGTAACCAGCATCCAAACCACTACCAGCCCGTACTACCACTAGAATCTGTGCACTGCCATGTGCGGGTGCTTTTTTATGTTTTAAGATGATTTTTTAAAACTTAAATTTGGTGAATAAAAGTTTAAGGAATGTTTAATTTACTTTATCTCAAAATTGTTTGTGCTTTTTTTGGGTTCCCAATCCAGTTCATTACCCCCAGCCCTCCCAGCACAGGGAGTGTCATGCTGGGAGGCGGGTTTTTGAAAGCCGAGGTCTGAGGCTGTGGGAGGAGGAGAAGGCGAGGGGCCTGGACGTATGATCTCTGCATCCACAAGTCTTGGTCGTTGGCTAGACCTAGTCAATGGTGCGGAGTCTAACTCACAAGAAGGTGTTCGCCAGTGACCCCTCCAAGTGGGATATGGGCTTGTGCGGCTCCCTGTAAGCAGGTCGCTGTCCTTTGACTTGGTGACCAAGGCCTGCAGGGAAAAGAGAATCAAAACACCCGTGGCCCAAGGGTAATGCCTGGAATAGGCACGTGGGGAGTGGGATAGAACTCCTGGCTGGAGAAAGGCACTTGAGATGCTGGCTAGAGAGGTGTGGAGATTTATTGGTAGGTTGATGTAACAGCTGGATATCCCACGAAGTATATACCGGATTGCCGTCCGGAAATCATGCACTAGGGTGCAATGAGACAAAGGGTTAACCTGCACACAGGCTGTGATGGTGAAAGCACTGCGATGAGATGAAGGGTTAACTTGCAAACAGGCTGTGATGGTAAAAGCTCTGCGATGAGATGAAGGGTTAACTTGCACACAGGCTGTGATGGTAAAAGCACTGAGGTGAGATGAAGGGTTAACTTGCAAACAGGCTGTGATGGTAAAAGCACTGCGGTGAGATGAAGGGTTAACTTGCACACAGGCTGTGATGGTAAAAGCACTGTGATGAGATGAAGGGTTAACTTGCACACAGGCTGTGATGGTAAAGCACTGTGGTGAGATGGAGGGTTAACTTGCACACAGGCTGTGATGGTAAAGCACTGTGGTGAGATGGAGGGTTAACTTGCACACAGGCTGTGATGGTAAAGCACTGTGGTGAGAAGGAGGGTTAACTTGCACACAGGCTGTGATGGTAAAGCACTGTGGTGAGATGAAGGGTTAACTTGCACACAGGCTGTTGATTAGTAAAGGCACTGTGGAGAGATGGAGGTTAAACTTGCACACAGGCTGTTGATAGTAAAGGCACTGTGGAGAGATGGAGGTTAAACTTGCACACAGGCTGTTGATTAGTAAAGGCACTGTGGAGAGATGGAGGTTAGCTGCCACACAGGCTGTTGATAGTAAAGGCACTGTGGAGAAATGGAGATTAAACTTGCTGTTGATAGTAAAGGCGCTGTGGTGAGATAGCTCAGAAGCTCTGGAAGAAACACACTGGAAGCACGGGAACCTGGAACGAGACTCCTCTAGTTACACTAGCGGCGACAATGATTGTTCAGGCAACTACCTGGAGCACAGGAACAGGATATATACCCCTGGAAGCCTGCTGATAGGCCCACAGCGTCAGCTGACCAGCCGGGCCACTCAGGGAAGGAAGTACTGACATAGGGAAAGTGTCATGGCGGCGCCCATGAAGGAAACTGCGATCCCCACTCACCGGGTCGCCTGACACCACAGCTACAGGGTGAATGCTCAGCTCCTCCCACGTCGCCGCGCCAGCCGCCCGACTGCCCGGGAAGTCAGAGGTAGCCGGCGGGACGGTAAGGCACGGCCGATCCCCGGCTGAACTCTGACAGGGAGTTAGTAAACGTCTCAGCCCTTCATAAATAGCCCCAATGGATTCTCCTCCCAGGCAGACCGGTTTCTTGTACTTGAAAAAAAACTCAACAGCAGTTTGTTTGCTCTATAAATGTCACCTATGACATTATTGATGAAGTGTTGAGCATGCCTCTGTATAATGTATTGACACTCTCTCTTCACCTCTTATCCAGTACAGGGTAGGGCAGCCGATATGGCCTGCATTCAGCAAGTAAGAAGACAGCTCAAACAGTAAGGGTATATTTACTCCAAATATCAGATGTATTATATATGGGATCAATTGGTTTTCACACAAATGAAGTATTATGCTCGCCTGTCCCAATGAAGAGCTGAAAGCCTAGTGATAGCTTGTGATTTCACACAGTGGGCCTGATTCAGAGCCGCTCGTAAGCGGCCGCTCGTTCGCTCCGAGCGATGTTTGCCCAACTGAGCATGCTTACGGATCGTTATACGCATGCGCGAACCAGTCAGTGCGGTCGAAATTCATGTGCTCGCAAAATAGCGAATGCCTGATAATTTGAGTGACAGGAGTAGGCGTATGTGGGTGGTAACGGGGGAAGGTGCTTGAAAACGGGGAGTGGAGATCCGAACGCAGGCGTGCTTAAAGGTCAAAACGGGCGTTTTATGGGTGTGCATAATTAAAACAGCAGCGTCATTGACCACGTCACTGGGTTATTTTATAGTCCGAACTGCTCGCAAAATTGTGGTAGGAAAAACCAACCCCAAGAATAGCGAGCAGTTCATACCCTGGTCGATGTACTCGATTAATCTAATAAATAGCGGACATGACGTAGGATGCGAGCGGCCAGGGGGCGTATTTTTAAAAAAAACGACCGCAAGTTTGGTTTGCTCGTTCAGACCTAGAGGCGTGAACAGACCTCAAAGAGCGAACGGTTGATTTGAATAGCCACCCCTATTTTCTGGACGAGCGAGCGCTAATTGCGTCCAGCTCTGAATCAGGCCCTGTGTACAAGCATGGCCGCTGGGCGTCGCATACGTCGGCGAGCGGGCATGGAGAGCTCTCCGAAAAAAATCCCAGATACAGTAGCACATAGGCTACTATAGACTATCACCATCTTCCAATCCCGGGGATCCTAATATTTTGCGGGTACCTCCTGAAAACGAGTGTTTTCATTGGTTATCCCGCAAATATTAATAGTTGTTAAGCGCTTGTGAATTAAATTGCCTAATGAGCGGACAAACACACAAAGAAATAACGTATAGTTTATAGTCTTTTTAGACTAAATGTAAGAGTGGCGGCTTGATGGTGATTCTCAGTGTCCCCACAAATAGTGGAGCCCTATGCTGGGGACTGGGAGCTCGGCACTGCAGGGCTGGTTTAGTAAAGCCCAGCACTGAGCGCTGGGCACAGTAAATAACACAAGCACACACATATACAGTTTTAAATAAAACAAAGGTACATTGTTAAATAAAACACATATTTAAAATGTATTTAAATGGTATGTGCAGCACTGAGCCAGGAAAGCAGGTCCTGGGCTGCAGTGCTGCAGTGATTAAAGCCTGGTGCTGGGCACAGGCACAGGGTGTATATGTATACAATGTAAAAATGTATTTTAAATATATAATATAAAGTTAAAATGCACTTGCCTTTGGTCTGTGGAGGTTCAGGGGGATCCGGAGCTCTCTGTGGGATGCTTTTTGGTATCCCAGCCTCTCTCCTAGGGGAATTAAATGCCCTCCTCTATGACCTGGAAGTCGAATGAGAAGGTAGAGGTAAGGCTTCATAAGGCAGCCAGCTAAATATTTTTAGAGAGCTCCAAAGAGCTTCCCTTCCGTGGCCAGGAAACCCTGCTCTGGGACCTTGCTTGCCCACCGCTGGAGCTCAGATTCAGGCAGAGGTGGCAGACTTGGTCCCTTAGCAGATTCCTGGAAGTCCGTTTTAGAGGGAAACTTCCCCCAGCCCTAGACGAATCGACTCCTGGGTGGCGACTAAAACACCAGGTGGGCTCAGGCACAGGGGAGTGACCACTCCCCACTGTCCATAGGGGACAATGTTAAATGTGCATGTGGACAGCACATGCACTGAAGTTGATTGGTTGAAAAACCACAGGGGGTAAGTCTGCCCTGTGGTTTTTCAACCAATCAATAATGTTTATTGGAGTGGCATAAGAGAAGGCCATGTGAGCCCTGTATGTGTGTATCTTCTTGAACAATGGTTGAACTGCTGTAACATTTTTGTATGCTGACCCCCTTAAAGCTGAGTCTTTTTTAAGACTACTGAGCAATAAACATCATTGCCTTTACAACGAATCTTTGCCTTTACAACGACTGCATCTGCATCCTGCGATAACAGAATTGTGCCAAACGCTATTCCGTTCTCCGGCTGTTCTGGATTGAGCCCAGGTGTCTCCAAGCTCAAGCCCTCTGCCGGCTACCGTGCAGCGCCTAGTCCATTGCGAGGGATCAGTGGGTATCAGCCGACACCAATCAGGAGGTGTGGCCACAGCTCGTCGACGCATACGCAGCAGAAGCAGTTCCAAGCCCGCTTGTACGTAAGAAGCGGTTCCAAACGCCGATTGCAGGAGTTTGGTGGTGGCGGCATCATTACACGCCCACGGCGCAGTGGGCGGAGTCAGTAACAGGCGGTTACTGACAGTAAGAGGGAATCCCTGACACCCCAAGATCCGGTGGAGATCAAACCTCAAGCTGTGATTGGCCGGCAAGTGAGGTCATCCGGTCACAGACCCCATAATAGATTTTGGACCAAATGCATGTGTTTTATTTTGGGGTTACCAAGTCTCCACGACATTGACACGGGAGTTTTAGATCCGGCTGTGACAGCATGTGGCTTCAGACATGATCCAACGAGTGGTTTTATAGCAACTGTGAGTGTCAAGTTGTCTCCCTCTGCTCCAGGCTATGGTTAGCATATCACAGGTCTGATTTGTCAGTCAGGTCCCCAGCAGTGCATCCCTTAATATTTAATCACAACTGTGGCTGCACAAACAACGCTTGTTCTTATTTTCAGAGTCCATTAGCCAGGTCTGAAATTTCAGCAGCTTTACAAGCTGGGTGCTGGATTCTCGCCGTGTTCTATTGTTACCAGATGACGCCGTAGGGGTGACCGTGAGACACATGCCTAGCGCTGGATTAGGTGGCATGCTATTAGCAGGTACACAACTGAGCCTCAATATTTCGTTTCTTTTATATTCTATTTATCTGCAGATGTAGTTATCGTACCCGGATTCTAAGGCAGGTTTATGTGGATAGGGCCTAATTCAGTGTTGCGCGCAATTCCAAATGCGGATGGATCTTGAGCTTTTTAGTAAACTGCGCATGTATCCCGGACTGCGTACGCAACTTACATAGATTAAGACTGAATTTGAGAGGGCTGCTTCCTGGCCACTTCTCGCACAATGCTGTTGTTGTACGAGAGTTGCGGGCGATTCAGGAATTAACTGATATGCGTCTTTTATGCAGCGTGATTGCGCCTTTATGCTAATGCTGCAGCTGATCCCCATCGACTGCAGCGCTAATCTGTCACTTTGTGTATAAAGACGTACCATCGGTCTCGCCATCATACATTGCACCAGCCCTATCGAGACATAGATCGTTCGTCTGAACATGGCCGACGAAATCAGGCCAATTGCGGCACTCCCGCGTCTGACTAGTCACATCCCTGTTACCACCCAGGAACGATGACTACCCCTAAAATTGCCTCTCTCTGCATCCAAATTTACTCTGCGTCCCTCAGCGGTTACCATTGGGACGACTGCGTAGATTGACGTTCACATTGTCGACAGCTGAAATCCAACATTCTCACAATGTCAACATTAGCGTTACTTACCTGAACCACTGCTCTGACAGAGGTCCGCACTGGAACTGCTCCACACTTGACCGCCGGGAGCAGGTAAGGCACCGCTAAACCACCAGGGATGGTATCCTGGCATTCTTCTATCATGTGGACATTTGCATGGTGAATGTGGACATATATACCACACCCATCCGCTCCACTGACCTAACCACCTCTCTTTTGGGGATCTCAGCATTCCTCTTTGTTAGTGTACTGGAGGCCCAAGACTGGGCTCTCCGATCGCATTCAGGAGACACGGTGACGCAGGAGGAGGTTGATGTTGACACGGTGGAAAAGGTTGAGGTTAAGAAGCTTTGGATGAAACCAAGATGGGAGAACTGGAGGTCCAGGGAGTAAGTCAGTGAGAGACGGATACGGCTGTACTTGGACCATTGTAAACATTCACCAGACCCGGTGACTATAACCGCCGGCTGTTCCTCTTAATGCATAGGGCATTTGCTATTGAAGATGTTTGTCTTCGCAAACAATAGGGCTTTTTGCCCTTTCATAAGCACACCCCTTAGTGTCTGTGATGCTGGATCCGAGCACTCATTTTATTATCAGAATGTGCTTACTTTTATGGATTTATGATGGGACTTGTGTTCAGACCACCAGCCAATTGTTACTAATATGGATCTAGTCTCGAAGCTGCTTGTGTCGTAAAACACAGGAATGACTCTTTAAAAACGCTGCAATTAAAGCATTTACCTCCACGACTCTTTATCCTGCAAAGATATTACTTCTCCTGTGGCGAGGGTGAGTAATTTTTGGAAGCGCTCTCAGATCAGGGAGATTACAGTGGCTTTCTCTTGAACGTGTCTGAACGCCTGGCTTTTCCACTTCTACAAGCTGTGGGCCTGATTCAGCAAGGATCGCTGATGTGACCGGGGCAGCCAGTGCGCACGCAGTTCTGCTGCTAAATTATGCAAATGAGTGCGATCACAATACCGCCGCAGCACAACATAAAGACGCCCACTTCCCTTTACTCACATCTGTAATACTTTGCAAATCTGTGGAAACATCGGTACCATGGAGTACCATCGGTACCTCACGCACAGTCAAGGCAGGTCAGACCTCACTCACAAACCGCTAAACTTCCTGTTGGTATCTAGAGCTCAGGCTGTGTATGCAGTCTTAATTATGCGTTTAATTATGCGCGCCCCTGTGACGTTGTAGAAACGCACTAGCACGCCTGCCTTTCGCCCATCACCACCCCCAAACGGCACTTCCTGTCAATCACTCTGCGATGGGTCTGCATAGTCACTGCAATCGCAGTTCCGATCACAGTGGCGCACTGCGATGCATGTACAGAACACAACAATCGACCGGGTGCCTGCGTTTTGCACTTGTGATCCCTGCTGAATCAGGCCCTGTGTTCCCTCTAAGTCCAGCGACTGATCATCATACTCACAGCCTCTGTCTACCATCCCTCTTCACGTATAGAAATCAGTCCACGCTGTCCTGAAACAAAAGGGGCGTGGTTATGTCCAGAAGAGGGCGGGGCATTGTCATGGGATTTAAGCACAATTGGAAACGTGAGGTATAAAAGTCTTGGACCATATAAGCTTCTAAAAGAGAAGAAACCAAGGTACGACACTAAGGGGCCTGATGCTGCGTTGGACGCAAATGCGATCGCACTCCACGAACTGCGCAGGCCCCGTATAAAACAATCTCAGACTGCGCAGAGTCCGAACCATGCGTACGGATTAGGCGCATCACTCTTTCCGTGAGCTAGGTGTTTCTGGACGGCCACCACATGGACCTTACGTAACAGATCCATCTTGTGTGAAGTGCGTGGGCGGGCTGCCGTGCTTGTTTGTGGTGTGCGGACAGAGATAGGACTCCCGTTTCAGATGGACTTTTGGGTGGGTGTTAAGTCTCAAAACTTTGCCTTTAAACTCCTCTTGTCTCTGCACTTGCTGATATTCTAATAAGGGGACCCAACCACAACCATAGTATTTACCTGGAAGCAATGAGATATATGGCAACAAAGTAATTAAACAATGCAGCAACCATTTGATAAACCAGAGATTTTTTTGAATGCAAACACAAAGAAAAATACTAATAAATGTACTTGAAATATGTCAATAGGCAGCTTGGAGTAATGGAAATCTAGATATAAACTTTTGTTTTTTTATTTTATTTATACCATTATGCCTGTAAGGCAGGTCAGTGTGTGGGAAGCGGTTAAGCTGTGAATAATTCAGAGCATATTCACATTCTCAGCAATTTAATCCTAACTAATTAGCGCAAATGAAGCAATGGGTATCTTCACGTTTCAATTACCCGGTAGGAAAGTTTTCAGCCTGGCACGCTGGCACATGTTTGCAGAATGTCTTCTTACCAAACATGCCAGCTGACAACCTTGGCGAGGGGGAACTCTTTGTTGTAGTTAAAGTTTATTGGAATGATAGAAATCCCAGATCATCAGACCACAATGTATGCTGCACAGACAATGTGGGACCTTTCATAAGAAGCCAATGAGACTGTGGGATATGAATACATGTGTATATTTCCCCTGTATCGGGCTGTGTGAGAACATGTGGTAGGCCTGAGCAGATGCAGGGATGGTCTTGTTCTCTGAATGGCCTCCTGCGGCTTATTTATATTATCACGTCTCTAATATGCTGAGAATTTTTTTCTTTTTTAAGAGGACAGTCCAATATCATGCTGATTCTTTATTGGTTAACAATGGTAGCCAATAGGGAACGGGCCTAACCTTGCAGGACACTCTCACCATTGTGGACTGGCAGTTTAGTCGTTTTAGACCAAATTGTCTTAAAATTCTTCAGATGTTAATTTGTATTGTTGGAAAATGTGGCAGCCTGAAAATAATAATCTTGCAATGTTTGAAGTTATCAGGCAACTGCTCTTACCAGGCACCTTCTGTCAGGTACTGTATCTAGGTGCTCGGGCCTAGTGAACGTAACAATCTGTGTAGGGAGTTATAGGTAGCAATGGCCATTGAATGGTGGCTGGGCTTTGGCCATATAGGGGCCTATTGATGAAACGATATATGCCCCGGTAACCATGCGGAAACACTAGTTTTCAGCAAACTCTGAAAACTGAAAGGTTTTGGAGTTTGCTGCCGAGAACAAGTTCCATCTTCAGACGGCGCTTGTTCTCAGATCCCTGCTCCTTCCTTTGGGAAAGAGGACCTCATTCAGAGCCGGTCGCACAGAGCGTGCGGTCGGTCTGAATGAGGGGAGGACGTCTTGAATTTTCAAGACGTCCTCCTTTGCGGTGATAAGGCTGTGGGTTAACACCCACAGCCTTACGACCGCCTAAGGTGATGGTCGCGATGGTCAAGACAATCGCGACCATCGGGGCTTACAACGAGACCCTAGGGTAGGGTCTCCCTTGTCGTAAGCCCCGGAGAGCTTTCGGCTCTGTCTGAGCCGGAAGCTCTCCACTGACATCACTAGTGATGTCAGTGGGGCCGCCCCCAAACGGTAGGCGTTCCCATGGGAACGCCTCCGTTTGGGCTGCCACCCCCCCGGGCCGCCTTCCAAACGGGGCGAGCTGTCAATCAACATCGACAGCTCGCCCCCTTTGGATCGAGACCGGCGCCGTTGTGCGCATGCTCTTTGGGGGGCCATCGACCCTGTCCGAGCGCATCGGCGCTAACGAGCGGGTCTGAATGACCCCCAGAGTTCCCGGGATGCGAAGAGGGATCTGAGAGGATGATGATGAATAGGCCCCGTAATCTTGCAAAGCAATGGTAACTAACCATCGAATCAAAAGATATTGATGACACAATCCATCGGATGGTTTGTACAGGCGCAAGAAACATATTTGCGTATGTGCAATAGCAACTGTTGCCCATTCTTCATGTTAAACAGTTGTATTATTATCCTTTACTTTCATGGCAACACAAGAGTTCCGCAGCGCCTATCAAATGAGCAAAGCAGGAAGACAATGACTGACAGTACAAAACAATGCAGGACAAGGACATGGTTTATAAACATTGCTGCATCCACGATCATAACACTCAAATTAGCAGCAGGGCGTCAGCAACCAAGTGTTAGGTGCCGTTGTAGCAGTGACGTGTGGTGAGGTAAATGGCTGGGGAGGCACTGGCTAGTGTCATAGCCAGATGTACAGATACATATATGAACCTGAGGGTTCGTGTGGGCATTATACAAAGGCGCAGCAGTATATAGTGCTGGAAATTTGGTGTGTTTTGATCAGGGATGTGCGGAAAAGGTAGACAGGGGAGGCAGCGCCTCACCTGCCATACACTTTTTACTTCAGAGTTTTGACTATAAAACTGATTAGAATAATATAAAGAAGATATTTGTAATATTTTCTTTAAATTTTTCTTACAATTTTTAGGGGTAAATTTACTAAAGTGACAGTTTTTAGGAGTTTTAGAAGTGGAGATGTTGCCCATAGCAACCAATCAGATTCTAGCCATTATCTTCTAGAAGGTGCTAGTTAAATGCTAAGTAGAATCTTTTTGGTTGATGTGGGCAGCATCTCTCACTTTAGTAAATATACCCCTCAGTGTCCGATGATATCGCTTATCAGGAAATTATGCAGAATAGGAGGTCACTCAGATTGCCCCTCGCAGATCCTTCGCCTTGGGCCAGGAAGCCTACGTTGGAAGACACAGACCATGGCCTGGTCAGGCCTACAAACCCAGTCGCCACCCTCCAAACACCGCAGCAGGTCAGTCATGCTGCGGCTTGGGGGAACTGTGGGCCTGATTCAGACCCGGTCGCAAGCACTGAGCGCTCGCAACCGGGTCGATGGTGGCCCAGTGCGCATGCGCACGATGGAGCCGGCTCCGTTGTGCGCATGCGCGAGATCCGGATAGCGATGGACACTCCGTCGCTCCGGGTCTCGTACCAAAGGGGGCGTACTGTCGATGTTGAGTAACAGCACGCCCCCTTTGGTGGGCGGGCCGGGGGAGTGGCTGCCCAAACGGAGGCGTTCCCATGAGAACGCCTCCGTCTGGGGCCGACCCCACTGACATCACGAGTGATGTCAGTGGGAGAGATTTCGGCTCTGTTTGAGCCGAAATCTCTCTGGGGCTTGCGGCAACGAGACCCTACCACAAGGGTCTCGTTGCAAGCCCGATGGTTGCGATGGTCTTGATCATCGCGACCATCTTCCTGGCCGCTTGCTACAGCTGTGGGTGGTCACCCACAGCTATGCGAGCGGCCAGGAGGCTGTTCAAAAAAAAAAAAAAGCCCGGCCCTGATTCAGAGCGAGCGCTCTGTCAGAGCGTCCGGCTCTGAATCAGGGCCTGTGAGCGATCCCACAGATGGAGACTGGCACATGTGCAGGTCTCAGACAGACGGAGTAGCACGCAAATCATTGGGTTCGCGTACTACTCTAAATCAGGCCCTATGTTTCATGCTAGGCCCTTCATCAGGTCGTCTGCAGCTAATACGCTTATTGATCAGTATATAGATAAATATCAGTCTGCTCATGGAAACGTTGCCCATCACGTGGGCACATTGGAAATAGTTTAGACATGGGACCCAAAAATGAGTTCTGGAAGAGAAGTGTGCAAAGAAAAATTGTATCTCGCCAGCGCACACAACCATAGCACCATTAATCATCACAAAGCAGAAACGCCATCTACAAACATGTCTCCCAACCCTCAACCTCAAGCAGCCAGATACAGACTTAGGGCCGCCACCTGATTCAGCAAGTACCACT
Organism: Taudactylus pleione; assembly: GCA_031769625.1. Lineage (NCBI taxonomy): Eukaryota > Metazoa > Chordata > Amphibia > Anura > Myobatrachidae > Taudactylus > Taudactylus pleione. The sequence continues at coordinate 330,303 of JAUIMM010000279.1, forward strand.
TCTAAAAATTCTCACTTTTGTAAATTTACCCCTGAGAGTGGACTAGGAGTTTGAAGCCGTGAGAGCAATGCATCTGGGATGTCTCAGTTTTTACAATGAGGATAAATAAAAATTTTAAATGTTGTTTTTGGTTTCCTGTAGCTGTTCATTTGTTGGTACCTTTTCATGCATTGTACCTTGTACAGCGCCATCTTTTCGTCTATTGCCAGATTTTACAACAACATTTTTTTTTTCTACTCCCTAAAATCCTTCTTCCCCTGCCTTTGAATAGTATACTTCAGAGGTTCCCTAACAGTCCAGGTTTTAAGGATAACCATGCTTGGGGATAGGTGACTTAGGGCCTGATTAATTTCATTGCGATTTCAACTACGATTACGCATGCAAGCGGCCCATTATTACATACTGCTTATGTGTCGCAGTGCGCATGAGCGAGTCGGGACTGCAGTGACTACGTAGACCCATCGCAGAATGATTGACAGGAAGTACCGTTCCTAGTTGGTGATGGGGGGGTGGTCGGGGAAACACAGGCGTGCCAGGGCATTTGAATGCCGTTGCAGGGGCGTGCATAAATTATCCACTGCAATGCCATACGCAGCCTGAGGACTCGTAGCGTGCAATGAAGTTAGCAATTCCTGAGTAAGGTCAGAGCTTGTGCAAGTGTGCGTGAGGCTGCGATGGTACTCGATTGTATCGATGGTTTCGCAGTCTTGCTAAGGATTACGGATGTGTCTAAGGTAAAGTGGTCGTCCTTATGTTGTGCTGCGGCGGCAGTGGATTAGCATACTATCACAGTTGAACTGCATGCGTAATCGCTATTGCAATCGCAGTTGCGATCGGTAGTGAATCAGGGCCTTAATTAGTACCTCGGTCTTTTAATTTAATCATCTGTGCTCGACCATGGATATCCTTTAAACCTGGACCGTCAGGGTGACTTGAGGACCGAGTTTGGGAAACTTTAGTATACTTGCTAAATTTGGTAGCATTCCGCCTATTAGAGCTACAGACAGCTTCCTGAATAGGAAAACTTTAATTACGGCCACGTTGAACTATTTCTGAGCGTGAAAAGCTGGAAACTGACCCCCCCCCCCTCCTTTGCAGCACTTACAGCAACAGAAGACCCATACAGCTTTGTACATTCTGCAGCGAGGGCTCCTGGGATGCTCCTGGTTTCGAAAAAAAAGTATATTAAAAAAAAATCTGACAACTCTTGGCTGACGATAAAAGCTAAACTCCTGGGCAGGACCCAAAGGACGCCAGGCAGAAAAACACATCAGATCTGGGCAACTGTTGCTCTCCTACAGCTGTGTTATGTGTGACACTCTGTGTACTGCCAGGATGTGGTCGGGGTTTTTAACCAGGAGCGTTCACACCTGCAGCTCTCATGTGTGCAGCTTGTTTATAAATGCGCGGCTGCTCGCTCGTCTCATTTCCTGAGCACCGAGCTCTCCAGACTCCGGTTACAGCAGGATTGGTACACCGCGCGCCTCTGCGTCACCCTCCGCTGCAGCCAGAACCGGAGACTGCCATCTAGTAGTCCTTGGAATGTTAGATGCTGATACAGTTATACTCTTTATGGGAAAGATTTCTGGACTGCACACCCTGAATATATATATAATGGGAGGTGCTACCTGATGAGACAAATTGCAGGCACAAAAACAGACAAATCTCAGGTGCACAACTCCAAATTATTAATAATATATAAATGCAATACAATTTTGCAATCAATAGAGGTTTTTAGCATAATCTTGGCCAAGGTTATGGGCCTACCCACCATATCCAGGTAACCTCTGTAGGGTAGGTCCCTAACATACTACGATTCAAATCCAGAGTGCAGGACACCCCCAAACTAGTCCAGCTAAGCCACCCCAGGGCACCACCATAGTAAGAAAAGTGCAGTGTGAAAGAGATAGTTAGGAGCAGCTACTGCTGCATATAAGGAATGAAAATAAAAAGTGAGGTACATATATAATAAACAAACAGTGAAGGGTTAAAATGTGTTATAAAAGAAAAATGTGTTATAATGCGGTGCCCTGAAACAGATCAACAAAGGCAATCCAGGGGGACCCACGCCCCAAAAATGAACCAAAGTTGCACTACAGTATATAAAACTTGTAGGACTTACCTAGAATTGTGCCTATTACTTGTGTGCATATTCATTACAAGACTCCATGCTTTTAAACCAATAAGATAGGGGTGCTAATCCAGACTGAGGGCGTCTCCTTTCCCTCAGGTGTGCAATAAAGCACATTAAATAGAGTATATGGGAAAGATTTCTGGACTGCACACCCTGAATATATATATAACGGGAGGTGCTACCTGATGAGACAAATTGCAGGCACAAAAACAGACAAATCTCAGGTGCACAACTCCAAATTATTAATAATATATAAATGCAATACAATTTTGCAATCAATAGAGGTTTTTAGCATAATCTTGGCCAAGGTTATGGGCCTACCCACCATATCCAGGTAACCTCTGTAGGGTAGGTCCCTAACATACTACGATTCAAATCCAGAGTGCAGGACACCCCCAAACTAGCCCAGCTAAGCCACCCCAGGGCACCGCCATAGTAAGAAAAGTGCAGTGTGAAAGAGATAGTTAGGAGCAGCTACTGCTGCATATAAGGAATGAAAATAAAAAGTGAGGTACATATATAATAAACAAACAGTGAAGGGTTAAAATGTGTTATAAAAGAAAAATGTGTTATAATGCGGTGCCCTGAAACAGATCAACAAAGGCAATCCAGGGGGACCCACGCCCCAAAAATGAACCAAAGTTGCACTACAGTATATAAAACTTGTAGGACTTACCTAGGACTTACCTAGAAAAAGTGCTGAGAAAAACTGAAATATATATATATATATATATATATATATATATATATATATATGTGTAGGATTTATTTTTGTCGTTTTGATTGGGCCATAAACACACTTTATATTACACTGGTTCTGGTTACATTGTTGTTTGCATTGCACGTGCGGGATATATGTATTCCATACAGACATATCCAATCTGTAATCCAAGTTACAGAATAGTAATATCGTTAATAAGTATTTATTCGCGCTGCAGCCAATTCACGTCAGCCAAGTGCTCATCACTGAGGTGACATTTTTAAAACCCGGTCCTGGAAACGATCAAAGGCTGGATGGAGGGGCCGGACTTCTTTTTGTAAATTGGAGAAACACTTTAGCCTGAGCCCTAATCTACGAGCCTCTATTGAGTCCATATATGTGCAGTCACACCAGGGCCGCCGGAAATAAGGGTCCGCGCGGCCTAGGATGAGTGCAATACTTAGTAACCCCCCCTTCTCCCTCTGCCTCATACATCTTTTCAATCCTATTGGGGCGGATCCCAAACTCCAGGGCATGAACAGATTGCAAACTAGCGCCCCCTAGCTCACAGTATGCTGATATAACTTAGGCTGGGTACACACCTAAACGACCGGCAATCGTGCCGATGTTCAGGGAGATTTGCCTTCACCCTGGACATCGCATAATTGCCGGTACACATTTGAAAGATTTAATGAAAGACGGAACAATCACTGGGCCTAATTCAGAGCCGGACGCTCTGAAAGAGCGCTGGCTCTGAATCAGGGCGTTTTTTTTGTTTTTTGTGCGGCCTCCTGGCCGCTCGCATAGCTGTGGGTGACCACCCACAGCTATAGCGAGCGGCCAGGATGATGGTCACGATGGTCAAGACCATCGCGACCATCGGGCTTGCTACGAGACCCTTGTGGTAGGGTCTCGTTCATCGCAAGCCCCAGAGAGCTTGCGACCGGGTCTGAATCAGGCCCACTGTTCCGTCCTTCATTAACATGACAGGCTCCCATGCGATATCGTGTGATTGACTGTGCAGCACAGCCAATCACACGATTTCGCATGCGACCGCTGGTACGTGCAAATTGGGCATACACACTGGGCCTGATTCAGACTCAGTCGCAAGTGCTGAGTGCTCGCAGCCGGGTCGATGGTGGCCCACAGCACATGCGCACGATGGAGCCGACTCCGTCGTGCGCATGCGCGAGACCCGGCTAGCGACGGGCAATCCGTCGCTCCGGGTCTCGCACCAAAGGGGGCGAGCTGTCAATGTTGAGTGACAGCTCGCCCCGTTTGGTGGGCGGGCCGGGGGGGTGGCTGCCCAAACGGAGGCGCTCCCGAGGGAACGCTTGCCGTTTGGGGGCGGCCCCACTGATATCACGAGTGATGTCAGTGGAGAGCTTCTGGCTCTGTTAGAGCCGAAAGCTCTCTGGGGCTTGCGATGAACGAGACCCTACCACAAGGGTCTCGTAGCAAGCCCGATGGTCGCGATGGTCTTGACCATCGTGACCATCATCCTGGCCGCTCGCTATAGCTGTGGGTGGTCACCCACAGCTATGCGAGCGGCCAGGAGGCCGCACAAAAAACAAAAAAAACGCCCTGATTCAGAGCCAGCGCTCTTTCAGAGTGTCCGGCTCTGAATCAGGCCCAGTGATTGTTCCGTCTTTCATTAAATCTTTCAAATGTGTACCGGCAATTATGCGATGTCCAGGGTGAAGGCAAATCGCGCTGAACAACGGCACGATTGCCGGTCGTTTAGGTGTGTACCCAGCATAAGTTATATCAGCATACTGTGAGCTAGGGGGCGCTAGTTTGCAATCTGTTCATGCCCTGGAGTTTGGGATCCACCCCAAAAAGATTGAAAAGATGTATGAGGCAGAGGGAGAAGGGGCGGTTACTAAGTATTGCACTCATCCTAGGCCGCGCGGCCCCTTATTTCAGGCGGCCCTGGTGTGACTGCACACATGAATCAGGCCCACTGTACGATATGCCCGATTTGTCGTTCCGATTTGGCTATATCAGTCAAATTGCCCCGATATCGTGCAGGTGTGTATGCATCCTTACTTGTTGCGTATGATAAATGGTGCTCCAGCCATTCAGCTCCCAACTGTCATTTTTCAAACAGGTGACAGTTGGGAGCTGATTGGCTGGAGCATCATTATCCGACGCAACAAGTTTTATCCCTCATTGTGTATGATAAAACTCTTTGATAAATGAGCCCCTAAGATAGTATAAAACCTTAAGAAAAGATAATTTCTAAAGAAATAATAATAACACAGGATCTGATTCAGTACCGATCGCAGATGCAAAATCGCATGCAACGCAGCTGCGAAAAATATGCCCATGCGTGCCAAAGCTCAGCCGGCATAAAGATGCCCATTTCTGCTTTCTCACATCCGTCCACTGTCGCTCTTCTGCGTAAACATCGGTAACATCGACGCACATCGACCAGTTAAGCAGCATTTACAGCAGCTCCGACCTGCCACAGACACTGCAAGTCTCTTCGCACGCAGAGGGCTCTCATGCTGTGTAGGCAATCGCAGTGGCTAATGCATGCACGCCCAAGCAACGGCGTTCAAACGGACAGGCACGCCTGCATTATTACGACCACTCCCCCGTCACCACCCCCAAACGCTAACGGCCTGTCGCTCACTCTGCGATGGATTCCTATGTGCATGCGTCATCGCAGTGGGTTCGCAGCTCATGCGCAGTGCGGCTTATACGCATGGGAAATGGCTAACCATCCCTCGGTCTGCGTACGTAGTTGCATTTGCTGCTGAATCAGGCCCACAGTCCCTACCTTTGAAATGTAAGGATGCATATTTTATCTATGAAAATAGAGGATAGGGATCCGCACATGGGGCCTTATTCAGAGTTCTATGCTATTGTGATGTTTTTGCAACTGGGCGATTATCGGTTCCCTGCGCCTGTGTCTTGAATTGCATGGTGCATTCGTCAGATTACTGTAGTCGTTCGCAACAATTATTTGCTCGCAGTGTAATTGGCAGCCAGGGAGCGTTTGTGGGAGGTAACGAGGAGCAACTGCAAAGAACCCAGGCATGTCCGAACCCTTTTCGCGGCGTCACAGCCTATCTGCGATCCTGTATGCAGTGAAAGTTGCTCGGGCGTCTTAGTACACGCAGCTATTCTACGCGACCATTGGGATACTCAGAACTGCGATAATGGAAGGATCTGCGTCAGATGCTGGGTCTTTGTACGCAGATGCTTGATTTGCAAAGCCTCAGGTGGGCGTCTCAATACATTCCTCGGCTATTGCGACATTTGCATATTTTTGCACATCCACTGCGTACACAGAGACAGCAATGGCGGTATTAGCGCACAGCTCTGAATCAGGCCGATTATTCCGTGCAGAATGGGGCTGATTCTAAGTCGGGAGGAAAGTAAAAAAAAAAAAGTAACTCTGCGATCGGGGAAGACGGTAGGGGCGGCACGATGATGGGCGTTCCTGGGCGGTGACTGAGAGGCGGCCTGAAGTGAATGCAAATAAAATATATGTTCCATAATGTAATGGGAGTGTGTCAGACGCAGAGCCGCAGCCACAGAGGCCATGTTCAGACGCAAGTGCTGCCATAGGGCGAGTGCAAGTGTCAATGGTGCACGCGATAGTGCGCCATGATGGCGGCGTATCAGGAATCACCCGCAGGCGATGTTACAGCGTCCCTGATTGTCAGGACGACTCCCTGAAATAGCAGCAATCTCCCTGTCTCCCTGAACAGTCTGCCAATCTCCCTGATTGCACCTTACCCCCATTATGTAGCTGTTATATAATAGAAATAAACGAGATATATACATTCAAATGTGATCATTAGTATAATTTCCCTGCATTGGTTATAAGGCACAGTGGGCCTGATTCAGAGCTGAATGCTCTGACCAGAGCGCTCGCTCTGAATGAGGGCCCTCCTACCTTTTTTTGGAGCGTCGGAGACCCTGCGACGGAGACCCTGCGGTAGGGTCTTGCTGCCGCAAGCCCTGGAGTGATTTTGGCTCTATCAGAGCCAAAATCACTCCCACTGACATCACTACTGATGTCAGTGGGGCCGGCTTCAGACGGTAGGCGTTCCCATGGGGACGCCTTGGTCTGGCAGTCACGCCCCCGGCACGCCCACCAAAGGGGGCGTGCGTCAGTCAACATCGACAGCACGGCCCCTTAGGTGCGAGACCCGGAGCGACAGCTTGGCTGTCGCAGTCCGGGTCTCGCGCATGCGCACAACGGAGCTCCCTCCGTCGTGCGCTTGCGCAGTGGGGCAACATCGACCCGTTTGCGAGCATCCTTTGCTCGCGAACGGGTCTGAATGACCCCCATTGATCCCTTTGGCTACATGTATTTTCTGAAAGTATTAGGACTGGATGCACCAATCATCGCTTACAGAACGTGATAGTTAACGGCGCCTATAGCATTTTAAAATTTACTTATATTTTTTTTCTACCGCCAGTATGCACGATCACTCACCCGACAGTCGGGTCATTGTGGTAACCGTCCTTCTCTGCAATCTCCGCCGCGTAGGCACCGTTTGCCACTGTGCGTGTGCAGGGTGCAAGTTTCTGACATGTGTAGAGCATCTATTATCCTGGACGCTAAGGTCTCAGGCCCTGATTCAGAGCCGGACGCTCTATGTGAGCGCTCGCTCAGAATCAGGGCGGCCTGGCAATGGTCGCAGTTATCACGACCATCGGGCTTGCGACGAGACCCTTGTGGTAGGGTTTCGTCCACCGCAAGCCCCAGTGAACTTCCTGCTCTATTAGAGCAGGAACTTCACTACTGACATCACTGCCCACAAACGGCAGGTGTTCCGTTTATGCAGCCACCCCCTCTCCCCGCCTACAAAACGGGGCGAGCTGTCAATAACAATCGATAGCCGCCTTGTAGTGAGTTGTGCAGCGAGTGAAAATTCACTCGCTACGGGGCTCGCACAGTGCTCACGCTGCGTGTGCGAACTGCCCTGCCATCAACCCGCTTGCGAGCGCTAGATGTTACTAACTGCTTATGACACGCCCCTCAGATGTAGCAGGACACGCCCACTTCATCGCCACGCTCATAGGTGCTGCTGTCACAGTCTCCCTGAAATGCTTTTTCAAAGTAGCAAAGTATGGATGTACAGTAGCACAATGTGCCGGGAAGCAGCTGTCACCCTGGAGTATAAGAATCTGGGATCAGATCTGTTGTCTGGCCAAGCTCCAGACGTTTGCCGGAAGAGATAAACCTCACTCAAGGTGTCAGTGAGAATATGTAAGAAATGTGAGAAACAGCGACTGGTCCTGAGTACCAGCATAGGCCTGTGTATATGATGCTGGTAAGTTTTACTCTCATTCTACGGTCCCTTTCTGCCTGTGACACAGAGACAGTCACGTTTCCCAAAGCTTATACAATAGGGGAAGCGTACTGTATTTAAATAGCTCCAGTATCCCTCAGGAGTGCTGCACATCACTTGTGTAAGGCCTCTGTAAACGAGGCTGATTCCTCTTTTCTATGATCTTTCCTGTATTGCAGCTTTTTCTCCCATTACTATACAAGTGACATTAATTGCGATTATGGTCTTGAATTAAAGTTGTACATTATTGCAGAGCCCCAGGGAAGCGACTGTGCAATGCCGTACATATAATATGCTATTGCAGCAGGAGGCGTCCTGACCAAATCGCATATCCGGGTGCTCCATCGGATCTTCTGCGAGACCATCGGCAATCTGAGTAACCCTGAGGTTATTCAGACTGCCCCTCGCAGCTCCGTAGCCGAGGACAGGAAGCCTGCGTCAGAAGGCGCAGACCCTGGCGACACGCCCCCATTTTCTGGAACGGAGGCTGGCCCCGCTCCCAAACGGCTAGGGGGAGCTACTAGCGATCTTGCACATGCTCAGTACAGATCCTGTGGATGTCCCAGGTCTTTTGCAATTGGAGTTGTACACAATCCATCGCATACAACACTGGCTCAGGCCCTATGACAACAGTGGTTCTGACTTTTTTACCCCAGTTGTAAAATATTAAAGTTACTGGGGCTGAGGCATAGCTGCATGCTAGTCCGTGTGCAGAGAATAGATTGCATGTTTTCGTTCTGCGCATGTACCGGAACCAGGTGTGCGCGATGATTGGCGATGCAGAGGCATATGCAAAATGTACGCATCTCCACTTGCAACTGGAGGGGCTGTAACTGAGCGTTCTCATGTAGTTCAAGGAGCACGTTATACGTTACGTGGTTAGTGCCAAATCTGCGTGGGGAAGTCTGTGTAACATCACTGATACCACTACAGTATTTCTTATCGCCCAGATTTAGAGGCGCGACATCGGGACTAATAAGCACCGTCCAGTCTGTCCAAACCTTCCCTAGATCCGCCCCAAAGCCAGCCCCGATCTGCTGATTAACGCCCATTTTTTGTTGAAGCTCTGCCCCTCTTGGGGTCTGCGAATTGGGACAATTGGGTGTTACTGTATGATCTCAAGTTACATTAAAAAAAAAATATCTCAGGGAGGCGATAACAGGAAGAGACAGAGAAAATGTTTTGTTTTGTTTTTTTTAATGATCAGTAATTAAATATATATATTATTATTTTTAAATTTTTTTTATTATGTATTAGAGTGTCTGAAATCCTGGGCTCTCGTTCTGCTTCGCATTCTAAAGGGGGTATCCACTAGACGATAAAGTTGAATGATTGAACGATAATGATAAAATCGTTCGATAATCGTTCGAACATCGTTTGCAAATCGTGCAGTAATTGTTTCTAACGATGTACGATGCGCGCTCCCGCTGGTCGTTTAATCGTCTCCTCCATCGACTGAACATGCAGGTCAATTTCACTTGATTGCTTACAAATCGTATACACATCGTTTACACATCGTTCACGCTGAACGATCAAACGATGAACCACTATCTGCCCACTATAGCTGAAAGCTCTCAATCACAGATTAAACCAACATAGTTTATTGTTAGATCTATTGCAAATCGTTTGCAAATCTTTTGCAAATTGTTCAGAGTGGAAGATCATATTTCAAGGGAGACTTCAAGGGAAAATCGTTAAGAGGTTGGACAGGGATAAAATCGTCTAGTGGATGCCCCCCATAAGACTGGCCCCACAAAGTAGTAAGTTAACCCTTAACGCTCTGGACCAGTATCACCGTTCTAGATCCCTCGGTGATATCTTTTTAATAAATGACGCCAATAAGTGATTTTTTTTTTTTGTTAATCTCTTTACTTTGGCCTGCAAACACACTGCGCAGGTGCCTTGCTGGTTACCTCCAGGGCCGGCAACAGAAATCTTGGGGCTTGGTACACTTATATCTTATGGGGCTCCCCTCACCCCAATCCCACACCACCACCCTCGACTCCCGCACCCACACATCCGTCTCCTGCGTGTGTAGGCTGCAGCCGGTCAGTGTCACTCAGAATTGTCTCTTCCACCTCTTCTTGGTTGCTGCGGCTGTCTCACAGGTGATGGGGGGGCGGGTGGTGTCTGCAGTCAGTGCCAGTGGTGCTGCAGCTTTGGTGCGAAGCATACAGTGCTGCAGCTCGCTGCCAGTTCCGTTCCCTTCCTCTGCCTGCACCACTGAATTAGCCCCTGCGCTTCCTCAATCTGACTGTTCCAATTCCTGATGCATCTTGTCTTTTGCATTCCGGATCACAATCGGCGCTGTGTATTTCAGTCAAGTGTCTCAGAACAAAACGGGCGATCCTCTCTAAACATGTCTGTATAAACAGGAAGGCTCTTTGCATGCTCTCCGAGCTGTGGAAACTACGTGTTCTGCCTCAAAGAATCCATATTGTAGTAGCGCGCACATTTCTCAGATGCTCTACACCTGTGAGCTCACAGTCTGTGGTGTTCACACGGTATAATGAGCGCCAAAGGTGAATCAGGGGGAGCGAGGTGGTGACATTACTATAAAGAGCATGTATTTTGGGGTCACCCCATGTGTGTTACTGTTCCCAGGCAATATTGTATTTTTGCTGATGCTGAACTTTTCATACTCACCTTTTTTTTAACTGTTATCCGCATACTTTATGGGTAGCTCTGCTCCGGCATTTAACTTCACACTGATGACGAACTCGCTGCAGAGAAAACCAGGTCTGATAGTGTCACTTACGTTGATAGCGCCGGTATGCACGCACAATCGCGATTGCAATGGCAATGGATAGCTCTTCTGAAAAGAGCCGTCCTTAATGATCAGAGGACTTCTGGGTTTGTGACTCAAGAGTCCTTCCGCGCATGTGCGTCCGTCGGCCAGCGCTTACACGATCCGCAGGGGAACCTGGGAGGGAACCTACGGAACTGCATGTTAATATGATTGTCACTTAAAATCTGGTGCTAACAGTCCTCGACACAGAGGTTTGGATAGAATGCTAAGTGCGGGGGTGGCTTTTGGTGAAACATTGGTTTTCAGTGTGTGTTTTTAGGTTTAAGTATTAATATGTATTATTTAGTATTAATATAATGATTATTAATCAGCCCTATGGATGTGACATGTTCTGCTTGTAATCAGATTATGAAAATGTGTGACACTGAAATCTAGGCTGTGGCAGGAAAGCTCCTTACATCTGTATTGTATTGGTATTATGCAAAATGTAATCTAATCTGGTTTTCTTTTTATTTCAGAAAATGCTGCTTAAGAAGAACTGTGGATCAAAGACTAGAGTAATTAAAATACGAGTAAGTGCCCCTTATGTGTTTGCTCACATTTGTATTCATAGTGGGAGATTTATCAAAGATTGGAGAGAGATAAAGGGTCTCATTCAGACCGGCTCGCAAGCGCTGAGCGCTCGCAAGTGGGTCGATGTTGAGGCCCTGCGCACGCGCAGCGGCCGCACTGTGCGTGCGCAAGCCCCCGAGCGAGAGAGAAATTCTCTCGCTCCGGGGCTTACTACAAAAGTTTTGACCATCGCGACCATCAACCTGGCTGCTCGCTAAAGCTGTGGGTGATCACCCACAGCTTAGCGAGCGGCCAGAAGGACGGCTTTTAAAGAAGAAGCGGACGCCCTCATTCAGAGCGAGCGCTCGCATTTTGTGAGCAGCTCTGAATGAGGTCCAAAGTGTAGATAGATAAACTGCGGTCAGCCTGTAACGTGACAGCTAGGAGCTGATTGGATGGTGCTTTATCTCTTTCCAAGCTTTGATACCTCTCTCTCGTATTTGTCTGTGATTTGTTACAAGTACAGATCTTCAGGCCTATTTTAGGCCACTTGCTAGAACAGTCGGTGAATTAAGAGACACAACTTTCACAGAAATGTGGCAGCGACCAAAGAACAACCAGCTCTACTTCTAACAAAGCTATTTTTAACTGTCGTTTTTTGTTTTTCTTCATTTAACATGACCAGGTCAAAACATCCCCTTTAGAACCACTGCGTCTTCACTCAGAGATTATCAGCAAACATATTGGAAAAGTATATGCAGCTGCCCGTGTGCCTGGATTCCTGGAAATAAATTGAGCATTTCAGCCCAGTTCCTGGAAATTCCTCAGTTTTAACAACAACGAGGCTTAAAACAACCAAAAAAGAAAAGTCCAAAAAAAAACAAAAACAAAGGACACAAATACAAAGGTTTTCTTTGCTACATAAAAGGTAGAAAACCGTAACTTGGGGGTGATCACAAAATAATTAAATTAAAACATGTACTAGTTACTGTGGGCTTTATTCAGAGGCGGCCGTACGGTCTACGACCGCACGGCCGCCTCGATGTTTGTCTAGTGCGCATGCGCACGAGGGAGCCGGCTCCTTCATGCGCATGCGTGAGACCCGCTACGACCGACAGCGCCGGTCGTGGCGGGTCTCTTGCCAAAGGGGGCGAGCTGTCGATGTTGATTGACAGCTCGCCCCGTTTGGAAGGCAGGCCGGGGGGGTTGCAGCCCAAACGGAGGCGTTCCCATGGGAACGCCTGCCGTTTGGGGGAGGCCCCACTGACATCACTAGTGATGTCAGTGGTGAGCTTCCGGCTCTGACAGAGCCAGAAGCTCTCCGGGGCTTACGACAAGTGAGACCCTACCCTAGGGTCTCGTCGTAAGCCCCGATGGTCGCGATGGTCAATGACCATCGCGACCATCACCCTAGCGGTCGTTAGAGCTGTGGGTGTTAACCCACAGCCTAACGACCGAAACAGAGGCGGCCGGTCAGGATGCAAGCGGCCGCCCAGTTTCTTAGCGACCGCTTGCATCCTCCGACCGCCTCTGAATGAGGGCCTGTGTGTGGGCGAGAGGCATCAACATTGAAAAATCGGTCAAACCTCACAAGGTTTGACAGCAATCACCGATATGTCATTAGATATACGCCGGGACAGCCGTGGGGGGGATGGTTAGGTTTAGAGCTCCTGGGGGGGATTTAGGATTAGGCACCACGCTGGGAGGATATGGTTAGGCTAGGGGAAGGGGGGGTTAGGATTAGGCAGCCCCGGGGGGAGGTTAAGGTTAGCCCCCCCCCCCCCGGGGGACTTAGGTTTAGGCAGCGGGGAAGGGGGGTTTAGGTTTAGGCACTTAGAGGGGGGATTAGGTTTAGGGGGTAGAATTAGGTTAGCTAATACTTACCGATCGGGATTTCCACTACTGCCTGGATGCTGGTGTCGGGATTCCAACCGCCGGACTTGCGCCCGGCGGTAAATCATACAGATTCCGTATAAGGTGTATATAACACATAAATGCATTCTGTGTTTAGATTTGGGTCCCATTCTCAAGATATCTCATTATGGTATGAAAATATTCCAAAACACAGAATATTCCGATATCCAAAATACCCCTGGTCCCAAGCATTTGGGATATGGGAGACTCAACCTGTACCTGGAAGGCTTCACTGTAGCCGGAAAGGCTGTTGCTGGGTCCCCATTGCGGTACAGTGACAAACACCGGTAAGAGAAGTTTACTGTTGTCTGTTAAACTTTGAAAGGAGACCATAACCCCTATAGGGAGTGATAAGGTGTTATGGCCCTGTGTATGAGTTAGCTTTGCTGGAGACGGACGGCGAATCTCTTGGACGCCACTTGACCATCACAAATGGGAAGGGCTGGGAGTTACGCTATTGATTACCGAGCACATACTGTAGCAAATCGAAGTATCGCAATCGTCAAGGGGTTAAACGTGACAGGTCAATGTCATGCTGTATGTCATGCCGTTCGGTAAACAATCACATAGGAACAAGAAAAGGGCTGGAACATTGCACCGTGATCCTGCTTTCTGTGTATTGAAGGAAGCATTAACTTGTGTTATAAACATACCGCCTGCACACTGTAAAAGGACCGGCTCGCAGCTCATACATGTCCGTGACACACGCATATTTCATGACGGGGCTCAGACAGTTTTGTGAAGTGATCTTTATCCTCGACGGTCTCCTTGCCCTCCAATAGCACAATGGCGGGCGCAGATAATGGGCTCATTGTTCAGGGCTGGTTGGATCCGGGGGGGAAAGTTCTCGCAGGTCTCTGAGTCCCAGAAACTCTAATTAGATATTAAACTACGGTGGATTAATTACAGGGACGTGTTCAGTGAAGTTTGCGGCTGTTTGGTTAATCATCGAGACATTATGAAACCTTTTTCTGGAACTTGGCACATTAAGACGTACAAGTCTCTTCCCTGTCCACAGTCACACCCCGGAATATTATCTACTGTGACTGACTGACAGAAACATTGTCTGGGCACAGCTTACTCCCCTCCACCATATTTTATTTATTCCATCCTGAGCCATAGCTGCCTACTCTGCTGGCGAGCCCAGGGACCGCTCCTGAATTAGGGGGGGACCTCTCTCTCTCTCTCTCAAAGGAGAGAGAGCTGACAGTGCTCTCATAAAGCACTTCCAGGTGCAAATTATTTGATTTGCTCGATCAGGCGCTGCCCACCTTTGTAAATAAAGTCTTAGGGCCTGATTCAGACCCGCTCACGAGCGCATATCGCTCGCAAGCGGGTCGATGGTGGGCCATTGCCCAGGCGTGACGTGCGCGAGCCCCGGAGCGAGTGAGAAATCACTGGCTCCGGGGCTCGCTACAAGACGGGGCGGCTGTCGATGTTGATCGACAGCTCGCCCCGTTTTGTAGGCGGGGAGCGGGGGTGGCTGCACAAACGGAGGCGTTCCCGAAGGAACGCCTGCCGTTTGTGGGTGGCCCTACTGACATCACTAGGCTTGCGAGACCTGAGACCCTACCACAGGGTCTCTTCGCATGCCCGATGGTCGCGATAATCGCGACTATCGCCAGGCCGCACGCACCCGCTGTGGGTGGTCACCCACAGCTGTGCGAGCGGCCGGTCAAAAAAAAAAATTAGGGACGCCCTGATTCAGGCCCTTAATGACACAATGAATTAATTTCATCATGCCCCCATCACTCTGCAGTTACTCAGGTGATTGTGCAACGCAGACGCGCACTTTATGGGATAGTCCTGATTTTAGAGGACTCTCCTGCTCAGGCAGTTAGGATTTTCCATGTGATGAGCATTGTGCATTGTCACCAGAGTGGAATTGGGTGGGTGCCACATGTTCCTGAAAACCAATAAGGACACATCCTTGGAACACTGAGCAACAAAAGGCAGACCACCCTACCGTCCCGATTTCAGGTGGATACTCATCTTCATTTGCAGGAGAGACTTCCACAAAAACACAATAAATATAGGCACGTATTCAATTAGTTTCGCACCCGCGATACTTTTTCGCATTCCGGACTTTTCACCGACATCGCATGTTTTGTC
This sequence comes from Taudactylus pleione, assembly GCA_031769625.1. Taxonomy (NCBI): domain Eukaryota; kingdom Metazoa; phylum Chordata; class Amphibia; order Anura; family Myobatrachidae; genus Taudactylus; species Taudactylus pleione. The sequence continues at coordinate 345,779 of JAUIMM010000279.1, forward strand.
CGCGAAAAACTTTTCGTGCGCACCCCCGCTGTTCGCCATATTCAATTCCAAAGGACACGAAAACGCAACCCGGCAAAACTCACAGGCGAAAAGTGATGTAAAAAATGGGGAAATCAGCCTGACACCCCCCAAAAGATGCACTAACATTGGGGATCAATGTACATGCCCCCGAATAGCCAAAATAAAGGTATTTGGGGTACTTAAGGTGTGTCATTGTCTTCTAAATAGCGTCTTTGCACAAGTGGTGAAGAATACTGCAGGATGAAGCTGTGTTTTTTTATGAAAATAAGAAGTCTTGTCAAATTTGGAGTACTTCAAAATGGGGGCAAGCATGGTTTTAAGTTGCTAAAGTAAATTTAAAAAAAAATGTAAAAAACGCACCTGAACCGTGCACCTACAATAATTAAACACCTTACCCCTACTTGCAGACCCCCCAAAAGGCTATTTCGCTAGGTTTTAAGTCTGCACCCCCACTTTGCATTTTTTCGCCCCCTTTTTCTAAGTCATTTTTTGGTGTGTTCCTCTATTTGTTTTTTAGGGGTTTTTTGACGCAGACATCCTTTGGGGGCTATCCCAAGGGTACAGAGTGGTTTCCCCACCTTTGCACCCCTAAATAGTGATTTTGCACTTTTTTTTGATACCTATTCATAGGCGAATTTTTTTGCAATTACATTGCATTGCGTTTTCGCGTTGGCGAAAACTATTCGGAATTGAATACAGCAAAAAGTTTCCGCCAGGCGAAATGACGTCATCCGCGATACTTTTTTCACGGATTCTGACTTTTTTGCCGTTGATTGAATACGCGCCAAACGCGGGCTCAGATATAGCCGCTATAATTCAAGTCACCACCCAGGTGTGCTGTAGCTGCGCTCCAATCCCGCTCTACCCTTGCCCGATGTTGGGGAGTATGCAAAAAGTGTCACAGCCGTGCACAATCCCTGCTTGGCATGACCATGCCTCCTTGGCACATACTGTCCCAGGGAGCACCGTTACAATGATAAGAGGTATGAGGACACTGCTGCCTTACTCAGGTATGCACACACCAGGGCCTACCTGGAAACCCCTGCTCACTCAGCAATGCCAGGGGGCTGCCCTTTAACAATGCGGAAGAGCCCGGCATGTCCACACAAAGTCGCATGATGAAATCCAGGTGCAAGGACTACAAGAGCCTGGAACCACGATTTCCGTAGACAGTAGATTTGTATTTCTAATATAAATTTATGTACGCTGTTTTCATAACATTATCTTTCAACAATGAAAGTGGGTAAAGCGAATAATGTAGGCGACTCGTCTTTTCTACCATGTAAGGTACCTGTCACGTGTCATAGGACGCGCCGGCAATATGTTATTAAATTGTTATGGAAATGATCCAATCGTCTCTCAGAGCAGGAAAATGCTTCTTTTGAAGATAAAAGGCCGTTTTAATTTAGTCTCTTTGTGCCTCGGTATAAATAATTGAGAACATGAATATGTATTTTTTCCATGGCCAGCTGCTGGGTAAAGGTCTGCATTGAACGCGTTTCTCTGATGCTTCCAGCCTCTTGCTGTATGGCCCCCTAACAGCAGCTGCTGTACAAAGCATCTCTCAGCCATCAGTTTCACGACCTACTGGAACAACCATGACGTATTGCTATTTATCAGTAGCCATTTGTCTGATATGCTTCTATCAACCTTCCTATGAACAACTAGGCAGTACATTTGGGGTTAATGATAATGACTGTATTAAATATTCTTATTTAATTCTTTATTTACTTAGAGAGCAAATTTTTTTTTTTTTTTTTTACTGTAATACAGATGATCAAGCAGAACATTTTTCATTATACCGTCACATTATTGTGTGCGTGTACGCCGCAGCACTGTACATGTACGACAAACACGCTCATGAAACACGCCCCAGAATAGTATACAAACGACACAGTAAAATATGACTCTGCATTACCATCTGGTGGTCATAAATGGTACTGCAGCCACCTCTTGGACACAATGCCCCTGCAGTGAGGGGGGAATTTTCCCCCTTTCTACAGCTATGGGGAGAAATTGCAAGTCAGACTCAAAGGGGTCTATTTACTAAGCAGTGTTAGGCGACAGAGTGAAAAGTGATAAGGTACCAGCCAATCAGCTCCCAACTGCCATCTCACAGGCTGTGTTTGAAAAATGACAGTTGGGAACTGATTGGCTGGCACCTTATCACTTTTCACTCTGTCTCCTAAGGTAGCGGGGAAGGGGGTGGTTAGGGTTAGGCACTTAGAGGGGGGATTAGGGTTAGGCACTTGGGGGGGAGTTAGGGTTAGGGGGGTTAGGTTAGTGGATACTTACCTATCCACGATCGGGATTTCCAGCGCTGTCGGGCTTCCGCTGCATCGCACTCTGCCGACTGTCTTATTCCGGCAAGGGTGAAATGCCGGGCGTCTAAATGTAGACGCCCGCATTTCCCCGATGCCGGGAGACCGGCGCCCGGCATCACGATCGTAGTGATGCCGGGCGCCGCGAGCGGACAGCCGCTGGGGGGGAGGGTTAGATTTAGGGCTCCCGGGGGGGACTTAGGGTTAGGCACCCCCTCGGGAGGGTTAGGGTTAGGCTAGGGGGAGGGAGGGTTAGGCACCCCCGGGGGGGGACTTAGGGTTAGGCACCCCCCCGGGGGACTTAGGTTTAGGTAGCGGGGAAGGGGGTGGTTAGGTTTAGGCACTTAGAGGGGGGATTAGGGTTAGGCACTTGGGGGGGAGTTAGGGTTAGGGGGGTTAGGTTAGTGGATACTTACCTATCCACGATCGGGATTTCCAGCGCTGTCGGGCTTCCGCTGCATCGCACTCTGCTCCTGTCGGGCTGCCGCTGACGGGAATCGAACCCATGCGGCCGGCGGTATTTCATACCCATTCCGCAGTAAGAGGGGGAAGCACTGCAGGGGTTGGCGCCGGTCTGAAGAGGCACCGCAAAAAATTGGGACCATTGTCTGGGGTTTCTACTATTCTGTCAATCCTGAGAAAGCGTCAGAAGTCGGATTGTGGCGGCATGTATTATACAGGCTTCCTCGTACTGTATCACCCCCCTTGGTAGAGAGGGAATGCTCACTGATTCATAAATAGAGGAGATGGTATCTGATGTGAGCCACAGCTATAATATTATATGATAGCACCTGTCCATAATTCATCGAAACCACATGAAGATCCACCAGACTACATCCACGTTCTCCAGAAACCACACTTAAGCTGTGTACACATTAAACGATATGTGTAACCAGCGTTACAACTGGCGACCCCCCCCCCCGCCAATGGGCCGACCTATCGGGCGGACCGTGCAAATTAGACGATCCAGTGCCAGACCACCTGATATGTCGGCCCCTGCGCATCCCGCTGCATGGGGTCGTCAGCCGCATTATCGTCAGGTTGACCTGCACGTAGGGACGACCTGATGATGAGGCTGACGACCAAACGGGAGCGCGCAACAGCCCACATAGTGGGTACACGCTGGACGATTTTTGACGATATGTCGGACCAATCCATCAGAATCGGGCATATCATCTTAGATTTCATCTAATGTGTACCCATCTTTACTTCGTGGCGTGCCACGCCCCTTCCCTGCTCAGTGAAAGACGGGACTATTTTGGACTCTCTCAGAGCCACAGACGTACAACTATGTAATGTAGGGATGTGCGCCGACCCCCGTGTTTTGGTTTTGGATCTGTATCTCCTTCAAGGTTTTGGATCTGGATTTGGTTTTGCAAACCACCCTCAAGTGCTTTGGTTTTGGATCTGGAGTTTTTAAAATAAAAAATAGATAAAATGTTTTAAAAACAGCTATAATCATGGAATTTATGCAATCCAAACCCCCGAAATTCGGATTTAAAATCCCAATTCCGAACCGCAAAAAAAGATCAGAACCGCGACCCGGATCTCCTCAGGAGATTAGAACCGCGACTCGGATTTACCCGGATTCACGAAATTCGGGTGGATTCGGATTTCTGGAGAACCGAACCGCGCATCTCTAATGTAATGCACTTAGCTCTGCAACCTATATTGGAAAGTTAGAAAATAAATAAACAAAGTTTTAGAACCTGGTAACAACACGTGAAGTCTTGCAATCTGTCCGTCTGACTTCTGCTTTCAGCAGCGCATACGGTAACTGTCCCCAGTTTCTGTTTTCCTCTCCTATTTATAAAAGGTTATTACAGTGCGGAGGACAATGGGGCCGGCAGAGCAGACAGCACTTGTGCAATGTTGAATAAGAACACAGCAGAACTCTGCTATTCTTGTCTGTGACTTATCTGGAAATACAATGAACTTGTGCCAGCTATTTGCAAGGGCTTCCGGCCTCTTATCTGCCGTCTCTGCTCAGTAGAGAGAAGCGTATCTTTTCCTCCCTAGGACTAGCACAGAGCCTTTGAGATTGACGCCAGAAACTTGTTTTGACATATTACATTTGTTTTTTTTTTTGTTTTCATTTCCATGTCGTTTTGCAGTTTATTTTTAAGGGGGTTTGTTTTAGAGCAAACAGTACAGACCTTCCCCGCAGAGCAGAGGATTTCAGTGGAGTTTATTCAATCGCCAGGAAAGCCAACGGTGACAGGAGCATGAAGTGGGGCTTAGCTCCAAGATCCTGGCTCGTGCACTTTGCTGTAAGGAGTGAATATTGCTCCTAGCGGATGATTAAAATCCTATACGTAATAAAAATAATAATAAGATAAAGGCCTCTTTCCTATTGGGGCTTGTTGTAGTGATAGAGAAATCAGTTATTGCCACAATTTATCATTAAACCATCATTGGAGACCCTTAGGGCTCTATTTATTAACATTATTTTAGTATCACCTATAGTTATTACAGGGCAATTGGAGTAGAATTCGTAAAATTCTACTCCGACCCCTAAGTATCACTTATTTTTAGTAAGCAGATTGCATTTCCCCGTAATTGTAATGGGAAATGTGATCTGGCCAAAGTTACTAAAAATAAATTGTAAAAAAATATCGGGGGAAGCCCTGTGATAATAACACCACCTGGAGGTGGCGTTATCCAGGGTCTCCACCGGTTACCGGACTCCTGCCCTTCTCTAACGGGGAGAGCAGAGCCCGGGGTCGGCCCCAGTGATCAGCTGTGTGGTCTAAACAGACCCCATGCTGATTACTGTAAAAAAATAAACAAAAAAATAGTCAAAAAAAAAATTCACTTACCTGACTCCAGGGCCCGGTGGTCGGGGCTCCGGTGATGACTCCCCTCCGGTCAGCTGGTCTCCCATGCTGCACTGCTGTCCGGTCATCAGGTGATCGGGTCCCAGTGCAGTATGGGATATCAGCTGACCGGAGGCATGGAAGACATCACCGGAGCTCCAATGACTGCAGGTAAGTGCTATTAAGGGAGGAGGGGTTGTGGGGGGGGTTTCCGCGATCACAGGGGCGGGGCTTAGTGTCGGGGGGGTAGCAGCGGTGGCCGGTCGGCGCATGCACGGAGCACTACTCACTGTACTTTTTCGCAGGGACAGAGCTTTATCGCAAGCTCTATCCCAGCAAGGGATTTGTAGTAACAATGCGAATTCAGTCGATAATATCACACTACAATCTGCATTACAAATGCGGATTGTAGTAAATAGAACCCTTAGTGTTCCTGGCCAGACGAGCATTGCTGCTTTGCTGCTGGCCGTGTTTATGGATCTGAGGTGGAACGGGAAGCCCGGAATTAAATTTAAAACAATGTGTGTATATATATTATGTGGAGTGCGTCAAGCCAGGCAAACAGCAGCTGCTTTCTGAAATGAGTGGGATGCAAGATTGCGAATAAGTGCATTCCATCTACGGAATAAAAATCTGTTTATTGAGCTGAGAGTGCTCATTTACCTCGTCTCCTATAAACTGATCTGAGATCACCTGATTATTGTGCTGTGATTCTCGGGAATATTTGACCTGTTATTAGTGCCTGATTCAGACCAGGATGCAATAGGTGCTTCGGCCCCCAGTGACCGACACGCTGGCATGTCGCTGGCATTTTAGGGCCGACACAGATTCACTCGCTTCGGCACCTTACTTGCGGAGGGCATTCTGAGTAACCTACGTGTTACATAGATGTCGCTCGACGCTGCTTTGGACGCAGGCGGCAGATCAGAGAAGCTGGCAGGTGACGCCTCCTGCTGCCTTTGCATATTGCGGCCCATCTGCGTCCACCTCTGAATGAGGCCCATAATGATTAATACGTTTCTTTTCGCAGGGCAGATATTTATTTTCTTTGCAATACTTTATGCCCCTGTTATATACAGCGCTCCGCTCTTTCCCTTTAATCCCACATAAATTACTTATATGTTTGTTACATTCTCCACTACAGCAGCATTGTGGGCGCACGTCCCAGCCAAGATCTGTAATTAGCAGCCGGGGGCAGAATGGGGAGAGGGGAGATGGGGGGTTGTTATACTCTTACTATCTTTGTTCTACGAGTCTACAATAGTTTATTGTCTGCCGATTCATTTATGCAATTGTCTAAGGTTCTGTAAACAGGCTGATTTCAGGCAAACCCTCTGGGAAGCTGGAACCGGCTCGGCTGCTCGCACCGCAGATAACTGTACCCTAAGGAATTTTGGCTTACTGTACGCAGGGTCATCCAGTGTAGTAGGAACAAAAGAAGGACAAACTCCCTACATATGTGCTATATCTTCACCTGGATAAGCCTCAACACACAGGGTGTGTAGACTACGTGGACCAGCTGGCTCCTGATGTTTCCCCCGGCTTCTCAAAGAGATACTTTAGTTACAGGCATGAAACTGTGACAACATGTCAGCTCTCACTCCTATGGATAAATGGGCGACAATCAGAGTTACGTTGGATTTTTTTGGATAAGATAAATGGTTACAGAATACCTACAATCTTGTTGTGTGCAGAGAGAGCCTGATTCAGAGGTGCTCGCAAAAAGCGAGCGCTCGCTCTGAATCAGGGCGAGCGCTGTTTTTTTAGGAGCGGCCTCCTGGCCGCTCGCATAGCTGTGGGTGACCACCCACAGCTATAACGAGCGACCACGATGATGGTAGCGATGGTCAAGACCATCGGGCTTGCGACGAGACCCTTGTGGTAGGGTCTCGTTCATCGCAAGCCCCAGAGAGCTTTCGGCTCTTAACAGAGCCGGAATCTCTCCACTGACATCACTCGTGATGTTAGTGGGGCCGCCCCCAAACAGCAAGCGTTCCCTCGGGAACGCCTCAGTTTGGGCAGCCACCCCCCCCGGCACGCCCACCAAACTGGCCCCGTCGTACGCATGCGCTGTGGGCCACCATCGACCGAGTTGCGAGCGCTCAGCACTTGCGACTGGGTCTGAATCAGGCCCAGAGTCTGTTGGGTGCCTATAAAACCTATTTGGGCCTGCAAGATGTGGTGGGCGGTGTGCGAGTCCTTGGCGGACCTACGTGATGTTACAGGTGGCAAGCCTCTCCTGATTCCCAGTTGGGCTGAATGTTGTCCACATGCTGTATTTTGCTTAAATATAATATACACCTGTAGGTGACTTTTGAGCATTACTATAATTACAATTAGTTTTATGTCCCTTGGATATGACAAAAACCTGCTCTGTGGATACAGTTGATGCAAACATAGGGATGATGGTGAGCTACGGCAGATTCAAAAGCTCAGCATAATAAACACCCTGGGGTAGATTTACTAAGACTCGTTTTTTTCAAGACGCCATTTATCAGTGGCTTTGACCAATCGATTTAAAACGGCCACTATATAAATGATAGGTAAGCCTTATTTAGCATTTACTACAGTTGGCGTTTTAAATCAATCGGTCACAGACGGCAACGATCGGCGACTTTGATAAACTACGTCTTAGTAAATCTACCCCCTTGTCTGAGATGCTGTAAAGGTGCGGCACCCGCTCACTGAGCAACGGGGAGAAAAACCGAGAGATGCCCATAGCGCAAAACCCAGCCTCCATTGCTCCCCTGAAATCAGCCCTGCACTGCTGCAATGGCCAGTGGTAGGTGCATACATCACCCACTTATCTGTTCTGCTATAATGACCACAGGATAACATCTCAGCTGTCTGTATGATGATGGGAGGGGTGCTAAACGGCCTTGAAATAGGGATGGACATCTGTTTCCAGTGGTTCACAACCATCAATGTTCTCCTTTTGATGGTAGTGTTTTCACCATTCGATGGTGGCTTTCCGACGGTAGCCGCCATCAAACCTTTTGTAATCGATGGCCATCCGATGTTAAAATACAGGTCAGTTCAGCTATTTGACATCGGGAACGGCCGCAGATTGCTATTGCGCATTCACAAACAACTGAATGTTTTTTTTTTTTTTCCCATCGATTTCTTTTTATGCGATGGTTACTGGCCATCACATTGAAGTTTTGATGGCGGAAGCCCACCCATCATTTGATGGTGGACTTCTGATCTTCAGCCCCCCTTGGAAATACAGAAGATAAGTTTCAAGTTGTCATGTGCAATATAGCTGCTATAGAGCTGTGCAAGACCACACCCACATAGTGAAAACCACACCCACACAGTGAAAACCACACCTACTTCTTTTTCATGTTTATTTATTACTTTGCTACAACCTGGGGCCTCAGGCCCTGATTCAGAGCCGGACGCTCTGACAGAGCGCTCGCTCTGAATCAGGGCCGTCCCTCTTACTTTTTGGAGTGGCCTCCTGGCCGCTCAGGAGGTCCCTAAAAAATGTTTTTTTAAAAAGACGTGCTATGAATGAATGGCTTGAAATTTGCAAACCTCACATTTACACCCGTTAATGGGTTATCGCCGCTAATTGAATTCGTCCCTACGTTTAACCTTAAAGAGAGCTTTCATTTGTGCTTTATTTCCAAAGGTGGCAGCAGGAAAAATCTAATTTGGGTGGGGGGCTCACATTTGGGTGGGGGCTCACTCACCTGCACAGCTGCAGGATCTGGAGATATATTTTGGTAAAATGCGTTGATAAAGGATTTTTTTTTTATCCCATTTATCCCCGGAGTAATGGACTATTTATCTTGTATCCCTGGCATGTAAATGACATGAGAGCTTTATACTCAGACCCTTGTGCTTGATATACAAACAAGCTGGAATGTGACATTATTTCGTCATTATCTGCTTCCCTACAGTCCCCAGCCAGGAAACGAGCACCGAATTCTGTGCTGTGTAATTGTAAACAAGCCTGTCCCCGAGGTACCAGCTAACCCATAGAGAGGTCTCAGCATCCACACTGCACAGAGAGCAGCCTGCATCTGCTGTCTCACACCCACATGATGTATTCTCTGCTGGGAACGTCACCGGTATCTGCGTGTGCAGGGCTGGGGAATCCTGGTAACAAATATATCATCTCCTTATACCCCCTTCTTCTCTATATGCCCATCATCCTTATCACCCCTTACTCCTTATACCCTGTCCTCCTTACGCCCCCTCTTCCTTACTGCCTCTTCCTAATAACCCATCTTCCTAATACCCCCTCCTCTTTATACCAAATCCTCCTTATACCAACCTATACCCCCCGTCTTTAGACTGCATCCTCCTTATACCCTCTTCTCCGGTGATCGGGGTCCCGGTGGTCAAAATCCCAACACCGGCACCCCGCAGGGTTAGGATACTGACACCTGTCAGTCGGTATCCTAACCTTCCCCTCTGCCTACTCCTAACCATCCCTCCCCTGTGCCTAAACCTAACCCTCCCCCCTAGTGCCTAACCCTAACTCTAACCCTCCCCTTAACCACGCTACCTACCTTCGGGATGCTGGTGGTAGAGATGCTGGCGCAGGGAATTCTGACAAGTGTTGTGATTCCGGTGTTGGCATTCTGACCGCCGGCATCCATCTTGGTCAGGATACTGAAAGTATCCCCCTCCTGATACCCCCTCCTCTTTATACACCAGTCTCTTTATACCTTACTTGCCGACATTTTAATTCTCTTTTCTGGGAGAGCCTGGAGAGGCCACTTAGGGGCCGGGACGGTATCTTTCCCTCATTATGCCCCACAAGACTGAAATTATTCCATTTGTGTCATATTACCCCACCCCCTCCCCACGATTCCCAGAATTGATCTCCTCATCCTGCCTAGTTCACTAGAAAGTGGGCAGGATGTGGGAGATCCACCCAGTATTCCGGTGATGCGAGGGGCTACCCAAAATATCGGGAGACTCCCGCACCTTCCGGGACAGTTGGATAGTATGCTTTAAACTAGGGGTGTGCACCGGCCACTTTTCGTGTTTTGTGTTTTGGTTTTGGATCTGGATCTTTCTTCGTGTTTTGGATCTGGATTGGTTTTGCCAAAACCACCCTTCCGTGTTTTGGGTTCTGGGTTTTGTGTTTTGGATCTGTATTTTTTTGAAAAAAAGCATAAAAACAGCTAAAATCACAGAATTTGTAGGTTTTTCTGCTCCTATGCTATTATTAACCTCAATAACCTTAATTTCCACTCATTTCCAGTCTATTCTGAACACCTCACACCTCACAATAGTGTTTTTATGTCCAAAAGGTTGCACCGAGGTAGCTGGATGACTATGCTAAGCGACACGAGTGGGCGGCACAAACACGTGACCCATCTAGGAGTGACACTGCAGTGGCAGGCAGGATGGCAGTTAGAAAAACTAGGCCCCAAACTGTACATAATGCAAAGAAAAAAAGAGGTGCAAGATGGAATTGTCCTTGGGCCCTCCCACCCACCCTTATGTTGTATAAACAGGACATGCACACTTTAACAAATCAATCATTTCAGCGCCAGGGTCTGCCACACAACTGTGGCTGAAATGATTGGTTCGTTTGGGCCCCCACAAAACAAGCTGGCAATTAATGTGTCCCTGCACAAACTGGCTCTACGGAGGCAAGATGTCATCCTCATCCTCCTCATCCACCGATTCCTCACCCTCTTCAGTGTGTACATCCTCATCCTCACAAAGTATTAACTCGTCCCCACTTGAATCCACCACCACAGGTCCCTCTGTACCTTCTGGAGGCTGGTCTCCCTGGAAGAGCTGATAATTCATTTTGATGAACATCATCTTCTCCACATTCTGTGGAAGCAACCTCCTACGCCTTTCGCTGACAAGGTTCCCGGCTGCACTAAACACTCTTTCGGAGTACACACTGGAGGGGGGGCAACTCAGGTAAAATAGAGCCAGTTTGTACAGGGGCCTCCAAATTGCCTCTTTTTCCTGCCAGTACAGGTATGGACTGTCTGACATGCCTACTTGGATGCTGTCACCGATGTAATCCTCCACCATTCTGTCAATGGTGACAGTATCATATGCAGTGACAGTAGACATGTCAGAAATTGTTGCCAGGTCCTTCAGTCCGGACCAGATGTCCAAACTTGGTCCTGCCTGCCCTGCATCACCGCCAGCGGGTTGCTTAGGATACCTAAGTTTTTTCCTGGCAGCCCCAGTTGCGGGAGAAAATGAAGAAGGAGCCGTTGACGTGTCACGTTCCGCTTCAGCTGACAGTGTGTTCACCAGCAGGTCTTTGCACCTCTGCAGGCTTGTGTCGGCCGGAAAGAGAGACACCACATAGGCTTTAAACCTAGGATCGAGCACGGTGGCCAAAATGTAGTGGTCTGATTTCAACAGATTGACCACCCTGGAATCCTGGCAAAGCGAATGAAGGGCTTCATCCACAAGTCCCACATGCCGAGCGGAATCGCTCCGTCTTAGCTCCTCCTTCACTTTCTCCAGCTGCTTCTGCAAAAGCCTGATGAGGGGAATGACCTGACTCAAGCTGGCAGTGTCTGAACTGACTTCACGTGTGGCAAGTTCGAAGGGCTGAAGAACCTTGCACAACACGGAAATCATTCTCCACTGCGCTTGAGTCAGGTGCATACCCCCTCCTTTGCCTATGTCATAGGTGGATGTATAGGCTTGTATGGCCTTTTGCTGCTCCTCCATCCTCTGAAGCATATAGAGGGTTGAGTTCCACCGCGTCACAACCTCTTGCTTCAGGTGATGGCGGGGCAGGTTCAAGAGTGTTTGCTGGCGCTCCAGTCTTCGGCACGCAGTCGCTGAATGGCGAAAGTGGCCAGAAATTTTTCGGGCCACCCAAAGCGTCTCCTGCACGCCCCTGTCGCTTTTCAGAAAATTCTGCACCACCAAGTTTATTGTGTGAGCAAAACATGGGACGTGCTGGAATTTGCCCAGATGTAATGCCCGCACAATATTGGTGGCGTTGTCAGATATCACAAATCCCCAGGAGAGTCTAAGTGGGGTAAGCCACTGGGCGATGATTTCCCTCAGTTTCTCTAAGAGGTTGTCGGCGGTGTGCCTCTTACTGAAACCGGTGATACACAGCGTAGCCTGCCTTGTAACGAGCTGGCGTTTCTGAGATGCTGCTACTGGTGACGCTGCTGCTGTTGCTGCGTAAGGTGATACATCTACCCAGTGGGCTGTCACAGTCATATAGTCCTTAGTCTGCCCTGTTCCACTTGTCCACATGTCCGTGGTTAAGTGGACATTGTGTACAACGGCATTTTTCAGGACACTGAGGACACTTTTTCTGACGTTTCTGTACAGTCTCGGTATCGCCTGCCTAGTGAAGTGGAATCTAGACGGGATTTGGAACCGGGGACACACTACCTCCATCAATTGTCTAAATCCCACTGCACTAATGGCGGATACCGGACGCACGTCTAACACCAACATAGCAGTCAAGGCCTCAGTTATACGTTTTGCTTCAGGATGACTGCTGTCGTACTTCATCCTCCTCGCTAAGGACTGTTGGAGGGTCAATTGTTTAGTAAAAGTAGTGGTGTTCCTACTTCCTCTCTGGGATGATGAACGACTCCCAGCAGCAGCAGCAACAGCAGCAGCGGCAGCAGTAGGCGTAGCAATGCAGGATCCTCCGGAGGAATCCCGGATAGGAGAGTCAGTCATGCCAGTGATATGGCCTGCAGGACTACTTCCGATCCTGACTAAGGAGGAAATTGACGAGGAGGGAGTTGACGGTGTGGTTTGCAGGCGCTTGGATACAACAGGACAACGGGATTTAGGTGTCCCTGGACTGCTTACGGTCTGAGCCAAAGTTTCTGAACTTGACAGTAACTTTTTATGAACGCGCTGCAGGTGCCGTATAAGGGAGGATGTTCCTAGGTGGTTGACGTCCCTACCCCTACTTATTTCACCTTTACATATGGTACATATGGCAAGACAGTTGTTGTCCGGATTTGGATAGAAATATTGCCAGACCAAAGAGGTGGAATGTTTGGTCTTCTGCCCAGGCATGACCGTGATGGGCTTTTTCATCCCACGGACAACAACTGTCTCCCCCGGAGCCTGATTTAAACAAACCACATCACCATCAGAATCCTCCTCGCCAACTTCCTCCTCAGCGCCAGCTACACCAGTATCCTCATCCTGTTGTACTTCAACAGTGACATCTTCAATTTGCATATCAGCAAGTGGACTGTGGGTGCTCCTTTCAGCACTTGCAGGGGGCGTGCAAATGGTGGAAAGAGCCACCTCTTCCCGTCCAGTGCTGGGAAGGTCAGGCATCGCAACCACCACCACACTTGGACTCTCTTTGGGGATTTGTGATATCTTCTTAGAAAGCACAGTTCTTCGCTGTGCTTTTGCCAGCTTAACTCTTTTGATTTTTTTAGTGGGAGGAGTGCTTCCATCGTCATGTGAAGCTGAACCACTAGTCATGAACATACTAGGGATCGACCTTAGCCGTTCCTTGCCACTCCGTGTCGTAAATGGCATATTGGCAAGTTTACGTTTCTCTTCAGCTGATTTAAATGTCTTTTTCAAGGTCATTTTCCTGAACTTTGCCATTTGGGATTGTATGTGCCCTCTACTATGACATTGGGCATCGGCCTTGGCAGACGACGTTGATGGCATGTTATCGTCTATGTCATGACTAGTGGCAGCAGCTTCAGCACTAGGAGGAAGTGGTTCTTGATCTTTCTCTATTTTATTTTTATCGGAGAAAGTTTGGTCCTCCATTTATGTTATATCGATTTGATATATACGTGCGGCTAAACACAGAAAATAAATTTTTTTTTGGTTCGGACTGGAGTGTACTTTGTGGGTTACAGCACCCTTTAACGGTCAAGCCAGCCGGCCCTTTACTTATGACACAGGCGCACGCTTGGCACTACTTTGTTGATGCACGTGCGGCTACTGCGCACACAATTCACAAACACAGAAAATAATTTTTTTTTGGTTTGGACTGGAGTGTACTTTGGGGGTTACAGCACCCTTTAACGGTCAAGCCAGCCGGCCCTTTACTTATGACACAGGCGCACGCTTGGCACTACTTTGTTGATGCACGTGCGGCTACTGCGCACACAATTCACAAACACAGAAAATAATTTTTTTTTAGGTTTGGACTGGAGTGTACTTTCGGGGGTTACAGCACCCTTAACGGTCAAGCCAGCCGGCCCTTTACTTATGACACAGGCGCACGCTTGGCACTACTTTGTTGATGCACGTGCGGCTACTGCGCACACAATTCACAAACACAGAAAATAATTTTTTTTTGGTTTGGACTGGAGTGTACTTTCGGGGGTTACAGCACCCTTAACGGTCAAGCCAGCCGGCCCTTTACTTATGACACAGGCGCACGCTTGGCACTACTTTGTTGATGCACGTGCGGCTACTGCGCACACAATTCACAAACACAGAAAATAATTTTTTTTTTGGTTTGGACTGGAGTGTACTTTCGGGGGTTACAGCACCCTTAACGGTCAAGCCAGCCGGCCCTTTACTTATGACACAGGCGCACGCTTGGCACTACTTTGTTGATGCACGTGCGGCTACTGCGCACACAATTCACAAACACAGAAAATAATTTTTTTTTGGTTTGGACTGGAGTGTACTTTCGGGGGTTACAGCACCCTTTAATGGTCAAGCCAGCCGGCCCTTTACTTATGACACAGGCGCACGCTTGGCACTACTTTGTTGATGCACGTGCGGCTACTGCGCACACAATTCACAAACACAGAAAATAATTTTTTTTTTGGTTTGGACTGGAGTGTACTTTGGGGGTTACAGCACCCTTTAACGGTCAAGCCAGCCGGCCCTTTACTTATGACACAGGCGCACGCTTGGCACTACTTTGTTGATGCACGTGCGGCTACTGCGCACACAATTCACAAACACAGAAAATAATTTTTTTTTTGGTTTGGACTGGAGTGTACTTTCGGGGGTTACAGCACCCTTAACGGTCAAGCCAGCCGGCCCTTTACTTATGACACAGGCGCACGCTTGGCACTACTTTGTTGATGCACGTGCGGCTACTGCGCACACAATTCACAAGCACAGAAAATAATTTTTTTTTGGTTTGGACTGGAGTGTACTTTCGGGGGTTACAGCACCCTTTAACGGTCAAGCCAGCCGGCCCTTTACTTATGACACAGGCGCACGCTTGGCACTACTTTGTTGATGCACGTGCGGCTACTGCGCACACAATTCACAAACACAGAAAATAATTTTTTTTTTGGTTTGGACTGGAGTGTACTTTCGGGGGTTACAGCACCCTTAACGGTCAAGCCAGCCGGCCCTTTACTTATGACACAGGCGCACGCTTGGCACTACTTTGTTGATGCACGTGCGGCTACTGCGCACACGATTCACAAACACAGAAAATAATTTTTTTTTGGTTTGGACTGGAGTGTACTTTCGGGGGTTACAGCACCCTTTAACGGTCAAGCCAGCCGGCCCTTTACTTATGACACAGGCGCACGCTTGGCACTACTTTGTTGATGCACGTGCGGCTACTGCGCACACAATTCACAAACACAGAAAATAATTTTTTTTTTGGTTTGGACTGGAGTGTACTTTCGGGGGTTACAGCACCCTTAACGGTCAAGCCAGCCGGCCCTTTACTTATGACACAGGCGCACGCTTGGCACTACTTTGTTGATGCACGTGCGGCTACTGCGCACACAATTCACAAACACAGAAAATAATTTTTTTTTGGTTTGGACTGGAGTGTACTTTCGGGGGTTACAGCACCCTTTAACGGTCAAGCCAGCCGGCCCTTTACTTATGACACAGGCGCACGCTTGGCACTACTTTGTTGATGCACGTGCGGCTACTGCGCACACAATTCACAAACACAGAAAATATATTATATTTTTAGCACTTGGGGGGAGCACCCCTGATGGACAGAGCACCCCCTGGACAACACTACAGCACCTCTTTAGGACTGGGACACTGCACAGGACTTTGGAGTGGACACAGCCCCTATGGAGAACTGACTGCACAACACAGTCCAGCCAGCCCCTATGGACTTTGAAGTAGTGGACACAGCCCCTATTAACAACAGCAGCACAGCACAACACAGCCAGCCCCTATGGACTTTGAAGTAGTGGACAACAGCAGCACTACACTACACTACACTACACAGCCCTAACCTCCACCCTCCCTCTTCACTGTCCACAGCCGAGTGAGAAAATGGCGCCGACGTGGGTACCTTATATAGGATCCAAAACCCGCGAGACTCGGAAGGCGGGAAGATGACGTTTTGCCTCGATTTCAGATCCGAGTCAGGCGGGAAAAGTCGAGCCTGACTCGGATCGGACTCGGATCGGGGGGGCTCGGGGGGGTTCGGATTTCAGAAATCCGAACCCGCTCACCCCTACTTTAAACCCACTTCTCCTTATACAACATCCTCTTATTCCCCCTCCTCTTTATAACCCCTCCTCTTTATATCCCCTCCTCTTTATACCCCCTTCTCTTTATACCCCCTTCTCTTTATACCCCCTTCTCTGTATAACCCCTCCTCTTTATAACCCCTCCTCTTTATAACCCCTCCTCTTTATACTTCAACCTCTTTAAGACTCTACCAATAATTGATCTTGTGGAGAGATCTTGTAGTGTCACCATATGTGTTATTACAAATGACATCTAGTTGTATGTGTGACCTTATGTTATAACAATTTCATTTTTGCCACAATCCGGCATCCTTACACCTTCAGTAATGGAGGCTACCATACAGGCAACTGTAAAGCCGGTTACCAATTGGTGTTGGGAAAATGTCAGTAACACTACACGACAAATGCGAACTTGTTTGTCATATGTTGTGTAGCCATCGCTTACAATGGTGGTCGGTTGAGGAGGGGGTCGATGGTGGACCCTTGACAGGCCCCCTTGAAGTCACTTGTGATGAACGCTAGTAAAAAGGCTGCATCCGCTCCTTCCCCAAGTGCTCACCCCCCTCCCCCACAAGTCCTGCTTTTCCCTGGCATGTCCCCTGGCCTGATTCAGAGGTGGACACAGAAGCAGTTGCCCGTCTGCGACTTTATGCAAATGGCGCAGGCGGGCCGCACCTTCCCTGGTGCACATCCGTGCTGCAGAATGTGCAGACGCTGCGACACCCACTTCAATGTCTGTACACGCTGTAATACCGATTGGCGCGTCTTTAGACGCACCATGGGTCGCACCATCCAATCTTGCACGAGCCCTACAGCAGGTGGTTTCTCCGTCCGAGTACGGCTTCTGGTGTGAGCGGTTGAGCGTTTGTGTATGCAACCATTTTCACCAAAACACGCCGGTGACACTCCCATAACACACCGAAAAGACAGACCATCTCCGTGTCACCGCCCAGAAGAACACAGAACATTTTCAATACACTTCTCCATGCATGCACCTGAAGCTGCAACTGCTACTCTGTACGGACACAATCGAGACGCCTGCCCTGCGCGACTTGGCCCCATTTTCTTGGTGATATTTTTTCAGCCATATGGCGTTAACACCCTATTTCTGAATAAAATACCATGAGAATGACTCCAGCGACTGTAAGGTTAGGCAATGCAATGAGTGCAGGGTGAGCAATGTGGGCACACTCTGGGCGGTATTCAATTGTATCGCCATCATACACTTCCGACAGGAGCTATTCAATTGTTGCTCCTGTCGGGCACGCTCAGCTGCCGGCGCACCATTTTAGCTCGCAGCCCCAGGGGGGTGCGAGCTGAAATGGGCGAAAAGTTACCCATTTGGGCGCACAAACGGCACTTTTCGCGAACGCGCCCAGCACTTTGGTGGGGGGTAGCTGTTTTATGTGGCTAAACCCGACCACTATGGGTGCGATCAGCGCCAAAATATGCAACAATTGAATAGCACCCTGCAATCTACCGTCACTTTAGACACACAGCTTAGCGAGCGGCCAGGAGGCCGGTCTTCAAAAAAAATAAAGCGGACGCCCTGATTCAGAGCGAGCGCTCGCTTTTTGCGAGCGGCTCTGAATCAGGGCCTCAGACCATAGTCAAGGGCATCTAGATATATAGATATGCCTGCCAATATATTAACTCTTCTGATAAATACAATATATATGACAAATAAAAACACTAAAAAAAAGTTATTTCTGCGGGAATAGAAACAACCCAATTCTAAACATGTCTCACCATTACAGAGGGGGTTGTCTGTCTGGTCACAAAGAGTTTGGTATGATTCTCTAATCATTTATTTAGCTTTCTAATAATAGATTTTTCTGTTCCTGGAACTAGTTATAAGGATTATTAATTACACCAATAAATAAATACAGTTGCCGGTACCGTGTACCCCTGAGTACCACCACACAGCACTGTTTATAATAAAGTCAGACTATTAAAGTAATTTTACGTTATGAATTTGGAGATGTTTGAGATTTACTAGGATAGAGAAGGAAGAATGTTGACTAGTTGTGTTTCCGATCTGTTTTATTGCATAGCTCAGTTTTATAAGTGCAATTAAAATGGAAGATAAAGAGGCCAGATTTACAGACGGTTTGGGGTCGTTACCCAGTGCGCCTTCCAGCCTTGAATTACAGGTTTGTCATTTAACTTCAAACACAAACGTTCTGGAGCTCAGAATCCCCTACAGAATGGAGGCTCTATTGTTTTGCTGCCAAAGGCATCCATGGAAGGGACTTCAAACACAATGCGGGGATAAACTGCAGCAGTTTGTGAAGAGACTCTCCTCTCGCAGCCTGGGTCCAGCTGTGGCTGGAGAATGACACACTGAAGAGCAGGTCAGTGGCTTGGACAACACACAGGGAAAGGTCTACGACCCGGACTTCTGCAGTGTTCTCTGTCCAAGCTTTGAAGATGATATTAAATAGATAATTTAGAGAAAGCAAACTCCTCGTGATCTTGAACGAATAAGGGCCCGATTCATTATCGATTGCAGCTGCGATTACGCACGCAGACGGCCGATTGTTGCGTTCTGTGTATGCATTGCAGTGTGCATGCACGAAGGTCTCACTGCGAACGGACTGTAGGCCTGATTCAGAGCCGAACGCTCTGACCAGAGCGCTCGCTCTGAATCAGGGCCCTCCTACATGAAAATGGAGCGGCCTTATGGACGCTCACTATAGCTGTAGCTGTCAGTGGGGCTGGCTTCAGACGGTAGGCGTTCCCATGGGAACGCCTCCGTCTGACAGCCACGCCCCCGGCACGCCCACCAAAGGGGGCGTGCTGTCAATCAACATCGACAGCACACCCCCTTTGGTGCGAGACCCGGAGCGACGGAGAGCCTGTCGCTAGCCGGCTCTCGCGCATGCACACGACGGAGCTCCCTCCATCGCGTGCATGCGCAGTGGGTCAACATTGACCCGCTTGCGAGCGTCCTGCGCTCGCGAGCGGGTCTGAATGACCCCCTGTGACCGCAGTGGCTACGCAGAGTGATTGACAGCAAGTGAGCTTTTATGGGTGGTGACGGGGGGATGGTTAGAGAAACGCAGGCGTGTCAGTGCGTTTGAACGCCATTACAGGGGTTTGCATAAATTAGCCACTGCGTTGCCATATTCAGCTTGGGCTTTCACTGCGTGCGATGAAGTTAGCAATTTGTGAGTAAGGCATTTGTGCGTGAGGCTGTGATGGTACTCCATGTTACCGATTGTTTTGCAGACTTGCTAAACATTACGGATGTGTGTAAGGTAAAGTGGGCGTCCTTATGTTAGGCTGTGACTGCATTGCGTAGTGAATCAGGCCCTAAGTTTCTTGCCTACCTAAAGCGTATCAACCACAAACTTATGGCATTGCTCAACGTATAGTCCTCATCTACACACACGTAGAGATGTCCATTGACCATCAATGGTTAATCACCGATGGTTGATGGGTTTACCATGGCCGAGATACAATGGTTCTCCATCATCGATGGTACACAGCGTCCCAATGTCTTTTTTTCTACTCTGACCATCATTGGCTGAAACATCAATGGTTAACCTGCCGTCCCTACACACATGTATACATGCAAGATTGGAAGAAAATTAACCACACCCCCAGTCGGCACAGACCAACTTTTTGACAATGCTATTCCCCCTTCTGTGTAAGCCCCACCCTCTCTGTGAATCAGGGACCGTCAGAAGGAACTTGGGAGAGCTGGGAGGTATTTGCAGATTGGGCCTGATTCAGATGTGGACGCAGTACATGTGCGGCTGCGATTTCTCATGGATTCGCAAGTGCGAAAATATGCAAATGTCAGCTTGAGCATTCGTCTTGTGTACTTCTGTGAGATGGACAGACCCTGCGACACCCACTTTGCATATCTGAGCAATGCTCAACTGCGCTGTGGGATCCGATTTCCCCTTCATCGATGCACCATCGGTCGCAACATCAACTGCTCAGGCAGCCCTTGTCTGGCACAGAGCCTCCCTTGTAAATTTCTGAAAAAATGGCCACTAGGACTGCGAAAGAGAACATAGCCGTATACCGAAACACGCCCGTAGCACTCCCATAAAACGCCCATAACATGCACATGGCTCTCCCATAGCACGCCCAAGGCAGTCCCATAATACGCCCATGACACTCCCATAACACGCCCATGGCACTCCCATAACACGCCCATGGCACTCCCATAACACGCCCATAGCATGCCCATGACACTTCCCTAACACGCCCATGTAACAGCCATATCACGCCCCTGAAACCACTTATTTTTGCAATGACCTTTGGTCCCATTCCAGTCTCCACCCACAAATACCCATAGAACGCTTATGCCATCTCAAGTAATGGTGATGTCATTAGCAACTACTTACTTCATCTCCCACCTTGGTTCACATGTGCGCAGTAAGGCTTTCACGCGTGTGCAGTGCGAAAACACCGACATTGCATCCACCTCTTTGCAGTAGAACAGTCTCATCCAAAACTGGATATTGAGCTGTAGGGGAAATATCACAAGTTATACCTCATTTAAAAAGCTTACGTACCGGGGATCTGGCCATACAGCACAGTGGGCCTGATTCAGAGCCGCTCGTAAGCGGCTGCTCGTTCGCTCCGAGCGATGTTCGCACAACTGCGCATGTGTATGGGTTGTAATACGCATGCGCGAACCAGTCATTGCGGTCGGAAATTGTGTGCTCACAAAATAGCGAATGCCTGCTAATTTGAGTGACAGAATGAGGCGTTTGTGGGTGGTAACAGGGGAAGGTGCTTGAAAACGGGAAGTGGAGATCCGAACCCAGGCGTGCCAAACGGTCAAAACGGGCGTTTTAAGGGTGTGCATAATTAACAAAGCAGCGTCATCGACCACGTCACTTAGTTATCTTTTAGCCTGAACTGCTCGCATGATTGCGGTAGGAAAATCCTACCACAAGCACGGCGAGCAGTTCATACGCCTTTCGATGTACTCGATTAATCTAATAAATAGCGGAGATGACGTAGGATGCGAGCGGCCAGGGGGCGTTTTTTAGAAAATAGCGAGCGCATGTTTCGTTCGCTCGTTCAGACATAGAGGCGTCAACAGACCGCAAAGAGCGAGCGCTCTGTTTAAATATCCGGCCCCTTTTTCTGAACGAGCGAGCGCAAATAGCGTCCGGCTCTGAATCAGGCCCTGTATCCTTTATATTAAACCTAAAATTTAATAAGTTTGTTCTTGTTGTTCTAATGAATCCAAAAGCCTTTGCTGAAGAAAAGTCTTGCTTGGCTGTGGTTAACCCTTTCAATGCTTTGAATGCTAGGGTATCATGTGTTCACGCTTTGAGTGCTAGGGTGTAAAGTGTTAACCTCTTGGCTACCAGAGAGAATGGTGTGTGCCAGGCGTGTACATTTGTGTAACAGAGTTTAAGGTCGTATTGTCCTAATACAATAGCTGGTGGCGCTGATTATGAACCCCTGTGTCACCTTTACAGCAACATCCATCTCATGGGCTCAAATGGACATTTTATGCAAAAACTCACTTCTAGAAAATCATCCTTTGCTGACAAGATGCTGCCATGATAATCTCTCCTAAAATAGAAGGGACTATGGGGGTCATTCAGACCCACTCGCGAGCGGCAGTACGCTCGCAAGTGGGTCGATGGTCCCCACTGCGCATGCGCACGACGGAGGGAGCTCCGTCGTGCGCATGCGCGAGACCCGGCGAGCGAAGGACTTTCCATCGCTCCGGGTCTCACACCAAAGGGGGCGTGCTGTCGATGTTGATTGACAGCACGCCCCCTTTGGTGGGTGTTCCGGGGGCGTGCCTGCCAGACGGAAGCGTTCCTATGGGAACGCCTACCGTCTGAAGCCGGCCCCACTGACATCACTAGTGATGTCAGTGGGAGTGATTTTGGCTCTGATAGAGCCAAAATCACTCCTGGCCTTGCGGTTGAGAAACCCGACCACAGGGTTTCACTCGCAAGTCCGATGGTCAAGACCATCGCGACCATCTTGTTGGACGCTCGTATATGCTGTGGGTGGTGACCCACAGCTATACGAGCGTCCAGGAGGACGCTCCATTTTAATGGAGGTGGGCCCTGATTCAGAGCGTCCGGCTCAGAATCAGGGCCTATGGGTCATATCACGGCAGTAAGGAGTCTGCCAGGATGTATAATTTCTGAGTCGCTGGAGCAGGTTCTCCGATAGTAGCTTGTCCTGGCGATCATTGAGAAGTAAAGCGATCGCATTGCAATCACGTTACTTCCTGCTTTACCCCCTCAGTTGCGCTACTGAGCATGCACCGGCGAACATCAGCGCATGCGCAAGCCAGAACCCCCGGGGAAGGATTCAGAGATGTACACTAATGCAGCGGCTGTGCGAATATATGCAAATGTCCCAGCTGTCTGGATTTGTATTGAGGCGTCCACCGGCGGCTTTGCAATACCAAGGACAAAGACGCTGCTTTGGCCGCAGATCAGTCTGCCGTCTGAAGCCGTTTTTACTGCGTACGGGATCGCAGTCGCAGTGACATGTCCCCGTAAATGGTTGCGACAAACCTGTGTTTGAGTTGCCACCTCCATTTTGCCGCTCACAAACGGTCCCTGTCTGTCAATCACTTTGCAAATAAATCCTCACTGCGAGCGATAATGAAAATGAATCTTAATTATTGTGCTCAGGGGCGCATTAAGGCCCTCATTCAGAGCCGCTTGTAAGCGGCAGTACGTTCGTTCCGAGTGATGTTCACACATCTGCGCATGCGTACGGTTTTTAGTACGCATGCGCGAACCAGTCAGTGCGGCCAAAAATCGTTTGTTCGCTATATAGCGAGGGCCTGCAAATTTGAGTGACAGAATGAGGCGTATGTGGGTGGCAACAGGGGAAGGTGCTTGAAAACGGGGAGTGGAGATCAGAACGCAGGCGTGCTTAAAGGTCAAAGCGGGCGTTTTATGGGTGTGCATAATTAAAACAGCAGCGTCACTGACCACGTCACTTGGTTGATTTATAGTCAGAACTGCTCGCAAAACTGTGGTAGGAAAAACCAACCACAAGAATAGCGAGCAGTTCAGACGCTGTTCGATGTACTCGATTAATCAAATAAATAGCGGACATGACGTATGATGCGAGCGGCCAGGGGGCGTTTTTTACAAAATTTCGACTGCAAGTTTTGCTCGCTCGTTCAGACTTATAGGCGTGAACAGACCGCAAAGAGCGAACGGTTCATTTGAATAGCCACCCCTTTTTATTAAACGAACGACCGCAAATAGCGAGCGGCTCTGAATGAGGGCCTAAGAGAGGAGAGGGCCCGTGTGCATTCCTCGTCCAGGGCCCCCTCCTCTCTCCCCGGCGGCCGTAGCATCAGTAGACTCTGGGCACTAGTCTCTGCCCTCTAGTGTGCATGGGCAGTTCGCCGGGTAAATGGTGCGGCCACCATTTTCCCGTCGATCTCCTCACTGCGCATGCGCAAAACGCTGGAAAAATGGCGGCCATTTTCTAGTGTTTTGTGCAGGGCTGAGACACCCGACGCTTGACCTCGGAGAGGTAAGTATTAGATAATATGGGTGTAGGGTGTGCGCTGCGGAGCCCACCTGGACCCAGGGGGCCGTGTGCACCGCACACCCTGCACCCATTATAGATAAGCCCCTGATTGTGCTTCTCATTAGATTTTATCTGTATTGTCTGGATTGATTTAGCCAAGGTCAGGGAATGTTAGGCCGAAATCTAGATCCGTTACTGGATGTTTTGTCTCTTTTTATCTGTATATGAAGGAAAAGATTACTGCTACCTTGAACTAGCTGCCTATAAACTAAAATGTATTGGAGCACAACAGGGTTTGAAAATGAAAAGGCCTGGACTCATCTTTTAGAATAAGTCATCAGAGCTCATTACTTTTTTTTTAGGCTAAAAAATAAAAACCACTTTAGAACCTAGGGCCTGATTCAGGCCCGCTCGCAAGCGCACAGCGCTCGCAAGCGGGTCAATGGTCCCCCACTGCGCATGCGCCGCCTCTGGCGTGTGCATGCGTGAGCCCCAGCGAGCGATGGTGAGTTACAGCTCGCCCCGTTTTGTAAGTGGGGAGGGGGGGTGGTTAGGCAAACGCAGGCGTTCCCTTAGGAACGCCTGGCGTTTGTGGGCGGCCCTGCTGACATCACTACTGATGTCAGTAGTGGACTTCCTGCTCCATCTCCAGGCCGCTCGCACAAGCTGTGGGTGGTCACCCACAGCTTTGCGAGCGGACTGGTGAAAAAAAAAGCACGCCCATCAGACCTGCAAGCTGCCTCTGGCAGCGAGCAGGTCTGAATCAGGCCCCTAATTCGCTGTTGATACCGTGTCTCAGAACAGACTAAAGCTGGGTACACACTGGAACAATGTGTCACCGGATGATATAGCGGCCGACATATTGTATCCGCGGTACACATCAGAACGAAGTAATGATGGAAGGAACAAGGTGAACCTTGCACAGCGCCACATATGATGTCATCCAGGTAAACCATGCAGCATGACCGACTGGAAGATATCGCTAGCGGCCGTGAGAGCGCGCATATTGGCCGTATACACTGAATGAATGTCATTCCAATTCGTCCGGAAATGGCATATCGATCCGATATCGCTGCACTGTGTACCCAGCTTAAGACATATTTAAATGAAAAAGGTGAATGAACACACACTTAATTCAGTAATTGTAATATGAATTTATCTAAACATGAGTCACGTGTCCAGTGGCAGCTCCAGGGGTGGGACGGTAGCGTGATCCAAAATTCCAACACCAACTGCCAGTGGCAGCATTTTGGGTGACAGTTGGTGTGACTCCCCTATTTGAATTTTGGACCGCACTGCAGCCCCAGCTCTGGAACCGTCACTGCACGTGTCTATTTTCCAAGTACTGTAGGATTAATGTTCGATTTATTTTTCTGCAAAATTCATGAATCATAGTGAATTCAATGATACAGTCAGTTCTGTCTATTTCCGTTTATTAATTAAAAAAAAAAAAAAGAAGCAGCCTTGTTTATTAGTTCAGTTGAGGTGCAATGAAAATAATCCACTGACAAAGGTAAACTTCAGTGCCCCTTTCTGGCTAAATTATCATGAAAGATGATTCACACAATTTTTTTTTTCTAGAAAGCTTTGTGAAAACTGTGTTTTTGTGATGCTGCGTTTTGTTTCCAGGTGAATATAGTTTTAGTACCGCCTCCCATTAAACAACTTTTATTTTTATCCTTTCTCCTAGACTATCACCGGTGGTCGCCAGCCCCCGCATTACGTTTATGACCCAGGAATGTTTGCCTTTCGCTCCCTCAGCACTGTAAAGCCTATCAGCCCAATAGTTCCTGTTGAAGAACCGTCATGTGCCTACTAAAATAAAAAAAGTACACTCTCTGGAAATAATCTCAGGACCCTCTCAGATAGACCAGCCTTCAGCAGCACAACTGTCACTAAGCAATAATACCTGTTTTCAAGAGATCCTTATTCTATACTATTAATCTGGCACCAGCACCGATGCCGTATCAGGTTATATGGAAGACGAGAATGGAGAATGTGTAGGATTTGTAAAGGGAACGGTGGAATTCCGTAGGACTCGGGCAGAAGTTTTTATATCTTGAGTAGAGTAGATCAAGGACTCGTGTTAGATCTAGTTGTTGATAGTGTTGGCTTTTGAAGTTTTGGACAGAAAAGAAACTAGAAGAGGAAGATGTCAACGCCTGTCTTGCGTCTCCTTTATCAAGTGAGCATTGAGAAGAGTAAGGAACAGAGAATATTATACAGTATGAACCTAAGCCGGGAGCTTGGTCAAGAGATGGAAAGCAAAGATCCCGTCCATCGTCTCTGCAATATTGATGCCTGTATGTGTATTAGACCAGAGTCGTCTAGCTTTGGATTTTTATAACAAATGATGCGTTTCGTTCCAAAGGATTGCTTTATGAATGTGCTACGTGACCGGACACGCATATTAGCCAAAAAAAAAAAAAAGATCTTTGCTTTGTTGTAATGAACACAATATGGCTGAAGTTGGTGCAATCGCCTGTTTGTGGCATAATTATATCTTAGAGATATTAAGTGTCTTCTCTGTCATGTGTGATAACGCAATGGTGTTACGTGATAAAACGTGGAAATTGCGGCTAAGTTCTTACCCAAGGCTCTGACCTCCTATTAGCCTGGTAAACCGTTTCCTATCAGAGATAAGATAAAATTACGTAAGTACAGGTTTAGAAGAACCTTAGAATATCTGTGAAAGACCCGGACATTAACTCCGGCTGTTGCTTGGTTACGAATAGCAGGTGTTTGCAAATTTGTTAAGCTATATGATAAGATTATGGACCTCATTTAAGGAAATGTTTGACAAAGCTTCTAAAGGTGTTGACCGTATCAACCAATCAGTTTTGAGCTATCGTTTATCCAATATATTGGATAAAATAGCTAGGATCTGATTGGTTACTAGTGGAAACACCTCCTTTTTAGAAGGTTTGATAAATATCCCCCTTAGAGTTAAGAGCTAATGAATTTAATTAAACTGCATGCGCTGTTTAAAATGTTCTACCTTGGCAAAACCATGTTGTGCAGTAGGGGAGCAAGTCATACTCGCCGATTTTCTGTGTGGCAGCTGCGGAAAGTGCAGAGGTGTGGCCCCGCACCCAGCTGCTCAATGCTGCAATGGTGACATTTAGGACCGTTAAGAGTCGGCCTGGGCCCCATTACTGACGAGGGGGTGTGACCTAATTGCGAGGATGCCGTGTGCGCTACCTGGAGAACCAGACAGTATTTCCCCTACATGTAAAAGACATTACATCGGCAACCCTTGCATCGCAACATAGCTTTTCCTAGTTGGCGCCATTCAGATGAGCTGGTTCTTAACTCTAATGGGTGAGATGTATCAAACCTTTGAGAGAGATAAAGTGGAGCTGTTGCCCGTAGCTATCACTTATCTAGCACTAAAATGACAGAAGCCGGTTGCTATGGGCAACTTCTCCTCTGTGTATCTCTCGAAGGCTTGATACATCTCCCCCTAAATGTGGCCCCCTGTCTTGTCATCGCATGCTCCAGTAATGTATATGTCAGGCTGTCTTCATGGAGTATTCCTGCTTATTCAGCAATTTTAGACGTATCTCCTGTATGTTCAGATCTCCTGGCAATTCATTCATTAATTTAAGCTTTCAAACCCTGGGCCTGATTCAGAGCCGCTCGCTAGGTGCGATCGCTTGCACGATGTGTATGCAAATTGTGTAGGCAGTGCTCCCGCACAGCAAGGCATTAGCACTCCCAGTATTTCTTAAAGAGCGATCACATAGTGTATGCAGACACCCACCAGCCTGTTTTAAGATGCCCACTTGTGCGCGTTATGTCCAGGAAGTGTACGCAACCATCGGTACATCGGATGCTATCGCAGCGTTTGAGGTTGACCATACCCTTCCGCAACAAGCCAGGTGACGTGTACTATGATGCTGTCTTATAATTATGTACGCTTCTAAAACGCCGCTGAGATGCTCAGGCACGCCTGCGTTTGCACCTCCACTCCCCCGTTTTTAATGACCAGCCCCTGTTACCACCTACAAAGGCTTCCCCTGTCACTCACTCTGCTGGGCTGTCTATGTGCGGGGAGCGAATGCATTGTGAACTTTCGCTAAGGTATCCACATGCGCACAATGCATACACACTGCATACCATCGACAGCAGCGAAAGCATGCATCTTAGCGAGCAGGTCTGAATAAGGCCCCCTGTTCTTCTTATGCGTATGGTAGTTACTTATTGAGAACAGGGTTTGAAAAGCTTTAAAAGAATAATAATCATAGATCCCCTGTTTCTGGTGATTCCTGTCCGGGGTGTTGAACATTTTGGCCACTAGACATTTGCAGAACTTGTGTATGTGCTGCTGCCATTGGGAAAACGAGGGTTACAGTAGTACCTGGGGTGAGAACAAGTGCCGGTCACTGTTTATCCCAGGTAGTATCCTCTAGTCTGCCATGGCATCTGAGATTATAGCACTGTTCTCTAGTGAATACAACTCATTTGTTCTAGTGCGTTATCCACATTGGAAATATCTCCATAACGACCAAGAAAGTTGGATATTAGAACCCTCAATACTGTGCTAGCATTTTAAAAGTGTTAATGGTATTTGCACTCCCGCATACAGTAATATTTAGGGGTCTATTTACTAAGCAGTGTTAGGAGACAGAGTGAAAAGTGATAAGGTGCCAGCCAATCAGCTCCTAACTGTCATCTCACAGGCTGTGTTTGAAAAATGACAGTTGGGAGCTGATTGGCTGGCACCTTATCACTTTCTTATCACTTTTCACTCTGTCTCCTAACACTGCTTAGTAAATTGACCCCTTATTCTTGCATTATTTGGACTGTTTTCAAGGCATATCCATTTTATGTCCCCCACCCATCAAAATATGTCTGTAGGTGAGTTGGTTCCTAGGGAAGAGAGAGGCTGAATTTCGATTCATTGCAGAATATATTGACCTCCGCTGTTTGTTAGCGAAGGGTGCACTTTATTGGGTCAACGTCGGTTCAGGAGCGATATCTAGGTGGTAGCGTTATGTTAGGATTTGCTGAACGAGCAGTAATAGGCCAGTAGACGAAGAAGCCTGAACTTCTTCCCATGATCATTTACATATAAGCTTCTACAATGGGGTGGAAATAATTCCTTCAGATTGGTCGGAACGTTTTTTTGCGCAGTGGATGAATGACTGGTGGGTGGCACGCACTCTTGATAGCTGCAAAACTATTTTTGTACACATATTTTTGTAATACAGGTGTGTTTGTTGTTTTTACTTAGAAGAGCTTTTCTAGCCTAAGAGCTACTAAAACCGTAGGTAACCACTTTCTTCTGTCTGAAAGGCTACAACGAAACGCAACAGGAGGGTCACCTGACACATCACCTACCTTACCGCCTCTGAGAACGTTTTTTTGTTATTGTTAAATAAAAAAAGAAAGAAAACACAAAAAAGTATACAAATGTTCATAGAGCACTATACATGCGCCCGTGTGTATGGCGACACGATTGCGGATAATAAACTCCGGCCAGAGGAGCTGACACATTTCTATGGTGGGAAGCCATGATGACGTAGGTGTGAGGGAAAGTCAGCTGGCAGACTGAGTGAATGTGTGGTGAGTGTGAGCCTTGGTGGCTAGGATGACGGTTGCAAAGAGAGCCAATGGCCGGATGGGTGGCACTGCTACATGAATGACCGTGAATTTGTCAGCGCACCCAGATAAGCAACAGAGACTTGCTGTACGATTGTCTATGAGAACTGAGCAATAAAGCTTGTGTCTGTACCTCGTGGCTCCTGACTTTTTTTTTCCCCCCAGTACCTGCATACGTCTCTCTCAGCCAGCAGATCACTGTATGGGGACGATTTATTAAAGCTTCTAAAAGTGGAAAACATAAAGACTTTTCTTCTGTCCTCCCTGCAGAGTTCCCGAAGAGGAGATGCAGGTGGTTCTGTGGTAGGGTCAGGGTAGGCGCAGTGCATCACACAGAGGGGACAGATCGCAATTCGCTGGTATGTAATATCCTGCAAGATGCAGGCACGGTCGTGGTTCTGGTGAGTTTGCTCGAATTTGTAAATCGGCAACAATTTGAAAGGCAAATCCAGGTTGGCTGGTTTTGCCTTTTTAAAATGAATGCCGTTTTAAAAATGGGCTAACTCGCCGGAATGGCGTGCCCCCGTGCCTTCATCTCGCAGGCTATTACATGAGACCGATATTCTTTTTAATAGAGACAGATTCACAAAGAAGCGTTTGTTCACATGGTTATTATTTCACTGCGATTTCATCATCTAAAGAAAAACAAAAAGAGGACATTTGAAAAAAAAAAACTTTTTGTAAATTCTGCCAAAGATGTTTTTTAGGCTAAACTGAGGGGATTCACTTTGTCAGCATATTAAAAAAATAATATTTTACATTTAATTGGTCTGCAGTAAAATAGCGATGTTACCGTGCGTGCAAAACAGCCTAATTCGTCACCAGAGGGATGAAACGGACGTTAGTACTGCGCAGCTTTTTACGCCCTTCCCAGATCTCCGCTCCAAGGAGTAGCATAAGACATTTAAAATCTAATCCCTTCAAAGCCTGTTCCAGCGATGGCCCCTTTCAAACAGGCTTTGCCTGATTTCTCTTTTTACAGTAACACTTCTCCCGTGCCAGCTGGCCCTAAGACGCATTTATAGTATGTTACATAATGTGTGAGTGGCTTAGAACAAGCCCTTCTCCAGCAGTCTGTGTACATGGCGGTAACTCACTCGCAGAGACAGGCAATGTGCAGCTACAGTAATGAATGAGTAACTGCGCACGGCCTTGGGAGAATGCAAACCAGACAGGGATCCAGTTACAGAGTTACTGCTGTGTGTGTTTTCCATTAGCTGTACTGAGCGCTGTACATGTAAAGATGTATTATACAGTATGTCCCACATCAACCTGATAGGTAAACCGGGGCTGGAGAAAACAGAACCCGATTACGCCAGAGGGACAATCCTCAGACATCTATTTATCTTTATATAATACATATTCCTGACATTAATGCACCTAGAAATGTCTGCGCTAATCATTGCTCCTTCCTGACTCCATACTCATAACTCTGGGAACTCCCAAAGAGATAAATGTCCACGTCCGATCCTCGCAAGCCACACTCCTTTCTAGTGACGCCACACTCTAGTGAGTACGACCCCTAAGGACTGCTTAGGGGGAGATGTTTCAGACCTTCTAAGGGCTGTATTCAATTTGAAGCGAAAAGCCATTTTCGCGTGTTTTTGGTCGAAAACTTTTCGCCGATGACGTCATTTTCGCCTTTTTTGGTTTTACTCCGTATTCAATTTTGGAAGACTTTCCGCAAAGGCGGAAAGTCAATGCAATGTACTAGGCGAAAAAGTGCAGAATTGGGGTTTTGGGGTGCAACGTTGCGGGAACCTCCGTCAAAAAATTAAAAAAAAACACCTAAGGACACCCCAAAAAATGACTTTGAATTTAGGGGTGTAAAAAAGAAATGTTGGGGGACAAAGTTAAAAACTAGCGAACTTGACTCTGGGGGGGGTCCCTAAGTATGCCCCAAGTGTTTTTTTGATTGCAGGGGCTTGCGCAAGGTGGATTTTTCACGTTCTTTTCAACTCAACTTTAGCAACTTTTAAATATGCTGACCCCCATTTTCATGTACCCCAAATTTGCTGGGATAAGTTATATTCTGGAAAAAAAAATACTCCTGAATACTATTCTGCACCACGTATACAAAAACGCTATTTAGCAGCTATTGAGCCCATTTAAAAACACCAAATACCTTCAGCAAGCCAAATCGGGGGGGTACCATAGCCAACCCCCATGTCAGAGCATCATTTGGGGGGTGTCAGGCTGATTTCCCCAAATCTGATAGTACTTTCCGCCTGTTTCAGTTTTGCCGGGTCCCGTTTTCGCCTACTTTCAAATTGAATACGGGGATACGTGAGCACGCAAAACAGGCGGAGTAGGCGAAAAGTCCGGGAGGCGGAACAGTATCGCGGCTCAGCTCAAATTGAATACGGCTCTATGTGAACATGTGTGACCTGATGTCTCATATGTGCACAGAGAGGGCCAGAGAAAAGGAGCAGGTCTCTGGGTACTAACAACATCTGAAGATGGCATCGGTTCCTGCAATCAAGCTCCAAAAACTTTGGTGAAAGGGCCCATTACTTGAAACATGTGGAAACTAGTGCAATGAATAGGGGGCCTATTCACCAAGCTGATAGGGCTTATTTACACATGTGGGGCGGGATGCAGCAACGGGGTTGACCGCATTTCTCATGGAATGTGATGCATTCCGGGGCTTGGACGCGGTGGGTAACACCATCTATCTATCATAGGGAACCCCCATGTCAGAGCATCTTTTGGGGGGTGTCAGACTGATTTCCCCAAATCTGACAGGACTTTCCGCCTGTTCAAGTTTCACCGAGTCCCGTTTTTGCCTACTTCCATATTGAATACGGGGTAAAGCGGGGACGGCCGCGATACTTTTCCGCCTACAAAAGACGCGATGTAGGCGAAAATTCTGGGAGGCGAAAAAGTATTGCGGATCCGCTCTAATTGAAGACGGCTCTATAATGGACAAGTGGAGAATTTCCTCAGAGCAAACAATCAGCTCTTAGCTGTCATTTTATAGAACATACTTGCTAAATGATAGATATCAGCTGATTGGCTGCTTAAGGTTGAAGGAGTTCAGAGCCATATTAACCAGGGTTGTAGGGAGGGGTGTGCGGGATGACATGGGCACAGGGTAGTGGGGGTACAAGGACGCACCCTGCAGTGTATAGAGCCGGCCGGAGTGTGTGGGCAGCTCCTCACTTCTACTGTCACCGCCCCTTCACGTGATGTCACTGTTTCAGGGGGGGGGGGGGGACTCTGCTCTGCCTCTTGAATTAATGCCTTATTGGGCCTGTGTGCAACCGTCTCCTACTCCTATGCAGCAGGCTGACTCTGTGTCATACAGCAGATTGAATAGGGGAGGACCACGCACCCTGCACCCATTATAGATACGGCATTGATCATTTTGTAATAACCAGCAATGCCATGTCCCAAAGTTAACTGTTCTTTATTTATTTACAGGGTAGTTCCACTCTCAAACAGTTGGCTTTCATTAAACTCAGCAGTCTCAAACAGATCTATTTTTGTATATACAACATAATATTACATAATACCTGCGCGTTGTGGTTTAGAAGGCACAGCACTGCCAGGCCTGCTGTGGAGTAATACTGTGAAGTTTGGCTGTTCTCGGTAATAGAGACTGATATGTGCCCTTGATACTGTCTGACTCGCCCTCTCCCACTCACACTCCATCCTGTGTTACCTTTTCTGCAGGTGACTGCTCTCAAGATTCAAACCCTAGCTGACGCAACCTGGCTGCCGACGGCTTGGCGATGATGGCACAAGGGTGGCACAGGTAGTGTTTAGTGTTGATACTGGATACATATTTGTATCCATTATCAAAAATCACAGGAATAATGAATTGATAGTTGTGACAATTTACCTTGGTAGAACAATCGGGATACACCAGCACCAGGGAAAGACAAAAGATCTATAACCAGGGTCGGACTGGCCCACAGGGGTACAGGGGAAATCCCCGGTGTGCCCAACCCCTCCTCTAGGGGTCTGGTTCCAAACTGTGCACTCTATTATAGGTTCAGTTGGGATGTAGTCCCCATACCGCAGGATGATATATCGCCGGACATAATACCGACGGCTAAAGACCGAAAGGCGTCTAGATACTGACGTCTAAATCCCGACGCCTAACAGAATCCAGACACCGAAAGCCCGACTAGCCATTATCCCGATCGTAGTTTAGCGGGGAACGCTAGCACCGCGGATGGGGGGGGTTTAGGTTTAGACACCACAGGGGGGGTTTATAGTTATGCACCACCCCAGGGGTCTTACGGTTAGGCACCACAAAGGGAGTTTTAGGGTTAGGCACCACCCCTGGAGTCTTAGGGTCAGATGCTACCCCGGGAGTCTTAGGGTCAGGCGCCACCCCGGGAGTCTTAGGGTTAGGCACCACTAAGAGAGGTCTAGGATAGGGAGAGGAGAGGGTTAGGGTACTTACGAGCCCCGTTCGGCAATTTAATTCTTCTGTCTATCACTGTCTGTATTTGGTCTGCCGGGATTTGATCCATCGGCATGCCATACCACACGTTATCTGGTGGACAGGACCACTGATAAATGTGAATGCTTGGTTCATCCTAAAGAAACTGCACCATAATTTGCATAGTGGTTAGCCAAGAGTCTGTGGTGGCTAGCCATGTCCCCTCTGATGACTGGTCACTCCCCTTAAAAATAGGCCCCTAGCACTGCATTCCCCCCCGGTGGGCCCTTCATGCCCCAGTCCGACACTGCCAGAAGTGTGCTCACCAGCAGCATCCCCAGGCAGCCGTCAGAGCAGCAGTCACAGCCTCACAATGAGTCACACTCCAGGTCAGAGGAGCATGTGATGGGCTCCTCCAAACAGAGCTCAGCACATGCTCCTCTGACCCTACTACAGAGACTACTGGGATTTATTACCCAGTAGAGCACTGCAGTGCTGAGCCTGACTGCATTGTGCTCCAGTCCCCTACGTGTAGCTGCCGACCGGCTCAGTCACAGCCTTGATGACTGCCCGTTAAGCAGCTGCACTGCAGCCTGCCATACAATTACAAATGGCGCCGTAGGCCACGTCCTCCCATGATAGGAGGCGTGGCTACAAATCAGTGGGGCCCACTGGGGATTTCACCGAATCCCCGGTGGCCCAGTCCAAGCCTGTGTGCTGCATAAGTCCCACTTCTGTACATTGCACTGCAGTGCCACCTGCCTGGAGATATATAGACTTACGGTATGGTCTTATGGTAGATCGAGAAGATCTTTGTGCCTCCTCAGTCACTTCTGTCATTGTCATAAAAACATTGACTCTCGGCAGCAAGCCATTCATGTTTGATAATCATCAATGATGGGTGCACATCCCTAGACTGTTCCTTATAAAGAGGCACCATAGGGGGTATGTGACGTGGATAACAGCTTCTAAAAGTTGTAAAAGCGAATAACAGTGAAATCGATGGATATGCAACCTGAATTACAATGCGACCTCCAGCCAAGAATGGAATGGTTGCTCTGTGCTCACTTCCAGATATATTCCACAATCAGAATGACAATGGAGCAGTCATTGCAGCCTTGTGTTACTGAGCTGCCCAACATGGGATGGTGACAATAGTTAGGACATGCTCATTAACTGCCCCCTCCCCTGCTCTGTTACTGGGGTATTTTGGGGAACACGAGCTCTGGCATCACACAATAAAATCAATGTATTTATAAGCTTGTCTGCAGCTGCGAGAGACTTTGTTTTATTAAACTCCCGATTCTCCCCTGAGCCAGGATCCCGGCCTGTGGGAAGAGCGACATCTGGATGCACTTCTGCATTTCCTGGAGGTCACTCAGAGCCAGACTATGGAGGTGGAATCAGATACCAGGAGCCGCATTTATGCAGATCTGCTCTATGACACAAGTCAGCATTCCTCCTCTGATTATCAGTAAGGCGGCCATTGATTAGGTGGAAGAATGCAGCATGCCCCCATACATGAGTAACAATTCAGAATGCAATGGTTTCAATGTAAATACACATGGAAATCAGCGTAAATGTACTTATGTAATGCATTTCTTTTCCTCGCCAATCTCAGTTATTCATCATCACTTAGGGGGCGATTCAGACCCGGACGCTAAGCTGCGCTCTTTCGCTGCCAAAAGGGGCCGGGTATACAAATTCTGCGATCGCACTGTCTGGTGTAAGGACGCCCTCTATATTTTAGAGAGTGACGGCAGAGTGAACGCACGCCGGTATAAAGACGCCCACTTTTCTTTCTTAGCACACGTCATATCCAGGAAGTGTATGATTAATCAGAACCATCGAGAGCCATCGGAGCTGCACGCAGCGCTTGAGGTAGAGCCTACCCCGCCGCAAGCACTGCGATCACTGCAGGCAGAAATACAACCAAGTGACGTGTACAATGACGCTTCCATGCTAATTATGGACGCCTATTAAACTCTGTTTTGACGCCCAGACACGCCTGCGTTCGCACCACCACTCCCCCGTTCACAAGCACCTTCCCCTGTCACCGCCCACAAACGGCGCTATCTGTCACTCAAAGTAGCGCTTAGTCTTTGTTCAACGAGCGCACGATTCCCGATCACAATGACTGGTTTGCGCTCACGCACTGCTACTTAATATGCATGTGCAGACGGGTGACAATTGCCCATAGCGAGCGTTCGCAGCTTAGCGTCCGGGTCTGAATCAGGCCCTTAATTTCTACAAAAGCAGGTGAAAATGAACGTTTTCAGCTGCTATTGAAGAAATGAAGGGCCTGGTTCAGTAAGGATCGCAACTGTGAATGCAATAGCACGCAGTTCAACAGCGATCGTATGCTAATTCATTGCGAACGCTATGCCACCGCAGGAGTACCCAAGGACGCCCACTTTACCTTACACACATCCGTAATATTTAGCAAGACTGCGAAAACATCGGTACAATCGAGTACATTGGTGCATCGGTACAATTACAGCCTCATGCACACTTGCACAAGCTCTGACCTTACTCACAAAGGGTCTCAATCAGACCCGGTCGCAAGCGCCGATGCGCTCGCAACCAGACCGATGGTTAGCCCTGCGCACGCGCAGCGGCCTCTCTGCGCGTTCGCAAGCCGCGGAGCGAGAGAGAAACTCTCTTGCTCCGGAGCTCTCTACAAAAGGGGCGGCTGTTGATGTTGATCGACAGCTCACCCCGTTTTGTAGGCTGGCCGGGGGGGTGGATTCAAAAACGGAGGCCTGCCGTTTTGTGGGCGGCCGCACTGACATCATCAGTGATGTCAGTGGGAAGCTTCCTGCTCGATCAGAGCAGGAAGCTCCCTGGGGTTTGCGGTTGCCGAGACCCAACCTTAGGGTCTCGTTGCAAGCCCCGATGGTCGCGATGGTGTTCACCATCGCGACCATCAACCTGGTCAGTCGCTAAGCTGTGGGTGGAAACTCACAGCTTAGCTAGCAACCAGGAGGCCGCACTAAAAAAAGGAAGTGGCCGTCCTCATTCAGAGAGAGCGATCACGACCGCCTCTGAATGAGGGCCTAATTGCTAACTTCATCGCACGCTATGAGGCCTCAGGCTGCGTATGGCATCGCAGTGGATAATTTATGCACACCAATGCAACGGCGCTCAAACGCACTGACACCTGCGTTTCGCCGACCACCCCCCATCACTTCCCACAAACAGCACTTCCTGTCAATCACTCTGCGATGGGTCTGCGTGGTCTCTACGATCTCAGTCCTGATCGCAGTAGCTGGTTCACGCACGCGCGCACTGCGATGCATACGCAGAACACAACAATCATCCGATTGCATGCATATTAGCAACTGCGTTCCTTGCTGAAGCAGGTCCTACATTTTCGGCCCATTCATCAAAAGGGTAAAGTGGGAGATACCACAGATATCTCCTGATTACCGGAATGTCCCGCTGTCCCCATACACTAGTATGGGGACAGAATTCATCAAGCTCCGAAAATACAATATTTCCCGGAGCTCGACTGCGAGAGCATTCGCCATCTTCAGATGGCATTTGCTCCCGCTCGTGGCTTGCTCCTTCCCTATGGGATGGAGTCCCGGGTTGCGAAAAGGCATCCTTTCGGATCCCTCCACCCCTGTCCGTCTCCTTCCGCCAGACGTCGGGGCTCTTGAACTGTAGGTCACTCATGCGCACTTGTCTCACTGCTCCAAAAGGAGTAATGAAGCCGGTCGCGCAGACAGCTGAATATCAGATCAGCTGTCTCCGCTCTGGAGCGGATTAATTGCGCCGGCGCTCGCGGTGAGTTAGTATGTTAATTATCGGGGTCAATTAACATAATGAATAGACCCCTATGTATTAATAGAATGATTTGGGGAGACAGGAGCATTTATGCAGATCTGCTCTATGTACATTTGGACACAATGGGTCTGATTCACGTACGGACGTTACTGCACAGCCGCAAAGAAGCCGCTGTGCAATACCGTCCAGCAAATATATTAATACTGCAGGAGGCGTCTATAGGAAGCAGACGCCTCCGGACAGCAATAGCGATCTGGGTGCAGTGACTGTAGACGCTGACGCGGATCACCATTGCGACCATCGGTCGCGATGGCGGCAGCAGCGGGCAGCATGAGCAAGCTCCAGCTAACTCAGACTGGCAGTCTGCGAGACGCAGGCCTCGGCCCTCCTGGAAAACGGGGGCGACACCCCCCCATTTCTGGGAACGCTGCCCAGAGACGCCTCCGCCACGCCTCCTAAAAGCGCTGAGGCTTGGGGGATCTGAGAGGGATATCGCTGAACCCGTCCGGCGCATGCGCAGTTTTCCAATAATCGGAAAACTGTGTGGGATCCCTCATCAGCGTCCGAACATGAATCAGGCCCATTTTGCACCAAATGACATAGGATGATAGGAGTAATGCACAATGTGGGCCTGATTCAGCGGTGTGCGCTAACGGCACGCTATGCTGATATACAGTACATTCGTTAACGGAGGTTGGGAATACAGCGATTGCGTCCGAGTTGCACTGCGCATGCATCACCGCAGTTACCGCTCTAAGACGCAGATCGAAATTGCGGGTAGAGAGATCCAATTCCGGCAGATGTTTCTGGGTGATTACAGGGTGGCTTGCCAGACGCAGAGCAATCTCCAACGGTGTTTAACCGATGGTGCAATCTATGAGACGCCAGTGGGTGTCTCAGTAGGAAGACCAGCGGCTGCGGCTTTAGCATAAAAACGCAATTGCTGCTGCGGCAAGACGCAGTAGCGGCTTCTGATGCTTCCACCTCCGAATCAGGCCCTGAGTATCTTAAGATATTGCACAAAATGTGTATTTAAGGGCCAGGACTGTGCTTCACCTACTGAGATGCCCACCGGCTGCTGCACCAATCCGTCGCTGTGCGTATTAAGACATCCCATCAGTCGCACCATCAAAGATTGCACCCGCACTATGGAGGCACAGATTCTCCGTATGAACATGGCCGTCTGTGTCAGTGCAAATGTTCTTGTAGACGCAGTCACTGACCGTGAGACACCCGCGGTATGCCTGCGTCTCACTAGCCATCCTGTGGCCAGCCAGAAACGCCCACTGAAATTGCGCCTCTCTGTATGCCATTTGGATCTGCGTCACAGTGGTAACCAGTGGAGTGCTTGGACACATGCGCCGTACTTCCAGCATTTGGCCAACTGTAGAGCATCGGCTTTGCGTGCAGTTAGTGCACACCCCTGAATCAGGCGCTAATAGTGTAAGATATGCTTTATATTACGCTAGCAGCGCATCATTTATCTTATTACAATGGGAAATCCCTGCTCTATAAATAGAAGTGTTATGTCACAGACCATAGATGACCCCAGGGATTAGGAGCCAGATTCTGAGTCGGACACAAAGTGCCGGCATAGGCGGACGTGTGTGGTTACCGGTTCTACTACCTTATGCTAATGTCAGCATCCATTCGTCTTCCTACGTATGCACCGAGCTGCCCACTGTTGTCCAGGCCACAGCCGTAACCATCATCGGCACTTACACCGTGCCCATACTTGGTGCAAAAGACTCGTCTTCGAACCTTCTACACGCACCTCAGATGAGCATAGGCATTTGTCTTCATGCCTACAACACTCCCATGAGACCTGAACGAGGCGGGTCATTTCAGTGCGCCCGCGCGGTAGCCGCCCAAAATTGCTAATTTCATGGACAGAGTGGTTCGGCCGCACACGGAGCCACCAACCTGCTCTTGTATCCCTTGTGGAGTTGCGTTTGCATTGTGACATAGTACAGTGCATTTGCAGTCTGCAATTAATCCTTGTGACGCTTGCGCAGTCTGCTGACAATGGCGAGAAGCATTTGAAACCAACTTAGAATCAGGCCCCCAGTGGGAGCAATGAAGAGTCGCATATGCAGCGGCTGTTTCTACTCTGGCTGCACGAAAACCGCTGCTTCCCTCCCCCATTCCACCTCACTGGACACACACTGAAAAACCACTGAAAAACCATGTCTGCCCCTCTACACTCAGCACAGTAATGAGGAGTGTGCGACAGGTGCCATTGCCCTGGATTCAAGGAGGCGGCATAGTACCTGCCCAGACTATACTCAGGGGCACCAGGGGGGGTGGGTACTGTTTACCCGGGCTTGCTGAAGGGGTCCAGCGGTGGCCCGGATACACCGCTCTCCCCTCCTCTTAGTGGCAGCAGCACTAGGCTGCAGTGAGTAGAGAGCAAGGATGTGCAGTCAGGGTAGGCAGCGCCTCCCTTGTCATACTCCTGAGATTTGATAAGATAATACAAAGAAGATATTTATAACTTATAAACACCTTCTTTGTTTATTGTAATTATTTTATAGTTAACGCTCACCAACTTTGTGAAGCTCCCTGGGACTGCAGAGAGATGAGAGATGAGGCAGCAACAGCTCAGCCTCACTTCTGTATAGTCAGACACTGCTTGCAGAGCTGAGGGCGGGGCCACACCACGGACAGTAAGCTGCACAGAAAGAGAGCTAATAGAGGCATGCCTCTGAGTATGGGGAGTGTGCCTTGTGCACTGATGGACACCTTGGATGTGTCGTGAACAGGAAGTGCACTGCAGTGTTTAGAGATCAGAGATTAGCTCAGTCAGCAGCAGCAAGAGTAGACACAGGGGTCTATTTACTAAGCAGTGTTAGGAGACAGAGTGAAAAGTGATAAGGAAGTGATAAGGTGCCAGCCAATCAGCTCCCAACTGTCATTTTTCAAACACAGCCTGTGAGATGGCAGTTAGGAGCAGATTGGCTGGTACCTTATCACTTTTCACTCTGTCTCCTAACACTGCTTAGTAAATAGTCCCGACAGACAGTGATGCAGATAGGAGAATCAATGGACCCTGAAGCTTAGTGTAGTGAGGAGAGAGTTACAGTGAGTAGGGGTTGAGACAAGTTCCCAACACTCAGGGCCTGATTCAGACCTGGTCGCTAAGAAGCGTTCGCTCATAGCTGGCCGATTTTCACATTCTGCGCATGCATCACAGTGAGCGTGCGCGAACCAGTGTGAAAGTTCGGGAAGCATTCGCTCGCTGCGCATAGACAGCCCAGCAGAGTGAGTGACAGGAGAGGTCGTTTGTGGGTGGTGACAGGGGCAGGCCACTAGAAACAGGGGAGTGGAGGTGCGAACGCAAGCGTGCCTGAGCGTCTTAACGCTGTTTCAGAGGCGTGCATAATTAAGAGGCAGCATCATAGTACATGTCATCTGGTTGTATTATACACTGAAGTGCTTGCAATGCTTGTGGTAGGGTATAGTCAACCTCAAGCTCTGCGTTTGCTTCCGATGGTGCTCGATGTACCGATGGTTGCATACACTTCCTGGAGATGACGTGCGCAAGTGAGCGTCTTAAGACAGGGTGGTGGGCGTCTACATACACAAAGTGATCGCACGCCAGGACATAGTGGGCGCGCTTATGCCTTACCGTGCGATCGCCTGTCATGTTGTCACTTTGCCGAAATTGCATACGCTGGGCACGAGTGTACGCATCTAGCGAGAGGCTCTGAATCAAGCCCTCAGACCCATCTCCATGTGTGCCTTCCCAGCCATTGACCTCACCTCACATCACTGGTAGAGAGAGACTGCTGCTGCCCCTGAGCTTGCACCAGATAGGAGGGGGGAGAGCGATCGCACTTATCGGGCCCCTCTCCTGGATCTGACCCTGGCTGAGGGGCAATATGGCGCCCCCCTGTGGTGCGTGCAACGTTGCTACGTGACGCTGCAGATAATACTTTAATTGTTTTTTTGCATGGGGCTCGGCCTCGTCTCCTTACATTAGCCCATGCCCCCTGTCATTACCAGGGCCCAGCTATTCTCTCTACTGCCCTGGCTATACCCTTTTCCAGCTTGCACAGTGTCTGGAGAGGTGAGGGTCTACAGAGCGGGCACTGTTCTTCCTGCTCCCCCCAAGAGCTGTTCTGTGATGTCATGTCATCATGTGCATCGGGGGAGGGGGTGTCAGCCCAGGGCGCTGCTGCTCTTTGCCTAGGGGGTTACAGTGTAAAAAACATTATTAAAGGAAACTTGTACACAAACTTTAAATGAAGCCTTGTCGTCCAATTTGGAGGGGTCAGGGAAGCCTGGGAAAGTTAGATTTTCTTAGAGTTATACTTTAAATGTCAAGTATGAATGATATAATTTCATGAAGCTTTTATAGAATAATGATCTCAATGTGTGTTACAAGTGTAATGTATTCCATGTGGGCAGGCACGTATATCGGACGGGAGTTGTTGCAATCAGTTAAAGGGGTAGATGTACTAAGTCTTGTATGGAGATAAAGTGAACAGAGATTTAGGGGTCTATTTACGAAGCAGTGTTAGAAGTTAGGTGATAAGAAAGTGATAAGGTGCCAGCCAATCAGGTCCCAACTGTCATTTTTCGAACACAGCCTGTGAGATGACAGTTGGGAGCTGATTGGCTGGCACCTTATCACTTTCTTATCACTTTTCACTCTGTCTCCTAAAACTGTGTAGCAAATAGACCCCAAAGTCTCAACCAATCAGCTCCTAACTGTAACTTTACAGGCTACTCCTGTCCCGCTCTGCACTATGGGAGAGATGACATGATGGGAGTCGGAAGGCGGAGCCCATGAGTGAGCTCCAGCACGGCCTGGCTCTGGCCCTGGGTGCAACAGCCAATAAGAGCCTGCCTGACTCTTATTGGTTGCAGCGCTAAAACAAACACGCCGGCTTTTAGAAAAAAATCACACTTGCTCTGGAGGTGCGAGAATAAAATCCTCCCGGCGCGCAAAATAGCAAAGAAAAACGCACCTAATTGAGTAGCAGGTGCGGGTTTTTTGCTTTACTCGCAACCAACTGAATATGCCCCTAAGCATAACCAAATGTTATTTTTACAAGGTGCCGGGACACGGAGCATAGCTCCAATCTGTCTGGTGGGGAGGAAAATCTGCTAATGTATGGGAGCAAATGACAACAGAAATTTGCTCCCAAACACTGGAAAGCGGACCAGATTGTTCCTCCAACATGACAGATTGGACAAATATATCTACATTTGTGTACGCAGCCTAAGGCATGCCCTATGGCAGGGGTGGGGAACCTTTTTTCTGCCGAGGGCCATTTTGATATATACATGCCACTATTCGCGGGCCGGTGCAGGCCACGCCCCCTCCATGTGATGTCACACGGGGACGGGGCCACAATCGCCAGTGATTACAACAATGCCTGGAACATCCTGAGGATGCTCCGGGGAGCTGTAAGGGCAGCGGTGTGACCGTCTGAAGCGGCACTGCTGCATAGATTCTGGCTGCAGGGTGCCATTATAGACATGCTGCTAGCCAGATGAGGCTAGCAGAAAATAGTCAGAGGACCAAACTAAATTATTTTGGGGGCCTGAGGTTCCCCATCCCTGCCCTATGGCCTTTATCTAGGCTAATTTCCCAAATATCGCAATCTCAGTAATTTACTATGGTTCTGCCTTTGGGCACTGCGAGTACTGTTCATTCAACGGGTTGGTTACGGGATGCCGGTGCTCCAGATCCAGATGTATTGGGTTAGAATCCCAATGCCGGCATCCCGACAGGGTTACGATACCGACACCTGTCAGTCAGTATCCTCCACCTACGTCTGTCCCTACCCCTAACCCTCCCTGCTGCCTAAACCTAACCTCCCCCCGCACCCTAAACCTAACCGTCCCCCCTTAGAGCCTACCCTAACCCTCCCCCCCAGTATTAAACCCCTAACCCTAAATCTTCCCCTAACCCCAGTACTGACCATTGAGATGCCGGCGCTGGGATTCTGACTAGTGTTTCGGGATTGTAGCGCCGGCATTCCCTTTCAACGACCAGCAGCAGGAAAT
Source organism: Taudactylus pleione (assembly GCA_031769625.1). Taxonomy (NCBI): domain Eukaryota; kingdom Metazoa; phylum Chordata; class Amphibia; order Anura; family Myobatrachidae; genus Taudactylus; species Taudactylus pleione. The sequence continues at coordinate 389,616 of JAUIMM010000279.1, forward strand.
GTAGACAGAATGATAATTATGTATAAGATAGGTACAGCATACTTACGTACCCTCCCGATTTGGTCGGGAGCCTCCCGAAAATCGGGTGCCGCTCCCAACCTCCCGGGAAGGCAGGCAATCCTCCCGGCTGCCGCCCAACCCTCTTAGCCCCCCCGCACTTACCTTAGAAACTCCCGCAGCCGAGGGGGCTGTGACGCGATTCACGCCGAATCGCGTCATTTTGGCTCTGCCCCCTGCTTCACAATGCCTGTAATATCAGCATTGTGTAGCGGGGGCGGGGCCAAAATGACGCGATCGTGTGGCCCCGCTCCTGTTCTGCCCACAAACGCGCATCACCTGGCCGGCCCCGCCTCCTTGTGATGGCCACGCCCCCCTGTAATGCCGATCTGGCTGCTCCCTCCCGGAAGGGGTAGCCAGAAAGTACAGGCAGCCGGGCTTTGTGAGACCACAGATAATATGTGACACAGTGTGTGCTGCTGTCAGGTGGACATTCTAGTGGTGGAGGGAAGGGTACTGTGAGGTGGACATTGGAGGGGTGGGGGAAGGGTACTGTGAGGTGGACATTGGAGGGGTGGGGGAAGGGTACTGTGAGGTGGGCATTGGAGGGGTGGGGGTAGGTGTTGTGAGGTGGACATTGGAGGGGTGGGGGGGAGTTGCTGGGAGGTGGGCATTGGAGGGGTGGGGGGGAGTTGCTGTGAAGTGGACATTGGAGGAGTGGGGGGAGATGCTGTGAAGTGGACATTGGAGGGGTGGGGATGCTGTGAGGTGGACATTGGAGGGGTGGGGGGGAGGTGCTGTGAGGTGGACATATGAGGGTTGGGGGGGAGGTGCTGTGAGGTGGACATTGGAGGGGTGGGGGGGAGTTGCTGTGAGGTGGGCATTGGAGGGGTGGGGGGATAGGTGCTGTGAGGTGGGCATTGGAGGGGTGGGGGGATAGGTGCTGTGAGGTGGACTTTGGAGGGGTGTGGGGGAGGTGCTGTGAGGTGGACAATGGAGGGGTGGGGGGGAGGTGCTGTTAGGTGGACATTGAAGGGGTGGGGGGAGGTGCTGTTAGGTGGACATTGGAGGGGTGGGGGGGGTGCTGTGAGGTGGACATTGGAAGGGTGGGGGGGAGGTGCTGTTAGGTGGACATTGGAGGGGTGGGGGGGAGTTGCTGTGAAGTGGACATTGGAGGAGTGGGGGGAGATGCTGTGAAGTGGACATTGGAGGGGTGGGGATGCTGTGAGGTGGACATTGGAGGGGTGGGGGGGAGGTGCTGTGAGGTGGACATATGAGGGTTGGGGGGGAGGTGCTGTGAGGTGGACATTGGAGGGGTGGGGGGGAGTTGCTGTGAGGTGGGCATTGGAGGGGTGGGGGGATAGGTGCTGTGAGGTGGGCATTGGAGGGGTGGGGGGATAGGTGCTGTGAGGTGGACTTTGGAGGGGTGTGGGGGAGGTGCTGTGAGGTGGACAATGGAGGGGTGGGGGGGAGGTGCTGTTAGGTGGACATTGAAGGGGTGGGGGGAGGTGCTGTTAGGTGGACATTGGAGGGGTGGGGGGGGTGCTGTGAGGTGGACATTGGAAGGGTGGGGGGGAGGTGCTGTTAGGTGGACATTGGAGGGGTGGGGGGGAGTTGCTGTGAAGTGGACATTGGAGGAGTGGGGGGAGATGCTGTGAAGTGGACATTGGAGGGGTGGGGGAGGTGCTGCGAGGTGGACATTGGAGGGATGGGGGATGCTGTGAGGTGGACATTGGAGGGGTGGGGGGGAGGTGCTGTGAGGTGGACATATGAGGGTTGGGGGGGAGGTGCTGTGAGGTGGACATTGGAGGGGTGGGGGGGAGTTGCTGTGAGGTGGGCATTGGAGGGGTGGGGGGATAGGTGCTGTGAGGTGGGCATTGGAGGGGTGGGGGGATAGGTGCTGTGAGGTGGACTTTGGAGGGGTGTGGGGGAGGTGCTGTGAGGTGGACAATGGAGGGGTGCGGGGGAGGTGCTGTTAGGTGGACATTGATGGGGTGGGGGGAGGTGCTGTTAGGTGGACATTGGAAGGGTGGGGGGGAGGTGCTGTTAGGTGGACATTGGAGGGGTGGGGGGGAGTTGCTGTGAAGTGGACATTGGAGGAGAGGGGGGAGATGCTGTGAAGTGGACATTGGAGGGATGGGGGAGGTGCTGCGAGGTGGACATTGGAGGGGTGGGGGGGAGGTGCTGTGAGGTGGACATATGAGGGTTGGGGGGGAGGTGCTGTGAGGTGGACATTGGAGGGGTGGGGGGAGTTGCTGTGAGGTGGGCATTGGAGGGGTGGGGGGATAGGTGCTGTGAGGCGGGCATTGGAGGGGTGGGGGGATAGGTGCTGTGAGGTGGGCATTGGAGGGGTGGGGGGAGGTGCTGTGAGGTGGACAATGGAGGGGTGGGGGGGAGGTGCTGGGAGGTGGACATTGAAGGGGTGGGGGGAGGTGCTGTTAGGTGGACATTGGAGGGGTGGGGGGGTGCTGTGAGGTGGACATTGGAAGGGTGGAGGGGAGGTGCCGTGAGGTGGACATTGGAGGGGTGGGGGGGAGGTGCTGTTAGGTGGACATTGGAGGGGTGGGGGGGAGTTGCTGTGAAGTGGACATTGGAGGGGTGTGGGGAGATGCTGTGAAGTGGACATTGGAGGGGTGGGGGAGGTGCTGCGAGGTGGACATTGGAGGGATGGGGGATGCTGTGAGGTGGACCTTGGAGGGGTGGGGGGGAGGTGCTGTGAGGTGGACATTGGAGGGGTGGGGGGGAGTTGCTGTGAGGTGGGCATTGGAGGAGTGGGGGGAGATGCTGTGAAGTGGACATTGGAGGGGTGGGGGAGGTGCTGCGAGATGGACATTGGAGGGATGGGGGATGCTGTGAGGTGGACATATGAGGGTTGGGGGGGAGGTGCTGTGAGGTGGACATTGGAGGGGTGGGGGGGAGTTGCTGGGAGGTGGGCATTGGAGGGGTGGGGGGATAGGTGCTGTGAGGTGGGCATTGGAGGGTGGGGGGATAGGTGCTGTGAGGTGGACTTTGGAGGGGTGTGGGGGAGGTGCTGTGAGGTGGACAATGGAGGGGTGGGGGGGAGGTGCTGTGAGGTGGACATTGAAGGGGTGGGGGGAGGTGCTGTTAGGTGGACATTGCAGGGGTGGGGGGGTGCTGTGAGGTGGACATTGGTTTGGGGGGTGCTGTGAGGTGGACATTGGAAGGGTGGAGGGGAGGTGCCGTGAGGTGGACATTGGAGGGGTGGGGGGGAGGTGCTGTTAGGTGGACATTGGAGGGGTGGGGGGGGGTGCTGTGAGGTGGACATTGGAGGGGTGGGGTAGGTGCTGTGAGGTGAACTTTGGAGGGGTGGGGTGGAGATGCAGTGAAGTGGACATTGGAGGGGTGGGGTAGGTGCTGTGAGGTGAACTTTGGAGGGGTGGGGGGGAGATGCAGTGAAGTGGACATTGGAGGGGCAGGGGGAATGCTGTGAGGTGGTTATTGTATATTGCTTCCTATATTTTATATCAGTCACTAGAATAGTCTCTGTCAGACAGGGCTGGTAGGTGATGTATTTGATTATAATTAATTTTTCGTATATTTCATTACACATTTAAACCACATCCCCATTAGATAGCACCAGCAGTTTTTTTTTTTGCCACATCCATTTTGCTGTTGCCATGCGCTAGTAGAAAAGCCGGGGCCACTTGATTGCATTCTCCCCATTCGAAAAATTTGCCGGCCAAATTGCACTACACATTATACATAAAATAAGGTATTGAAGTGTCATTTACACAACAGTATGGCCCCCCCGCCTACAAAATGTCTGCTTTTACTGTAGACGATGATGGCACCATAGCAGCCTATTTGATCAGTGGGTCTCTTTAAGTTCCCCACCTGCCCTGGAGCGCCCTCCATAGCAACAGACAGTGGGCCTGATTCAGACCCGCTCGCGAGTGCTGAGCGCTTGCAAGCGGGTCGATGTTGGGCCAGTGCGCATGCGCATGACGGACTCGGCTCTGTCGTACGCATGCGCGAGACCCGGATAGCGACGGGCAAGCCATCGCTATGGGTCTCGCTACAAAGGGGGCGTGCTGTCGATGGTGAGTGACAGCACGCCCCCTTTGGTGGGCGTGCCGGGGGCGTGGCTAGCCAGATGGAGGCGTTCCCATGGGAACACCTACCGTCTGGGGCCGGCCCCACTGACATCACAAGTGATGTCAGTGGGAGTGCTATCGGCTCTGATAGAGCCAAAAGTACTCCAGGGCTTGCAGCAGATGAGACCCTACCACAAGGGTCTCGTCGCAACCCCGATGGTCTTGACCATCGAGACCATCTTTTTGGCCACTCGCTACAGCTGTGGGTGGTCACCCACAGCTATGCGAGTGGCCAGGAGGCCGCTCTAAAAAAGAGAAGTAGAGCCCTGATTCAGAGCAAGTGCTCTGAAAGAGCGTCCGGCTCTGAATCAGGCCCAGTATTCAAAAGTTATTAAGTCGGCACTGATGCAGCACTCTTGGCTCTTCCTATTAGGTCATCACAAAGCTGACATTTCACCTCATCAATAATTAATCTGTATACGGTCACAATAAAACAACTGTTTTGCCTTCCTGACGTTTTGTGAACGTATAAAACATTCTGTAATATCCTCTAGAAAAAGCCAACTCTGTGGAATGTTTTGGCTCATGCTTGGAACCGGATGTAGTTCTCACAGTTTCCATGGACCTTTCACACGTTCCCCGTCTGAATATAAAATACAGCTGAAAACATAAAATGCTGCATAATGGAGGCCACGGGCCCGATTCTGAATCACGCGCAACTTTGTATGCGGCCAAATCTAATGTTTTTTTTTTTTTCTGCATACGGCACGAACGTCCCCGGCTGCATACACATGTTTGTGAACGTATGTATAATTCAGCGTGGCACGGATCACAGATGTTTCTCTGCGGCCGCTAAATAGTCTTTTCTGGTTGGCGTCTGGGCGGCAATAATGCAAATGCGCTTAAGAGATCCATCTTGTGGATGTGTCATGGGTTTGTGCCAGAGATAAGCGCTATTCTGAGTGATGCATATAAGACGCCACATTCAGACAGATCTCCCGCACCTAGTATGGTCTAAGGGCCTGATTCAGCAAGGAACGCAAGTCAGCCGACTGTTGCGTTCTGCGCATGCGTATGCATTGCAGTGCGCGAACTAGCCATTTCGATCGAGACTGCGATAGCAGAGGATACGCAGACCCAGAGCGCAGTGATTGACAGGAAGTGCCGTTTATGGGTGGCGACGGAGGGGTGGTCGGACAAACGAAGGAGTGCCAGTGCGTTGCAACGCCATTGCAGGGGCGTGCATAACTTATCCACTGCGTGGCCATAAGCAGCCATAGCACTGATAGCGTGCGTGGCTGGTAGCAATTTCTGAGTAAGGTCAGAGCTTGTGCAAGTGCGCATATGGGTCCGATGTTACTCGATGTTACCGATGGTTTCGCTATGTTCCCCTAGTATACGGATGTGAGTAAGGGGAAGTGGGCGTCCTTATGTCTGCCTGCGAATGCACACATTTAAATAGCAGCGCTGATATTAGCAACTGTGGTGCGTGCGTATAAGCAGAATTGCGCTCTGCAGTGAATCAGGCCCAAAGTGCCAATAATAGTGATGACAGCTAGTCTTGTGAATGGACCAGTGGTGGGATGCGTACGACTCAGAATAAGGGCGCATAATTGCACTAGCACTGACTAGAAGTCTAAGGGCCTGATTCAGAGCCGCTCGCTCGCGCTGTGCAAAAACAAGCGGCCCGATGATCTGCGTACGCGCATGCGCACACTTCGTTCTGCACGTGCACGAACTACACACTGCGATCGCAACCCTCTCGCTCGCCCAGTAAAGGCAGCCCAGGGTAATGAGTGACAAAAGAGGCTGTTTGTGGGTGGTAACAGGGGCAGGACACTAATAACGGGGGGTTGGAGATGCGAACGCAGGCGTGCCTGAGTGTTTCAACGCCATTTTAGAGGCGTGCATAATTAAGAGGCAGCGCCATAGTACACGTCACTTGCCTTTTTTTTACACTGATTTCCTCGCAAGGTTTGTGGTAGGGAAAAGCAACCGCAAGCACTGCGTTCACATCCGATGGTGCTCGATGTACCAATGTTTTCATACACTTCCTGGAGATGACGTGTTGCTGGTGGGCGGCTCTGCTTGTGCGATTGGGTGTATGCATACACAAAGTGGCCGCTCACTAAGACATGGTGGGCGTGCTTATGCCTTGGCGAGCGTTCGCTTCCCGTGGCGTCACTTTGACAAATTTACATACGCATGCAGCGAGCGTACGCAGATAGTGAGCGGGTCTGAATCAGGCCCTAAGCTTCATGTTTTCTTGCAGCAAAATGTACAGTAGGTTTGCAGTGGTCTCCCAGCAGCTTATACTTGCAGATGTGCGCTCCCATTGGCCATGCATGCATGGGGGCATATTCAATTGGGGGCGAGAAATGCAAAAATCCCTCACCTGTGAGGTTTTCCTGCAGGTGCGGGATTTTTACTATTGAATTAGGTGCAGATTATTCTTTTTTTGTGAGCCAGGAGCTTTTTATTCTCGCACCTCCAGAGCAAGTGTGCTTTTCCTAAAATCTAAAATGTTAGGCCAAATCAGCAGGACTTGCTCTGGGACCCCGGCCGTACCCAACCCCGAGGACTAATTAAGCAATTGGAAGTCTCCAATTAGCTTAATTAGTCTTCTTCATCCAGCGTCGGAAGCCGGGTCCTCTGCTGCAGGGTGATTATGTCAGTGTGTGAGTGTTTGTGAGTGTGTATGAGTGTGTGTGTCAGGGGCGTTTTAAGAGAGGAGGGGGCCCGTGTGCACTCCTCGTGCGGGGCCCCCTCCTCTCTCCCTGATGGCTGGCAGCCGGCTGACGCGGCTGGCCAGCCACCGGAGCATTAGTAGACTCCGGGCACTAGAGTATACCCGGAGTCTACTGCGCATGCGCAGAACGCCAAAAAAAATGTCCGCGGCGGCCATTTTCCGGCTATCTGTGCATGCGCAGTAGACTCCTGGCCGCGGCGGCCGTTTTTCCGGTGTTCTGAGCAGCAGTGACACCCGACGCGGGACCTCGGACAGGTAAGTTTAAAAAAAATATGGGTGCAGTGCGTGGCCCCCCTGGACCCAGGGGCCTGGTTTGCCCCGCACACACTGCACCCATTATAGATATGCCACTGGTGTGTGTGTATGAGTGTTGTGTGTGTGGTCCCCCAGTGTCTATGTGCCCCCCGGAATGGGCGCTGGGGGAACTACATCTCCCAGCAGCCCATGCCCCTCCCACCAGCCCCTGGAGCCTCCCAGCAGCCCCCAGGACTCCCAGCAGTCCCCTCTTCAGTGAGAAGATAGAGGGGAGGCCACCGGGAGCCGCAGAGACCACTGGGATGGTAAGTGCAGAGTTTTGGGGTTTTTTTACGTGGCGTAAGATTTTCAGAGCTGAAAATCCCTGTGACCACTTTTTTTTATTGGATACCACAGGTATCGGGAGCGCGCATACCCGCGGTAATCCAAAATTGAGGATGAGGGGCGCAAGGTTTTTTCCTTGCTAAACCTCGCGCCCAATTGAATATGCCCCATAGTGGGGAAGCCTGGTCTGAACACACCAGCGTGCCAGAAAGAGAATTTTGATAAATACTGTACTAATAAGAAATTACAATTAACCAGGCTCCACTGACATTAATGATGAATAGACTCCTTTGCTTGTAGTCAAGTCTAAACTTCCAGCTTTGATTACATGATTCAGGTTTGAATATATTGTCGTCTTAACTTCAACTTTGGCTGTATAATACTAAGCTCAACTTGGCAGTTTGCCTGTATAGAAGTTGTATAGGAGACCATGCGTGCAGCTCGGCTGTACTGGAATTGTAGACACCTGCTGTACAGTTTGGCTGCATCGAAGACAGCTTACAGGTCACTTGTATAATGTCTAAGGGCCTATTACAGAGGTGGACGCAGTTTCCAATTTATTTTCGCAGCTGCCCGATGTTTTCTGTACTGCGCATGCACCTGAGCTGCATCGCACGGCGGTCACGGGGAGGATTTATTTACAAAGTTATTGATAGGCAGGTTAGTTTGGGGGAGGAAACTGGGGAGTGACAACTAAACTGCAGATGTGCCACTACGGGGCGTCTTGCAGCCAGCGACTGCGTCTTCTTACGCAGTATTTCTGGCCCCTGAATCCTACTGGCAACAGACATTCTGTGCAACCACAGAGTTGCTCAGAGGTCTGATGTTGCAACCGATGTTCATCCGATGCTGCCTTTTTGTATGCAAGCGGCGGATCTGAAAAGCCGACGTTGGGCGTCTCTATACAAAAGGCAATGGCTGTGACAGAGCCCATCCCTGTGATGTGTAAAATACAGAGATCGCATTCAGTGATCACTTTGCTTTCTGCTGCTGGACCCCTGGCTGCCAACTGTGCATGCTCGGTCATCAGACCACATTATCTTTCTTATTGGCAGATATCTACAAGTTGGTAGGTGCTTAGCGGATGTGAGCAAAGATGATAGTCCACAGATTGATTCCGAACCAGAGTATGTTTTATTGAATATAACAGGATACATGAAAAGGTATCAATCCCTCTTGGGCTAAGTACTGTACAGCCATACAGCACTGTGATGCTCCAGTAAGACAGTGACAGACTTGAACACAAGCAGATACTTTTTTAGAGACATATAAACAAGTCTTGCACCTGGAGTCTATTCAGCCTGACCTTTAAGTTTGGTGAATATTTACTCAGACTTGTAATGTTGTTTAGAAAAATGAGTCATGCACAATAACACAGTTAAGAGACAGCACGTATAGATTAACCAATTAAGTACATATCAGCAGTTCTTTCTTGCTCCTCTGAACTTCTCCAACCTGCTAGCTCAGACAGCTCTGCAACATCATTAGTTGACATCCCAGACTGCTTAAAGGCAATGGAAGTCACTGATTATTGTGGTAATTTGAGGACAGTTTGCTCCTTTTGTGGTTGATTTACCTAATACTAGAGAGCCAGTCAAACACTCAATATCATCATCACAAATACCTCAGGCAAAGCGATTGTAGGAGGCTCTATGTTGAATACTAGTGAGATGGATCATTCTAGTTAGCATTTGCTTTTGATTATACCTCTTTGAAAAAAAAAAATTATATTATATTTAGTTGGTTGTGGAAAACCATGTCCTTCAAACCAGGCCCGTGGAGATTCTGTGGCACGCATTTCCATCAAGCAACAAGAAGGGCTTGGGCCACTTAATTGTGTTTACTCATCACGTCCCCTTCGTCCAGCCTGTATCATGGCTGCCTCCACCAGTCACTGACTAAAAGTGAATGCTGTCATAAAATTAGCTCTATGTATAACCCCTAGATCCAACCCACAATTTTTTTCTTTAAAGAATCAAACAGTAAGAGCAATAATGTCACTAGTAGAGAAATAATATAACAGAAAACAATGACAACAAATGGCAGAACCCTGTTATGTTCCAGCGGTACGCCAGATAAGGAGACAAACGTCACATGGGATGAGAAGCGGGCAAACAAGGAATGTACGGTGTAAATTAAGCACCCAAAAGGGATAAAACCTCGAGCCAGGGTTTCTAAATTGTACCAAGATGTCATTCTGACTGCTTGCCTGGTGATATCTTTCACACATGGAGGGAGTGTATTAAAGTACTGTTCAACTTATTTTCTACATGCAATGAGCATTTTATCCAATCCATTTGGTATAAATAAGTTAGCCTAGGAAACATTTAAGAAATATAGGGGGTACCAGTATCAACCCATTGGGATAGAATTGTTTTTATTGTGGCCGCAGCCCCCTCTAACTAACAACCAAGTACCCGCGCCGAACGGAATCGGTATGAAATTCCCGGCAGCGCCTGGCCGACAAAAGCAGAGTTCCCGGCAGCGGAAGCCCGACAGCGCTGGAAATCTCGATCGTCGCTAAGGTAATTATAAACTAATCTAACCTAACCCCCTAACCCTCCTTAGGGGTGCCTAACCCTAACCTCCCCCCAAGTGCCTAACCCTAATCCCCCCTCTAAGTGCCTAACCCTAACCCCCCCTTCCCCGCTGCCTAAACCTAAGTCCCCTGGGGGGGTGCCTAACCCTAAGTCCCCCCCGGGGGTGCCTAACCCTAACCCTCCCTCCCCCTAGCCTAACCCTAACCCCCCTGGGGGGGTTCCTAACCCTAAGTCCCCCTGGGTGCCTTAAACCTAACCCTCCCCCCCCGCGGCTGTCCACTCGCGGCACCCGGCATCACTTCGATCGGGATGACGGGCGCCTGTCTCCTGGCGTCGGGGAAATGACAGGCGTCTAGATATAGACGCCCGGCATTTCACCCTCGCCGGTATATGACAGTCGGGAAGCCGGCTGTCGGAGTTAAGGCAGACGGTTTCCTGATTGTATACCCGCCGAACAATGATGAATGGGATGAGAGGTGTGAAGATTCTATAGAGCCAGGTAGAAGCAATTTGAAAGATCCCGCGATATGCACGACTGAACAGACCGCCAGGAACCCGGTCGCATGACCAAATATATGGTGCATGAGGAATTTGAGTCGGTAGCGGCTCCTGTAAGGCATCTTAACTAATGAGTATAGTATGATCTGTGAAGTAACGTAAAGTGCATTGCGGCATAGAAAGAAGAAACAAGTTGTCTGTACGGTCGCACACAGGCCCCAATAATATCCTGCAAGTCAACCCCTGGGAATACAGGGCCTGATTCGGAGCCGCTCGTAAGTGGCCGCTCACACGCTCTGAGCGATTTTCTCCCATCCGCGCATGCGTACCGTTCTAAAAACGAATGCATGAACCAGTCTGTGCGATGGGAAATCGTGCGCTCGTAAAACAATGAGTGAGCGCTACTTTGAGTGACAGATAGTGGCGTTTGTGGGTGGTAACAGGGGAAGGTGCTTGTGAACAGGGGAGTGGATGTGCAAACGCAGGCGTGTCTGACCGTCAGAACGGAGTTTAATGGATGTGCATAATTAGCAAAGTAGCGTCATTGAACACGTCACTTGGTTGTCACTTGGTAGCGTCATTGAACACGTCACTTGCTCGCAGTGCTTGTGGGAGGGTAAGGCTACCTCAAGTGCTGCGAGCAACTCCGATGGCTCTCGAAGTTACCGATTAATCCTTCAAATACTGGAGATGACGTGTGTTGCGAGTGGCAAGGGGGCGTCTTTTAAACACTTGCGAGCGAAATATGCCGTCGCTTGCTTAGACATAGAGGCGTCCTTACACCGCAAAGAGCGAGCACATGATTTGCATAGACGGCCCCTTTTTGACAGCGAGCGGCAGCAAATAGCGACCGGGTCTGAATCAGGCCCACAGTCTGCCACTAGTTAAAGTTGGGGAGATCCAGAGATATATCAGTGTGACATAGCTGCAGACTTTAAAGTATGGAAGAAAAAAAAGAAACACTAAGTGAAAATATTTCTCCTGGAGCTGAGAATGGGTAAGAACCGAGGAGCAACCACTATCTATAAATGTATATAGTGTGGCAAGATCGGGGTAAGGTTCTCCTGGGGTAAACAGTTGCATGGTTTAGACTGACTGCAGAGACTGACACATTCTTTATCAGTATATCACAGGTGGTCTCACAATCAAAGCTGCTAATCTACTGTCTGCCAGACAGAAGCTAAAAACCTGGGGCATATACATCTCCCGTTGACAACCTTTCCAGTGTTTATACACATAGCGTAGACCCTGGAGGTGCCAAGAATGTGCCACATGAGAACTATTCCCATCTTGAAAGCCAGGACTAAAGACAAGGAGAATAAAAAGATAATGAGCTGCAGTAAGATGAAGACGCGTTCTTCCGGGAGTGGATAGCAGCGGGTTTTCTTTAAGAGAGGGTGGGTGTCCCAGGGGATGTGGATGTATATGGAGTAGGCAAGCAAAGTGGACAGTTGGACTGTATGTTTGTTCAATAGTCACACTGGTAAAAGCATTTCCCCCGCCCATCCAGTCCAACGAATAGCGATAGCAGCCAGAGCATAGTCTTAAATTAACATCCCCCCCACCCAGGGGCGTATCTATAATGGGTGCAGGGTGTGCGGGGAACACACACCGGGTCTCGCGCATGCGCACGACGGAGCAGCCTCCATCATGCGCATGCGCATTTGGGTACCATCGACCCGCTTGCGAGCGTCCTGCGCTCGCGAGCGGGTCTGAATGAGACCCAGTGTCCAGAAAGGGGAAGATGCCTTCAATGCTGAAAAACCACCAGCATTTGTTGAATACATTTTGGGAAATTAGCTGAATATAATTGCACAGGTGGGATGTCACTAGCCCATTTGAAAGGGAACAAAGTTCTCCAGCCCGATAGTTTTATATTCACAAGGAAACCAGCGATCTAGTGAAAATCTGTAAATGTATCTAATAACCCTTTCACACAGCTGTTGATTCAGACATCATCTCCCAAGCGCCGGTGAGCCGGCTCTTCACTACTTTCAAGGTGACCCGGGTCGGATGACACAGGTCGCGCTTTCACACTGCCGCCCACTCGTGTTGTAAACGGGATTAACCCTACTCGCGACTTGAGTAGCGGACCCAGGGTGCATGACCCGGATAAATCCTTTCACACTGAGCTGGGACCAGGGCCGCGCAAGCTTGCCCCGGCAATAACCCGGGTTATTTGCTCGCTGTAAAAGGGGTATAAGAGAGAGGGTATAGCCGTGTGGCGGTCACTAAAGTAATAAATCATTAGCAGAAGCCGACACCTTAATTTCAGGTCCCAAACTACTACGCCCTTCCAACGGGCAGCCTTTATAAAAGTCTAGGGGCTCTATTTACTACAATCCGCATTTGTAATGCAGATTGTAGTGTGATATTAACGACTAAATTCGCATTGCGAATTCAGGCAATATCACAGGGATTTACTATAAATCCCTTGCAGGGACAGAGCTTGCGAGAAAGCTCTGTCCCTGCGAATCCCCTCCGGATCCCTATCACTGTATTTTCACAAAAAAATACCGTGACAAGTGCCCCGCGCATGCACCGGCCGCCGCTGCAACCCCCCTTATCGCCAAGCACCGTCGCTAAGCCCCGCCCCCACGATCGCGGACCCCCCGCACACCACGCAATTATAACTAGCATCGCGCCCCCTTTACCTACAGTCTCCCCGGTTCCTGTCAGTGCAGAACCCCCCGTCCCCCCACTCCTGCTACAGAACTGGTACATTAATGATCCCTGTTTCTGGTTCTGAGGTAGTTAGCACTTCAGCTATGCAGATGGCACCAGGGGAAGCGGTGCGGAGGAAGAGACAGACAGCGAGCGAGCAAAGGGCTTTAACCGGGGATTTATCCATTTCAGCAGCCAACGCAGACGCGGTGGAGATTCCTGGGCCATCTGTATCTGGTGAGCATACGGTTTCCCATATTTCGTCTGACAGTTCATCATCTGCATCTTCATCTAGCAGTGAATCTCCGGGTTCATTCAAGCGCCCGCGAAAGTTGATTGCGCGCCGGTTAGCTAAAAAAGCTGCAAAGCAGAAAGAATAGACCGTGGCGGGACCTTCTTCAGAGCCCGCGCTTTATTCAAAGATGGTACATTGCGCAAACACAGCTGTGACTAGGGGATTAAGGAAAAGAATGAAGGAGAAGATTAAAAAGGGGAAGTATGTAGATATGTTTACGCTTACGGATGAGATGAGGCAGGCTTATGAAAAGGCTAAAAAGGCGGGAGGCATGGGTGAAAACGCTTTCGTATTTTCAGCATCTTATTTAGAAATAAGGCCCAACAAACATCCAAACATCTTGAAATACTTATTTTTAGTTCACAAAATGTTCATAAAGTCGAGAGGTTACGTTTGGAGGGAGTACGACAAATTTTTTTTTTAAAAGCAGGATGGAAACACGACCATGCCTTTAGGCTTCAAAGATGTGGAGGTTTGGTTGGAGGTTACGCAGCAGAACAAAAACCCGTTTGAGGGCCAGGATAAAAAACATACCCCCACATCTAAGGCAGGGCCTGGGTACGTGGCTAGGGGAAAATGTTTTGCATACAATGACTCTAAATGTCACAGGGGCACGAGTTGTCATTATTGACACTCATGTAGAATTTGTGGAGCAGGTCACCCAGCTAGAAAGTGTAAGTCGACAGCAAGGGAAGGTCAGTCCGGGCGGGTTACAGGTAGTGGAGGTAATAAGTTAGGCTTCATCCCCAGTGGTTCTATCAGAATTGAGTAAATGGCTGGCAAGATATCCCAAGGGTGAGGCTGCTAAATTTTTGTGTGCCGGTTTTAGTTCAGGTTTCACTTTGCCCATTATTGTTTCTGGACAAGTTGTGGCACACTGGAATTTAAGGTCAGCAAGAGATTTACCTCAGGTGGTGAGACAGAAGGTGGAAGCGGAAATTAATTTGGGCCGGATGGGCGGCCCTTTCTTATCTGAACCTTTGCCCGGCTTGTGCATTTCTCTTTTAGGGGTGGTGCCCAAGAAAGTTCCGGGGAAGTTCCGCTTAGTCCAACATTTGTCTTACCCTCAGGGGGCTGTTAATAACGCAATTCCTGATGAGTCTTGTAGAGTTCGTTACCAGTTATTTGAGGAAGCCCTTGAATTGATTGGGGTTTTTGGCCCTGGGGCATTGATGGTGAAATTGGACATTGAGTCCGCTTTTCGGCTACTTCCGCTTCATCCCAATTCACTGAGGTTCATGGGTTTTAAGTTGGACTGCCTTTTTTACTTAGTTAAGTGTTTACCCATGTGTTGTTCTGTCTCTTGTGCAGAATTTGAGAAATTCAGCACGTTTCTACATTGGTGCATCCAAGCAGGCACCGGCCACAGTGGTATAGCACATTACTTAGACGATTTTCTTTTTATAGGCCCAAGAGACAGTAACGTTTGCCATGATCCTTTGATTTCGTCCCGCGCGTTGTTTAAAGTTATGGGGGTCCCGATCGCGTACGACAAGACGGAAGGCCCTTCAAGTTGCCTTTCCTATCTGGCTATTGAAGTGGACACAGAAGTGGGTTGTTGTCCCATTCCGGCAGACAAGGTCCAAAAGCTTTTGTCCCAGATAGAGGAATGCTTGGGCAAGGAGAGGGTGAGGCTCCGTCAGGCTCTTTCAATTTTGCCTGTAGAGTGATCTCAATGGGGAAAGTTTTTTGCCGGAAGCTTGAGAGGGCAACTGCGGGAGTTGTCAAGCCGCATCATACCATACGATTGTCTAAAGAGATAAAGGATGATTTATGGGTATGGTCTTCGTTTTTGATTAACTTCAATTTGGAACTGATCTGGACTTCCAGGCTGGTGTCAAATTCATTCATTCAGTTGTTCGCTGGTTCTTCAGGTTTCGGGGCTTTTTTCCAAGGGGAATGGTGTGCTGCTCCCTGGCCTCCATCTTGGTTTTCACGCGGTTTTACAGCCAACTTACTTTTGTTGGAATTGTTTCCAATAATTGTGGCCGTGGAACAAAAAATTGTCGAATCAGAGCATTGTCTTTCGGTGCGACAATTTGGGAGTTGTTCACGCGGTTAACAACCAGCGTTCTTCTTCACCACAGGTTCTTTGGCTTTTAAGGCACCTTGTTTTGAGGTGTTTACAGTTTAATATCAATTTTATGGCGAAGCACATTCCGGGGGTTCATAATGAGATAGCAGATGCTTTATCCCGTTTCAACTTCGATACGTTTAGATTTTTGGTGCCGGAAGCCGAACCCCTTTGGATTAACGTGTCCTCCTTATGTCTGGCAGATTATCGATCGGGCATAGCGGACTTGGCATGGAAATCATTGGCACCATCTACACTGTGAGTTATTCGTCTGCTTGGCATGAGTGGGAGGCCTATTGTAGTAGTTACCAGCAGGAGGGTAAGTCAACGTAAGATTGTTTGCTGGCATTTGTGTGGGGGCACTACAGTCAGGGGAGGTCCAAATCTTCCATGGCTTCTGCTTTAGCCGGGATTTCCTTCTTTGCTACAATTAATCAGGTTTGTGATCCCACTAAGTCATTTGTTTTGTCCAAAACCCTGAAAGGATGGGCTAGGGAAAGGCCATCGCCGGCTGATTCCCCTAGGCCCATTGATTTGTGAATATTGCAAGATCTGCTAATAATCCTGAAATCAGTGGCAGATTCAGATTTTGAGGCAGTTTTGTTTCAACTGGCTTTTTTTCTGGCTTTCTTCGGGGCCTTTAGAATTAGTGAGTTAGTAGTTTCAAATAAACGTTCAGAGGTTACCGGTTTGTTATTTAAAATGTTGTGTTGAAGGAAGAGGCAGTTCTGTGTAAGATTCCTCGCTCAAAAACTGAACAAATGGGAAAGTGTCGATGATTGTCTATTAAAAGTAATGTAGTAGCTGAGATTTGCCCATTGCGAATAGCTAGGCATTACTTGCAGTTACGGCCAGCGGTAGGTGGGCAATTTTTATTGCATGCAGATTCTCTGCCCCTTACTAAATTTCAATTTGCAGCACTTTTCAAGCGTTGTCTGGTTAGGTTGGGATTGAGAAGTGAGGACTACGGCACCCACTCTTTTCGCATTGGAGCGGCTACTTGGGCAGCGGCCAGCGGTTTGCCAGCTTCAGCCATCTAGGAGATGGGCCGTTGGAAGTCTTCGGCTTTTAAGTCTTATGTTCGTTGTGATAAGGTTTGAAGTTGCACTTGTTGCGCTAACCCAAAAAGGTTGCTTACCCGTCAGTTTTTCAATGGCTAGCACTCAAAAAGTGGGGGTGTGAAGGGATTTTTAATTTTCCTCCGAGGGGGCCTAAATTACAATTGGCTGAACATCAAGGTCCACGGGAGGTTTTTATTTTTCTCCTTCACTTGGGTTTTTTCTTGTTTGTCACTAACTCAGTTTTGCTTTAATCGTTTCAGTTACTTAGTTTTATGGGCAAGGATACTGACATTTAGGGATTCTTCTTTTACAGCACCCCATACGTCTGCAGAGCAAGTGTGGATTGTAGGTCACTCCTACATATTTTGGGCTGAGCGGCATCCTTTGGCTAGGAAGGCTTCATTGATGTTGGGGCACATAAGGTTAGATGGATAGGGGTGCGTGGTTTAAGGTGGGCAGCGTTTTTGGATTTAATTTTTAGGAAGGAACAACTTTGGGGGAGGCCAGAATGGTTAGTGGTGCACCTTGGTGGCAATGACGTAGGGGAGGTAAAAGGTCTCGACCTTATTTTAAAAGTGAAGGCCGGTTTGGCAGAGGTGGTCTCACGCTGACCCGATGGTGTGGTCGGAGATGATACCTAGGTTTGTTTGGAGAGGTTCCAGGGATCTGGTGGCCATAAACAAATCTAGAAAAAAGATCGATGCTGCTATTTTTAGGTTTGTGGCATCTTCCGGGGGTGTAGTGGTTAGACAGCCATTGTTGACTTTGCAGAGTCCACAATATTTTAGGTCAGATGGGATGCATCTTTCTGAGGCCGGTTTAGGAGTGTTCTTGAAGGATATTTATTCATTTCTTGATTGAGTGGGGTCTGGGTCTAGTTCGGGATAGACATTACTTGAGGGTGGCAGGCTGCGGTTTTTGGAACCTAGCTGTGGCGGGAAGACGCTACTAGCCAGCGGCCACATGTGGTATAAGTGGTTGTTGTGGGGCACTTACCCTTTTGAAAGACGGTGGGTATGTACTACCCCTGCGGGAGGACAGCGGACGTTTCCTTACGGAGCGTCCACACTGTGCCATAGTAAAGGGTGGTGAGTCCTGCACAGTGCAGGTTATGCCGTTATAGAGGGGGGGCATTTTAGTCGTCCCTCAATTTTTTAAGAGTCAATTGGCTAGAGCTGGTGTTTGGTAGCGTCCTTCTTTGCCACCCTTATTGAATTAAAACTAATTATAATAAATAAATAACGTTGATCTTTAAACCAATGCAGTGGTGTCGTTGTCGTTAGTTATTATGCTGCATACACACGTAAAGATTTTCTGTCCAACCGTCCAACTAGTTGATTGGTTGGAATGAAAATCTGGTAATGTATGAAAGCAAATGACAATCAGCAATTTGCTTCCAAATGCCGGCAAAATGGATAAAAACTGTTGTTTGAACAAATTGTTTAGATCAAACATTTAACAAACTTGTCTGACGGCCATTTTCATCTGTTTTCTGGCATTTAGGAGCAAATTGCTGATCCTTATTTACTCCCATACATTACCAGATTTTCATTCCAACCAATCAACTAGTTGGATGGTTGGACAGAAAATCTTTATGTGTGTACCCAGCTTTAGTATTAAGCTAGCTTAATGGTTTATATACAAGTGTTAATTGCAATAAATTAATGGACGACTTATTAAAGCTGGTTAAGTACTAATTCTGCCCTCTTCATTGATAGGCCACACTTGCTCTAAAATTAAACATTTGGAAATCCTGCGTTTGCCACTGAATCTGGAGATGAGACATATGCTGGGTACACACTGGTCGATATATTGGCAGATCAATTGATCGGCCAATATATCGTGCCCCCGTCGGCCAGTGTGTACAGACGGTATGTGTGTGAACAATGTCGTTCACAGACATATCGCAATGGCCGTACACATGGGCGCCGAGAGGGGGGGGGCGCGAGTGGGTACTACTTACCCGGGTCCGGCACAGCTCCCCATCCACAGCAGCGTGTGCTGGGCTGCACTGAGAAACTGTCCGAGGCTGCTAAAGCAGCAGCCCGAGCAGTCTCCTATGCCAAAGGGGGGAGTGATCACGCTGATCACACCCCCCCCATTGGCTGTGCGCCGGGTTGAGGGGCACACAGCGCCCCGCTCCCCAGCGCATAGTGCCGCTCTGCAAATGTTTTTTATTCAAAGGAGGCATGGTCACACCTTCCACGATTAGACCACGCCCCTACCCGCCCCCAGTCTGGCCCGACCCACTGCAGCATGCAGATGATGGTGGTTCAGTGTGTATGAACGACCATCATCTGCAGGTATATCGCTATAGTGTGTATCCACCTTAAGTCATAAGCACTATCAAGAGCTGGATCTGAGATATAACCCTGAACAAATCTCGTTTGAGCACAGTGAAAGCTATTGTAAACACTTATGCCAAAAAGTCTGGTTAATAATAATATCAGATCCTGATTAAGCAAGGAAATTGGACGGTATGATTGGTACAAACAGTGGTCGTCTTCGGGCTTATGTAACATAATCATTCTAGCCAAGTTAAAATCAGGAGGGGGGAGCAGTACGATAAGTCATGAAATTGAACAGGGAGATTAAATGAGGAATGAGATGAGAGCCAGCATTGTTTAATACTCGGCACTGAAGCCACCTGGACCAGGGGACCTGCCCTTAGGTAGGCATTTTATGAATTCTGCATCAGTGATCGGGACAACTATCGTCATCTGAGAGTGTCGTAAACGCTGCTTCTTTAGCAAACGTCATACCTAACGTAGGGTTCTCTAGGGAAGCTTCATAAAGAGATTTAAAACAGTGGAGACATTCCCTGGAGGATGTCCTCTGTATTGGTAAGGAACCGAGTAAGGGCTGTTTTCAATCCCAGAATACGAGAGGGTGCGGAGCAAGATCTGACCCCATTTGCAGTTTACCAGACTTGTTGCCTCACCGAAAATAATAGTTGCCACCCCATAATATTATAAGCCATGAATCCCATCAAGGTGTACAAGGTCCACTGAGCAGACGCACCAAAATCGTGACCGGAGAAGGTGTGGATTCAGGATGCAATCGGGAAACCAGCTGATGTGATCCCGACAGCCAGCTTCCCGCCTGTCATTTTACCGACGCCGGGAGACAGGCCGCGCGGGGGGGGGAGGGTTAGGTTCAGCGCATCTGGGGGGGATTTAGGGTTAGCCACCCCCCTGGGAGGGTTAGGCTAGGGGGAGGGAGGGAGGGTTAGGCACCCCCGGGGGGGACTTAGGTTTAGGCAGCGGGGAAGGGGGGGGGTTAGGGTTAGGCACTTACAGGGGGGGATTAGGGATAGGCATTTGGGGGGGGAGGTTAGGGCTAGGCACCCCTAAGGAGGGTTAGGGGGGTTAGGTTAGTTATTACTTACCTGAGGACGATCGGGATTTCCAGCGCTGTCGGGTTGCCGCTGCCGTGATCTGTTTATCTGTCGGGCTGCTGCTGCCGGGAGCTGGCGGTATTTCATACCAATTCCGTGGATTTGTGGAAGGCTGTGCTGGGATCACGAGTTTGATCCCAGCATCAGCCGACGTGCAGGGGCAGGCAGAAGGGATGTGTCCTCTGCGGGACACATCCGTTGCCGGCGCTGGGACAGTAATGTCCCTAGCGTCGGTGCAGATACCGCGGGCACCTGGTGAAGGGACCGCCTGGAGAAGCTTGGCTCCGGGCGCAAGCTCAGCAGAGCTTGGCGCCCGGCAGCCAAGAAGCGGCGGGTAGCCGGCGCTGGGAGAGAGTACTTGCTCCCAGCGTCGGTCAGGCGTTGGGCGCGGTGCACTGTGTGGCGGGCGTTTGGCTCTGGCCGCGAGCCAAACCTGGCTCGCGGGCCAGCAGCCAATCAGAGGCGGACGCGACGAGCCAATCGCGGCTTGCCGCGTCATAGCCCCGCCCACTCGCGCCGTCTTGTATTAGACGGCGCAGAGCGGGAAAAGTCAGTTCCGCGGCGGAGAGGGAGGAGAGAAGACCTCCCGAAGAGCAGCAGTTCGGCGCGTCAACAGGGGCGGCGGCCGCGGAAGAGGCCAGAAGACGCCACTGTCAAGAAAGAAGAAGACAGGCGGCGCCGGCTGGAAGAAAGGAAGAAGAGGCGGCGCCGCTGGCCAGGACGGGCCAGCGGCCGAAGAATGCGGCTGAGGACCGGAGAGGACTGCGGGGGAGGAAAGTAAAAGAGCGTCACGAAGTTCCCCCCCGCAGCCTCTTCCAACGTAGCAGGTAGGCCCTCCGTGAGGCCCACCATATACCCCCCTCCCTAGACCGCCAGGATTGTCGGGCGCTAGGCCCGTGGAGTATTGTCGGGCACTAGGCCCGTGGGCAATTAGTCGGGCACAAGGCCCGGGGGACAGTAGTGGGCATTAGGCCCTATAAAAGGATTGGCCCGTAATAAGGTGTGAGTGGCCTGGGTACTAGGCCCAGGCCACTAAATGATCGAGTAGGCGGGCACTAGGCCCATGGCCATAAATCAGGGGTAGGCCTGTACCCATATAGGAGGGCACTAGGCCCTATATCTGAGCCCCAATAAAAGTGGTCTGGACATTAGGCCCAGGCCACTACCAGAGCCCACCGTTAGGCAGGCCACTAGGCCTGAGCTGCAAAATAGAGCGGGACTCTGGGCAGTAGGCCCAAGTCCCTTGAGTACCCCGCAGTAGGCAGGCATAAGCCCTGAGCCGCTGGTAAGATCCTGGGCGTTAGGTCCAGGGCCCTGAGCCCATTAGGTAGCCCCCGCATAGATGATTAGAGGTGTGAGCAGTGGTGGAGAGCTGTACGGCTTCCACCCATGAGGTAGTGGTTTCCCCAGTCACCGAGAAGAGGAGCTGGCCAGCTCTGGGTAGGTAGCAGACATTTAAAGAGACAGTACCGTGTTTTGCTCTTGTATATTTGGTCTGTGATTGGTGTTCCGTGCAGGGCAAAAGTTTAGTTGTTGTTTATATCTGTCGCACTACACACACTGTAGGTTGAGGGTGATGCCGTTTTAGTATGTGTAGTTGCTTGACATAGGTTTAGGCCCTGCACGACTGTGTTGTGTATCTCCTTACAGGGACCTGTAGGCGAGTGAGCGGACAAAGAGCAAGAGTGGACACGGTGAGGAATATCTGTGTGTACTGTCTCTCCCTGTTTGTCACTATCTATCTCCTTCCTTCTGGGCGGACGGTGAACCTTGCAACCCGGTGCAAGGACGGATCTTCACCTGGTGCGTGAGTACCGATAGGTGAAAATTCGGGATCTGAGGCCAAAAGTGCCAATGATGATCTTCACTTAAAACCTGAATTTATCCCCCGGTTCAGTAGGGTGCGTCGGTCGACGTGAGGAAGGACGGTACTCACCTCGTCTCCTTCCCCCTAGGTCATCGTGTCCGTGTTCTATTCGGAGGTTCCAGGACCGTCTGCTCAACACACGGCCTGAAGGTGAGAGGGTGCGACGCAAGGTAAGTAACAGACGTACACCTGCACGGCAGCAGGCATTGCACCGCACCCGCCCCTCACATTTGGCGTAGTCGGCAGGATCACGGAAACGATGTGGACCACCGGCAAGAGGACCCCCCTACGGACAGCTCCGGAGTGGAACCATCCCCGGGCGTATGAGGACAAGAGAGACTGGATTACGGTGTCGGGAGAAGACATCATGAAGATGGTGCAGCGGTCGGTACAGCGCGGCAAGGAAGAGCGCTGGGAGAAGGGGCGCAAGAAATCCGCTGTGATCCCCTGCAAGACGTGTCAGCGGCTGGGACATGATGCCAGCGAATGTCTCTGGAGAGAGTTTAGGGCGACAGAAGAGGAAGGAATGTCCCCGTTGGAGATCACACAGATGGCCCAGCAAGCGGTCCAGAGATGTGGTCAGAAGAACTCTGTGAAGAAGAGACCATGGTGTATGCTCTGCGGAACCTACGGGCATGAGCATAATAGCTGTCCACGTGATGAAGAGTGGCACCAGGAGGATGAAGAATTCTGGTGTGAAGGATGTGGAGATCCAGAGCATGAGCTTCGAGATTGTCCGTGGGACGAAGACCGGATGATCTTGAATGCCAGAGCCCAGAAGTGGATAGAAGAAGCCAGGGAAGTGGAGCAGAAGAGCCTGCTGGAAGTACGTTCGCAGGTGCCCATTGTTCCTGAGCAGGAGCCGAAGGGTAGAGACCCCTTTGTGATGAAGATGGCAACAGCTCCCCCGTGCTGGAAGTGTCGGCGGCAGGGACACTTGGCCCATGAGTGTCCCTGGGAAGAGGCAGTGACACTGTTATGCTCCGAAGAGGTCCCAGTGAAGAAGGATCCTTGCCCGCAGAGGACGGATGTGGATGACTGGGAGGTGAAGATGCCACGCTATAAGGAAGAGCGTGAAGACCCAGTGGCAAAGAAGTCTAGGATCTCCCCATGCTGGAAGAGTCCGAGACCTGGATACCCGGAGATGTCAGCGGAAGAGGTGGAGTACGCTGAAGAAGGAAAGTGTCGCTTGCTGCAGGAGTCTGTGGAGAAGAGTCCAGACTCATGGAAAATGTCGACGGAGACCCGGGAGGAAGAGGATGCCCCGGAGGAATCGACTATTGGGTGGTGGTTAGTGCCACACCCTGAATTCAGTGAAGATGCCCCAGACAAGTTGGAAGAAGAGTGGGTGGCTGCGGCACCATTAGAAGAAAATTCCCCATGGTGGCCCATCGTGAGTGGCACTTCCGAGTTGCCACTCCCACAGAGGATCCGCAGAGTGAAGTCAGGAGGTACGAAGATGGAGAGCCCGGAGCCAGTGGAGAAGGAATGTGGGGTCATAGTCGGTCCCGGCTGGGCCCTTGAACAGATCCTCGCTGGAGGGACCATAGAATACCCTGACCCGCGGACGTTGGAGATGGAGGAAGACTTTGTAGGGACTACAAAGGAAAAAGGGGGGGGAAATGTGGAAGGCTGTGCTGGGATCACGAGTTTGATCCCAGCATCAGCCAACGTGCAGGGGCAGGCAGAAGGGATGTGTCCTCTGCGGGACACATCCGTTGCCGGCGCTGGGACAGTAATGTCCCTAGCGTCGGTGCAGATACCGCGGGCACCTGGTGAAGGGACCGCCTGGTCCCTTTCACCAGTGCCGGCGGTACTGTGGCGCCGGGAGAAGCTTGGCTCCGGGCGCAAGCTCAGCGGAGCTTGGCGCCCGGCAGCCAAGAAACGGCGGGTAGCCGGCGCTGGGAGAGAGTACTTGCTCCCAGCGCCGGTCAGGCGTTGGGCGCGGTGCACTGTGTGGCGGGCGTTTGGCTCTTGCCGTGAGCCAAACCTGGCTCGCGGGCCAGCAGCCAATCAGAGGCGGACGCGATGAGCCAATCGCGGCTTGCCGCGTCATAGCCCCGCCCACTCGCGCCGTCTTGTATTAGACGGCGCAGAGCGGGAAAAGTCAGTTCGGCGGCGGAGAGGGAGGAGAGAAGACCTCCCGAAGAGCAGCAGTTCGGCGCGTCAACAGGGGCGGCGGCCGCGGAAGAGGCCAGAAGACGCCGCTGTCAAGAAAGAAGAAGACGACAGGCGGCGCCGGCTGGAAGAAAGGAAGAAGAGGCGGCGCCGCTGGCCAGGACGGGCCAGCGGCCGAAGAATGCGGCTGAGGACCGGAGAGGACTGCGGGGGAGGAAAGTAAAAGAGCGTCACAAAGTTCCCCCCCGCAGCCTCTTCCAACGTAGCAGGTAGGCCCTCCGTGAGGCCCACCATATACCCCCCTCCCTAGACCGCCAGGATTGTCGGGCGCTAGGCCCGTGGAGTATTGTCGGGCACTAGGCCCGTGGGCAATTAGTCGGGCACAAGGCCCGGGGGACAGTAGTGGGCATTAGGCCCTATAAAAGGATTGGCCCGTAATAAGGTGTGAGTGGCCTGGGTACTAGGCCCAGGCCACTAAATGATCGAGTAGGCGGGCACTAGGCCCGTGGCCATAAATCAGGCGTAGGCCTGTACCCATACAGGAGGGCACTAGGCCCTATATCTGAGCTCCAATAAAAGTGGTCTGGACATTAGGCCCAGGCCACTACCAGAGCCCACCGTTAGGCAGGCCACTAGGCCTGAGCTGCAAAATAGAGCGGGACTCTGGGCAGTAGGCCCAAGTCCCTTGAGTACCCCGCAGTAGGCAGGCATAAGCCCTGAGCCGCTGGTAAGATCCTGGGCGTTAGGTCCAGGGCCCTGAGCCCATTAGGTAGCCCCCGCATAGATGATTAGAGGTGTGAGCAGTGGTGGAGAGCTGTACGGCTTCCACCCATGAGGTAGTGGTTTCCCCAGTCACCGAGAAGAGGAGCTGGCCAGCTCTGGGTAGGTAGCAGACATTTAAAGAGACAGTACCGTGTTTTGCTCTTGTATATTTGGTCTGTGATTGGTGTTCCGTGCAGGGCAAAAGTTTAGTTGTTGTTTATATCTGTTGCACTACACACACTGTAGGTTGAGGGTGATGCCGTTTTAGTATGTGTAGTTGCTTGACATAGGTTTAGGCCCTGCACGGCTGTGTTGTGTATCTCCTTACAGGGACCTGTAGGCGAGTGAGCGGACGAAGAGTGGACACGGTGAGGAATATCTGTGTGTACTGTCTCTCCCTGTTTGTCACTATCTATCTCCTTCCTTCTGGGCGGACGGTGAACCTTGCAACCCGGTGCAAGGACGGATCTTCACCTGGTGCGTGAGTACCGATAGGTGAAAATTCGGGATCTGAGGCCAAAAGTGCCAATGATGATCTTCACTTAAAACCTGAATTTATCCCCCGGTTCAGTAGGGCGCGTCGGTCGACGTGAGGAAGGACGGTACTCACCTCGTCTCCTTCCCCCTAGGTCATCGTGTCCGTGTTCTATTCGGAGGTTCCAGGACCGTCTGCTCAACACACGGCCTGAAGGTGAGAGGGTGCGACGCAAGGTAAGTAACAGACGTACACCTGCACGGCAGCAGGCATTGCACCGCACCCGCCCCTCACATTTGGCGTAGTCGGCAGGATCACGGAAACGATGTGGACCACCGGCAAGAGGACCCCCCTACGGACAGCTCCGGAGTGGAACCATCCCCGGGCGTATGAGGACAAGAGAGACTGGATTACGGTGTCGGGAGAAGACATCATGAAGATGGTGCAGCGGTCGGTACAGCGCGGCAAGGAAGAGCGCTGGGAGAAGGGGCGCAAGAAATCCGCTGTGATCCCCTGCAAGACGTGTCAGCAGCTGGGACATGATGCCAGCAAATGTCTCTGGAGAGAGTTTAGGGCGACAGAAGAGGAAGGAATGTCCCCGTTGGAGATCACACAGATGGCCCAGCAAGCGGTCCAGAGATGTGGTCAGAAGAACTCTGTGAAGAAGAGACCATGGTGTATGCTCTGCGGAACCTACGGGCATGAGCATAATAGCTGTCCACGTGATGAAGAGTGGCACCAGGAGGATGAAGAATTCTGGTGTGAAGGATGTGGAGATCCAGAGCATGAGCTTCGAGATTGTCCGTGGGACGAAGACCGGATGATCTTGAATGCCAGAGCCCAGAAGTGGATAGAAGAAGCCAGGGAAGTGGAGCAGAAGAGCCTGCTGGAAGTACGTTCGCAGGTGCCCATTGTTCCTGAGCAGGAGCCGAAGGGTAGAGACCCCTTTGTGATGAAGATGGCAACAGCTCCCCCGTGCTGGAAGTGTCGGCGGCAGGGACACTTGGCCCATGAGTGTCCCTGGGAAGAGGCAGTGACACTGTTATGCTCCGAAGAGGTCCCAGTGAAGAAGGATCCTTGCCCGCAGAGGACGGATGTGGATGACTGGGAGGTGAAGATGCCACGCTATAAGGAAGAGCGTGAAGACCCAGTGGCAAAGAAGTCTAGGATCTCCCCATGCTGGAAGAGTCCGAGACCTGGATACCCGGAGATGTCAGCGGAAGAGGTGGAGTACGCTGAAGAAGGAAAGTGTCGCTTGCTGCAGGAGTCTGTGGAGAAGAGTCCAGACTCATGGAAAATGTCGACGGAGACCCGGGAGGAAGAGGATGCCCCGGAGGAATCGACTATTGGGTGGTGGTTAGTGCCACACCCTGAATTCAGTGAAGATGCCCCAGACAAGTTGGAAGAAGAGTGGGTGGCTGCGGCACCATTAGAAGAAAATTCCCCATGGTGGCCCATCGTGAGTGGCACTTCCGAGTTGCCACTCCCACAGAGGATCCGCAGAGTGAAGTCAGGAGGTACGAAGATGGAGAGCCCGGAGCCAGTGGAGAAGGAATGTGGGGTCATAGTCGGTCCCGGCTGGGCCCTTGAACAGATCCTCGCTGGAGGGACCATAGAATACCCTGACCCGCGGACGTTGGAGATGGAGGAAGACTTTGTAGGGACTACAAAGGAAAAAGGGGGGGGAAATGTGGAAGGCTGTGCTGGGATCACGAGTTTGATCCCAGCATCAGCCAACGTGCAGGGGCAGGCAGAAGGGATGTGTCCTCTGCGGGACACATCCGTTGCCGGCGCTGGGACAGTAATGTCCCTAGCGTCGGTGCAGATACCGCGGGCACCTGGTGAAGGGACCGCCTGGTCCCTTTCACCAGTGCCGGCGGTACTGTGGCGCCGGGAGAAGCTTGGCTCCGGGCGCAAGCTCAGCGGAGCTTGGCGCCCGGCAGCCAAGAAGCGGCGGGTAGCCGGCGCTGGGAGAGAGTACTTGCTCCCAGCGCCGGTCAGGCGTTGGGCGCGGTGCACTGTGTGGCGGGCGTTTGGCTCTTGCCGTGAGCCAAACCTGGCTCGCGGGCCAGCAGCCAATCAGAGGCGGACGCGATGAGCCAATCGCGGCTTGCCGCGTCATAGCCCCGCCCACTCGCGCCATCTTGTATTAGACGGCGCAGAGCGGGAAAAGTCAGTTCGGCAGCGGAGAGGGAGGAGAGAAGACCTCCCGAAGAGCAGCAGTTCGGCGCGTCAACAGGGGCGGCGGCCGCGGAAGAGGCCAGAAGACGCCGCTGTCAAGAAAGAAGAAGACGACAGGCGGCGCCGGCTGGAAGAAAGGAAGAAGAGGCGGCGCCGCTGGCCAGGACGGGCCAGCGGCCGAAGAATGCGGCTGAGGACCGGAGAGGACTGCGGGGGAGGAAAGTAAAAGAGCGTCACGAAGTTCCCCCCCGCAGCCTCTTCCAACGTAGCAGGTAGGCCCTCCGTGAGGCCCACCATATACCCCCCTCCCTAGACCGCCAGGATTGTCGGGCGCTAGGCCCGTGGAGTATTGTCGGGCACTAGGCCCGTGGGCAATTAGTCGGGCACAAGGCCCGGGGGACAGTAGTGGGCATTAGGCCCTATAAAAGGATTGGCCCGTAATAAGGTGTGAGTGGCCTGGGTACTAGGCCCAGGCCACTAAATGATCGAGTAGGCGGGCACTAGGCCCGTGGCCATAAATCAGGCGTAGGCCTGTACCCATACAGGAGGGCACTAGGCCCTATATCTGAGCTCCAATAAAAGTGGTCTGGACATTAGGCCCAGGCCACTACCAGAGCCCACCGTTAGGCAGGCCACTAGGCCTGAGCTGCAAAATAGAGCGGGACTCTGGGCAGTAGGCCCAAGTCCCTTGAGTACCCCGCAGTAGGCAGGCATAAGCCCTGAGCCGCTGGTAAGATCCTGGGCGTTAGGTCCAGGGCCCTGAGCCCATTAGGTAGCCCCCGCATAGATGATTAGAGGTGTGAGCAGTGGTGGAGAGCTGTACGGCTTCCACCCATGAGGTAGTGGTTTCCCCAGTCACCGAGAAGAGGAGCTGGCCAGCTCTGGGTAGGTAGCAGACATTTAAAGAGACAGTACCGTGTTTTGCTCTTGTATATTTGGTCTGTGATTGGTGTTCCGTGCAGGGCAAAAGTTTAGTTGTTGTTTATATCTGTTGCACTACACACACTGTAGGTTGAGGGTGATGCCGTTTTAGTATGTGTAGTTGCTTGACATAGGTTTAGGCCCTGCACGGCTGTGTTGTGTATCTCCTTACAGGGACCTGTAGGCGAGTGAGCGGACGAAGAGTGGACACGGTGAGGAATATCTGTGTGTACTGTCTCTCCCTGTTTGTCACTATCTATCTCCTTCCTTCTGGGCGGACGGTGAACCTTGCAACCCGGTGCAAGGACGGATCTTCACCTGGTGCGTGAGTACCGATAGGTGAAAATTCGGGATCTGAGGCCAAAAGTGCCAATGATGATCTTCACTTAAAACCTGAATTTATCCCCCGGTTCAGTAGGGCGCGTCGGTCGACGTGAGGAAGGACGGTACTCACCTCGTCTCCTTCCCCCTAGGTCATCGTGTCCGTGTTCTATTCGGAGGTTCCAGGACCGTCTGCTCAACACACGGCCTGAAGGTGAGAGGGTGCGACGCAAGGTAAGTAACAGACGTACACCTGCACGGCAGCAGGCATTGCACCGCACCCGCCCCTCACAGATTCATAGTGCATTTTTGTGGTATTGGTTTTGGCCTCGGAACAGCTGCCACCACCGTGTGCCCTTTAGGTTATTAAAGCTAACTTATTTCCTGTGTACAGTTCTCCGTTACTCCCTGCTAGATGTAATATATTTCAATACAGGCACTTTGTTCAAATCACTTTTGTCATATTTATTTGATGTACACAGTTTGTTCGTTACCTCCTCTCACTGTTACATCCTCAGACTTTTTCTCTCGTGCAAAACTAAATATATCTCCAAGAATCATTTAACAAAGGCAGCAGTGTCCACAGAGGCTGTGACCCGTGGGACAATGGAGACTGAATGTGAGCTCATCGTCCTCACCAGCCCTCGGCTGACATCTGGCCTCCCTTTTTGGTAAAAATAACAAGTGGAATCGTGTTCAGCTCTCTGGTCTTGCAGGAAATAGTCCAGTAGTGGAGATAGAACGCAGGACAGCGTCTGTCTTTTATTGAGCTCTGGCTGTATGTTAGCTGCGGCCTGTACATCACGCATGACCCTCCCGGGTTATACAGAACAGCATGTGTGCAGCAATTCTCATGATAAATCATTGCTTATAAAGTTATAGTATTGGAATCTCAGTAATCCTGTAAACAGCATTGCTTGCCCTGAAAATACTTTGCAAAATATTCAAGGTCGTCATTTTATAATAGCAATATAACAAAACATGTGCACCAACAACTGGTTGTTCCAAGCGTACTTGTATTTTAATATAATTAACTTTACTGTTTATTGTCTTTGTGGTTTAATTTTCTGGTCCCTTCTGCTGTTCCAGATAGATATGGCGTTCCAGACAGATATGGAGAGGTATAGGGTTTGAGGGGTCATCCGCACTATGCACTGAGAGGCTGGTGGCTTCCCAGCGGGGCGAGAATTGGGGCCTGATATGCGACCAAGCCCCCTAAATGTCACACGCCAGGAGGCGTGGTGCAAGAACTTTGAACTTTAAAATGTTGGGAGTTATGCAATATTCAGTTCATCTTTACCAAGCAGAGAACTATGGAATGGCCAGGCAAGGCAAGCAAACAGATTTCTGTTAGACATAGTCATACATGTGCATACGGGATGCAGTCAGGAAGCCGACGGTCGCATTGCCGACCGCCGGCTTCCCGACTGTCATTATACCTATGCCGGGAGCCCGACACCCGGCTTACCGATCGAAGGTAAGCCGGGCGCAGACAGCCGTGGGTGGGGGTGGGTTAGGTTAGGGGCTCCCGGGTGGGACTTAGGGTTAGGCCATACTTGCCAACTCTCCCTCATTGTCAGGGAGACTCCCTGAAATAGTAATAATCTCCCTGTCTCCCTGAAGGATCTACCAATCTCCCTCATTTCACCTTACCCCCATAATATAACTGTTCTATAAAAGAAAAAACAGATAAATCTACATTCAAAAGGGATCATTAGCATAATTTCCCTGCATTGGCTTTAAGGCACAATGATCCCTATGGTTACATGCATTCTCTGAGAAGTATCAGTGTGTTTTCATCAACAAGTAGTTCTTACTAACTGCTGTCACACGCCGGCCTGGAGACCCCAGAATCAGACCCCGTCGCTTACCTGTGCGGGCGCTGACCCGCGCTGTCTTCCGGCTCCTGCGCTGTACGCTCCTTCTTCATCTCTCAAGGCAGTCTCCGCTGTTGTCCTCTGCTGCTCCCACCCCGGCTCCTGCTGACCGCTGGTCCCCGCTGACTACCTCCAGGAAGCGCTGTCCTCCGGTCCATGGGCGCGGCCATCTTGGATTGCCCATGTGACCCCACTACCACCAATGAGGAGCCTTCTCCTTCTCTCTCAGCCTGTCAGCTCCCAGTGTCCACTACAAAAGGATCTCCTATGCTCACACAAGTTGCCAGTGCAACTAGTTTCTTAGTTTAACTAAGCAAGCCTTCCCACTGCGCTCCAGCCGCTCCACGTAGCCACTCAGCTACCCACATCTACCCACGGCTATCCAGCCGCTCCACGTAGCCACTCAGCTACCAACGGCTACCCATGGCTATCCAGCCGCTCCACGTAGCCACTCAGCTACCAACGTCTACCCACGGCTATCCAGCCGCTCCACGTAGCCACTCAGCTACCAACGTCTACCCACGGCTATCCAGCCGCTCCACGTAGTCACTCAGCTACCAACGTCTACCCACGGCTATCCAGCCGCTCCACGCAGGCACTCAGCTACCAACGTCTACCCACGGCTATCCAGCCGCTCCACGTAGCCACTCAGCTACCAACGTCTACCCACGGCTATCCAGCCGCTCCACGTAGCCACTCAGATACCAACGTCTACCCACGGCTATCCAGCCGCTCCACGTAGCCACTCAGCTACCAACGTCTACCCACGGCTATCCAGCCGCTCCACGTAGTCACTCAGCTACCAACATCTACCCACGGCTATCCAGCCACTCCACGTAGCCACTCAGCTACCAACATCTAGCCACGGCTATCCAGCCGCTCCACGTAGCCACTCAGCTACCAACGTCTACCCACGGCTATCCAGCCGCTCCACGTAGCCACTCAGCTACCAACGTCTACCCACGGCTATCCAGCCGCTCCACGTAGCCACTCAGCTACCAACGTCTACCCACGGCTATCCAGCCGCTCCACGTAGCCACTCAGCTACCAACGTCTACCCACGGCTATCCAGCCACTCCACGTAGCCACTCAGCTACCAACATCTACCCACGGCTATCCAGCCGCTCCACGTAGCCACTCAGCTACCAACGTCTACCCACGGCTATCCAGCCGCTCCACGTAGCCACTCAGCTACCAACGTCTACCCACGGCTATCCAGCCGCTCCACGTAGCCACTCAGCTACCAACGTCTACCCACGGCTATCCAGCCGCTCCACGTAGCTTCCTAGCTACCACGTTACTGCCACATTCCTCAAACTCCTGTCAGTTCGCTGCACCCTCTCATGCGGAGAAACTTCATTAAGCCAAGTCTCCTCCAGCGAGCATCTGCGCCAAGTAATACAGATCCAAGGCCCAGTCCGGGAACACAGCTCCTAAATTCCACGCTTGTGACAGTTTGCACTGGCCAGATGGACTCGGCAAGTGGTCAAGGATCTGGGGTAGAGGCTTCGCAGGATGTACTATCCCGTCTGGAAAGACAGGAGACCTCTCAGGCCCAGTTAATACAATTTATCCAAGATATGTCGTCACGCCTGGACAACATTCAGTCCTTACTGGCTCATCCCGCTCCCGCTGGCTCCCAAGCCGCCTCTCCTCCTGTGGTGTCACCTGCTCCTCCGGTTCTACCTCCTGCTCGCCTTCAGCTCTCTCCTCCGAGCAAGTTCGATGGCAACCCCAAATTATGCAGGGGTTTTTTAAACCAATGCGAAATCCAATTCGAGCTACAATCCGCCAACTTTCCGATGGCCAGAACCAGGGTGGCATATATCATCTCTCTACTCTCTGGCCAAGCACTCGATTGGGTCTTGCCCCTTTGGGAGAAGTCGGATCCCCTGCTCTCCAACTACCCCAAATTTGTTGCCACATTTCGCAAAATCTTTGATGAACCCGGAAGAACCACTTCCGCATCAGCTGATATTCTACGCCTCCGTCAGGGCAGCAGGACCGTCGGCCAATACGTAGTCCAGTTCCAGACTCTGGCTTCTGAACTCAATTGGAACGAGGATGCCCTCATCACTGCCTTCTGGAGTGGCCTTTCTGAAAGGCTCAAAGATGACCTAGCTTCCCGTGACCTTCCAACCAGTTTGAATGGGTTAATCTCTCTCTGCAACAAGGTGGATCTCCGTCACAGGGAGCGTGCCTTGGAAAGAGGCAGATTTGATTGTGGAAGGCCACGTCCAGTTTCCCGCTTACCCTCTCCTCCTCTGGGCGAAGAACCCATGCAGGTCAACCGCTCTCATTTATCGGCTGAGGAACGGCAGAAAAGGCAGAGGCAGAACCTCTGTATGTACTGCGGATCTCCTCAACATTTAGTTAAAACTTGTCCCATTCGTCCGGGAAAAGCCTCCTCCTAACTTATGAAAGAGAGGTTAAGTTAGGAGTTGCCATTGAATCACAAAGGAAGTCTGATTCCACCATCCAGGCTCATTTAAAGTGTCCTCGAGGTTCCAAAGCTGTATTAGCTCTCCTGGATTCCGGAGCCGCAGAGAACTTTGTCACTATTGACTTTGTCCAGAAACATCAAATCCCCATGGAAGCGTTGCCTTGAGTCATCACTTTAACCGCCATCGATGGTAGTCGCATTTCTAGTGGTACCATCACCCATCGTACAACACCACTTAAACTTACCATTGGGGTGCTCCATTCCAAACAACTATCCTTCCTAGTGATTCCCAAAGCCTCTCATTCTTTAGTCCTCGGATTACCCTGGCTACAGAGACATTCACCACAAATCGATTGGACCACCATGCAAATAACCTCCTGGGGTTCCAATTGCTTCAAAGGCTGCCTTCAGCGGGTAATACCTGTCAGATCTTCCGTCGTACGGGATTCTACAGACCTGCCCAAAGCCTACGATGGGTTTCAGGACATCTTTAGCAAACAGAGCGCAGACCTGTTACCTCCCCATCGTGATTGGGACTGTCCCATAGATCTGATTCCCGGGAAGAATCCTCCTAGAGGCCGAACCTACCCTCTATCTCTCCCTGAGACTCAGGCCATGTCGGAGTACATTAAGGAAAACTTAAGTAAAGGCTTCATTCGTCCTTCCACGTCTCCAGCAGGGGCTGGATTTTTCTTCGTAAAAAAGAAAGATGGTGGCTTGCGCCCGTGTATTGACTACCGGGGTCTTAATGAAATAACTATTAAGAATCGCTACCCTCTTCCTCTCATTACAGAGTTATTTGATAGAGTCAAGGGAGCCACAGTTTTTACCAAACTCGACCTAAGAGGAGCCTATAATTTAATTTGAATCCGTCCAGGCATTGAATGGAAAACGGCCTTCAACACCAGGGATGGGCACTACGAGTATCTCGTTATGCCCTTCGGCCTCTGTAATGCTCCGGCCGTCTTCCACTTTTTCGTCAATGAAATCTTCCGGGACCTTTTGTACAAGTGTGTGGTCGTTTACTTGGACGACATTTTGATTTTCTCTCAAGACCTCCAAACTCATCGAGACCAGGTCAAACAAGTCCTTCTGAGGTTGCGGTCCAATCAACTGTTTTGCAAATTAGAGAAGTGTCTGTTCGAGGTCTCAAGTGTACCATTCCTGGGATACATCATCTCCGGAACAGGCCTTCAAATGGATTCGTCAAAACTACAAGCCATTCTTGATTGGTCTCTTCCTTCATCCTTAAAATCCATACAAAGATTCCTAGGATTTACCAACTATTATCGCAAGTTTGTAAAAGGTTTCTCGACTCTGGTAGCTCCGATTACAGCCCTCACCCGCAAGGGAGCAGATCCGACTATATGGCCCGTCGAAGCTACCTCTGCATTTCAACTTCTTAAGCAAGCCTTCATCTCCGCTCCCATCTTAAAGCAACCAGACTCCACCCGGCCCTTTATCCTGGAGGTGGACGCATCCTCTGAAGGTGTCGGTGCAGTGCTCTCCCAGCGATTTAAAGATGAAAAACTTCATCCCTGTGGTTTCTTTTCCTGGAAGTTTTTGCCTGCAGAAAAGAACTACACCATCGGAGATCAAGAGTTACTCGCCATGAAACTAGCCCTCGAAGAATGGCGTTATCTTCTAGAAGGAGCTCATTACCCCATTACCATTTTTACTGACCATAAGAACCTCCTTTATCTTAAATCTGCAAATTGCTTGAACCCTCGTCAAGCCCGGTGGGCAATGTTTTTCTCCAGATTTAACTTCAAAGTCTCCTATCGCCCGGTTCACAAAACCTCAAAGCCGACGCACTCTCCCGTTCCATGACGAGCGACCCTGATCTACCCATGGAACAGCCCCAACCAATCTTGAATTCAGCTTTCTTCGCCTCTACCCAATTATCTTCTATACCCCCGGCTGGGAAGACTTTCGTCGCTCCGGAACTCCGCAAGAGGTTACTGCAGTGGGCTCATGCTTCCCGGTTCTCTGGTCACTTGGGTATGGATAAAACCCTAGAATTCATCCAGCGGTCCTATTGGTGGTCTTCGATGAAAAAGGACGTCAGGTCTTATGTGTCTTCATGCATCAAATGTGCCCAACACAAGATACCTCGGCGGGTTCCACACGGTCAACTCCAGCCTCTTGCAGTTCCATTTAAGCCATGGACTCACCTATCTATGGATTTAATCTCTGATCTTCCTCCATCTCGGGGCCACAACACAATTTGGGTTATCGTGGATCGTTTCTCTAAAATGGCTCATTTCGTACCACTTACTGGGCTTCCGTCTGCACCTCTACTCGCCCAGAGCTTTATAAAAGAGATCTTCAAGCTCCACGGCCTTCCTCAAGAGATCATCTCCGACAGGGGAGTACAATTCGTAGCGAAGTTCTGGAGGTCACTCTGCTCAGCCCTTCAAGTAAAACTCAAATTTTCTACCGCTTATCATCCCCAGACCAATGGTCAGACCGAAAGGGTCAATCAAGACCTGGAACAGTTCCTGCGCTCTTTTGTCATCCTCCCAGGATGACTGGATTGAACTTCTTCCTTGGGCCGAATTTGCTCACAATAATCATTATCACACGTCCACCAGCTAAACTCCTTTTTTTACAGTTTTTGGTCAACATCCTCGAGTGCCAGATTTCCCTCTTCTTCCAACATTAGATGTGCCTGCGGCCAAAATGTCCCTTCAACGGTTCTCCAACATCTGGGAAAAGGTTCGTTCCTCTCTGACTAAAACGTCAGCCCGGTACAAGAGATTTGCCGAGCGGTTCCAAATTTCCAACCTGGGGATATGGTCTGGCTTTCTACCCGAAACCTAAGACTCCGAGTACCCTCGATGAAATTTGCTCCGCGATTCATTGGTCCATTCCCAATCATCAAAGTCTTGAATCCTGTGGCTTACAAGTTAAAGCTTCCTCCATTTCTTCGCATTCCAAGTTCTTTCCATATCTCTCTTTTAAAACCACTAGTCTTAAACCGATTTCAGAAGGTCCTGCCTAAAGCTTCTAGTGTTCAAACACAGCAGGGAGAGGAGTTCGAAGTTGACAGAATCTTAGATTCCCGTTGTCGATTCAACCGTCTTCAATACCTCATCGACTGGAAGAATTATGGTCCGGAGGAACGAATCTGGATAAATGCCACCGATGTCCATGCACCCCGTCTGGTCAAAGCGTTCCATATGAAATTTCCTCATAAACCAAGGAAGTGTCCGGTGGCCACTCTTGAAGAAGGGGGTACTGTCACACGCCGGCCTGGAGACCCCAGAATCAGACTCCGTCGCTTACCTGTGCTGGCGCTGACCCGCGCTGTCTTCCGGCTCCCGCACTGTACGCTCCTTCTTCATCTCTCAAGGCAGTCTCCGCTGTTGTCCTCTGGAGGGTCCCACTGCTGTGCTGCTCCCACGCCGGCTCCTGCTGACCGCTGGTCCCCGCTGACTACCTCCAGGAAGCGCTGTCCTCCGGTCCATGGGTGCGGCCATCTTGGATTGCCCATGTGACCCCACTACCACCAATGAGGAGCCTTCTCCTTCTCTCTCAGCCTGTCAGCTCCCAGTGTCCACTACAAAAGGATCTCCTATGCTCACACAAGTTGCCAGTGCAACTAGTTTCTTAGTTTAACTAAGCAAGCCTTCCCACTGCGCTCCAGCCGCTCCACGTAGCCACTCAGCTACCCACATCTACCCATGGCTATCCAGCCGCTCCACGTAGCCACTCAGCTACCAACGTCTACCCACGGCTATCCAGCCGCTCCACGTAGCCACTCAGCTACCAACGTCTACCCACGGCTATCCAGCCGCTCCACGTAGCCACTCAGCTACCAACGTCTACCCACGGCTATCCAGCCGCTCCACGTAGTCACTCAGCTACCAACGTCTACCCACGGCTATCCAGCCGCTCCACGCAGTCACTCAGCTACCAACGTCTACCCACGGCTATCCAGCCGCTCCACGTAGCCACTCAGCTACCAACGTCTACCCACGGCTATCCAGCCGCTCCACGTAGCCACTCAGCTACCAACGTCTACCCACGGCTATCCAGCCGCTCCACGTAGCCACTCAGCTACCAACGTCTACCCACGGCTATCCAGCCGCTCCAT
Source organism: Taudactylus pleione (assembly GCA_031769625.1). NCBI lineage: Eukaryota > Metazoa > Chordata > Amphibia > Anura > Myobatrachidae > Taudactylus > Taudactylus pleione. The sequence goes on from JAUIMM010000279.1 coordinate 426,589, forward strand.
GTAGCCACTCAGCTACCAACGTCTACCCACGGCTATCCAGCCGCTCCATGTAGCCACTCAGCTACCAACGTCTACCCACGGCTATCCAGCCGCTCCACGTAGCCACTCAGCTACCAACGTCTACCCACGGCTATCCAGCCGCTCCACGTAGCCACTCAGCTACCAACGTCTACCCATGGCTATCCAGCCGCTCCATGTAGCCACTCAGCTACCAACGTCTACCCACGGCTATCCAGCCGCTCCACGTAGCCATTCAGCTACCCACATCTACCCACAGCTATCCAGACGCTCCACGTAGCTTCCTAGCTACCACATTACTGCCGCATTCCTCAAACTCCTGTCAGTTCGCTGCACCCTCTCATGCGGAGAAACTTCATTAAGCCATATCTCCTCCAGCGAGCGTCTGCTCCAAGTAATACAGATCCAAGGCCCAGTCCGGGAACACAGCTCCTAAATTCCATGCTTGTGACAACTGCTTTGGGGCTCATTTACATTTGGATTTAAATCAATTTTATGGCACGCACCTCAGATGTAGCAGTACACGCCCACTTTACCGCCACGCTCATAGGTGTTGCTTTCACAATATCCCTGAAAAGCTTTTTCAAAAGTAGGCAAGTATGGGTTACAACCCCCACCTCGGGAGGTTAGGGTTAGGCTAGGGGAAGGGGGGGTTAGGGTTAGGCACCCCCGAGGGGAGGTTAGGGTTAGGCACCCCCCCGGGAGACTTAGGGTTAGGCTGCGGGGAAGGGGGGGGTTAGGTTTAGGCACTTAGAGGAGGTTAGGGTTAGGGGGGGCAGTGGGGGATCCAGGGGGGCGATCACGGCGCGATCGCCCCCTGTACACAAAGCCCCGATTCCCAAAAGCCCCACCCACTTATTTACAGAGGGACACACAGGCTCAGCCGGGCAGCCGCTAGCATGGCTGCTGCCTGTCATCAGCAGTGCAGGGCACACACATAGGCGAAACCGGACCACCCATTAACCTCTTGCCCCATTTTGTTTTTTCATTTAAATTACCTCCGCAGGCCGGCCACCGGAACGTGGCCTGCCTGGTAAGCATAGCAGCTCTGCAGCAAAGACTATCTGCCTAAAAGTAGCTTCACCTTCCCCAGGCTGTAAGCAACGGGCTTTTCACTGGGTAAGCGCGCGATGACGTCACGTCGCGTGCGCTGTCTGTGTGTGCCTGCCTGTGTAAGAAATGGGGTGCACTCACCAGTCTTCCAAAAAAGACCTTTAATGTAATATATAACATAGCAGCAGGGCCGTAGCTAGGGTAGTGCGGCCGGTGCCATCGCATAGGGCACCACAGGTCAGGGGGCGCTGTTTGGGCCTGTCAAATTTCTGTTTATTATCATTCTTGCTTGTAGCTTCCTCTTATTTCATCCCCAGCATCTCCTGGCCTCTCCTATCTCTTCCCTGGCCCTTCCCAATGAAGCCATGGCCCTTTTTGGGTGCATTATGTCCCTTTAAAAAATGAGGGGGGCGCCAATGCTCTTTCTGGCACAGGGCACTAAAAAGTCTAGTTACGGCTCTGCATAGCATGTTTACAGCATATCAGCATTTCGGTCCCAAGTTTGGACCTTTGTCAAGATTCATGACAAAGGTCCAAACTTGGGACTGAGATGCCGATATGCTGTAAACCTGCTATGTTTTATATTACATTAAAGGTCTTTTTTTGGAAGACTGGTGAGTGCACCCCATTTCATACAAGTTTTTGTCTTTTATGGGTGTTCCTGTGACTCCCTTTTGGGTATGCCACCCCAGCAAAGGTATTGAGAAGACGTGAGTGTGGACTAATCCAAGACATATATGAGTGTGGACTAATCCAAGACATATATATATATATTTATATATATAAATATATATATATATTAATATATATCTACAAAGTGCTGCAGCCAGTTATATGGTCATTTTGTTATGGTTATAGTACTTATTTGAGGGCACTGAACAGCTTTACATGTAGGGAGTTCTGGTCTCTGCAATTACATTACATACTTAATATATATGACTGCACTGCATGTGTGTGTGTGTATCTATCTATCTATCTATCTATCTATCTATCTATATATATATATATATATATATATATCTATATCATGGTCACATTTGGTTACCTCCGTGTTCCTGCCCTCACCCTCCTTGTAATTTCCCCTCAGTGTCCCTGCTCTCACCCTCCCTGTAATTCCCTCTCAGTTCCCATGTCCTCACCCTCCATTCCCCCTTAGCCCTCACCCTCACCCTCCCTATAACTCCCCCTAGATATCCATACCCTCACCCTCCCTGTAATTCCCCCTCAGTGTCACTACCATCACCCTCCCTGTAATTCCCCCTCTGTGTCACTACCCTCACCCTCCCTGTAATTCCCCCTCAGTGTCACTACCCTCACCCTCCCTGTAATTCCCCCTCAGTGTCACTACCCTCACCCTCCCTGTAATTCCCCCTCAGTGTCACTACCCTCACCCTCCCTGTAATTCCCCCTCAGTGTCACTACCCTCACCCCCCCTGTAATTCCCCCTCAGTGTCACTACCCTCAACTTCCCTGTAATTCCCCCTCAGTGTCACTACGCTCACCCTCCCTGTAATTCCCCCTCAGTGTCACTACCCTCACCCCCCCTGTAATTCCTCCTCAGTGGCACTACCCTCAACCTCCCTGTAATTCCCCCTCAGTGTCACTACCCTTACCCTCCCTGTAATTCCCCCTCAGTGTCACTACCCTCACCCTCCCTGTAATTCCCCCTCAGTGTCACTACCCTCACCCTCCCTGTAATTCCCCCTCAGTGTCACTACCCTCACCCCCCCTGTAATTCCCCCTCAGTGTCACTACCCTCACCCTCCCTGTAATTCCCCCTCAGTGTCACTACCCTCACCCTCCCTGTAATTCCCCCTCAGTGTCACTACCCTCACCCTTCCTGTAACCCCCCCCTCAGTGTCCATACCCTCACCCTCCCTGTAATTCCCTCTCAGTTCCCATATCCTCACCCTCCATTCCCCCTTAGTGTCCCTGCCCTCACCCTCCCTATAACTTCCCCTCGGTATCCATACCCTCACCCTTCATATTGTTAATGGGGGGGGGGGGGGGGTCTGATGCATATGTGTGGCTGGAGGGAGCCTGCCTGTGGATCATATTGTTAATATGGGGGGTCTGCTGGACATGTGGGACTGGAGGAGCCTGCTTGTGGAGCATGTTATTATTGTTGGGGTTCCTGGGGTGGGGGTCAGGCGCACATGTGGGGCTGGGGGAAGCCTACCTGTGGACCATATTATTATTGTGGGTGGGGATCCATGGGGGGTGTTAGTATGATTCTTAAACCGCCCCCCCAAAAAGTAAAGTCTAGATCCGTCACTGGGGGGGTTGGGTTAGTAAATAAAAAAAATATTCAGCTGTCGGTATCTTCACTGCTGGGCTTCCACTGTCTGGATTTGGGGGGTGGAGGTTAAGGGGGGGGGGTAAATCATACTGATTCCGTGCATACAGTACATGTATATAGCCCATACTTGCTGACTTGGTAGATCTGCCCTACAGAAGATGCAGAGGCAAGGTGATATCTGATAAATATGTGAATTGGTGGCCTATGTGGGAATGCCGGTAAGATACCCCTCCGTTTTCTGTGCATAAATATTACATCAATGAAGTGGAAGAGACTGTTTTTTGGAAGATTTATGTATTAATGGATACAGTGTTTTTTTTATCTTTTCATCTTGATATTTTGTTACATTAAATAATTCTTCTTGTTTTTTTTTATGGAGAATTGTCTGTTTGGATCTCTGTCAGTGGTAGCCTAAAGGCCTCCATACATCAGCAATTGATTGCAGCAATCGTGCAATTTGCAATCGATTGTGTATAAAAATCTTTACCTTTTCAATCGATTGTGGCAATTCTGCAATCTGCAATCGATTGAAAAAGGGAAAGATTTTTATACTAATCGATTGCAAATTGCACAATTGCTGCAATCAATTGCTGATGTATGGGGGCTTGAGTCAGTGGCAGCTCCGCCCCCCTACACTGCTGATCCAACCTGATTCAGTGCAAAAGTGTGATCAGGTTGGAACAGCAGTGCAGGGGGCGGAGCTGTCAGCGACTCACTTGGAGTCACTCTGCTACTGCCAGGGCTTGGGGGGTGTGCACTGACTCAGGAGAGTCAGTGCAGAAGCATGATCTGCAGTGCTGGGCTGTGGGGGGCGGAGCTGTCAGTGACTCACTCAGAGTCACCAGTACACCTGCTTGCTACAGCTCTAAAGAGCCGTGTCCCGAGACACTGTCTCAAGACACTCCACTGCATGTGTGACTCTGCTTATCTGAGCTGCTGCATGTGTGACTCTGCTTATCTGAGCTGCTGCATGTGTGACTGCTTATCTGAGCTGCTGCATGTGTGACTCTGCTTATCTGAGCTGCTGCATGTGTTACTCTGCTTATCTGAGCTGCTGCATGTGTGACTCTGCTTATCTGAGCTGCTGCATGTGTGACTGCTTATCTGAGCTGCTGCATGTGTGACTCTGCTTATCTGAGCTGCTGCATGTGTGACTCTGCTTATCTGAGCTGCTGCATGTGTGACTCTGCTTATCTGAGCTGCTGCATGTGTGACTCTGCTTATCTGAGTTGCTGCATGTGTGACTGCTTATCTGAGCTGCTGCATGTGTGACTGCTTATCTGAGCTGCTGCATGTGTGACTGCTTATCTGAACTGCTGCATGTGTGACTGCTTATCTGAGCTGTTGCATGTGTGACTCTGCTTATCTGAGCTGCTGCATGTGTGACTCTGCTTATCTGAGCTGCTGCATGTGTGACTCTGCTTATCTGAGTTGCTGCATGTGTGACTCTGCTTATCTGAGCTGCTGCATGTGTGACTGCTTATCTGAGCTGCTGCATGTGTGACTGCTTATCTGAGCTGCTGCATGTGTGACTCTGCTTATCTGAGCTGTTGCATGTGTGACTCTGCTTATCTGAGCTGCTGCATGTGTGACTCTGCTTATCTGAGTTGCTGCATGTGTGATTGCTTATCTGAGCTGCTGCATGTGTGACTGCTTATCTGAGCTGCTGCATGTGTGACTGCTTATCTGAACTGCTGCATGTGTGACTGCTTATCTGAGCTGTTGCATGTGTGACTCTGCTTATCTGAGCTGCTGCATGTGTGACTCTGCTTATCTGAGCTGCTGCATGTGTGACTCTGCTTATCTGAGTTGCTGCATGTGTGACTCTGCTTATCTGAGCTGCTGCATGTGTGACTGCTTATCTGAGCTGCTGCATGTGTGACTCTGCTTATCTGAGCTGCTGCATGTGTGACTGCTTATCTGAGCTGCTGCATGTGTGACTGCTTATCTGAGCTGCTGCATGTGTGACTGCTTATCTGAGCTGCTGCATGTGTGACTCTGCTTATCTGAGCTGCTGCATGTGTGACTCTGCTTATCTGAGCTGCTGCATGTGTGACTCTGCTTATCTGAGTTGCTGCATGTGTGACTGCTTATCTGAGCTGCTGCATGTGTGACTGCTTATCTGAGCTGCTGCATGTGTGACTGCTTATCTGAGCTGCTGCATGTGTGACTCTGCTTATCTGAGCTGCTGCATGTGTGACTGCTTATCCGAGCTGCTGCATGTGTGACTCTGCTTATCAGAGCTGCTGCATGTGTGACTGCTTATCCGAGCTGCTGCATGTGTGACTCTGCTTATCTGAGCTGCTGCATGTGTGAGTGCTTATCTGAGCTGCTGCATGTGTGACTCTGCTTATCTGAGCTGCTGCATGTGTGACTGCTTATCTGAGCTGCTGCATGTGTGACTCTGCTTATCTGAGCTGCTGCATGTGTGACTCTGCTTATCTGAGCTGCTGCATGTGTGACTCTGCTTATCTGAGCTGCTTCATGTGTGACTCTGCTTATCTGAGCTGCTGCATGTGTGACTCTGCTTATCTGAGCTGCTGCATGTGTGACTCTGCTTATCTGATCTGCTTCATGTGTGACTGCTTATCTGAGCTGCTGCATGTGTGACTGCTTATCTGAGCTGCTTCATGTGTGACTGCTTATCTGAGCTGCTGCATGTGTGACTGCTTATCTGAGCTGCCTCATGTGTGACTGCTTATCTGAGCTGCCGCATGTGTGACTGCTTATCTGAGCTGCCGCATGTGTGACTGCTTATCTGAGCTGCCGCATGTGTGACTCTGCTTATCTGAGCTGCCGCATGTGTGACTGCTTATCTGAGCTGCCTCATGTGTGACTGCTTATCTGAGCTGCCGCATGTGTGACTCTGCTTATCTGAGCTGCCGCATGTGTGACTGCTTATCTGAGCTGCCGCATGTGTGACTGCTTATCTGAGCTGCCGCATGTGTGACTGCTTATCTGAGCTGCCGCATGTGTGACTGCTTATCTGAGCTGCCGCATGTGTGACTGCTTATCTGAGCTGCCGCATGTGTGACTCTGCTTATCTGAGCTGCTGCATGTGTGACTGCTTATCTGAGCTGCCTCATGTGTGACTGCTTATCTGAGCTGCCGCATGTGTGACTGCTTATCTGAGCTGCCTCATGTGTGACTGCTTATCTGAGCTGCCGCATGTGTGACTGCTTATCTGAGCTGCCGCATGTGTGACTGCTTATCTGAGCTGCCGCATGTGTGACTGCTTATCTGAGCTGCCGCATGTGTGACTCTGCTTATCTGAGCTGCCGCATGTGTGAGTGCTTATCTGAGCTGCCGCATGTGTGACTGCTTATCTGACCTGCTGCATGTGTGACTGCTTATCTGAGCTGCTGCATGTGTGACTGCTTATCTGAGCTGCTTCATGTGTGACTGCTTATCTGAGCTGCTGCATGTGTGACTCTGCTTATCTGAGCTGCTGCATGTGTGACTGCTTATCTGAGCTGCTTCATGTGTGACTGCTTATCTGAGCTGCTGCATGTGTGACTCTGCTTATCTGAGCTGCTGCATGTGTGACTGCTTATCTGAGCTGCTGCATGTGTGACTGCTTATCTGAGCTGCTGCATGTGTGACTGCTTATCTGAGCTGCCGCTTGTGTGACTGCTTATCTGAGCTGCCGCATGTGTGACTGCTTATCTGAGCTGCCTCATGTGTGACTGCTTATCTGAGCTGCCGCATGTGTGACTGCTTATCTGAGCTGCCGCATGTGTGACTGCTTATCTGAGCTGCCGCATGTGTGACTCTGCTTATCTGAGCTGCTGCATGTGTGACTGCTTATCTGAGCTGCTTCATGTGTGACTGCTTATCTGAGCTGCTGCATGTGTGACTGCTTATCTGAGCTGCTGCATGTGTGACTCTGCTTATCTGAGCTGCTGCATGTGTGACTGCTTATCTGAGCTGCTTCATGTGTGACTGCTTATCTGAGCTGCTGCATGTGTGACTGCTTATCTGAGCTGCTTCATGTGTGACTGCTTATCTGAGCTGCTGCATGTGTGACTGCTTATCTGAGCTGCTGCATGTGTGACTCTGCTTATCTGAGCTGCCGCATGTGTGAGTGCTTATCTGAGCTGCCGCATGTGTGAGTGCTTATCTGAGCTGCCGCATGTGTGACTGCTTATCTGAGCTGCCGCATGTGTGACTGCTTATCTGAGCTGCTGCATGTGTGACTCTGCTTATCTGAGCTGCCGCATGTGTGACTGCTTATCTGAGCTGCCGCATGTGTGACTGCTTATCTGACCTGCTGCATGTGTGACTGCTTATCTGAGCTGCTGCATGTGTGACTGCTTATCTGAGCTGCTGCATGTGTGACTCTGCTTATCTGAGCTGCTGCATGTGTGACTGCTTATCTGAGCTGCTTCATGTGTGACTGCTTATCTGAGCTGCTGCATGTGTGACTCTGCTTATCTGAGCTGCTGCATGTGTGACTGCTTATCTGAGCTGCTGCATGTGTGACTGCTTATCTGAGCTGCTGCATGTGTGACTGCTTATCTGAGCTGCTGCTTGTGTGACTGCTTATCTGAGCTGCCGCATGTGTGACTGCTTATCTGAGCTGCCTCATGTGTGACTGCTTATCTGAGCTGCCGCATGTGTGACTGCTTATCTGAGCTGCCGCATGTGTGACTGCTTATCTGAGCTGCCGCATGTGTGACTCTGCTTATCTGAGCTGCTGCATGTGTGACTGCTTATCTGAGCTGCTTCATGTGTGACTGCTTATCTGAGCTGCTGCATGTGTGACTGCTTATCTGAGCTGCTGCATGTGTGACTCTGCTTATCTGAGCTGCTGCATGTGTGACTGCTTATCTGAGCTGCTTCATGTGTGACTGCTTATCTGAGCTGCTGCATGTGTGACTGCTTATCTGAGCTGCTTCATGTGTGACTGCTTATCTGAGCTGCTGCATGTGTGACTGCTTATCTGAGCTGCTGCATGTGTGACTCTGCTTATCTGAGCTGCCGCATGTGTGAGTGCTTATCTGAGCTGCCGCATGTGTGACTGCTTATCTGAGCTGCCGCATGTGTGACTGCTTATCTGAGCTGCCGCATGTGTGACTGCTTATCTGAGCTGCTGCATGTGTGACTGCTTATCTGAGCTGCTGCATGTGTGACTCTGCTTATCTGAGCTGCTTCATGCGTGACTCTGCATCTGTGACCTGCTGCATAAATATGTATACGGTCAATAAAATGAAACCATTATATTTATTGGTATTTCAGCAAAATCAATGCTGTAAAGCGAGGATTAAGGACTCCACCTCCCTCTTCTCTTCTCCAGCTTGCAGTGCAGTTCCTGCTCTGCTCTGCAGCTGTGATTATAGTAAGGGAGAGGGGTCCCATGGGGATGTGCCCCACCTTAATCCGGCTCTGTGGCTCCAGGCTGGGAGTCAGGTATAGAATGTGGCCTGTGTGTAATTTACAATAAGAGCAGCCTGGAAGCATCTTTCTCTGCCTGTCTCTCAGCTGGCTGACCCATGTATGGAGCAAGCAACCACACATTCCATGCAATAACCCCCTGGCCAATCCCGCCCCTGCTCAAAGACATTTAGAATTGTGGGGCCCTGGGCAGTTGCCGAGTGTACCCATACATTAAGGTGGCCCTGTTCCTGGTGCTAGATCAGTATCTGAGGCACTGGCGTCACTAGGGGGGTGCGGGTCATTCCAGGTGACATCATCCAAGGGGGTGACACCAAAATTGCAGAGCTGCTATATCGGTGTCACCGAGCTGCCACACCGCAGAGAGGGAAAGGGGAGAGAACACGGGCATGACATGCCGTCACGCTCTCTAGTGACCGCAAACATGGGCTTGGGTTTGTGCCTCTGGGCCACGCCCCCTTACGCATGCACGCGCCTTCGGCACGCGAGAGGATTCCTGCCAGCCGTACCAGGTGTCATCAAGGTCAGTGACGCCACTGATCTAAGGTGTATGGACAGCAATGAATCCAGATGAGACGTGAAGGGCCGAGGTGGAGAAGACACAATACATACAGAGAAGCTTGGAGTAACGCCACACTAAAATATTGATTAAGTGTTTGAGGACACGTCTTTCACTAGATGAACCCAGATAAATATTTACAGCTGTGACTGATGAGGTTGGGAGAGAGGATCAAGGGAGGAAAGAGAGACAGCTGTAAATGCTTTTTAGACTTATTAGATTTTAATTTACTCATCTGACTTTCCAAGTTTTCTGCTGGCCTAGTTGAAATTCTAAGAAAAGGAGGAACAGGTTCTAGCTGCAAGTAAATAATCTGTCTCTATGTTTTGTTTTTATGCAACAAATGTTTCTTTGGGGACTTGTGATACTTTTTCCTGGTGAACTATTTCTTATATAATGTAGTGAGTACCATTGTAACCCGGATCTGCTGCTGGGGCGATGAGCTGATGCTTCACTGCAAGGTCCTGCAAGAATGACAGCACCAGCCGTGTTCACTTCCACACTCAGAAGACTTCGGGGTATATTTACTAAAGTGCGGGTTTTTAGAAGTGGAGTCGTTGCCCATAGTAACAAATCGATATTTAACCCTTGGTCGCCCCGCACACCCACTACAGCTGCCCGATCTTCGCGGATCGCCCCGATAAATGTATAGCCCAGCATAGGCAACGGTTCTGAATGCAATGGCACCTGCTGAGTGACATAACATGAAGGGGAAACCAGCAGAGGAAAAGTAGCAGAGGTAAGTGAAGCAGGAGTTGTAGGATTTCCCTCAAACAGGTGGGAAAAGCCATCTATCCGCAATGTGAATACAGCAGCCACACTAGAGATCTGTATACTGCTAGTGGGAGGGGTCCATATGCAGTCAGCCAATCACGCTCAGTGCCAAAGGTTAAGAAACCAAAGGAGAGATTCCTTCTCACAGGCACATATGCATCCATGTGAATATGCCCTAAAGGTGGCCATACACGGTGCGTTGGACCGTGTTGGGCGACTGCCGATCTGTCGGCAGACGGATCGTGCTGTCACCGCTGGCAATCGTGCGGTCCCCGCAGACCGCACGATTTGCCGGCTTCCCCCTCCTTCATCTGAATGGGATCATACATCGCATCCCAGGTCAGATGGTTTTGCAGGAAGACCTGGGGATGCGATGTACGACCCCGCGGGAGCGCGCAGCACGATATCAGGTACAATATCGTGCCCATACATGGCACGATATAGTACCTATATCGCGCCGTGTATGGGGGCCTTAACTTGGCCACCCACCTTCAGCATTTCTTATAGCACTTTCAGACAGAAAATAGCAAAAAATGCAGGTTTTACTTGGCATTTGCATGCCAGGTTTTTTGCCATTTTGTGTCTGATACCCCTTTCACACAGGAAGATGAAAATCCTGGGTAATTCACTTTAACCCGGTAATTTGCTAAAAAATCTGGGTTCTTTCCCTGTGTGAAAGGGTCAACCCGGGACTTAAATCCCGGGTCTACAACCCTGCAAAAAAACAGAGTCGGAGACCCAGGAATTTAGGGCCTGATTCAGACCCACTCGCGAGCGGCTGTCCGCTCGCAAGTGGGTCGATGTTATGGACTGAGCATGCGCACGACGGAGGGAGCTCCGTCGTGCGCATGCGCGAGACGCGACGAGCGAAGGAAAGTCCTTCGCTCGTTGTGTCCGATCAAAGGGGGCGTGCTGTCAATGTTGATTGACAGCACGCCCCCTTTGGTGGGCGTGCCTCCCTGACGGGGGCGTTCCCACGGGAACGCCTCCCGTCAGAAGCCGGCCCACTGACATCACTAGTGATGTCAGTGGGAGTGATTTTGGCTCTGATAGAGCCAAAATCACTCCGGAGCTTGCGGTTGAAAACCTCAACCGCAGGCTCCGGCTCGCAAATTCGATGGTCGCGATGGTCTCGACCATCGCGACCATCACAATGCACGCTCGTATAGCCTGTGGGTGGTGACCCACAGCTATACGAGCGTCCAGGAGGACGCTCCATGAAAATGGAGGCCGGCCCTCATTCAGAGCGTGCGCTCTGCTCAGAGCGTACGGCTCTGAATGAGGGCCTTAGTCCCGGGATAACCCTTTCACACAGGGAAAAATCCTGGGTTGTTTAGCAAATTACCGGGTAAAAGTGAATTATCCGGGATTTTAGTTTTCAGTGTGAAAGGGGTATAAGGGGTAAATTTACTAAGGTGAGAGTTTTTAGAAGTGGAGATGTTGCCCATAGCAACAAATCAGCTTCTAGCTATTATCTTCTAGAAGGTGCTAGATAAATGATAAGAAGAATCTGATTGGTTGTTAGGGGCAACACCACCACTTCTATCAGTAAATATCCCCCTATGTGTTAGACATTCTTGCCGACAATCAGCTCCCTCCTTCCAGGAGGGAGCTGATTGTCGGCTAACAGCAGGGGGCGTGGCCGGTCACTGACATCACATTGGGGCAGAGCCGGAGGCGGGGCCACACAATCGCGTCATCTTGGCCCCGCCCCCTCTTCACAATGCCGTTATTTTCGGTATTGTAAAGCAGGAGGCGTGGCCACGATGACGCGATTCAGTGTGAATCGCGTCACCGGCCCCCCTGCTGCGGGGGTTTCAAGTTTTTGCTGGGGGGAGGTCGGGAGGGCTGGGGAATTCCGGGAGGCTTGCCTGCCTTTCTGGGGACCGGGGAGCGGCACCCGAAAATCGGGAGGCTCCCGGCCAAATCGGGAGGGTAGGCAAGCCTGGTGTAAGATGTACCTATGAGTAAAAGCGTTATCCTTTAATGTGTATGCGTGATAAGTCACAGTGTATCGTATACACAATAACCTGTATACTGTACGTCCAACTATACATTAGCCCCTGAGAATTGCATCTAGCACACAGCACAAGAGAAGTGATACTGTGTAGTCCTCAGTAAATATGGCATTTGAACCAGTGTCATAAAAATTGCTCCATCAAGCTGCTAAAATACAGACTCTACAAATCAATGTCCTATAAATGATTTAGAGCAAAGGGGAAATAAATATTCTGAAAACTATTGTCAAAATCAGTTGCACTCTGATACCTATTAACCTATCAGTATGTTTTTGGGCTGCTGGGAGGATCCAGAAGAAGCCCATGCAAGCCTACTTAGGGCCTGATTCAGAGCCGCTCGCTATTTGCGGTCGTTCGTTCTAAAACAAGGGGTGGCTATTCAAATGAATCGTTCGCTAATTGCGGTCTGTTCACGCCTCTAAGTGTGAATGAGTGAGCAAAACTTGCCGTTGTAATTTTGAAAAATACGCCCCCTGGCCGCTCGCATCCTACGTCATGTCCGCTATTTATTAGATTAATCGAGCACATCGAACAGCGTATGAACTGCTCGCTATTCTTGTGGCTGGTTTTTTCAACCGCTATTTTGCGATCAGTTCGGGGTAAAAAAAAAACAAGTGACGTGGTCAATGACGCTGCTGTATTAATTATGCACTCCCTTAAAACGCCCGTTTTGACCTTTAAGCACGCCTGCGATCTAATTCCACACCCCCGTTTTTAAGCACCTTCCCCTGTTACCCACATACGCCGCCTTCTGTCACTCAAAATAGCAGGCATTCGCTATATAGAGAACAAACGATTTTCGGCCGCACTGACTGGTTTGCGCATGCGTATTACAATCTGTACGCATGCGCAGATGTGCGAACATCGGTCAGAACGAATGAGCGGCCGCTTACGAGCGGCTCTGAATCAGGCCCTTAGAACATACCAGCTCCACACAGAGGGATGCATTAAGCTTATCAACATAACGTTGACAAAGAGGAGATCGGCAGTAGAATATTGGCGACACATATGACTGTAAACAAGCATCCTCGGGACACACTAACAATGTATGTTTTCCAGGTCTCACAAAACCGCAATTGAAATCATTAGGACCATCTGTGGATCTTTTAGTGTGTCAGTCAGTGATGAATACACCTGTAATCCAGCAGGATATGTGGAAAACCTGCACTATAATACCCCTTTTCCACCTAAGTTCCTATCCGGATCAGACCCGGAATTGTGCCGGCGCCGACTCTGGATATTCCCGAGTCAGCGCCGCTCACACTGCAGTCGGGTCTGCATAGACCCGGCTTTTGCGGAGTGCAAGTGGTCGCTTGGAGATGACATCATCTCCAAGCGCCACTGAAGCCGGACTAATCGGCCCGCTAGCAGCGCACTCCAGGTCATCGTGACCTGGAGTGCGCTGTTCTCACAGCAGGGTTTCACGGGCTACGCCCATGTTAAACCCTGCTAGTTACCTGGGTTGGATTGCCGGGTCACTCGACCCGGCAATCCAACTCTCTCCCCTTTTACACCAGGGAGCTGCCCGGGTTAACCCTTCAAAAACCCGGGTTTTAGCTCCGGTGCAAAAGGGGTATTAGTGTGTCCTGAGGACTGGATTTGAGAAACACTGGTCCAGTGGATGTAATTAGCTCCTTACGCAGTTTCAAGGTGAAAGAGATTATATATAAAGCCATTGGGATAGTTCTGTATGTGGGGTAGGAAAGAAAGTTTTATAAGATCTTTCCTGTCTGGCGTTAAAGAAAAGCAGCCAATGAAAGCCGTATACATGAAGGGAGCGAGGGATTAGATACAGATGGCTCATCCACTTCACCTGCAGATCCCTTCTTTGTGGACTTTGCTGTGAATTACATTTAAGTCCCTGGATGGGATAGCGGACAGGACTGAAGTTTGGAGGCATGGGGCCAAAATATGGCACCAAACCCTCCCCTCTTCCTCCTACAGTAAGCCTGGGCTTTTCTCCATATAAGACCAGCGGGCTTTAGATCCCAAGCTCCTACTTTTTGGAGTATTATGTAGCTAAGGTACCTTTTATACCTCCCAACTAATGTCACTGGTGAAAAGTTCCTAGCAGGCATCCAAGTTAAGAGATACTACACATCTGGTAAATATAATAGACTTAAGCTAACATCACATAGGGGGTAAATTTACTAAAGTGAGAGTTTTTAGAAGTGAGTTTTAGAAGAGATGTTGCCCATAGCAACAAATCAGATTCTACTTAACATTTAACTAGCACCTTCTAGAAGATAATAGCTTGAATCTGATTGGTTGCTGTGGGCAACATCTCTTCTAAAACTCACTTCTAAAAACTCTCACTTTAGTAAATTTACCCCTTGTAATGGAAAGAGTCACTCCAATGTGTATGGGGCGAGGGATAGATATGCAGACCCCAAGTTCAGGTGGGCAAAGCAGTCTTTGTGTAACGCCTTTACTGGTGGTATCATGAGATAGACTAGCAATTATACAATCTCCTGGAAATACTCTGAACCTTGGACACTCAGAGAACTAAGAAAATTCTGGACACTGGGTATTGGATACACTGTAGACCATGGACAATCTGGACACTTGATACATTCTGGACCTCTGCACTCTGGGCACCTTGTCGTGATAAGAGTGCAAATGATGTGGTGTAGGTACAGGTCGGAGTTACCTTGGTAGGGTATTTTTCCTTTGACAGCAGCTTTTCCATATACCCTACCCCGGCAGAGAGGCAAGGATACCCCAGACAGACACAAAGAAAGGCAGACAGGGCTTTGCATAAAAGAATAAAACAGTTTATTCCATATCCTGGAATAGGAATTAGTTATGGTAAGGAATAGAGATAATGGATTCAGCTAATTTAAACACACACAATCTAATGAAATCACAGACTCTACTGTATATACATGTTTAGGTCATCACACATATGGAAAATATATAACAACATTTTAGCTTAATACTACGTTACTAAAACAATCCAATATAACCAATCTGTGCAGACACATTACTAAAGTTCAAGATAACTTTGGTGTGGCCAAGGATACTACAGGGGGTCTTTATGTTCACGTTGGGGCCCAATTATCTTGTAAACCTGTGGGATTCAGGACGTAAAACTCCTTTTAGCAATGAACAAAATATTGCAGCACATGTATTAAAGGCGGTTGTATCGAACAAACTGGAATTGCTTCCTGTGGAATCGGCTGTATAGGTATTGCATCTCTAGGATAATGGGTCTCATTCAGACCCGGTTGCAAGTGCTCAGTGCAAGTGCTCAGTCTGAAGCACTGAGCACTTGCAACCGGGTTGATGTTAAGGCCCTGCGCACGCGCAGCGGCCACACTGCGCGTGCGCAAGCCCCCGGAGCGAGAGAGAACTTCTCTCGCTCCGGAGCTCACTACAAAAGGGGCGGCTGTCCATGTTGATCAACAGCTCGCCCAGTTTTGTAAGCGGGGCGGGGAGGTGGCTACACAAACGGAGGCGTTCCTGACGGAACGCCTGCCGTTTTGTGGGCGGCCACACTGACATCTGCAGTGATGTCAGTGGGGAGCTTCCTGCTCAATCAGAGCAGGAAGCTCCCTGGGTCTTGCGGTTGCCGAGACCCAACCTTAGGGTCTCGTCGCAAGCCCCGATGGTCTTGACCATCCCGACCATCACCCTGGTCGGTCGCTAAGCTGTGGGTGGTAACCCACAGCTTAGCTAGCGACCAGGAGGCCGCACTTGAAAAGTGAAGCGAACGCCCTCATTCAGAGAGAGCGCTCGCTTCTAGCGACCGCCTCTGAATGAGGGCCAATGTCCTGTGCAGTGGAGCTGATTTCTAAATATAAATCATTTAAAGGATTTATCTCACCCAGTCCAAAGGACGTTGCTTAGGCTCCTCCCACTGTCACTCCTCAAACTGCTGTTTTTTTTTTCTTATTTAAATAAACTTTATTCAAAATGGCACTGGCCTTTTACAGAATAGTCTTATTTTAAAAGGGAAATAACAGTGTAGCTGGGACAATCTGGACCCTGAATACATTCTAGGGACACTGCGGCACTGGGCACTCTGAACACTGGATTCATTATGGACCCTGGACAATCTGGGCATGGGATACACTCACTGGACACACGCTGGACCATAGACAATCTGGGCACTTGATTTACTCTGGACCCTGGAAAATCTAGTCACAGGATACACTGTGGAGTCTGAATTATAGACAATCAGGTCTCTGCATACACCCTGGACCCTGGATACTTACAACCTGGACAGGGGCCTATGGTCCGATGTTCTTCTTTTGAGGGTGTCCATCCACGTTGCAGTCTCCAGCGGTCCCTACTCTATCCACTCTGCTCTCCTCTGCCCTGCTCCAGTGCTGCTCTCTCTCCCCCAGATATCTTAGGGATAGATTCCCTCTCCTCAGGTATATCTGCAGATGATGGTCATTTGTACACACTGAACGGCCATCATCTGCTTGTGCCTTCGGGGTCCCGGCAGCCCGGGAGGCGGGACCCGGCGGCCAGTGGGCATGTCAGGGGTGTGTCCCGTCCCCCTCTTTGAGGCTGCCGCTGTGTGTGTACATGCGGTCTGCAGAAATATCTGTCCATCGGCTGTGCAGCACAGACAATGCGATATGTCGGTGAATGGCGCCGTTCACCGACATATCGCGGGTACCCACGAGCCGATGGGCAGCAGATACATTGGCCGATCAATTGATCGGCCAATGTATCTGTCAGTGTGTACCCAGCATTAGTCAACCAGCAGCAAACAAGGTGAGGGATGCTATTTTCACAGGCTGTGGTCAACCAGTGGTGCTCTGGAAGGCCACCCTCCTCCGCCTGCCTGCCCTGCAGTCCAGGTAAAGGATGGGAGTTATATATGTATAAAGTATATGGTTTCATAATTCAATCGCATCACTCAGCAAGTCATGCCTTATGCCACAGGTCCTCAAACTTGGTGCTCAGGACCTCAAACAGTGCATGTTTTCCGGGTCTCCTCACAGAATCACAAGTGAAATAATTCACCTTTGCACCTCCTGGGTGACCTGGAAAACATGAACTGTGTGGGGTCCTGAGGACCGAGTTTTAGAACCAGTGCCTTATGTATTCCTGCACCCTCACCTTCCGGGTCATTTATAGATACTTTGACACAGAAAATGAACACAACAAACTTGCAAACAGGAAAACTAATGGTGGGTACACACTGGGCGATATTACTGAGTGACTGCACGATTACGACATCGTAATCGTGCAATCGCTCAGTAATCGTGCACAAATCGTGCACTTTTATGTCGGAAACGACCAGCGATGCGCACTCCCGCTGGTCGTTTCCGACATTGTCCATCGCCTGAACATGCAGCACAATCTGACGACCTCGTCAGGTTACTGCATGTCAGGGACTGGGGGAGAGAGCCTGGCAGTGAACGATATTGTTAATGATATCAATCAGCGGCTGTGCTCAATGTCATGAACGACATTGAGCACAGCCTGCCGGGGACACACTACACGAATCGCTCAGGGAGCATATCGTCTAGTGTGTATGTACCATAAGCCCCATACACACTGGACAATATTTTTAAATGATATTAACGATTACAACATCTTTTTACGATATATCATTCACATCGTCCAGTGTGTACGCACTATGCGATATACGATGCACGCTACCACGGGTCGTTAACAATGTCTTCTGTTGTCTGTACAATAAGCTCAATTTTGTGTCGTTGATGATATAGTGCATATTGGCCCTCATTCAGAGCCGGACGCTCTGAGCAGAGCGCTCGCTCTGAATGAGGGCCGTCCTCCATAAAAATGGAGCGTCCTCCTGGACGCTCGTATAGCTGTGGGTCACCACCCACAGCACATACGAGCGTGCAGGATGATGGTCGCGATGGTCTTGACCATCGCGAACATCGCCAGTGCGACCAGAAGCCTGTGGTCGGGGTTTTCGACCACAAGCCCTGGAGTGATTTTGGCTCTATCAGAGCCAAAATCACTCCCACTGACATCACTAGTGATGTCAGTGGGGCCGGCTTCTGACGGTAGGCGTTCCCTTGGGAACGCCTCCGTCTGGCAGGCACGCCCCCGGCACGCCCACCAAAGGGGGCGTGCTGTCAATCAACATCGACAGCACGCCCCCTTTGATCAGACACAATGAGCGAAGGAAAGTCCTTCGCTCATCGCGTCTGGCGCATGCGCACAACTGAGCTCCCTCCGTCGTGCGCACGCGCAGTGCACACTATCGACCCACTTGCGAGCGGACAGCCGCTTGCGAGTGGGTCTGAATGAGGCCCATTGTTCGGTCGTTTGTGACATCGCTCAGTGTGTACGCACAATATCGTTTGTCTGGTACTCCGGGAAGTTCAAGGGAAATCTTTCAATGATATCGCTCATAGAGCATATTGTCCAGTGTGTATGGGGCTTAAGAATTACTAAAGCAAGTCTCTCATTCACACACAGTGGGCCTGATTCAGACCCACTCGCGAGCGGCTGTCCGCTCGCAAGTGGGTCGATGGTCTGCACTGAGTATGCGCACGACGGAGGGAGCTCCGTCGTGCGCATGCGCCAGACACGACGAGCGAAGGACTTTCCTTCGCTCGTTGTGTCCGATCAAAGGGGGCGTGCTGTCAATGTTGATTGACAGCACGCCCCCTTTGGTGGGCGTGCCGGGGGCGTGCCTCCCTGACGGGGGCGTTCCCACAGGAACGCCTCCCGTCAGAAGCCGGCCCACTGACATCACTAGTGATGTCAGTGGGAGTGATTTTGGCTCTGATAGAGCCAAAATCACTCCGGAGTTTGCGGTTGAAAACCTCAACCGCAGGCTCCGGCTCGCAATTTCGATGGTCGCGATGGTCACGACCATCGCGGCCATCAAAATGCACGCTCGTATAGCCTGTGGGTGGTGACCCACAGCTATATGAGCGTCCAGGAGGACGCTCCATGAAAATGGAGCCCGGCCCTCATTCAGAGCGTGCGCTCTGCTCAGAGCGTGCGCTCTGCTCAGAGCGTACGGCTCTGAATGAGGGCCAGTATACACAAACCAGTTTATATAGAACAACAGTACATTGGTAGCAGTGCTTATAGTGGTCCTAGAGAAGTGGTGGAATACACCGCCCCCATCGGTGCTCTTTTAATAAAGGGCCAGCGTGCGCCGCAGGCGTGCATCAAAAAAGGGGTGTGGTTTCCTAAGAAAGGGCGTGGCCACACAATAGTATTTTCAAATTCAAATTACTCATACAGTAACACAATCTTGATTCACATTACACCATATAGTAGTGTTCCTTATTCATGTATGACACACAGCAGTACCCGTTTTACACAGTGCCCACATTTGTGCCTCTTATACACAATGCCCACAGTAATAGTGCCCCTTATACAATGCCCACAGCAGTAGTGCCCCTTACACATAATGCCCACTGTAGTGATAACCCCTTTTGCAGTGCCCCACAGTAGTGGTAGTGCCCCTTATGCAGTGCCCACTGTAGTGGTAGTGCCCCTTATGCAGTGCCCATAGTGGTAGTGCCCCTTATTCAGAGCCCACAGTAGTGGTGTCCCTTATGCAGTGCCCCCTATGCAATGCCCCATTAGTAATCCCCCTGTAATAGTGCCCCCAATAGTAGTGCCTCTAGTAGTAATGCCCCTGTAGTAGCACCCCCAATAGTAGTGCCCCTAGTAGTAATGCCCCTGTAATAGTGCCCACAATAGGAGTTCCCCCAATAGTAATGCCCCCAATAGTAGTGCCACCTGAGTAATGCCCCCAATGGTAGTGCCCCTATAGTAATGCCCCCAGTAGTAGTGCCCCCTGAGTAATGCCCCAGTAGTAGTGCCCCCTGAGTAATGCCCCCAATAGTAATGTCCCCTGAGTAATATCCCCAGTAGTAGTGCCCCCTGAGTAATGCCCCCAATAGTAATGTCCCCTGAGTAATATCCCCAGTAGTAGTGCCCCCTGAGTAATGCCCCCTATAGTAATGTCCCCTATTGTGAAGCTGCTAACAAAAAAAAATAAACCTAATACTTACCTTAAGCTCCACTCCCGCGTCCGGTGCGATCTGGTCCGCCTGGCTGCTTCTCTGAACTATGGGAGAGACGTCATGACGTCTCTCCCATAGTGCACTGCACACCGCGGGAGCCGGAAGCCGGAGCTCAGGAGTGAGCTTCAGCCTCCGGCTGCCGCTGGTGTTGCGGGGAGGGAGCGGACACCCGGCAAATGGAGCCTCCCTGCAGCGCCAGGTTGAGTGGGTCGGAGGAGGCGGAACTGGTCACGTCTCCAAATAGAAGTGACGGAGCGCAGTTCCGCCCTATTCGGCCCACTTTAACCCCTGATTGGTAGAATCATTGTTTAATCCTTGATACACATGGGTTGGGTATGAAATCCTGACTGTTGGGATGCCACTGGTCAGAATATCAACAGCGGCATCCCGACAGCCAGAATCCCGACACCCATAGAGAATATCCCCTTCCCTAACCCCTACCCTAACCCTCCCTCCCCCGTTAGTGCCTAAAACTAATCTCCCCCTACCCGTACCCTAAACCTAACACCCCCTCCCCGGTGCCTAACCCTAACTTCCACCCTAATGCCTAAACCTAACCTCCCACTCCTCGCACCCTAATCCTAACACCCCCTCCCCGATACCTTACCCTCCCCCTAATATCTAACCCCGCTACCTAACCCTAACCTCCCCCTCCCGATACTTACCTTCGGGGTGCCGATGGTCGGGATACTGGTGCAGGGATCCCAACCTGTCGGGATTTAGGCGCCGGTATTCAGACCATGGGCATCCTGCACGCCGGGATGCTGACTGCATCCCGATACCCTTATATCCTTAGTTTGTATAAGGAACCGTAGGGATTATCAGTGGCGTCCCTGCCTCTGGTGACACCCGGTGCAGGCAGGCTTGTAGTGCAATCAGGGAATCTGCGCACTGACAAATAAAGGGGGCGTGGCCTCACGGCCCATACCCCCGTTTTAGTCGCTCCGGGGGTCCCGGAAATGCAGGGACCAGTCTATGTGCAGTTCCGGTTCCCTCACTGCACGTAATGCTGTAGTCACTGAGGAGGAGTCAGCACTTTGGTGTTTGGTGCCAACCTTCAGTGGGTGACACCCGGGTGCGCCCCGCACCCCCATTGTGACTCCACTGGGGATTGAGTGCTACCCGTATATAAATAATGACTATGCAACAAACAAAAAAAGGCTACATTGCCAACAACTGGGGTGTAATTTACTCTTTCCAATCCAATGGCAACCAAAGGGCATGTCTATCACAATGAGGTCAACGCCGCGGACATCTACATCGCCATAAATGGTCCATTTCAATATGATCATATCTTGAATTTCCATTTTGGGACCATGTAGGTTGAGCTCCTATATACAGCACTATACTACTCACACCCACCTAGTTTTGCCAGCCATCGGTTTTCCTCCATTATTCTGAGTCTGTTATTCTTGCTGTGTCACCTCGTATCTAGATATCCAGTGAAGAAACATAATATTGAGCCAAAAATGAGTAAAAGCAATTTGTCAGTAGTACTAACATGACCTTGTGGTAAGCCCCAGGGCTCCCTGTGCGTCAGTGGCACCAGGAGACTGAGATTCCGGCATGGTGTTTCTTAGTGGGGCAGACGTGCTGGGAAATGGTGACTCAGATCCCACTTACATCATGAACTGAGATGAAACGCTTCACATTGACTTATGGTTGTTCAGCAGTAGACTCAGTAGCTAATGACGTATAGAATAAAATGATGTTATTGTTTATCCATTATTAAAGGTTAACTGTTATGTTTTCAGCATAAGGCGTCATCGCTTTTCAGGTTTGGTGTTTTAAAAGAACTTGTGTGTACATCTGTACTAAAGATATTGGAAGTCACCTACTGTAGGAGTTAGTTGACCTTGGATGGAACTTCCCTATGACTTCTAATACCATTTTTACTTAACGGTATTCAAAGAGCTGCGGGGTTTATCCTGTTACTAATTGCTGGCAAAAATCCCCACGGTGCTTGGAAAGGCTATTAAATTAAATAGCCTCTTTTCTGCGCCGAAAAATCAGGATTCAGGCGTGGAATCCCACGGATTCCAAGTAAACTGCGGAATCAGTTTTTTTTTTCTGCGCACAAATCATGCCCATTATTTATCCTATCACGGCAATACATAATGCTTTTACGCTGCAAATTACCATATCGGTGAGATGTTCAGGTAATATGCGCATTCGCACTGGGGGCTTGATTCAGAGATGCACGCTAACCCGGTTAGGTCACATCTCCGATGTTTTCTTCTCTGCACATGTGCCGGACCCGTTCTGTGCATGTGTGGAATGGGTCCTGCGATGCTGCACGGAGTTCCTCCATGTGTGGAATGGGTCCTGCGATGCTGCATAGAGTTCCTCCATGTGTGGAATGGGTCCTGCGATGCTGCACGGAGTTCCTCCATGTGTGGAATGGGTCCTGCGATGCTGCACGGAGTTCCTCCATGTGTGGAATGGGTCCTGCGATGCTGCACGGAGTTCCTCCATGTGTGGAATGGGTCCTGCGATGCTGCACGGAGTTCCTCCATGTGTGGAATGGGTCCTGCGATGCTGCACGGAGTTCCTCCATGTGTGGAATGGGTCCTGCGATGCTGCACGGAGTTCCTCCATGTGTGGAATGGGTCCTGCGATGCTGCACGGAGTTCCTCCATGTGTGGAATGGGTCCTGCGATGCTGCATACAGTTCCTCCATGTGTGGAATGGGTCCTGCGATGCTGCACGGAGTTCCTCCATGTGTGGAATGGGTCCTGCGATGCTGCACAGAGTTCATCCATGTGTGGAATGGGTCCTGCGATGCTGCACGGAGTTCCTCCATGGGTGGAATGGGTCCTGCGATGCTGCACGGAGTTCCCTCATGTGTGGAATGGGTCCTGCGATGCTGCACGGAGTTCCTCCGTGTGTGAAATGGGTCCTGCGATGCTGCACGGAGTTCCTCCATGTGTGGAATGAGTCCTGCGATGCTGCACGAAGTTCCTCCATGTGTGAAATGGGTCCTGCGATGCTGAATGGAGTTCCTCCATGTGTGGAATGGATCCTGCGATGCTGCACGGAGTTCCTCCATGGGTGGAATGGGTCCTGCGATGCAGCACGGAGTTCCTCCATGTGTGGAATGGGTCCTGCGATGCTGCACGGAGTTCCTCCGTGTGTGAAATGGGTCCTGCGATGCTGCACGGAGTTCCTCCATGTGTGGAATGAGTCCTGCGATGCTGCACGAAGTTCCTCCATGTGTGAAATGGGTCCTGCGATGCTGAATGGAGTTCCTCCATGTGTGGAATGGATCCTGCAATGCTGCACGGAGTTCCCCCATGTGTGGAATGGGTCCTGCGATGCAGCACGGAGTTCCTCCATGTGTGGAATGGGTCCTGCGATGCTGCACGGAGTTCCTCCATGTGTGGAATGGGTCCTGCGATGCTGCACGGAGTTCCTCCATGTGTGGAATGGGTCCTGCGATGCAGCACGGAGTTCCTCCATGTGTGGAATGGGTCCTGCGATGCTGCACGGAGTTCCCTCATGTGTGGAATGGGTCCTGCGATGCTGCACGGAGTTCCTCCATGTGTGAAATGGGTCCTGCGATGCTGCACGGAGTTCTTCCATGTGTGGAATGAGTCCTGCGATGCTGCACGGAGTTCCCCCATGTGTGGAATGGGTCCTGCGATGCAGCACGGAGTTCCTCCATGTGTGGAATGGGTCCTGCGATGCTGCACGGAGTTCCTCCATGTGTGGAATGGGTCCTGCGATGCTGCACGGAGTTCCTCCATGTGTGGAATGGGTCCTGCGATGCAGCACGGAGTTCCTCCATGTGTGGAATGGGTCCTGCGATGCTGCACGGAGTTCCTCCATGTGTGAAATGGGTCCTGCGATGCTGCACGGAGTTCCTCCATGGGTGGAATGGGTCCTGCTATACTGCACGGAGTTCCTCCATGTGTGGAATGGGTCCTGCGATGCTGCACGGAGTTCCTCCAAGCCTCTACCTGATTGACAGGCAGAAGCGTTTGGGGGGCGAGGACTGTCTGTGTTCCCAGAGACAGGGGCGTCACACCCCTTTTCTGGGAGTGCTGAGGCTACCGTCTGCGTTCCTGGTCCCTCAAGCCGCCAGAACCGGGTCAGGCTGCGTTAAGCTTCAGCTACCACAGCCTGGCCAAAGGGGCAACCATGGTCGGTATGGTTGCGGTGGTGTACACGGGCTGCAACCTCGGCAACAAGTAGGTGTCTGTTTCCTAAACAGCTCCTGCTGCATTTGCATTTGAGATGGACGGAATAGCAGACGGAGATTTCCTGGCCCGGCCTGTGTGACCCCCATGGTCACTGAGCGGGCCAAGGATTACGGATCATTTATGCATGCAGAAGGCATGACGCCTCCTTCTGCATTAACATGCATGTAGTTTTACTATTCCATCCAGTGCTGAATCTCCCCCATAGTTGGGTTAATTTAGTATAGATAAA
This sequence comes from Taudactylus pleione, assembly GCA_031769625.1. Taxonomy (NCBI): domain Eukaryota; kingdom Metazoa; phylum Chordata; class Amphibia; order Anura; family Myobatrachidae; genus Taudactylus; species Taudactylus pleione. Next base: position 451,120 of record JAUIMM010000279.1, read on the forward strand.
AATGTTCTTTGAAAGTAATTTAGGGGCCTATTCATCATTACTACAAAATCGAGGTAATTAGGTTTAGAACTGGCATGGAGTTCTACCTAATAATTACCGGAGGAATTCATCATTCCTCCTCTCCATCACTATCTATTCCGCCCCCCCCCAGCTACCCTCCCCCACCTAACTGACCGCCCGTCACAGGCTGCAGCCGCGGACCCCGACCTCCGGCTGAAGATTTATTATTTTTTTTAAACTTTACTGTGTTCTGCCGGGAGAACACGGTGTCAGAGCAGCAGCTGGAGCCTGAGAAGTGACCAGAGTGACGAAGGGAGCCGGCGTAGGACCTGCCCAGCTGACATCAGGTAAGCGTAACCGGCTATACGCCACCTGAGAGTGGCGTACAGTAACACCATCAAATTCCGAAAATACATAATTTTCGTAATTTGATGAATAGCCTAGTTTCTACATCCCCAATGTACTAATGTATGGGGAGTGTGGAAATTAACGCAGATGGACTTAACCAGGAGTTATCAGTGATATCTCCTGTGTTAAGTGTGTTTAATGAATACTAAAATAACGGTAATTAAGGAAAATGTCCTTAAAACTGTTATTTTAGTTTTGATGTATAGGCCCCAAAATCCGTTATATAAAAAGCTAGTCCTCCTGACTGAGCTTTGCTTCACTATTCTGTGTGGTTCTGTCTACTATATGCAGAATTGTACTGAGCGGTATACCCCTAAATAAAGAAACAAGGTTTGTTTATTCTTATTAAATAGGGCAAAGAATATTTCATCAGGCACATATATATATATATATATATATTATATTTCATAGTCTCTGCAAATCAGCCATAACCTCGTTTCACACTTGGCCCAAAACGTATGACATTAATTAATTCTTCTCGGAACTTGTTTGCATTTTGAAATTAATATTTGCCATCTGCTCCAAGGAAGGAAATTTGCAACGGCCATGAGCAAACAATCCTAAAAAAGAGGAAGTTTGCTAAAATTGTGATTTATGAAGAAAATGGGTTTCCGCTATTTACCAGTAACTGACCCGCTTATATTCAAGGTATTCGGAGGGTTGTGAAAGTGCAGAATTTCCTTTGGAATAAAAGGTGCATCCTCAGAGGATAGATTCCGAGGGTGTAAATGGTGCCTCTTAGTCAACAGGGACAGCGGATGATAGGGAAAGGAAATAATATTGGCTTAGGTTGTGAGCTCAGACTTCTGTGATGAAAGGCCTAATAGCCTCAGTCACTGGGCTGATGGCATGGCAAGGAACAAGTATAGAAAACCATTTGGACTCTGTAGGGGCGTATCTACCCATTGGCCAGGATGGCATTCGCCAGGGGCGCCGACCAAAGGGGGGGGTGCCGTCCAGCAGTCCCACCGAACGGCCAAGAGGTGGACTAGTCCCCCGGCCCCACAAGTGTAGGGCAGACTGGAGTGAGACCGGCCTGCCCTACAGTTTACAAGCACACGGCCACCAGTGGTTATTTCAGCCAGCCAATGAGAGTCAGACACATAGGCTGCTGCGTCGTCCACGGAGGGAGCCGGCTGGAGCTCACTCATGAGCTCCGTCTTCCGGCTCCCCCCGCAGCAGCTGATGGGAGAGACGTCATGAGCCGGGAATTCGGAGCGGACAGCGGCAGTCGCGTCAGGAGCGGGGATCAGGTAAGTTGTATTTTTGTTTATTTTGTGTGTAAGCCTGGCACAGCAGGGGGGGGGGGCACTGTATAGGAGGTGGCCACTACTGGGGGCACTTTATGGGGGGGTGTCCGCTACTGGGGACACTGTATAGGGGGGGCACTACTGGGGGCAATGCAGCATAGGGGGGACTACTACTGGGGGCACTGTATAGAGGGAACTACTACTGGGGGCAATGCAGCATAGGAGGGATTACTACTGGGGGCACTGCATGGGGCGGGGAGGGGGGCGCCAGTCCATTACATTGCCAGGGGCGCTTGGATCCCTAGATACACCCCTGGGACTCTGAGCATTCATCATTATCACCTGTCTGCATCATAGAACTATAAGTACAGTGAGCAAGATCTGCAGCACTGCAAGACCCAGCCCCCGCAGTGACAGGTGACAGCGTTCGCCAGTCCCTGAGTATCCAAGGGGACTGTTTATTAAAGCAATCTCTCTAGAAAGCCATGCAGACACGACAATGGTCCCCAACAGCTTAGGCCATCGATAGATGACAGTAGCTGCTTTAGCATTAGCTGCTTTACCCCTATGAAGGGAGCAATGCTGTAGAGCAGGGGTGTGGAACCTTTTTTCTGCCGAGGGCCATTTTGATATATATAACATTATTTGTGGGCCCGGTGTAGGCCACGCCTCTTCCTTGTGACATCACACAGGGGCGGGGTCACAATCGGCGGTGATTACAGCAATGCCCGGAGCATCCTGAGGATGCTCCCGGGTAGGGCAGCAGTGTGACCATCTGAAGCGTCCTAAGGATGCTTCAGGCGGCACTGCTGCATAGATTCTGGCTGCACGGTCCCATTCTAGGCACCCTGCTAGCCAGGTGAGGCTAGCAGAAAAAGTCCCAGAGGGCCAGACCAAATGGTTCCGAGGTCCTTATGCGCCCCCCCGGGCCTGAGGTTCCCCATCCCTCCTGTAGAGTAATGTTTCCCAAACTGGGTGCCACGTGGCACTTGCAGGGGTGCCACGGGTTGGTGGTCCAGGACCAAATCAAATTATTTATGGTCCATGTGATCGGCAAAACCAGTTGGTGGCTGCCAGCCATAAACTGTTTGGACAAACAGATGCACAACCCTGTTCCCCACCACATAAGTAACCTCAGGATGACCGGTAAGCACAATTTGCTTAATAACATTTTTGCCACATTTCTCAATAAAACTTTTGGCCTAGGGGTGCCGTAAAAAAAAGGGGACACTCTAGGGCTCCGTGATGTAAGAAAGTTTGGGTACCACTGCTATAGAGTATACTGAACCCCACCTGGCAGGATTGGTGCTCCTCCCATCCCAGCTATTGAACAATAATACTGCGCTTGTGCAACCTTATTGCCGTACAGGCGTAGATTCGGAGCCGGCAGTAAAGTGATAGGGTTAGATATCACTTTACTACAAATCACTTCACCTGAATAGACTTCTTTTAGAGCTGCTGTTCCGGCAAGGGTTCTTAGACCTAAAAATAATTACTTATGACGCGATATGTGGCAATAAGAAAAACTTTTTGGGGCCCCACTGCCACCAATGATATACCCCCACATCTTTTAGGACTTTCTGGGCACTGGCTCAACTACAAGAGGCCACTCTGAAGTTTTCAGCACCCAGCGGGGCTCCTTGTGGGGCCTATTTATTTCATTTTAAATGTACATCCAAGCCTCCTAAATTAGCATTTCATGATTCCACATATTTTTCGAGGCTATTTACAGCGGGGCTTGCTCAATCTCTTTACTTCTGGGTTTGTTCTCGGCCGGCCTAATGCGCATATGCAAGCGGAACTTACCGAAGAGGAAAAATTTTTTTACTATCGCACAAAAAGGCAACAATTGTCTTTGAAGCTTGGGAGCTGATTCAGACCCGCTCGCTATGATGTGATTGCTCGTCGCTGGCCGATAGTTGCAATCTGCGCATGTGTATGCATCGCAATGCGCGTGCGCGAACCAGTGCAAGAGATCGGGAAGCGTTCGCTCGCTGCGCATAGACTGCCCAGCAGAGTTAGTGGCAGGAGAAGCTGTTTGTGGGTGGTGACAGGGGCAGGCCACTAGAAACGGGGGAGTGGAGTTGCGATACACAGGCGTGCCTGAGTGCTTCAACGCCGTTTCAGAGGCGTGTATAATTAACAGGCAGCGTCATAGTACACGTCATTTGGTTGAAAATCACACTGAAGTGATCGCAGTGCTTGTGGAAGGGTATAGTCAACCTCAGGCGCTGCGATTGCATCCGATGGTGCTCGATGCACCAATGTGTTCATGCACTTCCAGGAGATGACGTGTGCAAGTGGGCGTCTTATGAATGGCTGATGGGCGTCTGCATACACTAAGTGATCGCACGCCAATACATAGTGGGCGTGCCAATGCCTTCCCGTGCGATCGCCTGCCTTGCTGGGCGTGCACTGGATTTGCATACACAGGGTGCGAGTGAACGCATCTTGCAAGTGGGTCTGAGTGAGCTCCTTGGACCCAAAAGCAGCCAAGTTCCATAAAGCTTAGCTTAGCATTTTGGAGCTTGGCCAATGGGGAATTATCTCAGTCCCCATAGACAGCTATGAGAACCACTGCTGCAATCGTTTTTGGAAGAGTGGCCGTATGCTTTCGATTGAATAATGAACCCCTTTGTGAGATCACATCAATAAAACAAACCAGGGCTGGATTAAGGTTTGAGGGGGCCCTGGGGCAACAACTTTGTGGGGGCCCCTATCAATATAATTGGATATATACACATATAGTTATATACTTACACACACATACATATACATTCACACAGAAAAACACATATATACACCACACATGCATGTGTCACACATACTGTACATTACACACAAACATACATACATACATACACACACAAGTCACACACACACATTTCACACACACACTTACCTTGCACCATCTGCACTACATGTTGTGGATGGGGAGGGGACCTGGCAGGAAGGCACCATGTTATTAAGCTCCGCCCCCTCATGGCTTTGGCCGCGATTCGAGGGTCAATCGGAAAGGGGCGGAGCCAAGTGACACAATTGTAATGGAAATGCATCATACTGGCTCCACCTCTAGCCGACTGACCCGCGAATCACGGCATTTTGCCGCGAGGTGGGCGGGGCTTAATAACGGTGCCTGCTCTTGTGCAGATGCTGCTGCTGTGTGGGGGCCCTTTAGGTGTGGGGGCCCCGGGACGACCACCCTTGTCGCCCCCCCTATAATCTGGCCCTGAGACAGACCCATGTCAGCTGTGATTGTATGCTATTTGATTTTCCATTTGAGACTCTGGGGCCTATTTATTAATTATGGGGCTATAGACCCGCTTATGGCGACAATAAGAAATGATGTACCGCCGGGTTGTATAAAGCAAACACATTACGGAACAGGGGCTCTGGTAGTAGCCCGTCCCTGCCATGTGTAAAGTAAAATTATTGCTATTGAGATCGCTTTACTTTCTGCTGCAAAAGCCCTGGCGTGCTACTGCACTTTCATGGTCACCATACTGCGCATGTGCGAGCGGACATTACCGGGGAGGGTGCGTCTCCTAATAAAACATTGGGATCTGTAGCCTATAGGCCTACCGGGTCCAAGCTCGCTTACATGGAGGGATACCCGCAAGAGAAAAAAATTGTAAATTTGGCTGCCGTAGACTTGCGCACTTGTACCCCCTATTTGTCTGACGCACGCCATTCTTGTTACATATTATAATCCAAGTTTCATATTTTTGTTTGCATGTGAATAAATTGCATTTTACTATATCAGATTTCTAGTTTTCCCGTATATTTACTCTTGTTTTTCCTTTGAACATGATTTAATCAGCCATTTGTTTTACTGATCTTTTTTATGCTGTAATTGATATTTCCGTGTGTTTCCATCTAACTAATGTACGGTACCCCATCACTTTCCTCAGCTGCAGGTAATTCAACCTGAGCTTGTTCCCAGTGCTGGAATAAAACGTCTATTCTCAGAGCTTACGGTCTCTAATACCTGAGATATTGAAGTAATCATTCTCCTCTTACCCTACATCATTATAATGCCACATTCCATCAATCCTGTCTGACTTTCCCACTCATGGTGCATACACACGGTCAGATTTTTCTTCAGATCTGAACGATAACAATTTAAAAATATCTGAGGGAAAATTTGGCATATCTGACATGTCTGAACGATGCGCGTTCCCGATGGTCAGATAACGATATCTGACATCTGATGTGTTTGCAGTCAGATTTGGACGATTCCATTCATTTTAATGCAGTCAAAAATCGTTCATAGGGCCTGATTCAGAGCCGGACGCTCTTTAAGAGCGCTCGCTCTGAATCAGGGTGTTTTGGGTTTTTTTGCGGCCTCCTGGCCACTCGCTAAGCTGTGGGTGACCACCCACAGCTTTTGCGGGCGGCCAGGTGATGGTCGCGATGGTCGCAACCATCTGTGGTTGCGACGAGACCCTTGTGGTAGGGTCTCGTCCGTTGCAAGCCCCAGAGAGCTTCCTGCTCTAACAGAGCAGGAAGCTCTCCAAAGACATCACTGGTGATGTCAGTGCTGCCTCCCACAAACGGCAGGCGCGCCTCCATTTGTGTAGAGACCCCCCCGCCTACAAAATGAGGCGAGCTGTCGATAGACATCGACAGCCGCCCCTTTTGTAGTGAGTCCCGGAGCGAGAGAATTTCTCTCTCGCTCCGGGGCTTGTGCATGCGCAGTGCCCCACCATCGACCCGCTTGCGAGCGCTATACGCTCGTGAGCGGGTCTGAATCAGACCCATAGTTCAAATCGTTGGTCAAATCGTTCATTAAATCGTTCAGATCGTTCATCTGACACATCTGACCGTGTGTATGCTCCAGAACAGCCTGTGTGCTTGGCACATGGTGACACTAATATATTTTAGGGGTGAGCGGGTTCGGATTTCTGAAATCTGAACCCCCCCCGAGCCCCCCCGATCTGAGGCCGATCCGAGTCAGGCTCGACTTTTCCCGCCTAACTCGGATCTGAAATCGAGGCAAAACGTCATCATCCCGCCTTCCGGGTCTCACGGGTTTTGGATCCTATATAAGGTACCCGCGTCGGCGCCATTTTCTCACTCGGCTGTGGACAGTGAAGAGGGAGGGTGGGAGTTAGGGTTGGCTGGGCTGTGTAGTGTAGTGTAGTGCAGTGTAATGTTGTGCTGCGCTGCTGTTGTCCATAGGGGCTGTGTCCACTACTTCAAAGTCCATAGGGGCTGGCTGGACTATGTTGTGCAGTCAGTTGTCCATAGGGGCTGTGTCCACTCCAAAGACCTGTGCATTGTCCCAGTCCTAAAGGGGTGCTGTAGTGTTGTCCAGGGGGTGCTCTGTCCGTCAGGGGTGCTCCCCCCAAGTGCAAAAAAAAAAATTATTTTTTCTGTGTTTGTGAATTGTGTGCACTGTGGCTGCACGTGCATCAACAAAGGAGCAGCGCCAAGCGTGCGCCTGTGTCCCATAAGTAAAAGGTCGGCTGGCTTGTCCGTTAAAGGGTGCTGTAACCCCCAAAGGGCACTCCAAACAAAATAAAAAAATATATTTTTTTGTGTTTGTGAATTGTGTGCGCAGTAGCCGCACGTGCATCATCAAAGTAGTGCCAAGCGTGCGCCTGTGTCCCATAAATAAAGGGCCGGCTGGATTGATCGCTAAAGGGTGCTGTAACCCCCAAAGGGCACTCCAAACAAAATAAAAAAATATATTTTTTTGTGTTTGTGAATTGTGTGCGCAGTAGCCGCACGTGCATCAACAAAGTAGTGCCAAGCTTGCGCCTGTGTCCCATGAATAAAGGGCCAGCTGGATTGACCGCTAAAGGGTGCTGTAACCCCCAAAGGGCACTCCAAACAAAATAAAAAAATATATTTTTTTGTGTTTGTGAATTGTGTGCGCAGTAGCCGCACGTGCATCAATAAAGTAGCGCCAAGCGTGCGCCTGTGTCCCATAAGTAAAGGGCCGGCTGGCTCATTTCTTAAAGGGTGGTGTAACCCACAAAGTGCACTAGTCTCCAACAAAAATAAAAAATTATTTTCTGTGTTTGTGTGCGCCTTAGCCGCACGTATATATCAATATTACATAAATGGAGGACCAAACTTTCTCCGATAAAAATAAAATAGGGAAAGATCAAGAACCACTTCCTCCTAGTGCTGAAGCTGCTGCCACTAGTCATGACATAGACGATAACATGCCATCAACGTCGTCTGCCAAGGCCGATGCCCAATGTCATAGTAGAGGGCACATACAATCCCAAATGACAAAGTTCAGGAAAATGACCTTGAAAAAAACATTTAAATCATCTGAAGAGAAACGTAAACTTGCCAATATGCGATTTACGACACGGAGTGGCAAGGAACGGCTAAGGTCCTAGCCTATGTTCATAACTAGTGGTTCAGCTTCACATGACGATGGAAGCCCTCCTCCCACTAAAAAAATCAAACGAGTTAAGCTGGCAAAAGCACAGCGAAGAACTGTGCGTTCTAAGAAGATATCACAAATCCCCAAGGAGAGTCCAAGTGTGGTGGCGGTTGCGATGCCTGACCTTAAGATGTCACTGTTGAAGTACAACAGGATGAGGATACTGGTGTAGCTGGCGCTGAGGAGGAAGTTGGCGAGGAGGATTCTGATGGTGATGTGGTTTGTTTAAATCAGGCTCCGGGGGAGACAGTTGTTGTCCGTGGGATGAAAAAGCCCATCACGGTCATGCCTGGGCAGAAGACCAAACATTCCACCTCTTTGGTCTGGCAATATTTCTATCCAAATCTGGACAACAACTGTCTTGCCATATGTACCATATGTAAAGGTGAAATAAGTAGGGGTAGGGACGTTAACCACCTAGGAACATCCTCCCTTATACGGCACCTGCAGCGCGTTCATAAAAAGTTACTGTCAAGTTCAGAAACTTTGGCTAAGACCGTAAGCAGTCCAGGGACACCTAAATCCCGTTGTCCTGTTGTATCCAAGCGCCTGCAAACCACACCGTCAACTCCCTCCTCGTCAATTTCCTCTTTAGTCAGGATCGGAAGTAGTCCTGCAGGCTATGTCACTGGCATGACTGACTCTCCTATCCGGGATTCCTCCGGAGGATCCTGCATTGCTACGCCTCCTGCTGCCGCTGCTGCTGTTGCTGCTGCTGGGAGTCATTCATTATCCCAGAGAGGAAGTAGGAACACCACTACTTTTACTAAACAATTGACCCTCCAACAGTCCTTAGCGAGGAGGATGAAGTACGACAGCAGTTATCCTGAAGCAAAACGGATAACTGAGGCCTTGACTGCTATGTTGGTGTTAGACGTGCGTCCGGTATCCGCCATTAGTGCAGTGGGATTTAAACAATTGATGGAGGTAGTGTGTCCCCGGTTCCAAATCCCGTCTAGATTCCACTTCACTAGGCAGGCGATACCGAGACTGTACAGAAACGTCAGAAAAAGTGTCCTGAAAAATGCCGTTGTACCCAATGTCCACTTAACCATGGACATGTGGACAAGTGGAACAGGGCAGACTAAGGACTATATGACTGTGACAGCCCACTGGGTAGATGTATCACCTTACGCAGCAACAGCAGCAGCGTCACCAGTAGCAGCATCTCAGAAACGCCAGCTCGTTCCAAGGCAGGCTACGCTGTGTATCACCGGTTTCAGTAAGAGCCACACCGCCGACAACCTCTTAGAGAAACTGAGGGAAATCATCGCCCAGTGGCTTACACCACTTAGACTCTCCTGGGGATTTGTGATATCTGACAACGCCACCAATATTGTGCGGGCATTACATCTGGGCAAATTCCAGCACGTCCCATGTTTTGCTCACACAATAAACTTGGTGGTGCAGGATGTTCTGAAAAGCGACAGGGGCGTGCAGGAGACGCTTTGGGTGGCCCAAAAAATTTCTGGCCACTTTCGCCATTCAGCGACTGCGTGCCGAAGACTGGAGCGCCAGCAAACACTCTTGAACCTGCCCCGCCATCACCTGAAGCAAGAGGTTGTGACGCGGTGGAACTCAACCCTCTATATGCTTCAGAGGATGGAGGAGCAGCAAAAGGCCATTCAAGCCTATACATCCACCTATGACATAGGCAAAGGAGGGGGTATGCACCTGACTCAAGCGCAGTGGAGAATGATTTCCGTGTTGTGCAAGGTTCTCCAGCCCTTTGAACTTGCCACACGTGAAGTCAGTTCAGACACTGCCAGCTTGAGTCAGGTCATTCCCCTCATCAGGCTTTTGCAGAAGCAGCTGGAGAAAGTGAAGGAGGAGCTAAGACGGAGCGATTCCGCTCGGCATGTGGGACTTGTGGATGAAGCCCTTCATTCGCTTTGCCAGGATTCCAGGGTGGTCAATCTGTTGAAATCAGACCACTACATTTTGGCCACCGTGCTCGATCCTAGGTTTAAAGCCTATGTGGTGTCTCTCTTTCCGGCCGACACAAGCCTGCAGAGGTGCAAAGACCTGCTGGTGAAAACACTGTCGGCTGAAGCGGAACATGACACGTCAACAGCTCCTTCTTCATTTTCTCCCGCAACTGGGGCTGCCAGGAAAAACTTAGGTATCCTAAGCAACCCGCTGGCGGTGATGCAGGGCAGGCAGGACCAAGTTTGGACATCTGGTCCGGACTGAAGGACCTGGCAACAATTTCTGACATGTCTACTGTCACTGCATATGATACTGTCACCATTGACAGAATGGTGGAGGATTACATCGGTGACAGCATCCAAGTAGGCATGTCAGACAGTCCGTACCTGTACTGGCAGGAAAAAGAGGCAATTTGGAGGCCCCTGTACAAACTGGCTCTATTTTACCTGAGTTGCCCCCCCCTCCAGTGTGTACTCCGAAAGAGTGTTAGTGCAGCCGGGAACCTTGTCAGCGAAAGGCGTAGGAGGTTGCTTCCACAAAATGTGGAGAAGATGATGTTCATAAAAATGAATTATCAACTCTTCCAGCTATACGAGCGTCCAGGAGGACGCTCCATAATTATGGAGGTGGGCCCTGATTCAGAGCGAGCGCTCTGGTCAGAGCGTCCGGCTCTGAATCAGGGCCACTGTCCTGATTCGGCAAGGTACGCAGTTGCTAATACACACGCAATCGGCCGATTGTTATGTACTGCGCATGCGTATGCATTGCGGTTTTGGTGCGTGAACTAGCCACTGCGATCACAGACCCATTGCAGAGTGATTGACAGGAAGTGACATTTGTGGGTGGTGACTGGGGGTGGTCGCGCGAACGCAGGCGTGCCAGTGCGTTTCAATGCCGTTGCAGGGGTGTGCATAAATTATCCACTGTGATACCATAAGCAGCCTGAGGCTTCATAGTGTGCGCTGAAGTTAGCAATTCCTGAGTGAGGTCTGACCTGCCTTACCTGTGCGTATGGGTCCGATGGTACTCTATTGTACCGATGTTTTCGCAGTCTTGCTAATCATTACGGATGTGCGTGAAGGTGAAGTGGGCGACCTTATGTAGTGCTGAGTTTGCATTGCGATTGCTATGGATTAGCATACTATCGTAGTTGAACTGCGTGCGTACCTTATACAGGTTGAGTCTCCCATATCCAAATATTCCGAAATACGGAATATTCCAAAATACAGAATATTTTTAGCCTGACTGAGAAAGTGAAACCTTTGATTTTTGATGGTTCAATGTACACAAACTTTGTTTAAGGCACAAAATTATTAAAAATAAAGTATAAAATGACCTATAGGCTGTGTGTATAAGGGGTATATGAAACATAAATAAATTTCATGTGTGTACACAAATTTAGTATGAGCCACAAAATTATTGAAAATATTGTACAAAATTACCTTCAGGCTGTGTATATAAGGTGTATATGAACCATAAATGCATTCTGTGTTTAGATTTGGGTCCTATTCCTAAGACATTTCAATATGGTATGCAAATATTCCAAACAACGGAATATTCTAATATCCAAAATACCTCTGGTCACAAGCATTTTGGATATGGGAGACTCAACCTGTATTGCGATCCGTAGTGAAACAGGCCCACTTTCCGCACATTTCTGTTGTCAACATTTCCTCCCCAAACCCTGTTCGCTAATATATCTTGAAGACTCATCAATTCTATTTTCCTCTTCATCAGTTGGTCAATAAATACCTGGGTGTGTACTTGTGTTCTTGCCTCTAAATGTTCTTGGGACAGCGCAGTGAAATACATTTCTGCAACGTCTGTGTCTGCTCACGTCTCTCTCACTAGGCAGCCTAGGCTCAACCACCTAGACACCATGTTTAATATTAGTCTAAAATAACAGAATCTTCCCACTTGGTTGGCAACCATCGATGTTCCCAATTCTATGGAAATGCTTTTTCCAATCGATGCCAGGATTGCAATGGTTGCCATCATCACATGCACGATCTCTCACTTGATTGTCGATTATGTCCAAGGAAAGAGTGTCCATAGCACAGCTCCTTTACGCATGCTCACATTTCCAGGGTCCTCTGTGCATGTACATTAACTATCAATGGTAAAACCATCGAATGGTTACCTTGTGATGGCTAAATTCCACCGTGAGGCTTGTTGCAATGGTGGAAACACCACCACTATTCGATGACCATTCCTAGTTGGGAGTGTCAAATTCTTCCAATTTTTTAGTCTTTTCTGAAATGCTTGTGCACTTTATAAGTGGAAGGTAAAGTACAGACAGGAAATTAGAGGTGAGCGGTTCAGTTTTACTCTGGTTATGTTCGGTTCTCAAAAACAGCATCGTATTGGCTATCTGGGCTCTCACTTGTTTTGGATAGCCAATAAAATAAATCCAAACTAAACCGAACTTTCACTGATTTGGCGTAAAGAACGTGTCATAACCAAGAACGTGTCATAACCGAACCGCTCATCTCTAGAGGAAATACCACCGTAGTAACTCAGAGGTTGTGAGGAGAAAGCAGACCTGGACGGTTTGACCTCAGCAGATAAGAAGGTTTGGTAAAATCTTTCATCCCAGATTCCGAGCTCAGTAAATGTTTTATGCTCTTTAGAATAGATCTCTCTGAAGGGATTTAGTAGTTACTGGGGGGCATGTGTGGTATTTAATTCTGTTTATTAATATATTATACACAGATGTGAAATTCCTCGTGTGTTGGTGTCACGTAGCCCCGGAGGTTCATAAAGTGAAATAGTCGATGTGCCGATAGGATGTAGGAAAGCACGCGTGCTCTGGAACTTTCACATCTCCAGGAGGTCCCAGCTATAACGTATCAGCTCATATGTTAGTACACAGCAAGCTAGGCGTCCTTAAGGTGCATTCTATTTCATCTCCATCTGCTGCTCATCTGTTCTGCGTCCTTTCAAGCAAAGCGCTTTTTTAACACTTTTCCCCACCACCAGGGAGAAGGATTAACTTTCCCAATGGAGACTGGGGCATTCCATAGCTGTAGAAGTGGATCAACACCAGTTGCCGAATGATTTCGTCATTAGACGTTTCGCAGCCTGAAACATCCTCTCAGCTTGACCACTTGTCTGAGGGTTTCCAGAGCGAGAGTGAGCTAGATGAATTTCCCACTGGGATGTAAAAGCATGCATCTTTCAGCTGAAGAAAGGCCTGAGGTCGTAAATCATGGCCCTCGGAATGCCTCATCTCGCAAACGCAGGCTTCAGTTTTGTGATGGAAATTATGGGATGTTTTATCTGCTCGCTAGAAGATTTCTGGATGTTTAGATAAATAGTCCCCAATCAATAGAAAAAAAAGCCTGTTCCTTAAATTTTAGAAAAGTCAGTTGCTACAGTAACTCGGGCCAAGGACGTTCTGGTATCTTGTGACTAGGGATGTCACTTTGCTAGCACAACCACTCGTGAGTCTTTGTATACAGCCACTTTCAGCAGAGTATAGTGCAGAGCGTGGGAGTGAAATGGTGCTGAGTCCCAGTCTCAGCGCCTTATGTAGCGGCGAACTCTTACGAGAATCCGTCGTCAGGAAGATGATGTTCCACCTCGTAGTGAGATCCAAGTTGGGCGGGAACACCCGAGCCGCGGCTCGGGTCGACTCGGAACCCTGCTTTTCGGAGCGGTTCGGATTCCACAGAATCCGAACCGCTCATCCCTACTTTGTCACAAAATTGTGAGTGAGCACACTCCCTTGGCTGAGAAGCAACCCCACACATGAATGGTCTCAGGATGCTTTACTGTTAAAGGGTCAACACTGCAAATATTGCATAACTTAATGTAATTGTCAATAAAAGCCTTTGACACTTATGAAATGCTTGTAATGTTACTTCAGTATAACATAGTAACATCTGACAAAAAGGTCTAAAAACACTGAGGGGCCTATTCATCATACCTTAAAACTCTCTGGAGGTAATTAGGTTTAGAACTGGCATGGAGTTCTACCTAATTACTGGAGGAATTCATCATTCCTCCTCCCTATAACTATCTATTCCGAAAAGCTGTCATTTTTGCGATGACAGCTTTTTGGGAAATAGATAGTTATCTCTATCTACACTACTACACTAACTTACCGCAGCTGGAATCCGTTCTGTGCATGCGCTGTTACATTCGTAAAGCCAGCACATGCGCAGCACTACCTACAGTGATGGTAAGTTTGTGTCCCCCCCAACCCCCTCCCCCCCGCTCACCTCCCCTCCATCCCCGCACTTACCTGCCCGTTGCAGCGCCTCCGGCTCCGGTGGCTGTGCTGTCACGTGTTCTCCCAGCAGCCCACAGTGCAGTTTAGAAAAAATAAAAAAACATTTTTTTTTCTCTAAACTTTATTGTGTTCTGCTGGGAGAACACGTGACAGCACAGCCCCAGGGGCCAGAGGACGGACCAGAGTGCCGGAGGGAGACGTTAGGGGACCTGCACACGCTGACACAGGTAAGTGTTACCTACTATACGCCACCTCACAGTGGCGAATAGTAACTCCATCAAATTCCGAAAATACATAATTTTCGGGAATTTGATGAATACCATAATTTCCATATCCCCATACTAATGTACTATTGTACTAATGTATGGGGAGTGTGGAAATTAACGCAGGGGGACTTAGCAAGGAGATATCAGTGATATCTCCTGTGTTAAGTTCTTCATGAATACCAAAATAACGTTAATTAAGGAAAATGTCCTTAAAAATGTTATTTTAGTGTTGATGAATAGGCCCCACAATCTCTGTGAAAACCAATACTTGTGTCATTCTCAAAACTTTTGGCCACGGCTGTATGATTACATGTGTACATACGTTTAATTGATGTTTGCATACTCTCTTTTTATCATTTATTTTACTTGGTTTATATAATATTTGGACAGGGTCGTCTCAAGAGAGGAGGGGGCCCGTGTGCAGTCTCCGTCACAGGCCCCCTCCTCTCAGTCCGGCGGCCGGCAGCGCGGCCATCGCCCCACTGATAGACTCTGGGCACTAGCGTCTGCCATTTTCCCTGTACTGCGCATGCGTAAAACGATGGGGAAAAGGCAGCGGCGGCCATTTTCCAGGCATTTTTGCAGAGCTGACACTGGCGCCGACGTGGAACTCTGTAGAGGTAAGTATATAGAGGTGCAAGGTGTGTGGTGCGGGCCCCCCTTGGACCCAGGGGCCCATGTGTACCGCACACATTGCATCCATTATAAATATGCCTCTGTATTTGGAAAAGCTTTGATATGATATAATATTTGAATAAGATATTATGGGCTCTATTTACTACAATCCGCATTTGTAATGCAGATTGTAGTGTGATATTATCGATTGAATTCGCATTGCGAATTCAGGCAATATCACAGGGATTTACTACAAATCCCTTGCAGGGACAGAGCTTGCGAGAAAGCCCCTCCGCACTCTAGTCACGATATTTTTGAAAAAAAATACTGTGACTAGTGCCCCGCACATGCGCCGACCGGCCACCGCTGCTACCCCCCCCAGTGCTAAGCCCCGTCCCCAACACTAAGCCACGCCCCCCATGATCGCGGATCCCCCCCATGACCCCCCCTCCCTTAATAGCACTTCCCTGCAGTCATCGGTGCTCCAGTGATGTCTTCCATGCCTCCGGTCAGCTGATATCCCATACTGCACTGGGACCCGATCACCTGCTGACCGGGCCGCAGTGCAGCATGGGAGACCAGCTGACCGGAGGGGAGTCATCACCGGAGCCCTGACCACCGGTCCCTGGAGTCAGGTAAGTGACTTTTTTTTTTACAATTTTTTTTTTTTGCAGTGATCAGCTTGCGGTCTGTTTAGATCACACAGCTGATCACTGGGGCCGGCTCCGGGCTCTGCTCTGCCTTTTAGAGCAGAGTAGGAGTCCGGTAACTGGGGGAGACCCTGGATAATGCCATCTCCAGGTGGTGTTATTATCACAGGGCTTTCCCTGGTATTTTTTTACAATTTATTTTTAGTGACTCTGGTCGGATCACATTTCCCATTACAATTATGAGAAATGCGATCTGCTTACTAAAAATAAGTGATAATTAGGGTTTGGAGTAGAATTTTACGAATTCTACTTCAATTGCCCTGTAATAACTATAGGTGGTACTAAAATTTTAGTAAAAATAATGTTAATAAATAGAGCCCTATATATTGAATAATATAAAATGCAACATTTTATAGGAGATATATGTATTTCTTGGGGGGTTGGGTACGGGATGCTGGCGTTCAGGATCAGGATCCCGACAGGGTTAAAATACCAACACCTGCTGGTAAGAACCCTTACCCAACCCCTACCCCTAAACCTGACCCTACCTTCCCACATCCTAAACCCAACCCCCATCCAACGCAGCCTAAATCTAACCCTCCCCCACAACCTAACCCCTAACCGTAAATCCTTACCCCAATATTTACTGTCGGGATGCCAGCGATCAGGATGCTTGCGCCGGGATTCTGACTGGTGTCCGGTTACAGTGATGGCATTCTGTGCGCCGGCATCTCGACCGCCAGGATATGAATTACATCCCATTTTTTGGTATCTGTTCAAATAAATTCTAGTTGATGTGATGGGTTAATAGGGAAGAAATGTATTGTTGGCAGTGGGTTAGGTTATCTCTGCCTGGGGCTGCTCTTTTACATATACTCTCAACTATATACAGTATGATCTGCTCTGAAGGTGCCCATACATCTGCGACGGATCGCCGCGATGCAGGGATGTGACTGGAAATTTCCGATCGCCCACCACTGATGTTCTGCGATTCATCGCCGGATTGTGGACATTTGACATGTTAAATGTCCCCGTTTTGACGATTGCAATAATTTTTGGATCACGATCATCAAATCGCCGAAATCCAACATGTTGGATTTCTGCGATCCTGCGATGCGGGGTTGCAGCATCGCGGGATCACGGCAATCCATCGCAGATGTATGGGGCCCATAAATTGTGCACATTCTGTTGTAGATTGGACCAGCTGTACAGCACTGGTCTATGGTGCATAGTGTTTATCTACTAATAGGTTATTCACCCACAGGTGTAGATGTTCCCCGTTAGACCATGCTGCAATGTTTGTGAGCAGTTGGATTCCTTTGGTTACTATAGGAAGCACCGCATCTGGTGGAGTGAAGTAACTGTGAGTGCATTGCTTTTTCTATATATATAATATACAGTATATAATACTAGCTGAAGTACACGGCGTTGCCCGGGTTTAAATCTTCACGTTATTAAGTTTTATTATGTGATGTCTTCTAAATCCATCCAGTGGAAGGCCCAGAACAGGCTCCCTAGGTCAAAGTTCCTTCCGGCGCACTCAGCCCCAACCACTCCATGAGGCATCCCAGATCAATTGCCACCCCTCTGTGACGTTTTCACTCAAATCCATCCAGTGGCACTGCCCAGAACATGGCTCCCCCTGGGTCAAATTCTGCACAGCGCCCCCCGGGTCAAAGTTCTGCCCAGCGTACACCAATGGGAGGTCCGACCAGGACCTCAACTCCCTAGTATTTCTTCTGGGATCCAGTGTTACCATGTTGAGAAGTTTTCATCCAAATCCATCCAGTGGAAGGCCTAACCCCCCTAAACCTTGGCCACGTCCAAGTGGACCACCTCACATTGGTTTCATCCCAATCGGTGCAGGGGTGTCCGAATGCATACCCCAGGTAGATAGAAGCTGAATAGCAGCCTTGATGCCAGACCACCTGTGAGAGGCTAATAAAGGGTGTGTCAGTCTTTGTAGTGAGTCTGTCACTGCCTGGGGAATAGGCCAGAGACCTGTTGAGAGACACTGTGATTATTACTGAATGTAAGTGCTGTGCTCTGTTTTGTGAAAGGGACATTAGGTCCTTCCACTCTGAGAGAAGGAATAATTTTGTTTAGTTTTAGATTGACTTTTATGTTTTGTTTAACATTGTGCTGTTAACAAAACTAGCTGTGGATATTTGTACCAAGGCCCTGGGCCATACTTGCCAACTCTCCTTCATTGTCAGGGATACTCCCTAAAATAGTAGCAATCTCCCTCTCTCCCTGAAGAGTCTAGCAATCTCCCTGATTGCACCTTACCCCCATTATGAAGCTGTTATATATATAAAAAAACAGATATATACATTCATATGGGATCATTAGTATAATTTCCCTGCATTGATTATAAGGTACACTGATCCCTATGGCTACATGCATTTTCTGAAAAGGGTGTGATATGTATGGTCCAATTACTAACCTAACCCCCCTAACCCTCCTTAGGGGTGCCTAACCCTAAGCTCCCCCCAGTGCCTGCCCCTAACCCCCCCTCTAAGTGCCTAAACCTAAGTCCCCCCAGGAGCCCTAAACCTACCCCCCCCCCTGTGGCTGTCCGCTGTGGCGCCCAGCATCCGCTCGATCGGGATGCCGGGCGCCGGTCTCCAGATGTCGGGCAAATGACAGGCGTCTAGATTTAGACGCCTGTCATGCGTCCCTAGTCGGGATAAAGCAGTCTGGAAGCCGGCAGTCGGCATTTAGACCGTCGGGTTCCAGACTACATCCCTCTGAAAAGTATCAGTGTGTTTTCATCAACAAATAGATCTTACTGACTGCTTTGTGCTCGTTTACATCTAGATTTAAGTCAATTTTATGACACGCCTCTCAGATTTATCAGTACACATCCACTGTAACGTGCGCCCATAGGTGCTGCTTTCACAATCTCCCTGAAATGCTTTTTCAAAAGTAGGCAAGTATGCCCTGGACTGGTGTACTATTACTTGGCTGCTGCATAACAAGTGCCACTGTTTACCCCAGGAGACCACACTTACCTGATATATATATATATATATATATATATATATATATATATAGACATAATTTCCATAGTATTACTTTAATAGGCAGAAACATACTAGTGACGGGGGTAATAATGGAATCACAAAGCAGCTGGTCCTGTGAATAGCAGGCACTGATGGGTGACGATAGCTGTGTGACCTACTTTCCATTAAAATACTTAAGTTCTTTTGTCTCTTCCAAAGGCCTGAATGCTGAACATAAGTGCCAGTGTCATAGTTATCATTATCTATAAACTGTTTTGTTTTAATCTTTTTTTTTTTTTTAATAGGGTCCATAGGGCCTGATTCAGAGCCGCTCGTAAGCGGCCGCTCGTTCGCTCCGAGCGATGTCCGCACATCTGCGCATGCGTATGGGTTTTAGTACGAATGCACAAACCAGTCAGTGCGGTCGGAAATCGTGTGCTCACAAAATAGCGAATGCCTGCTAATTTGAGTGACAGAATGAGGCGTTTGTGGGTGGTATCAGGGGAAGGTGCTTGAAAACGGGGAATGGAGATCCGAACGCAGGCGTGCCAAACGGTCAAAACGGGCGTTTTAAAGGTGTGCATAATTAACAAAGCAGCGTCATCGACCACGTCACTTGGTTGTCTTTTAGCCTGAACTGCTCGCATGATTGCGGTAGGAAAATCCAACCACAAGCACTGTGAGCAGTTCATACGCCTTTCGATGTACTCGATTAATCTAATAAATAGCGGAGATGACGTATGATGCGAGCGGCCAGGGGGCGTTTTTTCCAAAATAGTGAGCGCATGTTTCGTTCGCTCGTTCAGACATAGAGGCGTCAACAGACCGCAAAGAGCGAGCGCTTAATTGAAATAGCCAGCCCCTTTTTCTGAACGAGCAGCCGCAAATAGCGTCCGGCTCTGAATCAGGCCCATAGTCCCTGATACAGCCATTAGAAGACAATTTGCTATCTAAAAAGAAAACCCAACCCAAAAATATATGTAAGAGTCTCATTTTACAGTCCAAATGCTGATGGTGCAGGGGACTGGATAAATAAAGAGGTCTGAGACTTGGGTTCTGGTGCTGGCACACGAGCTCTGGGCCTGATTCAGAGCCGCTCGCTCTGAATCAGGGCTGGGCTTTTATTTTTTTGGAGCGGTCTCCTGGCCGCTTGCATAGCTGTGGGTGACCACCCACAGCTAATGCGAGCGGCCATGATGATGGTCTCGATGGCCAAGACCATCGCGACCATCGGGCTTGCGACGAGACCCTTGTGGTAGGGTCTCATGGCCGCAAGCCCCATCGGCTCCAACAGAGCCGGAAGCTCTCCCATTGACATCACTTGTGATGTCAGTGGGGCCGCCCCCAAACGGTAGGCGTTCTCATGGGAACGCCTCCGTTTGGGCAGCCACCCCCCCGGCCCACCCACCAAAGGGGGTGAGCTGTCACTCAACATCGACAGCCCGCCCCCTTTGGTGCGAGAACCGGAGCGACGGATTGACCGTCACTAGCCTGATCTTGCGCATGCGCACGACGGAGCCAGCTCCGTCGTGCGCATGCGCTGTGGGCCACCATCGACCCGGTTGCGAGCGCTCAGCGCTTGCGACCGGGTCTGAATCAGGCCCTCTGTCCTATGCATTAGGCCACTCTGAGCTGCCCCCAGTGATTGGCATGCTGGCATAGGTCTTAGCGTGAGCTGTGAGACTGTGCATTAATCAGATAGATGTGAGATGCATTACCCAGTGTCTGTCTGCTAATTACTCAGTTGTTATGCAAAGTAGGTGGTTTTAATATGTTAATAAGAAAGCCAAAACTAAATATGGGCGCAGGGTGTGCGGTGTCGGGAGCATGCACACCCTGCGCCCATTATAAATACGCCGCTGCAATACACCGTGTGTGCTGCCCTCTGACCTCTCAGGACATGGTGGGATCTAATTAATGGGCTGATGTTGGAGGATGCCAAGGAATCGTAATGTACCCATACACACTGCAATTAGGCCCTTGTAGACCTGATTGGCTGCAAATTGAATTATGGATAAATGCAAAAGGACTGCCCATCTGGAACACCCAGGGAGAAACCTAAACAGGACAGGTGGAGAAGCTTACCATAGCAACCAATCAGGTCCTAGCTATTACTTTATAGACTGTACCAGGGACATGCGCCTTCCTTTCCCATCATAGTGGCTGTGACATTAGGAGAGGCTGATGGAGAGAAAACACGATAGAAACTTTAAGAGCTCAGAGACCGTGGAGTCATCAGTCGGAATAGTGACATCACCTAGTTGAGGAGGTAGGACAAAAGATAGGCAGCCCAGTTGCCAAGGAACTGGGAAACTGGATCTGGAGGGTGATCAATGACAGTAACACAAAGGTGGAGAGAACAGACAGATAGTGTGGATTATAGGAAGAGAAATAGAGGAAGCAGGGCTGGCTCCAGGGGTAGCCGCGCCCTGGGGAGGATCTGTACTTGACACCCCGGCCTCCCTCCCCCCCCCCGAAAATGGGAGCGTGGTCTAATTACCATAGGTCACCCCCCCATAATGACGTTATTTGGGGGCGTACCCGTACGGCACACCTCCCGTGTAACGTTAGGCTGGGGCAGTGGCGTAACTAGGGTATTTGGAGCCCAGGGCAAATTTGAAAAAGGAGCCCCCCCCCACTATGTGCATGCACCGGGAAAATGGGCGTGGTCACAATGGGTGTGGTCACTGAAAAATGGGGCGTGTCAACATGACACACCCCTTTCTTGTCACTGGGAACATTTCTTTCCATTTGCACCTTAATGCAGTGCCCCTTATACAGTCCCTCCTATGCAGTGCCCCTAGTAGTGGTCCCCCTTATGCAGGCCCCCAGTAGTACCCCTTATATAGTACCCCCAGTATACAATGCCCCCAGTAGTGGTCCCTCTTATGCAGGCCCCCAGTAGTGCCCCTTATACAGTACCCCCAGTTGTGGTTCCCCTTATACAGTGCCCCCAGTAGTGATCCCCCATATGCAGTGCCCCCAGGAGTGATCCCCCTTATGGAGGCCCCCAGTAGTGCCCCTTATGCAGGCCCCCAGTAGTTATCTCCCCTATGCAGTACCCCCTGTAGTGGTTCTCTCTTTTCAGTGTCTCCTGTAGTGGTTCTCCCTTTTCAGTGCCCCCTGTAGTGGTTCTCCCTTTTCAGTGCCCCCTGTAGTTGTCCCCCTTGTGAAATGTCCCCAGTAGTAAGCCCCTTATATAGTGCCCCAGTAGGAGTCCCCCCTGTGCAGTTCCCCCAGTAGTAAGCCCCTTATATAGTGCCCCAGTAGGAGTCCCCCCTGTGCAGTGCCCCCAGTAGTAAGCCCCTTATA
Source organism: Taudactylus pleione (assembly GCA_031769625.1). NCBI lineage: Eukaryota > Metazoa > Chordata > Amphibia > Anura > Myobatrachidae > Taudactylus > Taudactylus pleione. The sequence continues at coordinate 473,192 of JAUIMM010000279.1, forward strand.
TAGTGCCCCAGTAGGAGTCCCCCTTGATGCAGTGCCCCCTGTAGTAGTCCCCAGTAGTGGTCTCCCACCAATGCAATGCCCCCAGTAGTAGTCCCCAGTAGTGGTCTCCCCCCAATGCAGTGCCCCCAGTAGTAGTCCCCAGTAGTGGTCCCCCCCCAATGCAGTGCCCCCAGTAGTATCCCCCCCAGTATTAGTCCTCAGTAGTGGTTCCGCCACACAATGCAGTCCCCCCAATGCAGTGCCCCAGTAGTATCCCCCCAATGCAGTGCCCCCAGTAGTATCCCCCCCTGTATTAGTCCCCAGTAGTGGTTCCCCCCCCCAAATCAGTCCTCCCCAATGCAGTGCTCCCAGTAGTATCCCCCCCATTAGTAGTCGCCAGTAGTGGTCCCCGCCAAGTAGTATCCCCAGTAGTGGTCTCCCTCCCCAATGCAGTGCCCCCAGTAGTATCCCCCCCAGTAGTAGTCCCCAGTAGTGGTCTCCCCCCCAATGCAGTGCCCCAGTAGTATCCCCACCAGTAGTAGTTCCCCCCCTCCCGATAAATACACACAGAAATTAGACAATAAATAAAAGAAGAAAGAAAAATTCTTACCTGAATCCACACTCCTGGCGCAGTCCGCACGTCAGTCCTCCCGGGCTGGCGCGCTCTGCATTATGGGAGAGACGTCATGAGGTCATGACGTCTCTCCCAATACCCACTGCAGGAGGCAGAAGGGAGTCGGCTCTTGCAGTGGGCGCTGCGGCTGCAGCAGTCAATGAGAGTCTATCTGAACTCTCATTGGCTGCTGATTCACACACATCGCCGCCAGCGCTGGCGGTGATGTGTGTGCAGCAGCAGCAGCCAATGAGAGTCTGTCTGACTCTCATTGGCTGCTGATTCGCACACACATCGCTGCCGCTTGGCGGTGATGTGTGTGCAGTAGCAGCAGCAGCCAATGAGAGTCGTGTGACTCTCATTGGCTGCTGGTTTATACACACATCGCCGCCAGCGCTGGCGGCGATGTGTGTGTTAGCACAGCCTGAGCCCGCCCACCTGCCACCTTCCTCCTGGCGCTATTGGGCAAGCGCTCAGGGGGAGGGAAGGGGCTCGGCTGTGCAGCACAGGACCGGCGCTGGAAGCCTAGCGCCGGTCCTGTGTAAATGTGTAGCGCTGACCGCACTCACTGCGGTCGGCACTACACTGGCTAACTAGGGTGGGCCGGTACCGTGGCTGGCAGCGCCCCCCGACCAGCGCCGCCGGTCCTACGGCGCCCAGGGCACGTGCCCCGCTCAACCTGCCATAGTTACGCCACTGGGCCGGGGGTAAGCCCAGCACTCCATCATTAACTGGGCTTCCCCCAGCCCTCTCTCGGCACTGAATGGATGCTGCGCGCATGTGCGCAGCATCCATTCAGCTACTCCGGGGTCTGGAACAGTGCTGTCCCGCTGAAATCGGGATGTTGGGAAGGGTGCGCCCTCTATGGGGTAGCGCCCCTGTTTGAACATGCCTCGAGCCGGCCCTGAGAGGAAGGGTTCCATAAGGCACAGTATGGAGGGAATAGAATGCCTTTTCATGTCTGGGAGTGTGTGGGTGAGAATCACCTGCAGGGCAGGGACATGTAAGCAGGGGAGGCAGAGCCTTCCCTGTTATACTCCTGAGATTTGATATAAAAATTATTAGAATAATACAAATAAGATATTTATAACTTATAAACATCTTCTTTGTTTATTGTAATAATTTTTATAGTTAACACTCACCAGCTTTGTGGAGCTTCCTGGGACTGCAGGGAGATGACAGATGAGGCAGCAATAGCTCAGCCTCGTTTCTGTATAGTCAGACACTGCTTGCAGAGCTGCACAGAAAGAGAGCTAATAGAGGCATGCTTCTGATTAAGGGGGGCGTGCGTTGAGCATTGATGGACACCTTGGATGTGTCATGTGACCAGGAAGTGCACTGCAGTGTTTTGAGATCGGAATTCAGTCAGCAGCAGCAAGAGAAGACACAGTGATGCAGGTAGGAGAATCCATGGACACTGAAGCTTAGTGTAGTGAGGGGAGAGTTACAGTAAGTAGGGGGTGAGGCAGGCTCCCAGCACTCAGACCCATCTCCATGTGTGCCTCCCCAGCCATTGGCCTCACCGCACGTCACTGGACTGTACTAGATAAATTATAGCAAAAAGCTGTTTGGTTGCTATGGGCATCACCTCCACTTGTCCTCTTTAGAAAGTTTGAATCATCTCCCCCATTATCTTGCCCTGTCTTTCAGTTTTGGCCACACGCTATGTCTATGTTCTGCTTTACTGCCGGCTTTCTGCACTGTTGTTTTGTACAATGGAATGTGAATTATGAATGGGAATTATATACAAATTCCCCAGTTGAAGACAATGAACCAGTCTGTGTTTCCTGAGTTTTCCAGTTCAGTAAGATCTCTTGGAAGACATATCTGTAGTCTTGTACACCTGGAACCTATTGCATGCTGATTTGCTAATCTGTTCTGTCCCTTTATACCTCTCATGGGACGTGGAGTCCAAATACTGGCGAAACTGAGGGGAGATACGCGTCACATCATCGCACTCCTTGTATTTTCTTTGTAGAGATTGATCACTTTAGTGTCGTATTATACAGCACGTCGGCCTTTTCTGTCGGCACCTAATTTGTGTTCTGGTTTAAACACTTCTCTGGGGAGGAATAGAAGCACGTTTTCTACCCTGTGCTAAACGTTTCCTATCTACTACATCATGTATATGCTGCATCCGTGCACTCGCCATCATGGTTTCTAGCATTATACGGTCTTTATTAATGTTGCAATGTTCTGAGAGTGCTTAAGTGACCTATATTTTATCATCAAGTGCTTGGGATCTTCACAGTCTGTAAATTACACATGTATCCATTTTAGCCTACAAGACATTCAGATAAATATATTTAAATGAGTGAATTATGGTTCTGCATTAGCACATACCAGTGGTTCCCAAACTGTGTGCCACGGCACCCTGGGGTGCCTCGGGACACTTGCAGGGGTGCCTTAGGTTGGTGGTCCAGCACCAAATCAAAAATCTTTATGGTCAATGTAGCACAAACAGAAACACAAACCTATCCACCACTATATAACCTGACCTAAGGATGACATATAAGCACAATTTACGTCACTGTACTACTTCACTACATTATTTTCTGAATTTCTCAGTAACAAACTTTTGGCTTAGGGGTGTCGTGAAAACAATGCTGAGGCACTAGGGCGCCGTGATTCAAAAAAGTTTGGGAACCACTGCATTAGCACATACATATCAGTCCTGGTGAAATAAAATTGAATATATATTTTTTCTTATTGTTTTTCCATTGTAAGCACCAAATGGGAAGGGAAGGGGCAGTTACTATATGCTGGTGACATCTCACACAACTTATGGACAAAGTGCAGTTTCCACTACCAGCTGATGCTCCTCCTTCCGCCATACAATTCAGTGGCGTAACTACAGCCCCCGCGGTGGCTTGGGGGCGCGGAGGCTTGTGGGGCGAGGTGGCTGCCTGCAGATTCCATGCGGACTGGCCGTCCGCATGAAATCTGCAGAAAACAGCCCTCCCAAAATGGCCACCGCCTAGGAGGAGACATATGCTAGAGGTCCTACTGGACCTCTAGTATCTGTTAGTCACCCGGCAGGGCGGTAGTGTGGACGGCACATAAGTGCCGTCCGCACTACATTACTAGCAACAAACACAGAGCTGCCGGCGTCGGCAGCTGTGTGTTTGTTTTAGCAGCCGATGAGAGTCTGTCAGACTCTCATCGGCTTCTACGCCCACTGCGGGACCCGGGCTTCCGGCTCCTGCAGTGCGTGATGGGACAGACGTCATGACTTCTCTCTCATCATTAAGAGCGGGCCGGCCCGGGAGGACGCTGCACGGAGGAGCATGCCGGAGCGGGGATCAATGTAAGCAGAGTTTTATTTTCTTTGTGTGTGTGTGTGTGTTTCTGGCCGGGCGGGGGGCACAGTTGGGGGGACTACCATTAAGGGCACTGCTGGGGGGGAGGATGGACTACTACTAAGGGCACTGGGGGGGGGGAGGACGGACTACTGCTAAGGGCACTGGAGGGGGGACTACTACCACTAAGGGCACTGCTGGGGGGGAGGACAGACTACCACCACTAAGGGCACTAGGGGGGCTACTACTACTACTAAGGGCAGTGCTGGGGGGGAGGACTACTACTAAGGGTACTGCTGGGGGGGGACTACTACTACTAAGGGCAGTGCTGGGGGGGAGGACTACCACTAAGGGCACTGCTGGGGGGGGACTACTACTAAGGGCACTGCTGGGGGGGACTACTACTAAGGGCACTGCTGGGAATACTACTAGGAGCACTGCACACTGGTGGGACCACTACTGGGGGACACTACATAGAGGGGGATTACTACTAGGGGCACTGCTGCGGGGACTACTACTGGGGGCACTGCTGGGTGGGACTACTACTGGGGGCACTGCTGGGGGGGCTATTACTGGGGGCGTTACTGTGGGGGGACTACTACTGGAGGCATTTCTGGGGGGGACTACTACTGGAGGCATTGCTGGGGGGGGCTACTACTGGGGGCACTGCACTGGTGGGACCACTACTGGGGGCATTGCACTGGTGGGACCACAACTGAGGGCACTGCATAGGTGGGGATTACTGCTGGGGGCACTGCATAGGTGAGGATTACTGGTGGGGCACTACTACTGGGGGCATTGCTGGGGGAGGACTACTACTGGAGGCTTTGCTGGGAGGGACTACTACTGGGGGCACTGCTGGGGGGTTAGGACTGGGGGCACTTATAAGTGGGTCTACTACTGGGGGCATTATGTAAGGGGCACGGCATATGGGGACCACTACCTGGGGCCCTGCATGGGGGGGGGGCCTCAGAAATTTTTTTGGGCAGGGGGGAGCAAAATTTATAGTTACGCCACTGATACAATTTACCATCCACCTCATACTTCTAATCCCTCCCAGGTAATCCACTTGCTGTACCCCCTAAACGCTCCCTTACCTGATCCTGTGCAGTTGGGAATGTAAGATCTATTTCCATCAAACCAATCAATCCAAGATCTGCTCATTTCCTGCTTGCCACTACAAAAAGATCTGGCTTACCTCCTCTGACACATCTCCTGCGGCAGTGACGGGCTGTGAGGTCAATGGCTGGGGAGGCACACATGGAGGTGGGTCTGAGTGCTGGGAGTCTGTCTCACCCCCTACTCACTGTAACTCTCCCCTCACACACTAAGCTTCAGTGTCCACTGATTCTCCTACCTGCGTGCAGAGCCGTAAGTAGACATTCTGGTGCCCTGTGCAACATAGAGCATTGGTGACCCCCCTCCCCCCCAAAAAATAAAAAAGATGCAGCACTCACCTGCCCAGTTAATTATTATTATCCCAACTGTGTCAGATATAAGGTACTAATGTAGCAGATGACCACCAAATATACAATAATGTCTTCTTGTCTGCCATGTTTGGATGATCCTGTGTCTTCATTTAAATAAAATGGTGGCAAACATGCAGACATTTATTATTGGTCACCTGCTACATTATAACCTTATACTTGGCACAGTATAATACAATAAGGATCATTTTGATATCAATATGATATCAGGTCATGTTGTGAACCAACTCCCTCCCACCGCCCCCTTCTTCCCCGGGGCTCTCTCTCCTATACGAAGTCATCAGCACTCACCTGGTCAATAATACTCTATGACCAGGCACAGGCTGAGTGACTGACACCTATGTGTGGACTGTAGTACTCCCCAGACCGGATCCTACCTGCCTGCTGCCGTGTCTGCGCCGAAATATAACTGCAGTCCTCACTCTTGCCAGTGCAAGTGGGAGTGTGGAGATGAGTTGTTATGATGTCTCCCAGACCATGCAGGGAGTGTGCGCCGAGTGCGGGCGCCGGCTGGGGGAGGCGGAGTTGAGGGGGATTGACAGACGGCAGGTTCTGCTGTGAAGTATCCTGGAGCACACCGCTGCTGTACATAGCAGCGGGTGGCCGTGCAAATAGAAATTGCGGTGGGAGGCCGGTTCCACCCCAGGGGACCCTGCGCTCTGTGCGATGGCACCGGCCGCACCACCCTAATTAAGGCCCTGCCTGCATCACTGTGTCTTCTCTTGCTTCTGCTGAATGAGCTCTGATCTTTAAACACTGCAGTGCAAATCCTGATCACATGACGCATCCATGGTGTCCATTATTGCTCAAGGCACTCCTCCCATACTCAGAGGCATGCCTCTTTAGCTCTCTTTCTGTGCAACATACTCCCTGTGGTGTGGCCCTGCCCCCCGCCCTGCAAGCAGTGTCTGACTGTACAGAAGCAAGGCTGAGCTGTTGTTGCCTCATCTCTCAACTTTTTGCAGTCCCAGGGAGTTCCATAAAGCTGGTGAGTGTTAACTGTAAAAATTATTACAATAAACAAAGAAGATGTTTATAAGTTATATATATCTTCTTTGTATTGTTCTAATCATTTTTATATCAAATCTCAGGAGTATAACAGGGAAGGCTCTGCCTCCCCTGATTGGACGTCCCTGCCCTGCGGGGGACTCTCCCCCACACACTCCCGGACATGGAAAGGTTGTGGAGTAGGAAATCTATTTCCTCCATACTGTGCCTTATGGAACCGTTCCTCTATTTATTTTCCTATAATCCACACTGTCTGTTCTCTCCTCTCCACCTTTGCGTTGCTGTCATTGATCACCCTCCAGATCCAGTTTCCCAGTTCCTTGGCAACTGGGCTGCCTATCCTTTGACCTACCTCCTTAACTAGGTGATGTCAATATTCCCACTGATGACTCCACAGTCTTTGAGCTCCGTGTTCTCTCTCCATTACTGTAGTCTCTCCCTGTGGACTTGAAGGCGCATTTCGCACATTGTAAAAGCATTCAAACACATAAAAATAGAATTTGTAATAAACACAGCCAAAATCACTCGCTCTCATTATTATTATTATCTTTTATTTATTTGGAGCCACAAAGGTTCCGCAGCGCCTTACACAGTACATAAATGAGCACGCAAGAAAAACAGTTAATAGTAATATAAAACAATATAGTACAAGGACATGGTTTATACACAAAGCTGCATAACACAAGCAGTGGGGCATCAGCAACCAAATGTTAGGGCCCATAATGGGGAGTTAGGAGTAAAAGGGGAGGGGCAGACAGACAGGGGCGACACAGATGGGGTATATAGTGAGGAAGGAGCATGGAGCAGTGGGTTAGGATATGTGCTGCGGAATGTGTGTGTATAAAATGACCTGATATTATGTCAAACTTAAATTCTTCATACATCTATTCCTATGACAGAAAATAGATTTTGTTTATGTTATTTATTTGAGAGATGTACATGAGATGCTCTCATGATTAGGATATACATTAGGGGAAATATATATGTATATGAATGGGCTGGGTAGATATTTAGAAACATTTGTGCATACAGAAAGACCATGCACCTTTGCAACTTTGTAAATTACCTTGACTGACTAAATAACTTAATAAGCAACAGTGGCATTAGCTGGCAGCACAATTGTGGGCATTGATACCTTGCAGCACTGAAATCGTAGGTTTGTTGCCAATTTTCTGTGTTCAAAAACATACTGGTAGATTATTTGCCTTCTTGCAAAGAATGGATCTTATTGTGTGGGTGGTAGGGAATTTAGACTGTAAGCTCCAATGGGGCAGGGATCAGCCATAATATTAAAACCACTGACAGGTGAAGTGAAGAGCATTTATTATCTCGTTACAATGGCACCTGTGAAGCGGTGGGATATATTAGGCAGCATAGCATGGGAACACTCAAGCTGGCCACACACTAGACCAACTTACATCCAACCAGCCAACTAGTTGATTGGTTGGAATGAAAATCTGGTAACGTATGGGAGTAAATGATGATCAGCAATTTGCTCCCAAACGTCAGAACGTCAGAAAATGGACAAAAACTGTTGTTTGAACAAATTGTTTAGATCAAACATTTAACAAACTTGTCTGACGGCCATTTTCATCTGTTTTCTGGCATTTAGGAGCAAATTGCTGATCATCATTTACTCCCATACATTACCAGATTTTCACTCCAACCAATCAACTAGTTGGATGGTTGGATGAAAGTTGGTCTAGTGTGTGGCAAGCTTCAGTCCTTGAAGTTGATGTGTTGGAAGGAGGAAAAATGAGCAGCGTAAGGATCTGAGCGACTTTGACAAGAGACAGATTGTGATGGCTAGACAACTGGGTCAGAGCATCTCCAAAACGGCAGGTCTTGTGGAGCGTTCCTGATATGCAGTGGTTAACTTAGTAGTACCTACCAAAAGTGGCCCAAGAAAGGACAATGGGTGTACTGGCTACAGGATCATGGGTGCCCAAAGCTCATTGATGCACGTGGGGAGCGAAGGCTAGCCTGTTTGGTCCTATTCCACAGAAGAGCTACTGTAGCAGAACACACAGGGCATTGCAGACCGGTCAGAGTGCCCATGCTCACCCTTGTCCACCACCAAAAGCGCCTACAATGGGCACGTAAGCATCAGAACTGGACCTTGGAGCAATGGAAGATGGTGGCCTGGTCTGATTAATCACCGACGGGTCTATTTACTAAGCAGTGTTAGGAGACAGAGTGAAAAGTGATAAGGTACCAGCCAATCAGCTCCTAACTGCCATCTCACAGGCTGTGTTTGAAAAATGACAGTTAGGAGCTGATTAACAACCAAGAACCATACTTGCCTACCCTCCCAGAATGGCCAGGAGGTTTCCGAAAATCGGATGGCGTTCTCGGCACCCGGAAAGGTGGACAAGACTCCTGGGTTTATGGCCACCCAGCTGCGCACAGATGATCGATGATGCGATTCACATTGAAACACGTCATTGTAGCCCCCGCCTTCCCCTCCCCCCCACTCCACAGTGCTGGTAATCTCGGCATTGCATAGTGGGGGGGCTATGATGATGCAATCATGTAGCCACGTCCCAGACACGCCCAGCTCTGCCGAGCTCCACCCCTACCCTGCCTACCTCTACTGAGTCCCGCAGTGCAGATAAAAGGTCGGCTAGAATGACCCAAGAACCCTCCATCATAAATAAAACAACCAGAACATGTCTCATAACATTCACATACTTCTAAGAGGAATGAGTTTATTGAACTAAGCAATCACACTGATAACTTCGCTGGAGAGTGACCCTTGTCTGACCTCTCGTGTATGACCTCGGAGAAGATAGTTTGTCTCCATCAGCTCTAGATACTACAAATAAAGGGGGCAACCTTTAGTGGGCAGAAAACTATTTACTAAAGTGCGGGTTTTTAGAGGTGGCAGCCAATCATATTCTAATTTATCTAGCACCTTATAGAAGATAATAGCTAGAATTTGATTGGTTGCAACATCTCCACTTCTAAAAATCTGCATTTTTGTAAATATACCCCTTATTGTTCTTTTCATTTACTGAAAAATAACTGGGTATAAAACTGTCCGCGCTATTAAAGCTCCTTCTGGTGACAGCGATGGTTACATGGAGCGCTTTGGAAGGTGCAGTTGTTTGTCTGCCTCCCCTAATGACTGCCAGGCAGTTAATTTAAGGTCATTTAGTATCCCAAGCGAAGCAAGAATTAATTCTGGCTACTGCAACAGCACAAAACTATTTTAGATCCAAAACGCCCACACTGAATAAAATACCATCAAATGCTGGCCGGGTAACAAGACTCCATTTGTAGTTCCAAGACTTTAATTTGTACTTTAAAAATCTCTAATAAAGTGGCATATGACTCCAATTACTGGTTGGTATGCATCCAAAATGTGCCCTAATTCTGACTCATATTATTTATGTATATTCAAGTTACATCTCTACAGAAAATAATAGCTAGAATACAAGTTGCCTTTATAGAAAAATACTGGCAGAATTACCTAGTTATCATCACTACAGTCGCTTCTATAGGGGGAAAATCCTATTGTAGGTGTAGTGCTGGGTCCTCAGGTGTGTTGTGTGCTGATCGGAACATGGACCCTCTGGAATATTTGGGCTTCCCAGACAGGGCTGTAACTAGGGGTGTGCGCGTGGTGAGTGCAGAGCCCTTTGGGTGGCACCATTCCTGCCCCATGACCCCTGCATCTGGCTAGCAGGGTGCCTGGAACGGCATCATGCACGATTGTCAAATCCCGGCAAGGTACTAATGACAGGTGTCGAAATCCCAACGCCTGTCATTAGACCTACGCCGGGAGCCCAACGCCCGGCATACCGAATGAAGTTAAGCCGGGTGCGGACAACAGCGCGGGGGGGGGAGGGGAATACTTATGGCCTGGCACCCCCCCGGGAGGGTTAGGTTCAGGCTAGGGGAAGGGGGGTTTAGACTTAGGTTTAGGCACTAGGGAGGGACGTTAGGGTTAGGGGCGGGAGAAGGGTTAGTAAATACTTACCTTTGGAACTGTTGGGATCTTCACTGCTGCCGGACATAGGTTCGGTGGTATTTCATACCGATCCCGGTAAAATCAGTTACCAGACTCTTCTATACATAAATATCTCCACCGGGAGTCACTGTTCCACTGGACTCTACGGCTATTTTCATTTAAATTGGCAATGCAAAGGGAGTTGCTGCGTGTTTGATTTAATATAAATATGCTGAGAATTAATGGTCAGTGTACTGAATAGACTGTTTCTCATACATTTTACAGAACACTGAACGGTAGAGAAAATACAGCTGTGTTGAGAATCTGCTGTTTGGAGCAATCATACACCGCAGACCTTTTCCTATATACAAATCAATTTACAATACTCCAGGAAAAAAAGGGCTCGGTATGGCCAATATGGTCAATAGCCGCCGGATCAAATCCCGACAGCGGCATCCCGATACCTGCTAACCCTACCAACCTTCCCTTAGTGGTGCCTAACTGGGGAGTGCCTAATCCTAAATCCCCCTGGGGATACATAAACCTAACTCCCCCCCCCCCCCCCCCCACGACTAAGACCTAAGAAGCCCCGCTTACCTTTGTTCAAGATCCCGGCTGTTAGTATTCCAGTGTGGGGCTAATGATAATCGTTGGGATCTCAACGCCTATCTTTAATCCCGGGACGGGCTTCCAATATCGGAGATTTCAACGACCGGCATCCCGGCTGCCGGTAATCTAACTGCATCCCAAAAAAGAGGTGGAGGGGGGAGGGATTTACTGATGGGTAGCTTGTTAATAACACTGGTTTTCCGGTGGATTTGAAACCGCTGGATTTTCTAAAAGCGAAACCGCCAGGTATATAAACTTTGGGAATCACCATTAGGCACATTGCCGTTCCAGTTTTTCATTATCGTAGAGTAGAAGCTGCCAGATTTATCAAACGGCAGTTTTGAAAATCATAGAAAAGCTGGTGGAATAACCTGCCATATAATAGAAGTGGGTGAGAATGGCGGAACAGTGGTGCCCACATCATCAGTAATAAATGTTACCATATAAAAAAAATATTTTTTTAACACCAATTAGCAATTAATTAAAATTGGTCCTTTAATATTATTAACATGTAATATTGTTCTCGAAATGAAATAAATCATTATATTTGCACCCAATTATATTAATAAAATCATATTGCCTCCATAAGGGTATCATTAATATTTTTCTCCTTCATGAATATACAATGATCTTTATAAGTGAATTGGGTGTCTTCACCTTTCCGATTGGCTGCATAGATGCGGCGGTGTTGCGGTGGGTTTTTCAGATGGTTTTGAAACAGCTTGCAGTTTCACCATATTAAATCCACCGGTGGGTTCAAGCGCACCACTCAAACCACTAATTATTAGTACATTCGTCAGCTTGGGGGTGAAAACCGTTAGCGATGGACGGCATGTTAAAAACATCACCAAACTCATCCTTTCATAAATTTACCCCCTGATTTATTAGTTTAGAGCGGTGGGGGGGGGGTTGCGTATCGATACTCGCCGGCCAGAAACTACTTCACGTTAGTCTCCATTCGCACAAGCTGAGCAAAGCACGCCACGTTCACGACTACAGACATTGCGCGGCACATGCACACCCTATGTTTTGCGATACACATGCACAGTCGGTTAGTAAACCAGAAGATGCGTCCATTTTCACAGACTGAAATCATGACCTTAGTTTTCACTGTGTTAGGTTGCCGGTGAGGAGAAAACTCTCACATAACAGTAGACAGATGAGTTGCCGCGATAGGCGGTGATAGAGATTGTCATTTGTGCACATTTTTAATAAATACATATTCGCTGCCATCCTGTGGAATTTGAATTTAATTATGTTTCTCCTCTAATGTTTGTGAATTTAACAAATTGGAATCCGCTTATACTAAAGCTTTGGGGGTAGATTTAAAGCTAATGAAAAATGGAGATGTTCCCCATAGCAGCCAATCATATCTTATCTAGCATTTCTCTATTGCATCCTAGAAAATGATAGCCAGAATCCGATTGGTTGTTAAACTCGTCTGTTCTAGCAGCGTTAGTAAATCTACCCGTCAGCTTCTTTCTCTGGTGAGAAACCTTCCATAAAAGCCGGTAAATCCCACGTACCTTTCTGGGCAGGAAATGAATCCTCTGGAACCCTGGTCTAAATATAAAAACACACAAAGGCATTAAAAATTCATCAGACTAAGCTACCTCGCAGCTTTCCATTCCCCGGGAATCGTAGTCAACAGAAAAAAAACCATGAGCTGCAGTCTGACTTGTTCTGGCCATAACTGCTCAGAGCCTGTTGTGTTTATACTACGTGCAGAATATCACAGCTGCTTGGTAAACCTGGGTTATATTATCTTTGTATTAATATTTGTGAAACTTTGCAGAGTCACTTGAGGAGAAGCATCGGGCGCAGTTGTTGGGAAAGATATCTCCCAGCATAGGCGTATTTGTAATGGGTGCAGGGTCGCAATGCACACGGGCCCCATGCGTCCAGGGAACCCGCAACGTACACCCTGCACCCAGAGTATACTTTGTGTCAGCAAGTGGGTGCCTCCTCCTCGGCGCCATCTTCCCAGTGACTTCTGCGGGAAGATGGTGCCGCGCAGTGAAATCTCGTGCGCCATCTTCCTAAATATCACTGTGAAGATGGTGCCGTAGAGGGAGGACCTGGCACAAGGTAAACTGCAGGTCTGGGGGGTTCTGCTGTCTAGAGGAGGGGGCCCACTGCACAGGGGCCCTCTGGGACATTAAAACTCCTATAGCTAAGAGACAGGGGCGTATCAGAGTACGTAGCTTAACCAGTTGAGCATAGTAATGGGGTTTACTAAAAAAACAAAAAAAAACAAACTGTATTTAATATTTGACTGCAGACCCCATGTAAAAAGAGAAGTAAAATAATAAAAAAAGGCCATAGTTAGTACAGAGGGTGTCGGGGTCAGGAGTAGAACTACCGTGCTAGCAGCTGTTATGGGTGGGTTTGACGACAATTTCTCGCCTCCTCGGCTTACTGAAGCTCCCTCTAGAGATGAAGCCATGGCTGTTGTCATAGTAAACAAAAGGAAGCCTGTGATTGGTTAGAAGTGTAGGCTGTTTCCTATGCAAGTAGCCAGAGACTGATTATTATTATTATATTTTATTTATAGGGCGCCACAAGAGGTCCGCAGCGCCGTACATACAGTAAAGGGTACACAAAACATTACATTACAATACAGTAACCAACTTATAAACAGAGCACAAGTAACAATTAGCAACACAATTCTCCATACTCAATACAGCTGGGAAGGTGAAGGCTGGCATAGAAGTGCTAGAGAAGAAGGCTGTGAGACAGTAGGGAGGAGGACCCTGCTCCTAGGAGCTTACAATCTACAATCTGATTATTAGAGGGAGCTTCAGTAAGTTGGAGTAGGTAAGAAATAGGGGGGGGGGGGGGAAGTAAAGGACTTTGAATTTTAAGCAAATTTCAAGACACCAAAATATTGCTGCAACTTTGGCCTTCGAGTGGTGGGACTTTGTAAGCCCACAATTTGTATACTGAGTCGCTAACCTGTGGTTCCTCCTGTGATATTGCCATCCAGTCCTGGGTCAGTCAGCATACGGGAGATAGCACCAGGAAAGTGGTCCTCACAAAAGAAAGCGCGCCTCACAGAAGGGGGCAAATTAAACAAAACAATATCTTAAAGTTGGGTAACTTCTTGAAGAGTTTGAACTTTGCGTATGAACTTGGGGCTGCACAGAAAGTTGGACATAAGTTCAGTAATCGTGTAGAGTTACACGCATGTATCTTTGCAATCACAGCCCTTGTACCTGGAGAGACGGAACAGGGCGTCATGCACACGTGTGTGCACAAACGAGGAATGCCCCCCATAGAGAAGCATCCTGTTTACAGAGTATCCTTAGATGCACTTGTTAGGAGGTACATCTTTTGCAAGTCCGCAAGCCTATATGTTGAAGAGGACAACTTCAGTATGTTATAGTGTTCAAAACAAGGATCCCATTCTGTGTTAATTAGCACAAGGCTTATTCAGAGTGGTCAGATCCCACCACGACAAACTACCAGCCCCACACTGAACAGAGCTCAGGATGTTCCCGGTGGTCAAAATATCAACATGTTCATTATGTCGACATTGTGCATGTCGGCAGTCAAAATGTTGTCATATCATTTTTGCCTTTTTATTTAGCCTGACCCTATATCTAGCACTAAAATGCAATGGTAACATTATGACTGTCAACATGTACAATGTCAACATAACGACCATGTCAACATTTCTGTATGTCGACACATCTCACAGACATTCAGGTATTGATATCCTGACCGGCTACCAGGCTATGGTCATGGATAATAAAGAGGTGGAGTTTTGCCAACCTTATTACTCGGACACTACCACCCACACAGCTGTAAGGATCTGCTCTGACCAGACTGGGACTGGTTCTCACTATAGAGGAGATGTACAAAGCCTTAGGGGTCTATTTACTAAGCAGTGTTAGGAGACAGAGTGAAAAGTGATAAGGTGCCAGCCAATCAGCTCCTAACTGCCATCTCACAGGCTCTGTTTGAAAAATGACAGTTGGGAGCTGATTGGCTGGCACCTTATCACTTTCTTATCACTTTTCACTCTGTCTCCTAACGCTGCTTAGTACATAGACCCCTTAGAATCTGATGGGTTTCTCTGGGCAACTTCTCCACCTTATATCTCTCTAAGGAGTATATTTACTAAAGTGCGGGTTTTTAGAAGTGATGTTGCCCATAGCAACCAATCAGATTCTAGCTATTATCTTCTAGAAGGTGTTAGATAAATGTTAAGTAGAATCTGATTGGTTGCTATGGGCAACATCTCCACTTTTAAAAACCTGCACTTAGTAAATGTACCCTTAACTCATTTCAAAGACTGTGCTAGATAAATGACAGAAGCGTCTGGTTGCCTTGGGCAACTTCTCCCCTTTCGCTCTCCCCAGGGCTTGCTACATCCCTCCCTCCCCCTCCAGCAAGGGGGACCTGACATGGGTGCTCCGCTGATGTGACTTATAGAAGCCACAAATAAGCAGAAACTGTACAGTAGGAGGTTGGACTTTATATGGGGACATTTACAATGCACCTAACATACATTATTTGGACTCCCCGCACGTTAAGGTGTATTATCAGTTGGCGGAGGCTTCGTGGAGGGGAGACGTGGGCCTTTACGTGTGGTAGGCAGACCATTGGGGAGCAGTGGCCTTATGTTCCTAATGGAGACGTTTTCCTGTCTGCCCGGAATCAGTTGAACGTGAGGGCTTTATCCCTTGGTACCAGCTGCCAGCGGAGGGGGATGTAGTCAAAAGACCGGTCTCAATGTCAACGCTGAAATCCCGACAAGGGAGTTAAGATAGGCGTCGAAATACCAACGCCTATCTAAATCCCGTCGCCGGAATTCAGGAGGACACGAACGAGGCAAGACCGAGGTGCCCGTCCGGTAACCCGCTTGGGGAGGGGGGATATGTTTAGGGCAGCTAGCGGGGTTAGCGTCAGGTTTGGGGGGGGCTAGCATTAGGCAACCCTATGGGGAGCATTAGGGTCAGGCACCACTGGGGGAGGGGGTCAGGTTTAGGCACTAAGGGGGCAGGGTCAGGCACGAAGGAGGTGGCTTAAGTTCAGGAACTAACGGGGAGGGGGGGTAAGTATACTTACCATCGGGATGCCACTGTCGGTATTGTGACAGGAGACATCCCGACAGCCAGCATTACATACCCTTTCCAGGGGAGGAGGTAGAGAAAGTATTTATCATTCAGGAAGCAAAAAACTTTTAAATTTCCAAAAATGGGGCAGAACAGGACAAGGAACGGTCAGAGAAACACAGAACCAACATCTTATTTCAGTTTTCTTGGTTACGTGTGATATACCACGAGGTGCATGGATAATTAGTGGCGGTTAAATTTTCCTGACCAAAGGGCACACTTGTCTACCCGTTATAGGCGTCATATAACCAGAGTCCAATTGCAAAGATGTCAGTGTTACATTAATTCTGCTGTCACAGAGATTCCCCCTCAAGTAGTGTAATCAGACAGCTCTGACAGTGGTAGGAGATGCACAAAACAAAGACAATGTTCACCTATAGCCAGACACCGATGTCACGTTATATCTGGCACACAAATGATTCTCAAAGAAGCAGAAACCTATAAGACTTCTGTCTGAGCCAATTATCAGGCCGCGAGGATTGTTTGTGATGTAAACACTGTGATCTCACCAGAAAATGTTGCCAGGCAGGGGGGGGCTGGGGCATTAAGAAGCAGCGGGGTGGGGGGCAGTGCAGTCTGGCCAGACACAGATAAGAGTTTTTGAAGACTCTTGCTTGCTGGACATACAGTAGATATAACGGAGTCCGGAAACGTACGCTGAGACACAGTGCATGTCCGTACTCTCAGTCTACCATCTGTGCGATAGACCCTGCGTTTCAAACCGCGTCCTGCCGCTTAAAGACGGGGGAGGGATCTGTTACTGGGCCTGTCACCGTAACGTAAGCGCAGCGTGATTCTGATTTTGGTCGTCAGACCTCTGGAGCAGGATTGTGCCGGGTGACAAAAGAAAAGCAGTGTCAAGTGCCCTTGAAAATCGATCCTGATGGAGAACACTGAAGTGTAAGCTCTCACGAGCAGGGCCCTCGTCCCTCACGTGCTTCTCCTCCCCCTACTTATAGTATCATTTACTCCTAACTCCCCACAACGGCACCTAATACCTGGCTGCTCATGTCCTGCTGCTTGTGTTATGTAGCGATGTGTATAAACCATGTCCTTGTCCTGCATTGTTTTGTAATACTATTAAATGAGCACACAAGAAAAACAGTTATGTACTGTGTAAGGCGCTGTGGAACCTTTGTGGCGCCATATAAAGGATGATAATAATAAAATGGGAAAAAGGTAAACGCCATAAACATACAAATAATTCCCCACTCTCCTGTAATGTAGATCATGTCTCATTCCAGTGGTCTTTCACAGATAACACAGACTCTGACGTAAGCTCAAAGGACTGAGAAAACCGATAAGATGGGACTTTATTTCATTGGCTGAAATGTTAAGTTCATGTACATGTGATTGGTCAGGTGACTTGTTTAATGTACGTTACACTTAAGAGCATTTGGCTGCTGTATATTTGAATGATGCATAAATATTGTTGCGATAGAGAACTTTAGCTGCTACTGTCTATTATCTTAATTAACTTGTTGCAGTCTAGTTCCAACATTCACAGGCTGCATTTTAAAAAACAAAACAACCCCCCCCCCCACAAAATTCAAGAAGTGTGAGGCTAATACCGGAGAGGGCGTATGAATGATTAGGTGCAGTCACCGTCCACAATGACAAGTGGCTGGTCCCCTCCCTGACCACATATTTCGAGTGATAATAGGTCTGTATGTATACTGTAAATACTACTCCACCGGACTTAACCCCTTGCATTAGTAACATGTTCTCTGCGTAATGGAGAGCAATTATAATGATCTACTGTATCGGTTGCCCTTTAAAACCAATAGTGTACAAGTCTTAGGGCAGGATACTGGCTACATGAGGGTGCACAGGCACCAGGCAGTGAGGAAGACGGAAGCTCTGCATGAATCTGGCCTTCTGCTGCCATCTAGGGGTCAGCACTAGCACTCACAGGAACATTTGGGTAAATATGGAAATAGGCCATGGGTATTTCCAAGCTGTGGTAACCCCATCAGAGTACTAATTAAATTCGCTACAAGGACTATAATTTTAATTAACACGTAAGTGTTCTTGCGACATGCTGAAGTGACAAATGCAACAGGTTAAAGGAATGTTCCTGTTTTGCAAAGTTGACCAACTGCATCCTACCAATTCTATTACTATGGGTGTACACGCAGATCTCACAATCTATCCACTATCCACGGTGAACAGGTCACAGGGGGGGACCTAAGGGCAGCGAGAGCCAGCTACTGCACACATGACCCTTCCCGCCAGCCAAGTGCCTGCCGAAATCATTTACAAAGGTTTCCAAAACTTGTGGAAGTTACCTCCAAACCTGAAAATGGGGTGTAATAGGTCAGGCTGCATGCGTGATACAAAGATGACATATTATCAGTTCTTGCTGAATGGCTGCTGTGTACATAGAATGTTACATGATAACACACAACTCCAGGGAAGAGGAAGAAGAGTGGAGCCATCACTCACACACAGCTGAGAGGCCGGGAGCCTGGAGTATCACTGAGGCACGGCCTGACTTCTATCCACGGTAGTGTCCATTCTAGCACCCTGCACCTGTCATAACCCAGGCAGTTCCTCTTTCCAGTCTGAGGCATCACACTCTGCTCTGGTGCTTCTTGCACACTCTGGTCTGCATCTCAGCAGTTTGTTGCATCAGCATTGTGTGCTAGAAGCACCAGAGCAGCAAGTGACAGGCCCCAAGACAGGAAAGAGGAACCACATGGGGTTGTGACAGGCGCCGGGCGCTGGAATTAACACTACATGGGGTGCAGTGGATGAAAGGACGACAATCCCATTATCAGAGTTCACATAACAAAATGTCTGCCTCGTAGTGTGTAAGCAATATAGACGCTATAAGCATTTTAGTTAAAAGGAACAATTTTTTTTTAATATTCCCCTTCTGCCCATTACTGTAGACATTAAAGGAGCAACTGTATAGAAGTATTCCGGTTACAGGACTTTACCAAGAGCGACTGTACTGTACGCTGGGAAAATGATTTGCTGGTTTATGACCATCTTAGCGGGAGGCGTCAGACAGGTTTATGGATTCCCTCTGGATCAGTTCTGCCGCTTACTTACAGAGTCGTTTTCAGTCCTCTCAAGATATGGCCACACATGAAATGGCACACACAAACGCACACACACATGAAATGGCACACACACACACACACATGAAATGGCACACACACACACATATGAAATGGCACACACACACACATATGAAATGGCACACACACACACACATGAAATGGCACACACACACACACACACATGAAATGGCACACACACACATGAAATGGCACACACACACACACACACACATGAAATGGCACACACACACACACACATGAAATGGCACACACACACACACACACACACACATGAAATGGCACACACACACACACACATATGAAATGGCACACACACACACACACATGAAATGGCACACACACACACACACATGAAATGGCACACACACACACACATATGAAATGGCACACACACACACACATATGAAATGGCACACACACACACACATATGAAATGGCACACACACACACATATGAAATGGCACACACACACACATATATGAAATGGCACACACACACACATGAAATGGCACACACACATATGAAATGACACACACACACACACACATGAAATGGCGCACGCACACACACACACACACACATGAAATGGCACACACAAACACACACACACATGAAATGGCACACACACACACACACGAAATGGCACACACACACACACACACATATGAAATGGCACACACACACACATATGAAATGGCACACACACACACACACATGAAATGGCACACACACACACATATGAAATGGCACACACACACACATATGAAATGGCACACACACATGAAATGGCACACACACACACACATATGAAATGGCACACACACACACACATGAAATGGCACACACACACACACATATGAAATGGCACACACACACACATATGAAATGGCACACACACACACATATATGAAATGGCACACACACACACACATGAAATGGCACACACACATATGAAATGACACACACACACACACATGAAATGGCGCACGCACACACACACACACACGAAATGGCACACACACACATATGAAATGGCACACACACACACACATATGAAATGGCACACACACACACATATGAAATGGCACACACACATGAAATGGCACACACACACACACACATATGAAATGGCACACACACACACATATGAAATGGCACACACACAAGAAATGGCACACACACACACACACATATATGAAATGGCACACACACACACACATATGAAATGGCACACACACACACATATGAAATGGCACACACACACATATGAAATGGCACACACACACATATGAAATGGCACACACACACATATGAAATGGCACACACACACATATGAAATGGCACACACACACACATGAAATGGCACACACACATACACATGAAATGGCACACACACATACACATATGAAATGGCACACACACATACACATATGAAATGGCACACACACATACACATATGAAATGGCACACACACATACACATATGAAATGGCACACACACATACACATATGAAATGGCACACACACATACACATATGAAATGGCACACACACATACACATATGAAATGGCACACACACATACACATATGAAATGGCACACACACACACATATGAAATGGCACACACACATGAAATGGCACACACACATGAAATGGCACACACACATACACATATGAAATGGCACACACACATACACATATGAAATGGCACACACACACACATATGAAATGGCACACACACACACATATAAAATGGCACACACACATGAAATGGCACACACACACACACACATATGAAATGGCACACACACACACATATGAAATGGCACACACACATGAAATGGCACACACACACACACACACATATATGAAATGGCACACACACACACATATGAAATGGCACACACACACACACATATGAAATGGCACACACACACACATATGAAATGGCACACACACATACACATATGAAATGGCACACACACATACACATATGAAATGGCACACACACATACACATATGAAATGGCACACACACATACACATATGAAATGGCACACACACATACACATATGAAATGGCACACACACATACACATATGAAATGGCACACACACACACACACACACACCTTTCCTGCTAAGCCAGGGGTCGGTTACTATGAGAACGTTAAAACAATTTTATAAAATGAAAAGGAAAGCACTGAAATTAAATAAATGAACTGTGGGGGAAAGAGGTCCAACAATGGATCACTAGCAATCTCATAGAAACCAGATAAAATCTTGTCACAAAATCGTCCTACATTCAACCCTTAATATTTGCAATAAACAAATAAAAGGGGGACATAATAGCATTGTCCATTTAACCTATCTGTTGAAAAGTTTGGTGTTGCCCATAGCAAACGCATTTTTGCTTTAATTTGGGCAGCACTAGAAAATGACCGCTATAATGAACTATTATATTCTTTGCACCAGTATTTACAAATCTTTTCACTCTTATTTGTATATTTACTAACCAGGGGCTTGTCAAAGCCCCAAATGATAAAGCATTTAATTACATTGCTTTGATCATTTTAGTAAATATATCCCCTTAACGCTTAAGTAGGTTTCATCTTTTTACAAAAAAATGAAAATAAAGAAAAAAAAAATAAAAAAATAATAATAATAAGCACAACCTTGAAAACAAACGCCCAAGAAACAAACAAAATAATTTCACATATTTATGTTATTTTAGAAACAAGGCTACAAACTTAACAGGTATTTACAGCTTCAGCATTGTACAAGGTGGCAAAGAAAGTTTAAATCACAAAAATAAAATCTCCACACCAATAACAAAGTCCTATAGGAGTTGTGGGGAAGGGGAGAGGGTGGGGGTCTGTCTAGGGTATTCCTTCTAATAAGTCTATTATAAAAAGACCTGAAGCACGTGAATCCAGTAAAACAAAAATTGGCGACTTAGTTACAGGCGGTGGCTCAGTGCGCAATGGTCCTGCCAGGAGGCTACACCCCTCGTCCAAACCGGTATCTGTAGACGCTGGCATTTCAACGTCTCGGCTTCCCCGCCAATGGCGTCACGGCTGCGCAGAGAGTACAGGGGTGAAATATAAATTAGAACCAGGTGGACAAGTAGTGAATGGTCTTAAAACACAAGTCTTGAGACTTCTCTCGCCGTTTTCATTGCGCTTTCCCGTTAAAATCTGGAAAACCAGCATTTTAAATGGGTCCATGAAACACGCTTTAGAGCGATCACATTTCACTGAACCATTTCATCGCCGATTTAAAGATGGATCGGACTTGTCGGCGTGACAGTAACGGAGGTAAACGAACGGTGGAACGTAGTCCGTGTCGGTGGCTCAGGAAATCCAGCGTTAAGTCTCAAAAAGATTCAGAAAACCGGAACAGAGACTGACCGAGCCACCTGACGGCGACCGATGTCCCGCTGGGCAAGTTTAGTGGAGTGAGATGGTCAGTAGCCATATTTTTTATTTAAATGGGTCTTCCCATCTCCGGTTTGCCCTGGTGAAGAAAATAATACGAATCAGCATGTAGCACAGTGAATTTGATACATTTGAAATGTAAAACATTGTTGTTTCACGGTTATCGGGTAGAAAGTTGGTCTGCACAGCGGGTACCTGTAGGCGGGGTCCACACACAATAATCTGGGTCATCTTCAGGGTAATTTGATGAAACAACAACTTGTGGGGGCTGCAAAGATTCAGAAATAGTGATTTAAAAAAAACAAAACAACGATTTGTTTTAAAACAAACATAAGTCTGCGGAAACGTATCCAGATTCCTTTTTATTTATATTAATAACTTTGAGCATTATCTCGGGGCCATGTTTCCGCCGCCACAATAATGCACAAGGCGCGTCTCCTGGTTTGAGTAGAACAGGCACAGCTTACAAAGGCCTGGAGATTTTTGGTCGGACAATCGGAAATTGAAATCTTCCCGGTTTAGTACAGGAATTCCAGATGTGTCCTCGTACACCTAGCCGCAAGTGAGCCGCCATGTCTTGTGCGAGTCGTCTTGTGGCGAGCGCCTTTTTCGTCCGGAAACACGTCATGTGACTACACCGATAGGTTTGATATGCCGCACTTGTATATCTGTTTGCGACTGAGATTCTGTGCAGCGGAACTTGATGTAAAAAAAAAAAATAAAAAATAAAAATTTCTTAAAAAGCAGCGGCCGCTGTAGGGTAGCACTTCCTATACAGGTATACAAGTGTCACGTATCAAATTAATCAGTGCAGTCTCGTGAAGTGGCTTGTCACATCCTAACTAAGACACATTTTCAGGTAAAAAAAAAAAAAGAAGAGGTGAAAGGCACAGAAATCCAACCTGCCCAAAGAGTCTCATGGCCAAAATACCATTCACGCCATCTTCCTCCCTATCAGGACATGGAGACAATTTCTGGCATTTCTGTAACCTCGATGGAGGTTTATCAAACCTTAACGAGTGGAGAAGTTGCCCATAGCAACCAGTCAGCTCCTACTTATTTTATAGAAGGGACTTCACAAATGATAGCCGCAAGCGGATTGGTTCCACTCTTTGGAATGCTTGACACACCTCCCCCCATTGGTCCTCATCTCTGTGCACCACATGTAGCTATAATTACCTCAGGCTTAGCAATGTGTCACTATAATTACTAATTCGTTATTACTGTTGTGAAGGCACAGCGCATGGCTAATGGAGCTGGAGATATTACCGAGAGCAGACTGTTACCCACAGTAAGATAAAAAAAAAAAAAAATGTTCCTATGAGCGCCTCTAAATATTTCAAGAAAAACAATAAAAAAGGACATTTGTAGAAACCTGGGATAATAATCCAGCTGTAATAAAATACTACAAATTCCCCAGGTACAGTACAGACACTATGATGTACGTGAGACTGACACTCACCCGGCTCGGGCCTTGCATCTTCTTCTGCTTTGTCGTTTTAGGGATCTCCTCAGTCTGTGTCACTGGAAGGGAACACACATACGGGTCACCACAACAGCGCACAGAGCCCGTGGGAGGATGATGGGCCCTACGACACTACGTGTTTAGGTTAATGAGCATTTTTTTTTACAATCTGACCACTGGATCTATGATTAAATAAATACCGTATATTGCTGTAGTATCTATATATATCTATATATATATATATTGCTTTTATCATGCATAGGTGGCTTCAGTAGGAGAATGGATGGCCTGGCTGATACTTTTGTTGAACACTATCAAGTCCTGTGGGAGACTGGTGAACTCTCCCAGGTAGTCTTGTGGTGACACGTGCGTGTGTGCGTGCGTGTGCGTATGTAATAGAAACAGGGGAAGATCTCTATAAATGTGAACTTCCCCTTTCACCGTATGAAGACTTATCAGGTTAGGCTGCCTGGGTGGAACATTAGTGAACAAGCACTGTGTTATATGACTGGATCTATTTAATAATCTGCTAAGGTCTGTCCCATCTGTAACATGCATGCGCAGAGAGAGCCAGGGCGCTCGCAGGCCAACGGCTCCCACTGCCGGGGGGATGGGACAGACCTAGGAGGAGGAGGAGGACCCTACCGGGAACGGGATAAGTATGGGGGACAGGGGGGCAAACTGTGGTGACTCAGCTGACCGTAGTCAATATTTCCACAACAAAATGTTGGCTGGCACAAGGGACAGTCATGATAGGATAACACAGCCTGTGATAAAAGCCAGCGGCACAGACGCCTGAGAGAGCCGCCAGACTAGGAGCAGTGAAATAATTAAATGAAAAATATATTATTTTTTGATGTTTGTGTCTCCACTTCCCGAGGAATTCCAGCCCCGAGCTGACCAGTTTGGGGCTGGTTGCCGTTATGGCAGGGGTACCCCACGCTGTGCGTCTCCCTGCTATAGTGTTAGCCCTCCGCCTGGTTCAGCCCAGTGGTGGTTACTGAAAAACCCAGTACCACGCCATTTTACCCCCGAGTATTGAGAAAACCAGTACCACGCCATTTTACCCCCGAGTATTAGAAAAACCCAGTACCACGCCATTTTACCCTGGAGTATCGAGAAAACCAGTACCACGCCATTTTACCCCCAAGTATTGACAAAACCAGTACCACGCCATTTTACCCCCAAGTATTGACAAAACCAGTACCACGCCATTTTACCCCCAAGTATTGACAAAACCAGTACCACGCCATTTTACCCCCGAGTATTGACAAAACCAGTACCACGCCATTTTACCCCCGAGTATTAGAAAAACCAGTACCACGCCATTTTACCCCCGAGTATTAGAAAAACCAGTACCACGCCATTTTACTCCCGAGAATTGAGAAAACCAGTACCACGCCATTTTACCCCCGAGTATTAGAAAAACCAGTACCACGCCATTTTACCCCCGAGTATTAGAAAAACCAGTACCACGCCATTTTACCCCGAGTATTAGAAAAACCAGTACCACGCCATTTTACCCCCGAGAATTGAGAAAACCAGTACCACGCCATTTTACCCCCGAGAATTGAGAAAACCAGTACCACGCCATTTTACTCCCGAGTATTGAGAAAACCAGTACCACGCCATTTTACTCCCGAGTATTGAGAAAACCAGTACCACGCCATTTTACTCCCGAGTATTGAGAAAACCAGTACCACGCCATTTTACCCCCGAGAATTGAGAAAAGCAGTACCACGCCATTTTACCCCCAAGTATTGACAAAACCAGTACCACGCCATTTTACCCCCGAGTATTAGAAAAACCAGTACCACGCCATTTTACCCCCGAGTATTAGAAAAACCAGTACCACGCCATTTTACCCCCGAGTATTAGAAAAACCAGTACCACGCCATTTTACTCCCGAGAATTGAGAAAACCAGTACCACGCCATTTTACCCCCGAGTATTAGAAAAACCAGTACCACGCCATTTTACCCCCGAGTATTAGAAAAACCAGTACCACGCCATTTTACCCCCGAGTATTAGAAAAACCAGTACCACGCCATTTTACCCCCGAGTATTAGAAAAACCAGTACCACGCCATTTTACCCCCGAGAATTGAGAAAACCAGTACCACGCCATTTTACCCCCGAGAATTGAGAAAACCAGTACCACGCCATTTTACTCCCGAGTATTGAGAAAACCAGTACCACGCCATTTTACTCCCGAGTATTGAGAAAACCAGTACCACGCCATTTTACTCCCGAGTATTGAGAAAACCAGTACCACGCCATTTTACTCCCGAGTATTGAGAAAACCAGTACCACGCCATTTTACTCCCGAGAATTGAGAAAACCAGTACCACGCCATTTTACCCCCGAGTATTAGAAAAACCAGTACCACGCCATTTTACCCCCGAGTATTAGAAAAACCAGTACCACGCCATTTTACCCCCGAGTATTAGAAAAACCAGTACCACGCCATTTTACCCCCGAGAATTGAGAAAACCAGTACCACGCCATTTTACCCCCGAGAATTGAGAAAACCAGTACCACGCCATTTTACTCCCGAGTATTGAGAAAACCAGTACCACGCCATTTTACTCCCGAGTATTGAGAAAACCAGTACCACGCCATTTTACTCCCGAGTATTGAGAAAACCAGTACCACGCCATTTTACCCCCGAGAATTGAGAAAACCAGTACCACGCCATTTTACCCCCGAGAATTGAGAAAACCAGTACCACGGCGTTTTACCTCCGATTATCTAAGACCAGCCCAGGCAGAGGGATCCTGGGTTGGTAATGGATATAGGGAGGGGGGCCCATGCATATTTGTTTATAAATGTAACTATTTAGCTGCTCCTGGCCTGGTGGCTGTCACAGGCGTCCTAGTCACTGGCTTTTAGCAGCGTCTGAGCTATTTTATTAGAACTGTCGATATTATGGCGTCGACTATATAATTTGTCTATATTTTAAATGGCGACATTTTGACCCGGTCTACATTTTAACCTGCCTATATATTAATGGTCTACATTTTAACCTGCCTATATATTAATGGTCTACATTTTAACCTGCCTATATATTAATGGTCTACATTATGTCCCTGGCAACATTTTGAGTGTCTGCATATTGACTGTCAACATCTAGTCCATGTCGACATTTTGGTTGTCTAAATATTGTTACCTGTCGACATTGTGTGGTTTATATTTTGAGTGTCTAAATTCTGCCTGTCTAATATAACCGATACGGCAAATGCCTGGTCCCTTTACCAGTCCATAAACAGAATGGATTTTTATCGTACTGGCACCATAAATGTGCAAACAAACAACTGTGACCAAACTCCTTATGGCACTCATGGAAGTGTTCTACATCCAGCATAATACATGGGGGGAACGAGGACATTAGCGATGACTGCGCACCGGGAGATTTGTGGCCTTTTGGGGCAGGGACCCTCCTACTGGAACTTGTACCCTCAGCACTTTCCTTTACGTTCTCCTCTGCATCTGCAGGAAAAACAACATATACTGCATTATTAGATCACAGATGTGCTGGATAGAAGATATATATATTACATCATGTGAACCACACAGTCTCATTTATATGGCAATGTTACTGCTAAACAATCAGTATACGTAGTGAGGAACATTTACTTACAGTGCTGCCAAGCCATGCTCTGCATGCTTCCCTGACATGTTCTAAGAAACTTTCTACACACTATAGCGGGAATAGTTACCCGTAGCAACCAGCTTCTAACTATTATTTATCAAGTACATTCTATAAAATGATAGCTAGAAGCTGATTGGTTGCTATGGGGAACTTCTCCACTTGTTCTCTTTTAGAAGGCTTGAGACATCTCCCCCTAAGTTACAGCACCGGGAATCGTACAATTTACTGGGGATGACGTCAGAATTTCTTTACGTACATACCCAACACATGTAGCAGAACGGTGAGGCTGTGGGGATAATCACCCTTCCCGAGACAAAGCCTGTCTATTACATCATATATATGAATGACAGCAGAAGGGTTATTCCATAGAGAAGCAATGAAGAGAATGGAGGGGGGTACAAAGGATTCCAGAGCACGTGGCAATAATTTCCATATTTTAAGGAATAATTAAGACCTGTTCTAGAGGCACTCAAAAAACAAAGATCAAAACCTTGCACCCAATTGAATACCAAAAATCTCACACCTGCCGGATATGCCCCCTATGTGTTGTAATATGTGGTACTAACATACCTAGTTTTTAATATAAAGTAGAGCTGGGAGTGTTCATGGGGTATTTGGCGAGTACAATGTGAGCATAGGTCTCTTGACTGAGTATTACAGCAGTGCCGACTTCAGCCACAGTGCCTCTAGGAACAAGCATTCAAACACACACACGCAATGTTGTGAGGTGCACCTGCTTGTTAATGCAAATATGTGGCAGTAAAAAGCATCCAGGTGTGGTCAAGTGGTTCAGTTATTGTTCAGACCATACACCAGGATGGAGAAATAATGTGATTTAAATTAATTGGATCGTGGAATGATTGCTGGTGCCAGACAGAGTGATTACAGAATCTTTGCTGTGCATGAAAATCCCAGGAGATCAGCACTTTCAATCTTCAGAGTTTACTGCGAGTGGCAGTTGCGTGGGGAATTTGGTGCAAACAGTAATTCATGAAAATGTTAGGCGGCTGGTGGTGGCTTTAATGGCGTGGGGAATGTTTTCTTGCCAAACGTTAGGCCCCGTAATACTATTTGAGATTGTTTAAATGCCACAACCTGAGAATTTTTGCATCCCTTTGTGGCCAGTCTGTCCATCCTACGTCCAACAGGATAACGCGCCATGTCACACTGCCCACGTCATCTCACGCTTGTACCACCAATAGGACAATGAGATCAGTGTACTCCAATGGCCCCCACAGTCACCAGACCTCACTCCAGTAGTGCACCTTTGGGACGTGGTGGGATCGGTGGGTGATCTGCAGCACGAATGTGTGTCTGACAAACCTGCGTGAAGCCAATATATCAACAAGGATCACAAGCTCTAAGGAATGTTCCCAGTACTTTGTTGAACCCTTCCCCCAAAGTCGTCATATTGTTCCACGGTCTGCCCTAGTACCCAGTACTAGAAAGTTGTACCTGATGACTGGCCACTGAGTGTGTATATATGGTGAGGATTACACTCTAATACACTAAGCTGCCCAGAATTTTGTTACCTAGAGTGTGCGGGACGCAAGGCGCAGGGTCTGAGCTGGTGCTTCGTTCAGGAGCTTCACTCGGAGGTGGTCCCGTCTCAGAGCGGCTGTCCACTTTCATGCCATCTTCTTCCTCCTCCTCTTCCTCCGACTCGTCTTTCATTGTAAACAGGCTGGCAGGGAGATCTGTCCGCTTTGGAGGCAATTTCTGTGTGTGTGTGTCGGGGGTGGACGGGGTACAGTTGTATAAGACGGAAAAAAAGAAACCACAAAAAAAATATAGATATATTTTAGGAGATTCACAGCTAGTTTACACCATATATGACAAATATATACTGGTATGAGTGGTTAAAAAATTTCTGTAGAGCGCTGTGTAATATTGGGACACTATGTAATTTATCTAGATTTCTTCATACCGTTTCTTAGTGTTAATTCTGGCATCCTGCACCTTGTCACAGCCCATGCAGTTCCTCTTTTCTGCCTGGGGTGTCGCTCTCCGCTCTGGTGCTTCTAAAACACTCATATGATGCAACAAACTGTTGAGATACAGACCAGACTGTGCTGGAAGCAGCAGAGCAGAGAGCGACACCCCAGGAAAGGAAGAGGAACTGCAGGGATTGTGACAGGTGCAGGGTGCTCGAATGAAGACTAGTGTCTGTACTTTGTAAGGCTCTGCGGACCCCTTGTGGCGCCATATAAATACATAATACGACAAAGAAATGGTAATAATACTTTAAACATCATATGCAACATACAGATATATATTATGGGATTTAATATACTAACAGTTCTCATCTGTATTTTGCACAGTCTTGCTGGAGTCACAAATGATGTAAAAAAATGGAATTAATGAAACAAATCTCAGTCTTACCCCAACTGTTCCAGTTTTCAGCTTGAATTTGCGCCCTCCCTTCATAGCCCCAAACATTGGTAATGTCAACTTCTTTGTCTTGGGGTCTTGATCCGTTTGGCTGAAAGGAGGAGGAAACAGATGAGTGTTGGCGCAGCTGGGCGACAGGACCCCAGCCCGCTATGCTGCCTGCAATGTGGCAGATTATACTCAATGCAGAGAACCAGCGTCCAGTTCTCCTTATAGCAGCCACAATCTGATGGATACTTTTTCCCAATACAGGTTACACAATTAAAGCCAAAGTCTAATCAGCTGCGACTAGTTCAAGCATATATCTAAAATTACCTGTGCGCCCGCCCTATATAATACCCCACTTCATGTATATCCCAGTGTACAAACAACTGGTGTGCCTTTAAGGAGATGTCCAACTAGATTACATATTTCACTGCATTCACCGGCTACCAACTCGCTGAACTGCAGGACCCAAGGTCGCCGATGTTCGGTGGATTTGATAAAAATAGGACTTTGCTATAAGATGTTATGGGTCGGGGACGGGATTCCGGCAGTAATAATCCAGATGCCAGCATCCTGATTGAGTCACAATACCGCCCCCTCCAAACCCCCCCCCCCCCTTCCCAAGTCTAACCCTAAATCCCCCCCCCCCCCCCCCAGAACCAGGCACTAACCTAACCCTTAGTGCATAACCCTCCCCCTACTTAGTATCAGGATGCTGATTGGTGTTAGTATTCCTGTGCCGGCAATCCGACAGCTGGGATAATAACTACATCCTGATGTTATGGCCAGAAAACAATGCATAGTCACCAAATGCCCCCGGATGAGTCCATGTATAACCAAAATAATACACCAGTCCTGACACCAGCAATGGCCATGCCAGTCAAGTAAATAAAGGCATTCAGTGCGCTGGGCATAAAAGTATATAGTCTGATTTATCTCTCTGATGTGCGATACTAAATACGGGATCTAGTCAGCATCCCGGCGTTCAGGTTGCAGACGGTCTAAATACCGGCGCCAAAATGCAGACAGGTCGGCATCCCGAAGGTAAGTATCGGGGTGTTAAAGTGCGGGGTTAGGCACTAGGGCAAGGGTGGGGAACCTTTTTTCTGCCGAGGGCAATTTTAATATATATAACATTATTTGTGGGCCAGGTGCAGGTCACGCCGCCGTGTGATTTCGCAAAGGGGCGGGCCACAATCGCCTGTGATTACAGCAATGCCTGGAGCATCTTGAGGATGCTCCGGGGAGCTGTAAGCGCAGCGGTGTTACCGTCTGAAGCGTCCTAAGGACGCTCCAGGTGGCACTGCTGTATAGATTCTGGCTGCAGGGTTCCATTCTAGGCACCCTGCTAGCTAGATGAGACCAGCAGAAAAAAACTCAGAGGGCCAGACCAAATGATTCCGAAGCCTTATACGGCCTGAGGTTCCCCGTCCCTGCACTAGGGGGAGGGTTAGGCACCGGGGAGGTAGTGTTAGGATTAGGATGCGGGGAGGGGGTGTTTAGGCTTAGGCACTGGGGGGGGGTAAGGGTAGAGGTTAGAAAAACATTATTCATACCTATGGCTGTGGGATGCCGCTGTCGGTATTAGGATTTCATACCCAACCCGCTAAATACATATCAGTGTAAATATTAGTGCGTTGCAGAGATAGATCTTAGATTGTCCTCCTTTAAAGTAAAACTGAAACACTGCATTTGAACACTATCTTCAATGTTGCCAAGCAAACCCGCCGCCTTATTTGGACTATTAACCTGCCCTGGTAATTGGCCAATCTCAACATAAGCCACTGTGCAACGCACTCACAGACAGATGCCTTCGGATACATTGTTAGTTTTCTGCAGCTGCCCCCGAGTGCCAACACCGCCATTAATCTCCTCCCGTATGATCTCATCGCTAACACTAAGTGACAGGTGAATGATTTGATCGGACGGTAACTGCACCATAGAGGATAAGGACACGTCTCCTGATCACACTCAGGCCCCAGTGAAATTACAGGAAGTATAACTGTATTTTATCACCTCTCCAAAACGGTTTTACAAGGCATAAATAGGAGAGAAGCCACACAGAAGATTTCCCTGGGGTCGGAGGCCGCTATGTGCTGGGAATGCTGATGGCGGTGACTTACTTAGGATTCAGCTCGGGAAGTTTCACCGGCTGCACAATCTTTATCAGACTCTTCAGTCTCTGCTGCTCCTTCTTCAGCTCCAAGGACTGCAAGTTCAGCTTCTTGCGGGTCACGCTGTCCAAGGTGCTGCCGGCTTTTATTTCGGTCATGAAGGCATCCAGAGGGTCCTGGGCAGAATTCTGTCCCGTACCTGGAGCGAAAGTAACAAGTATCTGACATCTCCTGCTATAAGACTGGACTGACAAAACTGGGTATAAATGGTCACTTACTCCACTAACCTCAGGAACAGACTGTACCACACTGCACAGCTGTAGGGTGGTCGCAGACTGTACCACACTGCACAGCTGTAGGGTGGTCGCAGACTGTACCACACTGCACAGCTGTAGGGTGGTCGCAGACTGTACCACACTGCACAGCTGTAGGGTGGTCGCAGACTGTACCACACTGCACAGCTGTAGGGTGGTCGCAGACTGTACCACACTGCACAGGTATAGGGTGGTCGCAGACTGTACCACACTGCACAGGTATAGGGTGGTCGCAGACTGTACCACACTGCACAGGTATAGGGTGGTCGCAGACTGTACCACACTGCATAGGTATAGGGTGGTCGCAGACTGTACCACACTGCTTAGGTATAGGGTGGTCGCAGACTGTACCACACTGCATAGATGTAGGGTTGTCGCAGACTGTACCACAATGCATAGATGTAGGGTGGTCGCAGACTGTACCACAATGCATAGATGTAGGGTGGTCGCAGACTGTACCACACTGCTATAACTAAAGGATGGCTGCAGACTGTACCAAACTGCATATCTATAGGGTGGTCGCAGGCTGTACCACACTGCATAGTTGTAGTGTGGTCGCAGACTGTACCGCACTGCATAACTTTAGGTTGTTTTTTACATATAAAAAGCTTTTAACCGAACCTCAGTCATTCAGTGCAGGCACTGTCCATCATTCCTGAACATGCCGATCTGTCGTTATCGTCAGATTGTGCTGCATGTTCAGGCGATGCACAATGTCGGAAACGACCAGCGGGAGCACGCATCGCTGGTCGTTTCCGACATAAGGGTGCACGATTTGTGCGCGATTTCACGATGTCGGAATCGTGCAATTGCTCAGTAATAATCGCCCAGTGTGTACGCACCTTAAGGGTAATAATGACTGCTATGCTGTGCTTCCTCCAAACAACAATGACATAGGAAAAGTAATGAAGAAGCAAGTGACAGTCATTGCGTTTCCCAGCTCTCTGCTATTACTGGCCGCCTCTGGCAGGTACGGGAGTCCGCGCTGTATTACCTGCCTGTGTGGTCTTCAGGCGAGCTGCTATCTCTGTAATCTCCTTTTCAACAAGTTCCAGTTTAGCCGTCTAAAGAAGGAACAAAAAAATCTTTCAAAAAAACACAGGTACAATATTTCTCACTATAATACATTTTATCCAAACTTGGAGCAACAAAGACAAAATACAGATTATAGCAGAATAAGACCCCTGAAACAGCACACAGCCGGAATGGCAAAATCGCCACTTCGATCGCTCACCAGGGATTCAAAGGTTTCGGGTTTATCCCCAATCTTCCCAGCTTTTTTCATGCGACTCAGGCGCTTTTTTTCCACTATTCCGGTCCGGTCGAGAAAAGTGTCGTCGTCGCTGTCGTAGAAATCCTCGTCCTCCCACCGTTTAGCTTTTCTTTTCCGTGCAACTAAAAGCAGAACACAGATGTCAGGTTAGAAAATGCTCGCTTAACCAGACACCGGGAGAGCATGAATTGTGCCAGCTCCGCAAGCTAATGCAGTTTTTAAGACACTGCACAAACAAAGGTGCTTGAATAGCACAAAAATAGCACATGATGTCAGTTATACTAAGTAGAGATCAGCGGTTCAGTTTTGGCTCAGATCTTTCCGCCAAGTTCGGTGTTCAATCTAGCACCCTGCACCTGTTACAACCAGTGCAGTTCCTCTTTCCTGCCTGCGGGTGTCACTCTCTGATCCGTTTGTTGCATTAGCGGAGTGTGCTAGAAGCACCATGGCAGAGAGCGACACCTCAGGCAGGAAAGAGGAACTGCAGGGGTTGTGACAGGTACAGGGTGCTAGAATGAACACTAGTAAGTGATATCACTGATCACACCTGTGTGTTAATACACCATTTTGAGTGCAAGCCCCAGACTTCTAACCTAGGAGAATGAAGCAAAGAGAAGTTCTTCTCTAGAGCAGCCTTAAAAGAATTGTATGGACAGATTTAATTAGTTAGCATATTATTTAGCTCCTGTTTTGGTAAATCCTCTGTTAAAATAATATGGAGTAAAGCAATGAGTCTACATAATATCACTACAACACATCACCCGCTCCTTTTAAAATAATCTGTTAACAACAAGCATTGTTCCAGTAGCAGCCACTGATGCAGGCTCGTATCTCTGCCAGATCTAGTGATTCACAAGGATCTATTGTTCCCGGGTCTCCCACTACTGTGAATCCTGTGCTCTGTATAGTTCATCTATTTCTGGATGGCAACTTGTGACACCGCCCAGGAACACTAGAAGCTGCTATATACTGTTCATGTACAGTACTAACGTTACAGGACATAGAGCCTGATTTCAGAAAGAAACGCGGTTGCTAAAACGCACGCTTGGTCGATTGTTGCATACATCGCAGCGTGCGAACTAGCAATTGCACTCGGAACTGCGATTGCAGAGGCTATGCAGACCCAGAGCAGAGTGATTGACAGGAACAGGAAGTGCCATTTGTGGGTGGTGACGGGGCCGGCTAAACACTGGCGTGCCAGTGCGTTGCAACACCGTTGCAGAGGCGTGCACAAATTATCCACTGCATGGCCATAAGCAGCCATAGCACTGATAGCGTGCGTGGCTGTTAGCAATTTCTGAGTAAGGTCAGAGATTGTTCAAGTGTGCGTATGGGTCCGATGTTACCGATGGTTTCGCTATGTTGCCCTAGTATACGGATGTAAGGGTAAGTGGGCGTCCTTATGTCTGCCTGCGATCGCAATGTGAATGCACACATATAGCAACGCTGATATTAGCAACTGCGGTGCTTGCGTATAAGCAGAATTGCACTCTGTAGTGAATGAGGCCCACAGTACGGACCTGCCTCCTGCCGCAGCAAGCCTCTCATCTCTAGCATCCGACAGGCCTCAAGAGCGCACAGCCTGGCCGAGTCCTTCTTCTTCCCAGAATGTGTGACCTCCGCTACCAGCTGCTTCCCCGAGGAATCATCCACTGGCAATCTATAAGTAACAATGGACAATTCATCATGAGAAATAACATCTGCTGGAACACACCAGAGCAGAAAGGACACATGGC
Organism: Taudactylus pleione; assembly: GCA_031769625.1. Taxonomy (NCBI): domain Eukaryota; kingdom Metazoa; phylum Chordata; class Amphibia; order Anura; family Myobatrachidae; genus Taudactylus; species Taudactylus pleione. The sequence continues at coordinate 508,709 of JAUIMM010000279.1, forward strand.
ATGGATATACCACACAACACTATATCTTTATTAATGGCTATTAATAGACTTGTTTTCCTGTTGTTTCTATATTCCGCTCTTTCGAAGTCAGCGGCATCCATATACAAAATAATTGTACGACAAGCATTCAGCAAGCAGTACACAAATGGAACCAATACTGGCAGCCGTGAAGAACGCCCCACCCACAGCGCTGTACAACGCACAGCGGAGGCAGCCATTGTGTACACTGAATAACTATTCCTGAACATATAGCTAATCTAGTGTTCATTCTAGCACCCGACACCTGTCACAACCTGTGCAGTTCCACTTTCCTGTCTGGTGCTTCTAGCACACTAAGCAGATGCAACCAACTGCTGAGCTACAGACCAGAGTGCGCTAGAAGCACCAGAGCATAGAGCGACAGCCCAGGCAGGAGAGAGGAACTGCACGGGTTGGGACAGGTGCAGGGTGCTAGGATGAACACTAGCTTATATATGCACCAGAAACCAGTTATACCCAATGAAAGGCTGTAATCTTTCATATACTGGTCCAGTCCACAAATCGGCCGCCTCCAGTGGGTGTGTAGGCAATGTGCACGCACTGTAAGGAAGGGAGAGGAACATTTATTTACAGATTCATTTCCACCCAGCCATCTAAGGGACACATCTTCATGACGTACTTTACTCTGCAGAGCCAGGACCCGGGGCCGCGCTCGTCATATTCAAACTCCAGCTCTTCTCCTGCCAGACACAAAGCAAGGGAGAGACATTTATAGGCGCAATGTACTAATAGTGTACGACTCCAACACACAATATTACTAATGGTATAACATGATAAAAGTCAGGAGGGTAGAAATTTGTTATGGCCACAGACTATGGAGCAAAAGATCTTTCTGTATTAGAGGAACGGAAACAGAATAAATAGTTTAAAGCGATGTCAATAGACAACATGTGCAATAATCAGTTTTAAACATAAACTAAAGGTGGCCATATATCACAGACCGGATCATATCACAGACCGGATAAACCATCGATGTTCTGCGATCCGTCGCCGGATTGCAGACATTTTCCATGTTAAATGTCGACGATTTGACGATCCCGATCATTTTTTGATCTCGATCGTCAAATCGGGAAAATCCAACATGTTGGATTTCTGCGATCCCGCGTTGCCACATCGCGGCAATCCATCGCTGATGGATGGGCCCCATAAGATAGACAGGTATTTATGGAGTCTGTTGCCCAGGAGAAAAGCTCTGTAACTCCCGACAACCGTTTGCCTCCATAGTATAGAGTGCAGTAAAAAAAAAAAAAAAGAGGGCAAAGCCCCCTTTTCTAGTGACCACTCCCCTTTTTCGGGCACATGCAGAGGAGTGCCTTTCAGTTGTAGCCGTCCTGCCCACCCTAGAATGAACACTGTAGGAGGAGGTGTGTGGAGGAATGTTTAGCATACATATAATACAGGAAAAGGTATTAGCTTTTATGGTGGCCATTTTGATGGAGTCCTGGGGCTTATAAACTGGCTCCAGCACCGGAGGCAGGAAGTGGAGACAAGCAAAGCCTCCTGCAGAACACAAGCTGCTCCCGGCAATGGACAGAAGCTACGTTTCACTAACATATAAGCGTCCCCTACACCCCTTTCCTGAGCAGAGCTGTGCTACGTTATCTAGAGGGCTGATAACTATGAAACGGGCGCAGTGTCAGCATTTGTCCTCTACCATCTGACCACAGCGGTAACACCTCTGATAAACACTGACATACCTTCTCTATCGAAGAACCCCTGCAGAACCTTCTTGGGATCCTTTAAGTACAAGGCTTCGCGCTCCTCCTGAAACTCCATAGCGATGGGGTTCTCATCATTCTCCTCCTCAATGGCATCCTCCCCTGCAAAACCAGGCAGTGAGAGCACTGTACTGTGATAGAGGGTAGCAACATCGGGGAATTACCCTCATTCATGGAGAAATTAGACATTGGCTCACAAAATCCTATTAGCATGCTTTATAATCCTGCGGTAATAGATGGGAGAAAGCAGGTATAAGACATAAGGTGCAGAGAAGGATTGCAGGGCCTGATTGAGAGTAGTACACGAATGCCGCCGCTGCGAATGTTTACGCAGATGCTATGCAATGTCGCAGCCACCGGGAAATGTATTGGGGCGTCCATCGGGCAAGCTTTGCAAATCCAAGCATCTGCGTAAAATGTTGCAGATCATTTGATTGTTGCTGTCCGGAGTACAGCCTGTGGTCTCGCAGAATGGAGGGTGGGAAATGGGACGCAGGAACAATACTTCTTGCACATGGGATCGCAAAGACAGTATGTGACGCCACCGAAACGCTCGTGACAAGTCTGCGCTCTTTACCGCCACTCTGTTACCTCCCTTCAATGCTCCCTGAGTTGCACTGTGCGCGTGTAATGGTACATTACTGTAATCGCTCGCAGCAACGATTGGCTGCATGTACCTTGACGTGCACAGTGCAACTCAGACTGATAATCACTCAACTGGGCAAACATCAGGTTACTGCACAACTGTGAATCAGGCCCGTAATCCCCACTGATAACAGAGTCCCTTACAACTGAATATAGGCTGTATCTGATATAACGGCTACCTCTACCATGGTATGTAGTTATGATGCCGCCGGTCTAAATCCCGACAAGTGACTTAAAATAGGCGTCGAAATACTGACGCCATTCTTAATCCCGACCCCGGAATCCAGAAGGATGCCAACCCGAAAGAGGCAAGTCCGGGGTGCCCTTAGCCGTTAGCCGTGGGGAGGTTGGGTTTAGGTTGCATAGCGGGGTTAGAGTTAGATTTTGATGGAGGGAGGTTAGGGTTAGGCACCTCTGGGGGGCGGGGGTGGTTAGGTTTAGGCACGAAGGGGGGAGACTTAGGTTTAGGCACTAACGGTGAGGGTGAAGGTGCGGGGTGAGGAGTGTTAGGCTAGAAGAAGGGAGGGTTAGCATACTTACCAGACCCCTGTCGGGATACCAACCATCAGGATACCGTTGTCAGTATTTTGACAGTAGGCATCCGACAGCCGGCATTACATACAGATTCTGCTACTATCAATGGATGCATCACACAAACTATAATGTGTGACAGGGCTGCTCATCAGCATGTGTGTTACCTTGTGTATGATGAAAGAGATCTAAAAAGACCAGGGTGCAGCATGAAAGACTCATATTCATATTAGGAATCTCCAAGTGAACTAAATGCAGATGTAGATCCCAGCAAGAAAAAAACAACAACCTAGGAGTGAGAATACAAGGAAGGTATTAAACCCAGCTCACCCATTCCCCACATGCAGCCAGAACCAGCTCCTGGCTCCCCCCGTTCTTTCTTGTCCTGTTCCTCGTTAGGGGCATCTTCTTCATCAGAGTCATCTCCCAGCATCCTCTTCTGCAGGGTCTCCCTCTGTCTACGCGCTTCCTTAATCTGAGTTACCGTCATCTCTGATTCTGCTTCCTGGTCGTCGTCTGGGCCCTGAACACACAAAATACCATAAGGTCACATCACTTGTTGTACACTAGGAACACAGCGAGGCGTTTGGGAACTACAGTGCACCTACATAACCCCGTTCTCACGATTTACCAAAAACTTTTATAATGAAAACAAGATAATAACTTCATAACCAACCCTGTAAGCAAAGGTGTGGGCTATGTATAATGAAAATATACTACACATGACCGCCACCACCCAAATGACCTGCAAACACACTGCTAGCCCAATAATCCCACACACTTCACCTGCCTTGTGCCTCCACATAGCAGCCTATACCCCACACAACATACTAACCCTTTAACCCCATATAATATTCACTAGGCAAGTTGCACTGTGTGTCCACACACCATACTATTGTCTTATGTTACCATCACCCAATGCTGGTCCCTCCAGCATCGGACCAGCTTGGAACCTTTAATGCTGACCGGAACGGCACTTCCACACTGATAGTCTTCGGGCCAACGAGTGCGGAAGTGGCTGGTTATCTGGACAGCTGGTTGTCACAGACAGGGAATGATTATAGAGAGTAATGAAGGGAGGACATAGCTTCATCATTATGGCAATGTATAAGCTCCTCCCCACCTTCCTTGCTGTAGATAAGCAAAACCTTCAAGTGTCGGTCACACAAAGGTGTCCTCACTCACATAACATTTTTGCCCCATATGGGGCTAGACGGCGCAACTTAGACGCTCCTCCAAGGGTAGCAGTTTGTACTTTTTCCTGAATTTTGCATCTTGATCACATGCAAAGCCGCTCACAGGTGTATATGGACACATCTTTCTCTATGTATAGTCAATAGTATGAGTTATGTCACTTGTGGTACACTGGTCATATATTTCCTGTTAATCAAAATTGTTCTTAAAGATTGAAAACGTTTATGTCAGCATAACGACAGGCAGAGAACACTCACCTGTAGTATAAACAGACGAGTGCTTCCTCCAAATTTTAGGACATGTCCCACTCGAAAACGGCTGTAGGTCTTGGGCTGAATCCTCTGCTTATTGATGAACGTACCATGAGTGCTGCCCAAATCATATACATAAAACCCAGGTTCTTCATCCGGTTCAGAACCAGAGACGGAGCGGTACTGCAGAACGGCATGGTAGCGGGATACAGAAGGATGCTCTAGCGAGACATGGCACCCGGGGAGTCTGCCAATAACAGTGCAGCTGACGTCATTTATGGTCTTTGTTGACAGAACGCTGCCGCCTTTCAGCACCTCCAAGCTGTAAAGGATCTCGGGCCTCCCGGCCCAGGCAGGCTCCCGATAGGGAATGGGAGGGCTGGCTCGGTAGGCATCAGATGGAAGCCCGGGGCTGAGATCCTGGGCCGTTTCCCGTTCGGCCCCTCGAGGGCTAACGGATGGAGGAAGCTGCGGGGAGGCTGGTTTGTTTCGTTGTTCCAGGGTCTTTTCATTCCAGTTTGGCCTTGGAGCAGCGATGGGTTTCTTAAAGGGTTCTGTGCCCCGGGAAACCTTGGCCCCCTCCACGGTGCAGTCATTGGACCCATCTCCCTTCCTAGGTTCTGAATTAAGCTGTTTCTCTGGGGTGATGGTCCCAGGGTCAAGGAGTTCCTTGGGGGAATTGATCCCTGCATCATCGCATTCCTTTGAGCAACTTGTCCCAAGAGCATTGGGTTCCTCATTGCCACTTGTGCCGGACTTGGCGCCCTCCTCCCTGCAGGTCCCGGAAGCATGGGGCCTCTCAGCCCCACGGGACCCGGGAACCCGTTGGTCTGCGGCCCTGCCCCTTGGAACATTGGTGACCTCATTGGTCCAATTCCTGGAAAGCTCATGCTCCTCATAGCTGCTGGGGAGGGCATAGACGGGGCTGACATGGCTCCTCCGGGCAGCAATCCCGGACCCCTCATTGCTCTTGGAAGCTGGATTCCTGGTCCCCTCATTGACCCCGAAGGCTGGATCCCCGGACCCCTCATTGATCCCGGAGGTTGAATCCCTGGACCCCTCATTGATCCCGGAGGCTGGATTCCCTGGCCCCTCACTGAGCCTGAAGACTGGACCCCCGGGCCCCTCACTGACCCCAGAGCCTGGATCCCCGGGCCCCTCACTGATCCCTGAGCCTGGATCCCCAGGCCCCTCACCGATCCCAGAGGCTGGATCCCCATGCCCCTCACTGATCCCGGAGGCTGGATCCCCATGCCCCTCACCGATCCCAGAGGCTGGATCCCCGGGCCCCTCAGAGCACCCACCCCTGGCCTTGGGACTCCAGGACCCATGAATACCCCTGGTGCTGACATTCCCTGTGACCTCATCAACCCCAGCCCTGGTCCCCTCACTGGCCCCTGAATCCCCCCCATGCCCCTCACAGTCCCGGGCCCCATGACCCCCGGTCCCCTCATTAACCCTGGCCCTGGGATTACGGGGCCCCTCGACGGCCCCGGGCCTCCCACTCTCAGAACTCCCGGCCCCGGGATGACAAGTCCGGGCTTTCTCATGCCCCCGGGGAACCTGGGGCTGCGCATGGCCATGGGCGAGGGTCTCAGGGCCCCGGGGGGTATCCCCGACCTCCAGGGCCCCGGAAACGCTGGGCCATTCCCCGCCATCGGGGTCCAGCCGAGCGGCCTCCATGTGTCCAGCGCCACTTTCACAGGCTCCGGGGTCCGGGCTCAGCGCGGCCGGGTCACACACACTCCGTACACCGCTGTCCTCCTCACACCGGATATCCTGGGAGCTTCCGGTCACATGCTGTCGTCACGTCACACCCGGTGCGACGCGTTACACTGATGCTTCCCAGAAGCCCGGAAGCCGAGGGAGCGCAGGGATCAGTGTCCCCCAGCCAGAGCCCCGCGCCGCGTACACAGCCTCATCCCGGGTGAGAGGAACCGTCCGGCACTATAAACACTGTATACTGTATATATGTACTGCACGGGATGGTGCTCATAGCATGGGGGACACACAGCTATCTATCCCAGGGGTCAGGGAACTTTCTTACCTTTTACCCCACAATATATTTAGATACGCAACGTTACCCCTTTGATTTGAAAGGAAGGAAATCATATAGTAGTGCCCCCCTATAATTCCCCTGTAGTAGAGCCCCCCTATAATGCCCCTGTAGTAGAGCCCCTGTAGTAGTGCACCCCTATAGTTGCCCCTGTAGTAGTCGCCCATAGTTATGCCCCTGTAGTAGTGCCCCTGCATAATGCCCCTGTAGTAGTGACCCCCTATAATGCCCCTGTAGTAGTGCCCCCCTATAATGCACCTGTAGTAGTGCCCCCTATAATGCCCCTGTAGTAGTGACCCCCTATAATGCCCCTGTAGTAGTGCCCCCATATAATGCCCCTGTAGTAGTGCCCCCATATAATGCCCCTGTAGTAGTGCCCCCATATAATGCCCCTGTAGTAGTGCCCCAATATAATGCCCCTGTAGTAGTGCCCCCATATAATGCCCCTGTAGTAGTGCCCCCATATAATGCCCCTGTAGTAGTGCCCCCATATAATGTCCCTGAAGTGCCGCTTGTATAAACCCCACCCCAAAAAAAACACCTTAATCCCCGCTCCTGCATCCGCTGCCGTCCTGTCCGCCCGGCTGCTCCTCGGAACTATGGGAGAGACGTCATGACGTCTCTCCCATAGTGCACATGGGGAGAGCCGGAAGCTGGAGTTCAGAAGAGAATTCCAGCCTCCGGCTAACGCAGCGCTGCAGGGAAGGAGCCGGGCGCCAGCTGGTAATAACATCTCAGCGGGCGTCCGCCTTAGAGCCTCCCTGCAGCACAGCCGAGCATGTATATGAATCATTCTATATTTATATGCATGCCCGCCTGTCTGTCCATTACCCCCAGGAATTTCATTTTTTCCCCATGTGGGGTAATTTACCTATGTTCCCTGACCACTGATCTAGCCTATATCGAATTTATCTAATATTTATTTATTACCAGGTATTTATATAGCGCACACATGTACTGCAGAGCTTTACAGAGAATATTTGGCCATTAACATCAGTCCTTGCCCTAGAAGAGTTTACAATCTATATTCCCTACCACATGTACACACATACACACTAGGGTTAATTTTATAGGGAGCCAATTAACATACCAGTATATTTTTGGAATGTGGGAGGAAACCCACACAAGCACAGGGAGAATATACAAACTCCACACAGTTAGAGCCGTGGTGGGCTATATCTATCCATCTATCCTATATCTATCTCGTATCTAAATATTTCATATCTATCCTATATCTATTTCATATCGATCTATCATATATCTATCTATCCTATATCTATCTCATATCTGTCTATCACATATCTATCTATATGTCTCATATCTATCTATCATATATCTATCTCATATTGGTATGCAGTCGGGAAGCCGGCGGACCTAATCCCGACAGCCGGCTTCCCGACTGTCATGTCCCGGCAAGGGTCTAAAGACAGGCGCCGATATGCCGACGCCTGTCATTAGACATATGTTGGGAGCCCGACGCCCGGCATCCCGATCGAAGGGACGCTGGGTGCGGATAGCTGCGGATGGGGGGGAGGGTTAGGTTTAGGGTTCCCGGGGGGGACTTAGGGTTAGGCACCCCCCTGGGAGGTTAGGTTTAGGCTAGGGGAAGGGGGGGTTAGCGTTAGGCACCCCCGGGGGGGACTTAGGTTTAGGCGACGGGGAAGGGGGGGTTAGGTTTAGGCACTTAGAGGGAGCATTAGGGTTAGGCACTGGGGGGAAGGTTAGGGTTAGGCACCCCTAAGGGAGGGTTAGGGGATAGAAATAGGGTAGTATATACTTACCTTTGATGATTGGGATTTCCTCCTCTGCCAGGATGCCGCTGTCGGGATTCCAACCGCCAGGCGTGAGTCCGGCGGTAAATCATACCGATTCCCACATATCTATCTATCTAATATCTCTCTCTCTCTCTCTCTCTCTCTCTCTCTCTCTCTCTCTCTCTATCTATCTATCTATCTATCTCATATTGATCTATATCTTTCTCATATCTATCTATCTAATATCTATCTATCTATCTATATCACATATCTATCTATATCCTTATCCTATATCTTCTGTCTATCTATCTATCTAGCTATCTATCTATCTATATCCTTATCCTCTATCTATCTATCTATCTATCTATCTATCTATCTATCTATCTATCTATCTATCTATCTATCTATCTATGTATCTCATATCTATCTATATATCGCATATCTATCTACTTATCCTATATCTATCTATCTCATATCGATCGATCTATCTATCTATCTCATATCTATCTTTCTTCTTCATGGTCCATAGGGTCCACAGGAATTACCTTGGGGTATATAGTTGGATCACATCCATTGCACCAAACAGCTTACAGCTTTGAAGCTCACAGCATGCACTGGTCCTCCCTATATACCCCGCCCTCAGCCACAGGCATTCACTTTTTTTGATTTGGTGCGTGGCAAGAAGCGCCTGTTATACAGCAGCCCCAGGCTTTTCTCTTTTATGACTTACCTTGGTTTTTGAACTACTGAGTTTATCAGTACCAGGCGCCGTTAGTGACGCAGGTACTGCGACTCCTACTACCTCCGCCGATGCCGAAACACCAGTACTGCTATATGCCCTGAGTTTTTTGGCGTGGCTTAGCTAGCGACTGTTGCTGAGGGCCGGACTGCAGTCAGGCACGGAGATGACAGGTAAGCGATTCCTCACGGGAAATCGTGCGCGGCAGTCCTAGCATCCGTGTGTTGGAGATGCATCGGGTGCAGCTGCGGGTGAAGGCCTCGTGTGACGTGTCCTCAATAAGGCGGCCGGGTCCATATTGTCTGTCGCCGGAGACGGGTAGTAGGCACACTAGTAAGCGTCTACTACTATGAGGCCAGCGTACCCGTGCCGTCAAAATCGCAGGTTAGGGGAAATAGGCGCTCCCCCAACCCAGACGCAACTTCCTGTACGGATTTCACTATCTGCTTTGCTATTTTTGACCACTTCGAGGTGAGATGTTCAAAGATAGCGTTTGTGTGTGTGTACTGCTGTAGCTGTTGGTCTCAGAGGTTGGTCTGTCTCCCTGTATACCTCTCCTTTGGATCTGGTATATAGCACTCTATATCCTACTATTACCCCTTCGGAGCGGGTTAGTTGATTCAGAGTCCATCTGCAATAGCAATTGTGCGTATTTGTGCATTGTATGTGACTTTAATGCTAGCTGCTGTATTTACTGCCTTTTTGTAAAGTCCAAACTGTCAGTTATACCTATCACCGTGTTTATCCTCATCCCTCTGAAGGGTGTGGGGGGGTTTCATTGATAAAGGGTCAGATTGCATTTATACTGTACACCTTATACCATTTATACATTTGGCATGTCTAAAGGTGAGAAGGATGATATGCCAGTACTAAGATCATGTGTGTCTTGTTTTTCAGGCCTGTCTGAGCAGGATGTTAACCAGGATGGTTTGTGTAGTTACTGTTGTAAACGGCTACCTGTTCGATCCGGTACATCTGCTGCAGCACTAGAGCCACCCGGGTGGTATCAGGTTTTGTCACACTTAGTGGACAAAGTCGCAGAAACGTGGGATCCGGCTGCGGTAATTCCTTATGCTATGGGGTGTTCACAGCATTTGCATCCTTCTATATGTATGCCCCCCATGAATTCCTGTTTGGTTAATTCTACTGCTCACTCTAGTCAGAGTATGCCGCAGTCTATAGCTCCTCAGCAGCCAGATAGACAAGTGGCGGTAAAGCAGGGCCATAAGAGAGATTCCCATCAGTTGTTGCCTCATGACGACCCGGACTCCTCTTCAGACTCTGATACTCAGAGTTCTGGGTCTTACTCAGTAGAAGACCATCAGTCCCTTGTGGATGTCCCCTCTCTGGTGAAAACGGTTAGATCTGTCCTCAGTATAGAGGAAGAGGCTTCGCTGACAGCCAAGGCTCCGGTCTTTAGGCGTCAGAAGGTGACTAAGGATTATTTTCCTCAGTCTGAGCAACTGACGAATCTCATGTCTGAGGCATGAGGTACTCCTGGTAAGCATTTCCATGCTACAAGGAATCTAACCTCTCAATACCCATTTGCACTTGGTGAGTGTAACAAATGGGAAGTTCCCCCAATGATAGATGCTCATGTCACAAGGTTGATTAGGAGCATTCCTGCAGCATCCTCTTTAAAAGAGGTTACAGATAAAAAAAACTTGACAATTAATTGAAATCAATGTTTTCATTATCTGGAGCTATTACCAGACAAACTATGGCTGTAGCCTGAGTAGCGAAAGCTATGGAAGAACGGACAACATCTCTGGGAGGTACTATGCCTGATGCTACCAGAGAACAGCAGTCTTTTCTCTATCTGATGTGAGAAGCAGCTGTGTATATGGGGGAAGCGGTCATTGACGCAGGTATTTTGGCTTCTAGGGTCTCGGCAACTTCGGTTGCAGCTTGAAGATCTTTTTGGCTAAAAACCTGGAAGGCGGATGCAGGGTCCAAGAAGGCTCTTTAATCTTTGCCTTTTGCGGGGAAAGTACTGTTTGGACCAGAGCTGGATGACATAATGACTTCTCTGGCAACACCGAAGTCGGCTGAATTGCTATCTACGATTACCCCTAAATTTAGGCAGTTGGCAGCTCAGTCCTTTCGCCCCCACAGAGTAGGGCAAAAGGTCAGTCTTCCTCTAGACAGAGTCGTACCCACAAGAAACGTCAGCCCAAGATATCTTGGTCAAACATATGTTCTGCCTCCAAGCAAGATTGTAAGGTCTCAGGGTTGAAGGCCGACTTTTACAGTTGTCCCAGGCCTGGTGTCAGACAACTACAGATGCCTGGGTTTGAGAGCTGGTCTCTCATGGTGGTTTGTGGGTACGATCTTTCCTTCAGACCCGGTCAGGGCTTCGGCCTACCAAGAGTCTATTGGGGCCCTCCTGAAATCAGGAGTCATAGTCCCCGTTCCTGTGACGCAACAGGGAAGGGGTTATTATTCAAATGTATTTTTGATTTAAAAACCATTTGGATTGCATCGCCCTATACTGAATCTGAAGTCCCTCAACAGATTCATCCATGTGCCAAAATTCCATATGGAAACCCTACGGTCAATTATGCTGGCGATGGAGCCTGGAGATTTCGTGGTCTCCCTGGACATACAGGATGCATATCTGCATGTCGCGATTGCACGATCCCCCCAAAGATTTCTGAGTTTGGTGGTAGTTCAGCAACATTACCAATTTCAGGCTCTATCCTTCGGTCTGGCCACAGCCCCTCGGGTATTTACCAAGATAATGGCAGTCATGACGGCTCATCTCAGACGACAAGGAGTCAGGATACTGCCATATTTGGCCAACCTCCTGATATTAGCACAGTCTCAGGAGATGTTACAGGGTCATCTGCAGGTGACCATTATCTGTTTACAAGAGCACTGCTGCATAATCAATTGGGAAAAAGTCTTCTCTTTCTCCAACTCAGCAGATGGTGCACTTGGGGGCGCTGATGGATTCTCTGGGACAGAGAATTAATCTACCAGAAGACAGGATTGTGGCACTACAGTCTCGTGTGCGCAGTCTTCTCTGCAAGCAAAGAGTGTCCGTGCACTTGGCAATGCAAGTGCTGGGCTCCATGGTGTCCACATTCGACTTGGTGGCTTATGCCCAGTTCCACTCCAGGTCCCTGCAGAATTGGATTCTGGCTCATTGGGATGGTCAGTATCATCGGATAAGTCTCAGATGATCCACATCACGCCAGAGGTTCGTCTCTCCCTCGCTTGGTGACCTGGAGACGACTCATCCGTTATGGGTCCCAGATCGGGTACTCCTCACCTCTTGGAGGTTCATGCAGTGCACAGAGCGCTCATACTGGCGCAGGACCTCCTACGAGGCAGGCCTGTCCGGGTTCAGTCCGACAACGCGACAGCAGTGGCCTACATCAACCACCAGGGAGGCATACGAAGTCTGGCAGCCATGAAGGAAGTGGCGGAAATTCTGCTGTAGGCAGAGTGCCATCTTTCGGCAATATTCATCCCAGGTGTTCTCAACTGGGAAGAGGACTTCCTAAGTTGCGAGGACATACACGCCGGAGAATGGGCTCTTTATCCAGATGTCTTTCAACTTCTGGTGGACAAGTGGGGATTACCGGACCTAGACCTCATGGCGTCACGTGACACTCACAAAGTCCCCAGGTACGGATCCAGAACAAGGGACCCCTCAGCCTCCTTTGTGGACACTCTGGTGATGAGGTGGGACTTCAGGTTGGCATACCTGTTTCCTCAAATATCCCTCCCCCAAGAGTCATGAGAAAGTTCAAGCAGGAAGGCGGCAGGATAATACTAATAGCCCCTGCCTGACCCAGGGGCATGGTTCTCTGACCTGACATGTCTATCCATAGACAGTCCACTTCCACTGCCTCTACGGCCGAATCTGCTAGTGCAGGGTCCCTGCCTATATCGGGACTTACCTTGACTGGCTTTGACGGCATGGCTATTGAGTCTGCCATCTTGAAGGCCCAAAGGTATTTCGGCCTCTGTGATTCAGACGATGCTGAGGGCAAGGATGCCTGCTACCACCCGCAGATTTTCAAGGTCGCAAGAATACTTGCTTTTGTTCAGGCGGGATTAGACTTAGGTCTTTGCCTGGCTACCTTGAGAGTCCAGGTTTCTGCATTGTCAGTTTTGTTCCAATACAGAATTGCCCCTCTGCCGGAAGTTAGAACATTCCTGCAGGGGGTTCTCCGGCTGCAACCTCCATTTGTCCCTCCGGTGGCACCGTGGGATTTGACTTTGGTTCTCAGGGCATTGCAGATGGCTCCCTTTGAACCTTTGGATATGATGGACTTAAGATGGTTGACAGCGAAGACGCTTTTTCTCCTCGCTACTGCCTCGGCTCATGGAGTTTCTCACTTGTCAGCTCTGTCATGTCACTCTCCATATTTGATTTTGCAGCAAAATCGAGCTGTCCTCCATACTAAGGCGGGTTACCTTCCAAAGGTGGTTTCCTGTTTTTCCCATATAAATGAGGACTTTGTAGTTCCGGCCTTTCAGTCTTCAGACCTGTCTACAGGTGAAGCTTCCGTGGATGTGGTTCGAGCCCTTCGTATTTACGTGGATCGTACCAGCTCCATCAGGAAATCAGATTCGCTCTTTGTGTTATATGGGTTTCACAACCGAGGCTGGCCAGAAAACAAGCAGACTTTGACTCGCTGGCTGCATATGACTATTTCTCAGGTCTATACACAGGCTGGTTTCCCTGTCCCAAACACGGTGACAGCATCTTCTACTCGGTCTGTGGGACAATGGTGTTCGGTTAGACATGGTGCCTCGGCTGAACAGCTGTGCAAGGCAGCCACTTGGTCTTCTGTTAATACTTTTACCAAATTCTATGCATTTGATACTTTTGCCTCCCTTGATGCTCTACTCTCTGCGCAGGAGCGTCCCCACCCTTAAGGGAACTGCTTTAGGATGTCCCCAAGGTAGATCCTGTGGGACCCTATGGACCCTGCAGAAGAAAATTAGAGTTATGGTATAACATACATCAGTTAACTCTTTTTCTTCAAGGTCCAAGGGTCCACGACACCCAACCTGATGCACCTGGCCTCAGTTGGGATCTATTCTTTTGCTTTTTCGTATCACTGATTCCCTCTTCGTATGTTGATTCTTTCCTGTGTGCGATGTACTTCCTTCTCCACTTTCCGTCTCTTGCCGTTTACAAACTGAATGCATGTGGCAGAGGGCGGGGTATATAGGGAGGAGGACCAGTGCATGCTGGGAACTTCAAACTGTAAGCTGTTTGGTGCAATGGATCGTTTCCACTGCATACCCCAAGGTAGATCCTGTGGACCCTATGGACCTTGAAGAAAGAGAGTTAACTGAGGTATGTTATACCATAATTCTAATTTTCTATCTATCTCATATCTATCTATCTATCTATCTATCTATCTATCTCATATCTATCTATCTATCTATCTATCTATCTATCTATCTATCTCATATCTATATTAGCGTTCCCGCTAGGTTGTTTTAGCGGGGCGCTGCACCCTGCCTGATTTCAAAAGGGCGTGCAGTGAGGGCGGAAGTGCGGGTTCCATGCCCATAAAGGCCACCAAAAGAAGAAATTTGTCCCCTTCGCTCGTCACAGGTTTATTTTCCCCCTCTATGTCCACGTGGATAGTAGGGAATGACGCTGGACAGTAACTGATGACGTAAGGGTACCAATACTGAAGGGGGTGTATACACTTCCATGTCCGTAAGTGCCGGGCACGCCCCGAAGAGTGATAAAAAGGGGAGTGTCTTAAAGGCACCTTTTTACGTGGTCATGTCCCCTTGTCAGGCGCGCATGAGACTTAGGCCACTTACAGTGAACTCTAAGTTATCTATCTATCTCATATCTATCTATCTCATATCTATCTATCTATCTCATTATCTATCTATCTATCTATCTATCTATCTATCTATCTATCTATCTATCTATCTATCTATCTCGTATATCTCTCATATCTATCATCACCTCATTTAATTCTTTATCTTCTATCTCATATCTATCTCTCTATATTATGAGGGTATGTATGTACCCCATGTTCCGAACTTAGCATTGAGGTAATTAATTGTTAAAATGTGTTTAATTTAGTAAACGAGCAATCTCTTTAATATCAGCGAATGATAAATTTAGTATTTAATGGGGGCGATTCAATTCAGAGCGCTGTTTAGTCCGACTATTACAAGTTTAGTCGGAGAATGCCGGTTCTCACGACTTAACCTGGGTATTTACGCGTGAGAACCGGCTTTCTTAGACTACAGTGCTGGCCATGAGGCTGTTAGTGCCGCGCTAAGCCTGCAAACAGCCCCGCGGCCGGCATTTTAGTCTGAGTTTTGCTCGCACCCTCAGGAGGGTGCAAGAAGAGATCCTTTCGTCGACCTAACAGCACGCTGAATTGAATAGCTCCGGGGACCAACTTCTTCGCACTATTCAACTCGCGGTGAATTGAATCGGCCACAATGTTACACCTACCCCCTAGAAATAGGGGGTAGGTTTCTGTCCCGGTCAATAAAAACAAACTATTATACTATTAACCCTAACCCCCCATTCCCGCACCCTAAACCTAACCTCCCAGGGTGGTGCCTTACCCTAACCTCCCCCCTAGGTGGTACCTAACCCCCCTCCCTGCACCCAGGGACCCTAATCCCTGGGGTGGGGGATTAGGGTCCCCCACCCCAGGGGGACCCTAATCATAACTTCCCCCCATCCCCGGGCTAACGCTAGTAAACTTACCTTTGGGATGCCGACGTCGGGATCGCGGCTTCAGCTTCCTGAAGGGTGTCGGGATTTCGGCGTCAGTTTTCCAACGTCCGGCATCCTGTCCGCCGGCATCTTAACCGCATCCCATCAATGTGATCTTGTCACCCTCCTATCAATGAATGGCAATGGGGTATTGTGTATGCAGTTGAAACCTAACCACTTGCCTTTCTGTTCCATTCTTTCCAGGCTGAGAACATATATAGAAGAATGTGTATGTAGATCTCTATCAGCCTCTGGATTATTATCATCATCTTCAATATTGAGCCATCATGTAGTCTGACAATCCCATGATTGGTTTGTTCATATAGACCTAATCAGATTTTTTTTCCATATCAAACCTTAATCAAGACTCCTTATAAATATGATGCGATACTGGGGTGAGATCCCGGTGCCCTCCGGTCAGGCCAGCCGGAACTCCTTCGATCTCCTGCAGCGAGAGTTCCGCACAGTGGAGATGCAGGAACCCCCGCTGCACCAGCTGTCCGCCAACAAGCCCAGGCCCACCACCTTGTTGGACATCCCTTCCGAACCCTGCAGCCTTACCATACACACTATCCAGCTGATTCAGCATAACCGCAAACTGCGCAGTCTCATTGCCGCAGCCCAAACTCAAAATCAACAGCAGGTTGAGGGCATTAAAGTGGAAGAGAGTGAACCCCTCCCGCACCGACCTCCTTCCCCTGTCCTCCCCGATGACCTGCTACCTCCCGACTGCAAGTTACCCAAACTGCCATTCCAGATGCGGCACAGCGATCCGGAGAGCGATTTCTACCGGTATGTACCTGAAAATACTAATGGCAGGGTTACGTTGCATGGAAGGAAAGTTCTGTGCTCTTTAGAACTGTAGGTGGGTGATGTAATGGAAACGTGTAAAGAGACAGTAAATCACATTTTTAATGGTGAATAAAATTTCACATTTGGGGCGATATTCAATTGTGTACGCGGTCCGGATCTCCCATCTAAAGTGACAGGAGATCGCGGGCCGCTATTCCATTATCTGTTTTTTTTCGCACTGATCGCGCGCAGAGTGGTCGGGTTTAGCCGCGTAAAGCAGCTACCCCCCGACCAAAGGGCTGGGCGCGACCGCGAAAAGTGATGTTAGGGCGCCCAAACAGGTCACTTTCCTCACATTTCAGCTCGCACCCCGCTAGGGCTGCGAGCTGAAATGGAGTGCAGGCAGCAGATTGTGCCCGACAGGAGCAACAATTGAATAGCTCCGTCAGGCGCGAAGGGGGGTAGAAACCATTGATTTCCGCTCTTGGAGAAGCTCCCGTTTACAATCCACTAAACTTTGTAGCACGGCTGCAATAGACACTGATGACAGGACTGGACGATATATTTTACATTCATTCTACAGATACGAATAATTAAATGTTGGGGGTAAACTGCTTTTTAACTTACTCAAGTAAGGCTGCATTTAGCGATTTTTTTCTATAGCAAACCGGTCATGCGATTCAGAATAGTACGCATTACTAGTACGCATTTCAGCAGTGTCCCTGCAGCCGTGTTTCTCTGTGGCAAGAATGCAGTCGCGCTCCAGAGAACCGTTCCGTGGGTGTGTCCTGGCCGTGCAGCCACAGTTTTGTGCTATTCCGCATATGCTAAGTGGGCTTCAAATTCAGACGGACCTCCTGCACCTGCCACGGGGTAGTAGTTGTAACTGCCCATAAATATTGATGGCAGCCTCTCTCGCGAACAGAGGGGTTGTGCTGCGCGATCACATAGATGCGTGCAAATTAGAATATGGGCGTATAGTAGCATTTGGATCCCCCGGTCGCAGCAGGCGCCCAGACCTGCGTCGCGTTACGCGTGACTCAGACAGGTTCAGAATTCTCGTAACGGGTTCTTGGGAGACGAGGGCTTAAGCGAATAGGACGGACGGATAATAAGGTGGGTGGAGTTGACCTCATGAAGGAAGGTCAGGTTAGACCTGTGACAGGTATAAATAGATGGGACAGTAGCTGGAGGTGACATAAGCAAAGTATTAAGTGGTGAGACAGGAGCTCCTCCACTGTGACCTTTCCATTTGCACAGCTGCTTATTTGGAAAGGGTATATGAAGGCAGGGCAGCATCTCTGGACCATCTCATACTTTGGGGAAGACTCTATGCAAGTTATATTTTGGTCATTGATAGTTGGTAATGTAGAGAGAGCAGGCAAGGAAAGGGTTTCCAGAACATAAAATATGTATCTGCTTTTTGTGTCCATTTAATAGGTCTATGTACTAAGACTTGTACAGATATAAAGTACCGACCAACCGGCTCCTAAATGTCACATTACAGGCTGTGTTTGAAAAATGTCAGGAGCTGATTGGTTGGTACTTTATCTCCCTCCAAGGCTTAGTACATAGACACCTTAGTTTTCGTTAACACATCTTCCTCTTTGTTCATTAGTGGGAAAGGAGAACCCGTGATAGAACTCAGCTATAACTCGTGCCGCCAGCAGATGTACCAGTCCGTGGCCACCATCCTCGCCCATGCCGGATTTGAGACTGCCAACGAGAGTGTCTTAGAGACTCTGACAGACATCGCCCACGAGTACTGCCTCAAATTCACCAAGATGCTGAGGTTCAACGTGGACCGGGAAGCCAGGGTGGGCCAC
Source organism: Taudactylus pleione (assembly GCA_031769625.1). Taxonomy (NCBI): domain Eukaryota; kingdom Metazoa; phylum Chordata; class Amphibia; order Anura; family Myobatrachidae; genus Taudactylus; species Taudactylus pleione. Next base: position 526,978 of record JAUIMM010000279.1, read on the forward strand.
ACCCCGTTCCCAGACGTCATGGAGCAGGTCTTCCACGAGATGGGAATCGGCAGTGTCTTGTCTCTCCAGAAGTTCTGGCAGCATCAGATTAAAGATTACCACACGTACATGCTGCAGGTGAGCAAACAGAGCGCGCAGTGGGCGGGGTTAAGTAATGCAACACCACCTCTGTTCAAACCCCCCCCCCCCCCCCAAAGATAAGAACTATAACAAAAAGAAAGTTATTTTTACTTCTATGATGGTTAAGAAACATCAACTATGATGTGAAACAGATGACCCAAGAGGGTGTACAGTTTGATTTGTACAGCAGAGGGTCTTAGATTTCGACATTAAGGGGGTATACAAATATCATCAATGGCCGCAAAAGTTGCCGCCGTCCAGACCGCTTCTCCGTGACTACCAACGTCACAGAGTTTTCCTCAGGCCCCATAGAGGTGCTCAGGAATATCTGCGATGCTGCTGTAGTGTAATTATCGGTCATCTGCGTAGCAGCACGTCAGCGATAACTGATTGACCTCCCCCAACTGACTGAGTATCGTTAATGGATAGAACACTACTATCTCTTAAGTCACAGTGAAAACTTCTATAAAAAGTTTGTGTTACTCTGAGGGGTAAATTTACTAAACTGGGAGTTTTTAGAAGTGGAGATGTTGCCCATAGCAACCAGTCAGATTCTAGCTATTATCTTCTAGAAGGTGCTAATGTTAAGTAGACTCTGGTTGGTTGCTATGGGCAACATCTCCAATTCTAAATACTCTCACTTTAGTAAAAATGCCCGAGTGTAAAATATACAACGATCGGCCATAACATGAGAACCACCTGCCGAATATTGTGCAGGTCTCCCCCCTCGAGCTGCCAAAACAGCTCTGGCCCATCGAGGCACGGACCCCATAAGCCCCTATTAAGGTACCCCGTGGTATCTGGCACTAAGACGTTAGCAGCTGATCCTTGCAGCCGCTTTCATATGTTAGTATCAGCTTTTCCCTGGCGTGCTAGCGTGTACCTGACTGTGCAAGCACCTAAACGCCCACTTGCACCGTCTGTGAACGCTCTACCACCGCCGGTGATTCTTGGCTCACACTCACGTGCGCCATCGATGCTTGCACCAGCCATATGGAAAGGACGAAATCGGGATGAAATACCAATGGATGGGATGCTGGCTGTCAGTAAACCGATGATTCAAATCCCGACAGGGGTACGGTGAGTAATGTTCCCCTGGCCTATTTACCCCCTAACCCTCCTTTCCTGCACCCTCATACTAACCTTCCCTACCCTGCACCCTAACCCTCCCAGTAAGTGCCTAAACCTAACCCTCCCCCCTTACTGCCTAACCCTAACCCTTCCACCCCCCCTTAGTGCCTAACCGTAACCTCGCCCTGGTCGTGCCTGAACCTAACGCCCCCAGTCTAGAGCCTAACCTCCCCCTCCTGCAGCCTAACCCTGTCCTCCTGGGATGCCTGAACCTAACTCCCCCTGTCTAGAGCCTAAACTCCCCCTCCCACAGCCTAACCCTAAGTCCCCCTGGGGTGCCTGAACCTAACTCCCCCTGTCAAAAGCCTCACCTCCCCCTCCCACAGCCTAACCCTAAGTCCTCCTGGGGTGCCTGAACCTAACTCCCCCTGTCAAAAGCCTAACCTCCCCCTCCCGCAGCCTAACCGTGTCCTCCTGGGGTGCCTAAACCTAACCCTCCCCTCCCCGTGGCTGATACTTACCTTTCCCCGGTCTCCTTATGATCGGGATTCCTTCGCCGGTGTTGTCTCTGTGATCGGGATTCCAGTGCCGGGATTCCGACAGACAGCTTCCCGGTTGTCGGGATCTTAACCGCATACCAGCAAGGACAGGGACTCTGTCTGAACATGGCCGCTGCGGCTCTGCGTATGAGAACGCATCAGCTCTCACTGACATGCCCACAACACTCTCATAATACACCCTCGCGGCAGATTTTTATAGGTTCACTTCAAGCCACCACCCAGTTTCTCCTATTGGCCACCTCACAATTACTTACATAGCAGTTTATGTATCAAGTAGTGATAAGCATGGCGATGTGGACCAGCGGAGAAGTTGCCCATAGCAACCAGTCAGCTCCTACCTGTTATTATAGACTGTATAAATGATACTTTAAAGCTGATTGGTTGCTATGGGCAACTTCACTAGTCCACTTCTCCGCGCTTTTCACTGCTTGCTACATAAACCCCATAGTGAGGTTGATCACATGTCTGGACAGACTGTGCAATGGTTATCATTACTGTCGCACAGCTCTGAGGTTGTGGGTTCAATTCCCACCATGGGTTTAACTGTGTGGAGTTTGTGTGTTCTCCCTGTGCTTGCGTGGGTTTCCTCCCATACTCCAAAAATGTTTCTCCATGGAAATAATAAGATGTATATCGCTGACCTTTATGATGTGTTACCCCTAAGTCTATAATAATATGGGGAGTTAATTGAAACCAATTAAAATTTATTTTAAATTCATATATCGTTGGAATACATATTTTAAAATGTGATGCAAGGGTTGATAATTGTGTACATATGAATTTAAAATATATTTCAATTGTTTTCAATTAACTCCCCATATTATAGACTTATTGATGACATCATCACATGTTCTCACACATTATAAGGTGAGCGCTATACTGTACATCTTATTATTTCTTTGTATATTATAATAGGAGGTGGTATTCTCCTAAGTTATAGCAGCTCCCACATGACCACTCTAATTGAAGTTGATTATGCGCAACGCCAACTTATTTAGTAATGATTCTCCATGCCCACGTGATAATTCTAGCAGTGCAACATGATATATATGACGAATTGTACTTCATTATAAGACCAATATTATACACTAGTTAACAACAGTCAGCCTGCTGAATCTAAAGCAAGAATATACTCATTTTCTAACTATACAAGTATCAAAGTGTCACTAAAGTAAGCGATACAAGCTATCGGCATAGTCTACTACAGGAAACTAGAAATAAAATCCAGATAGCTTGCATTACAGTGTGTGGTGACACACACATAACAACTTGAGTATCATACTTCCAATATCCGGATACTTGAATAATACCCCTTTTCCACTGCCTATAAAACCCGGGTGATTGCCGTGTCTACCCGGGACTCTGCTCAATGGAAACGGCTCCGAGGAAAAAATCCCAAGTCTACTGACCCAGGATTTCTTCCCGGGTATCGAGCAGGGTTTTTAGTGGGTAAAACCCGGTAACACTGCAGTGGACACAGGGCCTGATTCAGAGACGGACACTCGCTCTGAATCTGGGCTTTTTTTTTTTTTTTTATTGTGCGGCCTCCTGGCCACTCGCATAGCTGTGGGTGTGGGTGCAACTATTGCGAGCGGCCAGGATGATGGTCGCGATGGTCGCAAGCCCCAGAGAGCTTCTGGCTCTAATAGAGCCGGAACCTCTCCCACTGACATCACTGGTGATGTCAGTGGGGCCGCCCACAAATGGCAGGCGTTCGCATGGGAACGCCTCCGTTTGTGAAGCCACCCACCCGCCACGCCTACAAAACGGGACGAGCTGCCGATCAACATCGACAGCCGCCCCTTTTGTAGTGAGCCCCGGAGCGAGAGAATTTCTCTCTCCGGAGCTTGCGCACGCACAGTGCGGATGCTGTGCATGCGCAGATCACACCATTGATTCGCTCGCGAGCGCTTGCGAGCTGGTCTGAATCAGGCCCACAGCTCTTACCTGGGTTTTTTGACCCAGGTAATTGCAAAAGCCGCTGATTGGTCCTTCCAGGGTGCTGGCTGCTGATGTAATCACCCAGCGACCAGAGGAGATGGCTGAATAAAGGATGTAATTAAAAATGCCATTAAATAAAATAAATAATTTCATAAATAATCAATAAAATAAACAATAATAATTAAATTAATAATAAATAAATAAATAATAATAATAAAGGATGTCATTAAATATGGATGTTGTTAAAAATGACCTGAATAAAGGACGTTTTTAATGACATCCACAGGTTTTGCTTGGCTTACCCGGGATCAGTGGAAACAGAGGCGACCCGGGACGAGGGTGCAGTGGAAATTGGGTCTAAGCCAGGTACGATGCGGCAAAATGCTGGGTAAAAACTCCCGGGACAGACCCGGGATTTTGTTGGAAAAGGGGTATCCGAGACTTAGGCCCATCGGACTTTGGTGTTCATTCAGATCAGGTCGATGTTCCCCCACTGCGCATGCGCACGACCCGGCGAGCGACGGGCTCTCCATCGCTCCGGGTCTCGCACCAAAGGGGGCGTGCTGTCGATGTTGATTGACAGCACGCCCCCTTTGGTGGGCGTGCCGGGGGCGTGCCTGCCAGACGGAGGCGTTCCCATGGGAACGCCTACCGTCTGAAGCCGGCCCCACTGACATCAGTAGTGATGTCAGTGGGAGTGATTTTGGCTCTGATAGAGCCAAAATCACTCCAGGGCTTGCGGCAGCGAGACCCTACCGCAGGGTCTCCGTCGTAAGCCTGATGGTCGCGATGGTCAAGACCATCGCGACCATCATCATGGACGCTCGCATATGCTGTGGGTGGTCACCCACAGCTATGCGAGTGGCCAGTAGGCCGCTCCATTTTCATGGAGGAGGGCCCTGATTTAGAGCGAGCGCTCTGGTCAGAGCGTTCGGCTCTGAATCAGGCCCATTGTCTTATTTGCAAATGTATTCACAAATTCTCGTACTTTATTGACTTTTCTGTGTTTTAACTTATTTTCGCCAATAATTTACCAAGTTTGGTTGTGATATCTTCTTATTGTAATAAATAAACAGTAAAGGTTTAAGTTTTAAGACACTAAACAAAACTCAAAATATATTGACGGAATATTCTTGTGTAAAACTCCTGGATTTCCACCAATCATTCTCATTCTTTTTCTGGACATTACGATGACTTAATGAGTTTTAAAGGCACCATACCCTGCAACGAACATAGAAAATGACACACGGCATGAATAAATATATTAGCCATTAATGTTGCTACTCAAATATCTTGTTCAAGGGAACAGGAGTTTCTGAACCAATAGCAATGTCTTTTCTGTGCAGGACAATTCTCCTTCATTTAGAATGATAATATCACCATGTAAAGATCCAGGACTGTGTAAATGAATCCGCTTATCACATGTTTATTACTACAGAGATTGATGTACAGGTTAGCTGCCCGTTCCTTGCCGTGGTGTTGGGAGGATTGCGATTCCGTGGGGCGAGTGACTGTTCCCCTGATAATCCCCTTTCTGCTCACAGGTCAGCAAGCAACTGTCCGAGGAGTATGAGAAGATCGTCCACCCTGAGCGGGTGTGTGAGGATACAAAGCCAGTGAAGATTAAAGAGGTCACCGATATAACGTTCCCCATCAGCGAGGAGCTGGAAGGTGACCTGGCACCTGGGGATCAGTCACTGCCGGTGGGTGTCCTCGGGGCCCAGGACGAGAGATTATCTTCTAACATGGAAGTTGATTCATCACCCCAGCCCGGTAAGGAGATTTTTCCACTCTGCAGCCGTCTACTATGCAATTTTTTGTCCTTTTTGAAGTTCTGCTTTATAAGTGTTTTCGCCGTCAGGTGACCTCGGTGTATTTTGCATATGTCTTTCAAGGAAGTGAAATTATTTATTTATTTTTGCATGACCCACCAGTACTGATTGCCAGTTTTGCATTTGAGCCCCCCTGCCCCCACCCCGCAGGCATTATTGCTTTCTCTAAATACAAATAACTTTTTGTTTTCAGTTATTGCAACATATTAAAGCAACCATAAATTGACAGACCGCTTTATAACCGTTTTCAACTAGGCTTGACAGGAGAGAAAATTACATTCAACACTTTTACAATCACATCAAGGGATATATAATATAATACACATTATTAGAGGAAGCGGTAGATCAAATCAGTCACATCATTGGGGGATATGGGATCAGGCACATTATTGGAGGAAGTGGGAGGTAGGGTCAGTCACATTATTGGAGGAAGTGGGAAGTAGGGTCAGTAACATTATTGGAGGAAGTGGGAAGGCGGTTCAGTCACATTGGAGGAAGGGGAAGGCAGGTCAGACACATTATTGGAGGAAGGGGAAGGCGGGTCAGTCACATTATTGGAGGAAGGGGAAGGCGGGTCAGACACATTATTGGAGGAAGGGGAAGGCGGGTCAGTAACATTATTGGAGGAAGGGGAAGATGGGTCAGACACATTATTGGTGAAAGGGGAAGACGGGTCAGACACATTATTGGTGAAAGGGGAAGGCGGGTCAGTCACATTATTGGAGGAAGGGGAAGGCGGGTCAGTAACATTATTGGAGGAAGGGGAAGGCGGGTCAGTCACATTATTGGAGGAAGGGGAAGGTGGGTCAGACACATTATTGGAGGAAGGGGAAGGCAGGTCAGACACATTGGAGGAAGGGGAAGGCGGGTCAGTCACATTATTGGAGGAAGGGGAAGGCGGGTCAGACATTATTGGAGGAAGGGGAAGACTGGTCAGACACATTATTGGTGAAAGGGGAAGGCAGGTCAGACACATTATTGGAGGAAGTGGGAAGTAGGGTCAGTAACATTATTGGAGGAAGGGGAAGACGGTTCATTCACATTGGAGGAAGGGGAAGGCAGGTCAGACACATTATTGGAGGAAGGGGAAGGCGGGTCAGTCACATTATTGGAGGAAGGGGAAGGCGGGTCAGTCACATTATTGGAGGAAGGGGAAGGCGGGTCAGACACATTATTGGAGGAAGGGGAAGGCAGGTCAGACACATTATTGGAGGAAGGGGAAGGCGGGTCAGTCACATTATTGGAGGAAGGGGAAGGCGGGTCAGACACATTATTGGAGGAAGGGTAAGACGGGTCAGACACATTATTGGTGAAAGGGGAAGACGGGTCAGATACATTATTGGTGAAAGGGGAAGACGGGTCAGACACATTATTGGTGAAAGGGGAAGGCGGCTCATTCACATTATTGGAGGAAGGGGAAGGCGGGTCAGTAACATTATTGGAGGAAGGGGAAGGCAGGTCAGTAACATTATTGGAGGAAGGGGAAGGCGAGTCAGACACATTATTGGAGAAAGGGGAAGGCGGGTCAGTCACATTATTGGAGAAAGGGGAAGACGGGTCAGTCACATTATTGGAGAAAGGGGAAGGCGTGTCAGGCATATTAGTGGAGGAAGTAGGAGGTAGGGTCAGTAACATTGGAGGAAGTGGGAAGTAGGGTCAGTAACATTATTGGAGGAATTGGGAGGTAGGGTCAGGCACATTATTGGAGGAAGTGGGAAGTAGGGTCAGTAACATTATTGGAGGAAGTGGGAAGTAGGGTCAGTCACATTATTGGAGGAAGTGGAAGGTAGGGTCAGTCACATTATTGGAGGAATTGGGAAGTAGGGTCAGTAACATTATTGGAGGAAGTGGGAAGGCGGGTCAGACACATTATTGGAGGAAGTGGAAGGTAGGGTCAGTCACATTATTGGAGGAATTGGGAGGTAGGGTCAGTCACATTATTGGACGAATTTGGAGGTAGGGTCAGTAACATTTTTGGAGGAATTGGGAGGTAGGGTCAGTAACATTATTGGAGGTAGAGTCAGTCACATTATTGGAGGAAGGGGAGGGCGGGTTAGTAACATTATTGGAGGAAGTAGAGTCAGTCACACTATTGGAGGAAGTGGGAGGTAGGGTCAGTCATATTATTGGAGGAAGTGGGAGGTAGGGTCAGTCACATTATTGGAGGAAGTGGGAGGTAGGGTCAGTCACATTATTGGAGGAAGGGGAGGGCGGGTCAGTAACATTATTGGAGGAAGTAGAGTCAGTCACACTATTGGAGGAAGTGGGAGGTAGGGTCAGTCACATTATTGGAGGAAGTGTGAAGTAGGGTCAGTCATATTATTGGAGGAAGTGGGAGGTAGGGTCAGTCACATTATTGGAGGAAGGGGAGGGCGGGTCAGTAACATTATTGGAGGAAGTAGAGTCAGTCACACTATTGGAGGAAGTGGGAAGTAGGGTCAGTCACATTATTGGAGGAAGTGGGAGGTAGGGTCAGTCACATTATTGGAGGAAGTGGGAAGTAGGGTCAGTCACATTATTGGAGGAAGTGGGAAGTAGGGTCAGTCATATTATTGGAGGAAGTGGGAGGTAGGGTCAGTCACATTATTGGAGGAAGTGGGAAGTAGGGTCAGTCACATTATTGGAGGAAGTGGGAAGTAGAGTCAGTAACATTATTGGAGGAAGTGGGAGGTAGGGTCAGTCACATTATTGGAGGAATTGGGAGGTAGGGTCAGTAACATTATTGGAGGAAGTGGGAAGTAGAGTCAGTAACATTATTGGAGGAATTGGGAGGTAGGGTCAGTAACATTATTGGAGGAATTGGGAGGTAGGGTCAGTCACATTATTGGAGGAAGTGGGAGGTAGAGTCAGTCACATTATTGGAGGAAGTGGGAGGTAGGGTCAGTCACATTATTTTTATTTAATAAAGTTTGTAGTAGGTTTTTAAATATATATTTAATATTTAATAAACAAAAAACAAAAACGACATACCGGGTGTGTTTTTCCACCCCATAGGCCCCATTGTGAAATCACCTTGCGCTCCCCCATCGGAAATATCCCTCCCAGTGGCAAAAGATACCCAGCTTTATCACCCCCCATCCCTAGTGATAATAGATTCCAGTGGCAGAGCCCCCACAGTGTCAATGTGTTCCCACTGTATTAGTGCCCCCCTCCCCATGTGTAACTGTACTTGAATTTATATTTTGCTTTATATATCCTCCGCATCAGCCAAAATAAATTTTTGTGGGCCATAACCCACCCTCAGTGCTAAATGGTGACCACTAATACCCCTCTACCCTGTGGCAATGCGGTGGTCACAGACCGCAACAATCACTCACGGGGGTCCGTAGCAGGAAAAAGTGATCTGTTCTGCCCATGTGCAGAATGCATTTCCTCCATACAGACGGGGGAGCCAGCCGGGCCCATGGGATGCGGCCGTGTCAGGTAAAGCCGACTCATCCCATGCGTTTGTGCCAGGCAAGTGGGTGAAGGGAATCTTCCCCCCAAAAAAACGAATGTACATTTTTGGTTTAGAACACTGAATTAACACTACTTTCCTAATGCTTCCTTTTATCTGCACAAAATTCGAATAAAAATGTACTTATTGCTATAGTGGATGTACAGATCTGTACGTGTGATGGCTGCTGCGGCTGCTTCTCTCTCCGCTCACATTTACTCAGCGCCAGCTCTCACTTCAGGCTGCCGTAAAACGTTTATCGTAGGACCACCATGTTGGCTGATAGGGATAGAGTCTGAAGCACACTGTTCCTCTGTGCCTCAGGGTTAGTGTTAGTGTATAGATCAGAATGGGGCAGCGTAAAGCTTTCCAGCTGCCTGTGGAACTACAAGTACCAACAGGAATTATTGTAACTTGTAGTTATTTTGTAACACATGTAGTTATACAATGCAGCCCCGTTTTGTTGCATGATGTTGTTAGGGATTGTGTAAAAGTACAGTTGCTACTGGACTATGTTAAGTCAAGGCTAGGGGGATTTTGTAATACATTTATAGTAATAAACAGCCCAGGACTGGACTACAGAGTGACATTCCCTCAGGTAGTGGGAGGCGTGCATGGAGAAATCGGGGCCCCTGGTGATGGAGGGGTGTCATTGCCAGAGGCAGTATCGGGAGTGGAGAGGAGGCCTCAGATGTATATAGGCTAGGATATGCCCTAGGGGTAGGTGGAGCCAAAGGTCTGGCCAGCCGAAGTTGGTATCACTGCTAGTAGTGTCCCAGCACAGGTTAGTGTAACATAAAGCAGCCATTATTCTTAGGATAAATTGGGACAGTATGTAGTCATTGTGCCTGATTCAGCGGGGGACGCAAATACAACTGTAACCGCTAACGGATCGCAGTTGCTAAAATTTGCTAATGCTTGCCAAAGCACAGCTGGCATAAAGACGCCCACTGCTGCCTTCCCATATCCGTGCAATGTCGCAGTCCTGCGTAAACATCGGAAACCTTCGGCGCACAACGGGCGTCCATTTTGCCCATGAGGCACGTCTGACCAGCTGCAAACACCGCAGCTCTCAGTACACGCAGAGGGCGCTCATACTGCATAGGAGACCGCAACCGCTAAATCATGCACGCCCATGTAACGGCGTTTACACGGTCCGACACGCCTGTGTTTTTCGCGACAGGGTTAACATACTGACAGTTGTTGGTCAGACTCGGTATGCTATCCCTCTCCCTTACCCTCCCCCTCTCCCTTACCCTCCCTCTTTGGTGCCTAACCCTCCCTCTTTGGTTAGGTTTAGGCCCCCCTAGTGCCTAAACCTAACCCTCCCCCCTAGTGCCTAAACCTAACCCTCCCCCATAGTGCCTACACCTAACCCTCCCCCTTAGTGCCTAACCTCTAAGCCTAACCCGCCCCCAAACCCGTTACTTAACCTTCGGCATCCCGGCGCTGGGGTTTTTACCGGCGTCCGTATTCTGACACCGCTAATGTAAGCGCAGGCATCCTGACCTCCGGGATGGCGAACGCATACCTTATAGAGGACATCTACACTATGTAGACAGAAGTGATTGCACACTGACAGCGAATAGATCAACGAGATGTTATTGATGTCAGTACTGTGTAGGTCCACCACGTGCAGTGATTACTGCAGACACCCTTCTTGGCAAACTGTCCACAAGTCCCTGGACAGCAGCAGGCGGTATCTTTTGCCATTCCACCTTAAGTACGGTGACCAACTGTGACACTGAAGATGATCAAGTCGGCCTAGAATGCACCCGTCACTCCAATTCCTCCCAGAGGTTCTCAATGGCGTTCTGGACTCTGAGCTGGCCAGTCCATCCGGATTACGGCATTTTCTGTATACCAGCCCAGCGTCACCCTGGAAACATGACAGGAGGCATTGTCGTTCTGATAAACACATTTAGGGAGCACAGACTTATGGAGAACATCTCTATACTTCTCAGAGTTAATGTGACTGTGCATTACAGCTAGGGGGGCCCATGCCAAACCAGCTGAAACGCAAAGGGTGTCCAATCACTTTTGTATATATAGTGTATTTACCAAGAGCATGGGAAGGCTCCTTAAATTGTGGCATATGTTACCACTTAGCCTTGGATTGGACACCTTACTAACTGTGTAACTTTAGATTAGCAGCTCCTGGGGCGAGGCTTTCATGCCTGGAGGTGCAGACTTAGGTATAGTCTCTTCGGAAACTGGGTGAGCGCCTGTCTCTGGATTTCTGTGGATTTAGAGACCTTAATCGCACACCCAGCGGTGATGGAGGTTTTATCTGTCATTTATCTCGCTGGGTAGCGTTGGAGAGATGCATATTATCTTTCTCCACTCTCTGCGACTATCTGCCTTTATTAAATGTGAAGCCGAGCCACTGTACAGGCCCATCAGCGTGAAACGTGCTATTAAGCTGAAATGATGCTTCGTCGAAATTACTATGCAAACCCACTTATTTGCCTGCTAAAGTGGATTGTAGTTGAAATCAATTTGCTTTTCAATCAGCTCACAGAATGTTGTGTGTTTTTTTTTTTTTTGTTGTTTCTGAAATATCCCTCGCTTGCATTCCAATAGGCTAATGAACGAGCAAAGTAAACAGACTAAAGGGCTCTCCAGCTGATCATTGATTGCACTATAAGTTCTTTTCCCTGATAGGATTTGATTTTGTGAGTCTGCAGTTCCCGCTGTTATTGGATTAAAGCAACCAAAAAAAAAATAGCTTTTTATTTAGCAGTCTTAATGTAGAGTAATCTAATGCTGTTACCGGCAATGTCACCTTATCAGGAGTGTTTGCTAACCTTTTGTCAGGTGCATCCATCGTCTCCCAGTGTCTGCCTTCTCCGTTGGCCCTGTTGATCTGTGGATGCAGACACTGTGACGGTACAGAGCTCTCGCTCTACAGACTATGGGCCTGATTCAGACCTGTTCGCTATATTCGTGCGCTCGCAAGCGGCCCGATGTTCTGCGTACGCGCATGCGCACGCTTCTGATAGTTCGCCCACGTGCGCGAACTACTCACTGCGATGGCATACCGCTCGCTCGCCCAGCAAAGGCAGCCCAGGGTAATGAGTGACAGGAGAGGCCGTTTGTGGGTGGTAACAGGGGCAGGACACTAATAACGGGGGGTTGGAGATGCGAACGCAGGCGTGCCAGAGTGTTTCAACACCATTTTAGAGGCGTGCATAATTAACAGGCAGCGTCATAGTACACGTCACTTGCCATTTTTTTTACACTGATTTCCTCGCAATGTTTGCGGTAGGGTAAAGCTACCTCAAGCGCTGCGTTCACATCCGATGGTGCTCGATGTACCAGTGTTTTAATACACTGGAGATGACGTGTCACTGGTGGGCGGCTCTGCCTGTGCGATTTGGCGTACGCACGCACAAAGTGGCCGCTCGCCACACGGTGGGCGTGCTTATGCCTTGGCCAGCGATCGCTTCCCGTGGCGTCACTTTGATAAATTTGCATACGCATCTAGCGAGCGTACGCAGCTAGCGACCGGGCAGTATAGTATGGTTTCATCGTATGATATTTGCCTGTTTTTAGTAAATAGACATACATGTTAATCGTAAAGGGTAATTGTTGCCTGCTTCTCCTGACATTGTCGCTCAAGGCAAATTTCAGTGTGAACTGAACGGTTCATTTCATGCTGCTGATCGGATAGAAACCGCTTGGTGGTTATCAATTATTTAGACTGATGCTGAAAAGCAATATTTCCCGAGATGGAATCCATCTTGGTTTGGTTTACAAATAAATCTCAATATATACAAATGTGTCCTCTTTCTTGGACCTTGCCTCAATATGCCATGTGGCTCGAGACCCCTGGCACGAGTGAGAAGCCAGGTCCCATGCCGAACATCTTTTTCACCCGAAAATGCGTCTTAAGTTGCGTACAGATGGGAGGGTTAAAATGCACGATATTAACGATATCGATCATATCTTGCATTTTTTGGTCCCTTCTAACCCACCAATGACCTGCGATGCGCGGGCACGTATGGAGGATAACCACATCACCCAGCGCCCGTGCATGCAGGCTAACCAGGTGGATATTGACCAGGTTACTATAGGGTCGTTGGTGGTGTGCTAGGTGATCGATATCGATCATCCAGCATTCCGGGAAGGTGCAGGGCGACTGATCGTCCTGTGGGCCTGATTCAGAGCCGGACGCTATTTGCGCTCGCTCGTTCAGAAAAAGGGGCCGACTATTTAAATTGAGCGCTCGCTCTTTGCGGTCTGTTGACGCCTCTATGTCTGAGCGAGCGAACGAAACATGCGCTCGCTATTTCTCCTTCATCCACTAGGGGACACTGGAGTTCAAGACAGTGGGGTATAGACGGTGGTAGAGTAGAGCCTGGCACTTTAAATAATTTAGAAGTGTGACTGGCTCCTCCCCCTCTATGCCCCATCAGCCCCAGTTTTTAGAATGTGCCCGAGAGAGCCGGTCGCACATCAGGCTGTCTCCAGCCTTTCCATAATTTAAACAAGCATTGAGGACAGGCAGGCTGCTTGCTGTGGCAGTCTGCCTGCTACGTGGGAGCCGCTGGTAGGGCACCACACGGCTACTGCAGCCTGTGTCCGGTGACCCTGAGGAGGGGGCACAATCATGGAGTCATCGGACCCTGCGTGGATCCGCCACTGCTGACATCGGCATGTGTCCGGGTTCCTCGCCGCCCCCTCAGCCCAGCATCCCGGCCGCAGCAGCCTGTAAGTATAACCACTGCTCCTGATTAGCAGGAGCAGTGGTTGTAAAAAGTTGGGCTCAGTGACAATTGCGCTGTCACTGTTAGGAGAGACCCAACCCTCCCCCCTGCACCACTTCTCCCTGACCTCCGAAGTTAGGCATCCCGGTGAGAACACCAGAGCAAGCGGGGGGCGTAGGTTTATTGGCGCGTCATGCATACTAGCGGCGCCATCTGTGGTCGGGCTCTCCCTCAACTGCCGCGTGCACACGGCTGTCAGGGGCTGCCATAATAGCGCTCCCCTAGTAAAGAGCTTTTAAGCAGCGCAGTTCTCTAGCACCGGCGCTGGCTTTCGGGGGGGTCTGTAAGGCGGGCTGCCTAAATTAAGTCCCGCAGTATACAGCCTCTATTGCAGCTCCTTACAGAGCAGCCAAAGGTCGGCACTAGTGCCGAGGCTCCGTTCCCGGCAGTGAAGGGGCGGGGCTTAGGTCCGACGGCCATTGCAGCGCCCTAGAGAGCAACAGGCGCCGCCCTTCTCCACCTATTTGCCGTAGTGGCCGCACGCTTCAGCGCATGAGATGCAGGGAGAGGTCTGGGCCCCTGAAGTGGCTGCTCCGCGGGAGGCTCAGTGATGATTGCAGCGCGGACCAGTGCCTGCCAGATCACCCCCGCTTCCCTCTTAAGGGCAGTGGTAAACACCTGTGTACACACAGTTTAGTTAGTTTACACCTGCTGCAGTCCAGCTATTTGCTGCACCCACCCACACGCAGTTGCGCATGCTAAGTAATTCAGAGGGTGCACTATAACTCCGCTTGTGCAGTTCTGTTGGGGGGCGGTGCTAGTCAGGTGGAATATATATTTATGCTACACAGTTCGGCCACTATCAGGCTTCCCGCTTCAAAGGGAAAGCTTTATACAGCCTCTGATTCAGCAGAGCCCGCCGCAGCTGAACCTGGCTGTGTTCGGGTCCCCCGACCCTCCCAGAGTCAGTGGGGCCAGCCGCAACTGAACCCCGCTGGGTCCAGGTCTCCTGCCCTGCCCAGCACCTTAGCTGCATATTGCTTACCTCTCTTGTTTAGTAGAGGAGGTGTTACTTAACGGGGTTGTGACATGTGGTGCTGCCGAACTCACTCTGGTAACTATGCACAGCTCTCCTATTATAAGAGGAGACACCGTGGCCCCCACCCCCTTTTGCTCACAAGAACAGTCTGTGCAACCATAGTGTACAGCTGGCAAGTCCCAGTAGGGCTTTCCTTTAGTTATATAAGGAAAGGGACCTGTGTTTGGTGCGGCCTGCATTCCAGCGACGCCATAGTTTTCCGGTCTCCTCTCACATGGAGGCGAGTTCTGCGTTGTAGCTAGTGGCTCTGGGTAATTGTATTCTACATGAACACGCCCGATCTCGTCTGATAGTACTTGGATCCAAATGCACATGAAAGCTTTGTGCGGACTGGACATAGTCCCGCCGTTTTGCAGCGCTGGGTATTAACCCCTGTCAGGCTTTCACTTGGTTCTATAGCAAGGGGCGCCTAGCTTAATCTAATTGCCTGACTTCCGAACTTGCTCTCCGGTTAGCGCGCACTCCGCGCCCGGAATGAGCCTGAATAGCAACCAGCTAATGCAGTGGACTGGTGAGCAATACACAGTGGGTTCTAGTCCCATCTATGAAATATTTATCATAGTCTGTGAAGGCTACCTCATGGTGCTCTAGTTACCCTGCCTAAATGAACATGCATATACGCTAAATTATAGGCTGGTTTTAAAAACTTCCAGTTCTCACCAGCCTTCTGTGCTTCCCTTAAAAGGTATGCATATGTGCATCTATATAGATTTATATCTTATGTGCTCCCTTGGCAGCACACACAAGGTTAAGTTAGTGACGCACTGCCAGGGAGATGGTTACTGGTAACAGATACCAGTCTGGGACAGCGCGCTACAAAAATATCCTGCCCAAACGCTGTAGCAGAATGATGGCCACACACGGCACATGAGCCGTAAGGCACATGTATGTGTATATATATTTGTAATTTATGCTAAGCCCTGTCTTAGAACATATACATGTCTGGAGTGAATTTTGTCCTGGGGCTCAGTTCCTTCCATGGCTCTACTATGATTCATGTTTTAGTTTAAAAAAAAAAAAAAAAAAATGTTTCCTACTAATCTTGTATGTAGGTACGCATATGTGGATATCACTTTTTATCCTTACCATAAGAACAAGGGTGGGATCTGTTCTGATCAGTTTTATGTCTGATACCTAGCATGCTGCAACTAGAGGCTTGACTCTCCTGAAGCGGTAGTTGGTACAAAACTCCACTTTACACTATCTCTCCCTAGGGATTTGGTTGTGTTTTATTTATATATATATATATATATATATATATAGATATATCTATCTATCTGTCTGTCTGTCTGTCTGTGTGTGTGTGTGTGTGTGTGTGTGTGTGTGTGTGTAGGATGCCTATACTTCCACAATCATTAGGTTACCTATAACTCCACGGTTGGGAAGCCGCCTGGGAATTACAGAAACTGTAGGCTTTATCAATACATATTAAATAGTGGCTCTATAAACTAGAGTCATGTTCTGCAGCTTACATAGTGATAGTCACAATTCCCTAAGGCATTGCTTCTAGTATGGACCCTATACATGACTGGGGCCTTCTTGTGTGTCCACACATGTATATAAAGATATGTGCTTACACCCTCCTGGGGTGTTAGTTCTGTTCCCGTCAGTCTTTATCTACGGCGCCCCTTTTCGGGGGACCTTATTATTATTATTATTTACAACTACACTCCAGAAGCGCACTTGGTAGCAAACATACACCAAGAATGCAGGACATATATATGGCATTCTGATCTCCTGGTGCAGGAGTCTGACAAGTAAACTTACTATGTTGGCACTAACTCTTCCTTTCAAAGAGATTGCCTTCTCATGCAATTATGTTTGTCGGTGTGTACGTGGGTATATATATTATACTATAACCATTCCTTGTATGAATATTTCCTAAGATATGTCCCTTCTTTACTTGGGATAACTAACACATTCTATGTCTATGTATAGGTACCCTTCACAGTATCGATTCTGGTACTCCATATTATTGTCTTGTCGCATATCTCAATAAAAGGAGTCTCTAAAGGGCCCCTAGGTACATTTCTATCAGTACATAGAGAATCCAGGTTCTATTCCATCCTCAGGGCTTAATTAATTAAATTACATGAAGGCCTATGGCCACCCGCTGATATAGGCAGGGTCAGGCCTGGGTTGTATTAGATTGGTGGGCATAATATGCACTTCACCGTTATAAGTGTTAATGTAAGGATACTTACACTAGCAGACTGTTTTTGGGGTATATGTATAATCTCTATATGGATACACATCCCTAATGGAACATGCTCAGGTATAGAGTCCTGTTGTACGACCTTCTTGTCTCCACTAACGTTTTGCTAGTTTCTACAGTATTTTCTACTGCACATCTCCAGACTGAAGTCCGTGCTGTAGACATTGGTCTCAGCCCATTGAAGCTACTCTATACCTAACGTGGCAGGTTACTGTGTGATGGAAAAGGTCAGTGACATTCTACATAGCGTCCAGAAAGCTTCTGGTCGCTCACAGGTAAGAGCTTACTAATGCCTCGGAAGATGCTCCTATTTCATGCAACCTGACATACATAGCGTTATTCTCCCTTCCGCACCCTAGCTGCTGTCCTAGCAGCCATCCACTATTTTAATCAGGTGGCTCTACACTTTAGAGTTTTCCTGGTGTGTGGGTGCATAGTTCCAACATTGAGATTAGTGACACTATTCTACTGAAATCTGTTGGGGTTATGGACTGAAGCGCATCTCTGGGCTAGTGCACATCTTTACATTACAGTGTGACAGTCACTATGTTCTATGCAGGGGGCCTGGTTGGTTGGTTTTCCTGTTCAGTATCTGTTGAGATTTTCAGCACACTGACAGATGCCTGACGGGTACCTTCATAGTTGTCCTAGTGCTCTAGCCTTGCTGTATGGGATGCTTCCCTATATTGGTAGCGCTCCCTGGGTGGCTATTGCATCCATGCTCTTTTACCGCTAGGATATCCTGGTTGTTTTTTTACTATGTTCGGGCCAGCAGTTGCTACTGACCACGCACTTCCATCATGTTGGAAGTTGTTTGGAGTTTGTGGCTGTGGTTTTCTTTTCAGCTGCAGGGTTTCAGTGACTGTTTTCTCCCTCTGTTCTCAGAATGGGTTGTTCTGCTGTCTGACCCTCTGAAAGGAATTGTATTCTCAATCCTCTCGAATCCGCCTCATGTCCAGTGGAATCTCTACTCGTTGGAGACTTCTATGGTCTAACCCTTCCGCTGGTTAACAACCTTGTAATAGTTGGACATCTAGGATGGTTCAGGGTGACTGTTCGGTCTTGCCTTTTGCCTCCCTGCATACTCTTTGTTGGAGTTTGTGGACAGGATCAGCTCTGTATCTGTAGATTGGTATCGTTATACTTCCATCTATATGATTTAAGTCCAGCAGTGCTGGGATTCTGCTATCTGCGACTGTTGCAGCTTCCTGTTTTCTCGAGTTTTGTCTCGTGTTCCTGCCCTTCTCCTATGGATTCTGGTTGGGGTTCTCTGCTCCCTGCGCTCTGGCTTGGTCTGTTTCAGCTGAGCTTGCAGTGTTCTGATGCCTCTCATCTGCGGGTGTTCTCTGGCTAGTTGTTTTTTTTTTCCACTCGATTTACGCAGTAGGTTTTGGAATTTCTGTGACTGTTCAGCAAGGAGTTCTCATTGTCTCCTGGCTCTACGGCACTTGATCCTCAGCTCTTGCCTTTCCATTGGGCCTCCGTTTCTGGGCGGTCCCGGCTTCGGTTTGGCAGAAGGGTCAACAAGTTCTCCGCGCTTCCCACCCGGGAGGTTGGCTTTGGGACGTCCCCACTGTCTTGAACTCCAGTGTCCCCTAGTGGATGAAGGAGAAAACAGGATTTTGGTACTTACCGATAAATCCCTTTCTCCGATTCCACAGGGGACACTGGACGCCCGCCCAGCGCTGCGTACTTGCCGTTTTGTTTGGTCCTTATATGGTTGTGTGACTGCATGTGTTCCCTGCAGTGGGTTCCTGTGTTCTCCTTCAGTCGGTCTTGTTCCGTTCTGTGGCCTTCTCCTTCTCCTCATATTCCTTTTGTCCTCCGTCTCCTCTCGGGCTCAGTTCTTAAACTGGGGCTGATGGGGCATAGAGGGGGAGGAGCCAGTCACACTTCTAAATTATTTAAAGTGCCAGGCTCTACTCTACCACCGTCTATACCCCACTGTCTTGAACTCCAGTGTCCCCTGTGGAATCGGAGAAAGGGATTTATCGGTAAGTACCAAAATCCTGTTTTTGTGAAGACGCCCCCTGGACGCTCGCATCATACGTCATATCCGCTATGTATTAGATTAATCGAGTACATCGAAAGGCGTCTGAACTGCTCGCAGTGCTTGTGGTTGGATTTTCCTACCGCAATCATGCGAACAGTTCAGGCTATGAAACAACCGAGTGACGTGGTCGATGACGCTGCTTTGTTAATTATGCACACCCTTAAAACGCCCGTTTTGACCGTTTGGCACGCCTGTGTTCAGATCTCCACTCCCCGTTTTCAAGCACCTTCCCCTGTTACCACCCACAAACGCCTCATCCTGTCACTCAAATTAGCAGGCCCTCGCTATTTTGCGAGCGCTCGATTTCTGACCGCAATGACTGGTTGGCGCATGCGCATTACGACGCATACGCAGATGTGCGAACATCGCTCGGAGCGAACGAGCGGCCGCTTACGAGCGGCTCTGAATCAGGCCCTGTGTGTACGCACCATATGTCGCAAACCACTTCAGAGACTGCACTGATTAATTTGATATGCGACACTCTTCTGTCTGTGTGCGACGGAATCTGTATACGAAGGACAAAGGAATTTGGCGTAGCGATTCGAACACAGATTCAGACTCCCGTGCACACAGATGTACAAGTGTTTTCTTTCAAACAAATCCGTGCAGTCTCGTGAACTAATGTGCATATTTCAGACGAAAAAGATGCAAAAAAGACGACCGACGGAAGCCGCGCCGCACGGGACCTGGCGCGTCGAGAAGGTCTGTTTGGCGTGACTGCAGCAATAGTGTGTGAGGACACATCTGTAGTGCTCCGCAAATCAAGACAAACGCCAGTGTGACGCATTCCCAGCCACACCTCCACCTGGGTCATGTGTGACTTACGAATCCATGCCTTATAACCGCGCCGCCCCTGAACTGTTTTCATATTCGGGTTACCATCAATGCTCACTGGTTTTTAAACATCCTGGGAAAACCATACATGGTCTCAAACCACTGATGGTCTGGGGCACGCATGCAAAGTACAGAACACTGGTGGGATTTTTTGCCATTGGACTTGCCACATCCATAGTACAGCCATCGACTATCACTAACTGTCGATGGCCAACCCTAATCTCAATAAGTACCTTACTTCACTGTATCGGTACAGCACTTGCGTTATCCCTGGACAGAAGCCGTGAGTTCTGAGGAACGTCGGCCCCGGCTTAGCATTCCTACTGTGCTGCTAAAGTCTGCTGAAGAGTAATGTTAGGGTGGGAAAAAAAAGCTTTGAATAGCGTAATAATTAGCATTAAACGAGGTAGTGGGTTAGACCACGTCCCTATCTGTGTGCAGCTGTGCGGATTTCCTCCGAATGCTCTTTTCCTCCCACAATCCAAAAATATAGGTGAATTACTGTAGCTCCTGGCAAAAAAAATGATCCCTAGTATGTATGTGTGTGAGCGTGCGGTAGGGAATATTGGGTCTCATTCAGACCCGGTCGCAAGCACTGAGCGCTCGCAACCGGGTCGATGGTTAGGCCCTGCGCACGCTAATGCTGCAAGACTTCCTACAGTTACAGTAGCTGATATCGCAGGGTGTTTCTCAGGAGCGCACGGAGCATGCTCCTGCTGGTATGGGGCCTATCCATAACCATCTCTATGCTTCTATGACTGACATTTTTGCAGATATATGGTTACTCTGTTTTCACATTTTAGATCATTTAACGTCATGTGTTCAGACAATGAGCCTGATTCATTACGGATCGCAACTGCGATTGCAATAGCGATTACGCACGCATTCTCACTGCGATAGTGTGCTAATCCATTACGATTGCTATGCCCCCGCAGCACTACATAAGGACGCCCACTTTACCCTACACACATCCGTACTCCTTAGCAAGACTGCGAAACCATCGGTAACATGGAGTACCATCGCAGCCTCACGCACACCTGCACATGCTCTGACCTTACACAGGAATTGCTAACATCATCGCACGCTATGAGTACTCAGGCTGCGTAAGGCACCGCAACGGCGTTGAAATTCACTGGCACGCCTGCGTTTCCCTAACCACCCACAAACGGCACTTCCTGTCAATCACTCCAGCTGTCTGCGTAGTCACTGCGATCGCAGTACCGACCGCAGTGGGTGGGTCGCGCACGAGCACTGCGATGCATGTGCAGTACGCAGCAATCGCCCGATTGCGTGCGTAATCGCAGTTGCGATTGGGCCCAATGTCTTTTAGTGAACAGGTGAAAGATCCGCTGTATCCCCTTTGCTATGGAGGAAGAGCGAGGCTTGTCTTCTGCATGTATCTTTAAAATTGCAGGGGACAAGTCCCCCTCGTCCTCCACAGTGGTAAGGACGTTCGAGGGAAGTGTGTGTGGCCGGGTATGACGTTGGTAACAGGCGCAAACATGGAAACAATGGGCTCAGCACGGGTGTGTGAGAACCCCAGCAGCGGGGCAGATGATCCCATCATCATCTGTCATGAGATTGGGGCATCACCTGCAAATAGTGACAGTCTATAGCTATGTATGAGCAGGGCTGCGTATGGGATGCCGGTGCTTGGGATCCCGGCGGTCAGAATCCCGACGCTGACATCCTGACAGGGTTAAGATACCCCCCTCCTCCCCGCATTCTAAACCTAGCCCCCCCTCCTCCCCGCATCCTAAACCTAACCCCCCCTCCTCCACGCATCCTAAACCTAACCCCCCTCCTTCCCGCCTCCAAAACCTAACCCCCCCTTCTCCATGCATCCTAAATCTAACTCCCCCTCCTCCCTGCCTCCAAAACCTAACCCTCCCTCCCCGCATCCTACACCTAACCCCCCCTCCTTCCCGCATCCTACACCTAAACCCCCCCCTGCATCCTAAACCTAATCCCCTCGTCCCCGCATCCTAAATCTATCCCCCCTCCTCCCCGCATCCTAAACCTAACCCTCCCTCCCCGCATCCTACACCTAACCCCCCCTCCTTCCCGCATCCTACACCTAAACCCCCCCTGCATCCTAAACCTAATCCCCTCGTCCCCGCATCCTAAACCTATCCCCCCTCCTCCCCGCATCCTAAACCTAACCCTCTCTCCCCGCAATCCAGACCTAACCCCCCTCCTCCCTGCATCCTAAACCTAACCCCCCCCCCACACAGCATAACGTAACAGGCGCTGGCATTCTGACAGGTGTCGGGATTCTAAGCTGTGCCATGTTATTACAGGTTTTACTTCAGGCCCCTGTCACTATTAATTGTTTTTGCCTGGATAAGATCTGTTTTTGACGCAACAAAGTCGGAATAAACAAATATTAACCCGTGAGACTGTTTATACAGGTATATCATAAGAAAAGTGAATTATTTACTAAAAAATACTTGGATCAAAAAAAAGACAATACAAGAAGTGACTTAAGGTGCATACACACACAACGATTTTTTGAACGATTATCGTTAACGATATCGTTCAATTGTTGAAAAAATCGTTCACTTTCTGAGTGAAAACGATGAACTATTATCATTCATGCGCGTTCACGTTTGTAGTTTGGACAGACTGACCAACTCAACGATTTTCAGTAAGGGGATATGCAAAAAATCGTTTGTTTTTTAAAGTGTAATGAACGATTTTAATTTTAACTACAGACAGATAATCTGACAGAAAATCGTTCATAAAATCGTTGGTAACAAAATCGTTGTGTGTGTATGCAGCTTTAATATTGTACTTTATCTGTAATGGTGCATACACACGGTCAGATTTTTCTTCAGATCTGAACGATAACGATTTTAAAAATTGTTCAGTCGTTCATATCTGAAGGAAAATCTGACATGTCTGAACGATGAGCGTTCCCGATGGTCAGATAACGATATCTGACATCTGAGGTGTTTGTAGTCAGACTTGGACGATTCCATTAATTTTAATGCAGTCAAAAATCGTTCATAGTTTAAATCGTTGGTCAAATCGTTCATCAAATCGTTCAGATCGTTCATCTGACAAATCTGCCCGTGTGTATGCTCCATAAAGGTGCATACACACACAACAGTTTTTTGAACGATTATCGATAAACGATATTATTGTTCATCATTGAAAAAATCGTTCACGTTCTGAGTTAAAACGATGAACGATTATCTTTCTTGTGCGTTCACGTTTGTAGTTCAAAAAAATCGTTCATTACACTTCCAAAAATCTGACAGATAATCTGACATAAAATCGTTGGTAACAAAATCTTTGTGTGTGTTTGCAGCTTTAATCATATTGTATTAAAGAGTTTTCATTTCTTTTTTAAGTCATGCAGTTTAATGATTTCACCATTTGGCAGCTGCTATTTATCTGACATGCAATTGGGCCTAAACTGATCACATAGATCTATTTTAAGGAAAGTTGATTATTTAATAAAAAAAATAAATGGCCATTATCCGCTATGAAGAAAGCTCCGGCTGTACATAGTAGCGTTCAGAGCGAACACTGGACGGGCATTGCTGCAACATTTTTTTTTTTTTTTTGCGTCCATGTCTCTTCTCTCTCCGCAGGTGTTAAGCTTTTAACATCTATGTGCGCCATGTAGTGAACACAGAAATGACTGGACACACCACAGGCGCAGGGAAAGCTTATGTACAAGTTTTTACACGTGTATTTCTCCGCAAACTCGCATTACATGTTCCTTACTGTCAATTTTTTATTTGTAAGTTTTTGTAAAGTGATCGGCTAATGCCGACTTTATTGATGTTACATTCTATGCCCGCGGAGCAGTTTGCTATTTTATTCCGTAAATTACAAATACGTTTATTTTTGCAGGATCAGATGTGAACACCTCTCCCCTGTGGAACCTGGCTCAGGTAAAGATGGAGCCTCAGGACAATGAGGAAGGGACTGTACACGGGCACAGCGTTCTGGGAAATGATGTCTTTGAGGAACCCATGTCCGGGATGAGCGATTCCGCCATGCCAGGCAGCCCAAACGGATCAGAAGGCAGCTACGGCTCTAACTCTCCGGACAGTCTCATGGGGTCCTCCCCGGTCTTCAACCAGCGCCCCAAGAAGAAGATGAGGAAAATGTAGCGTCATAACGCAAGGCAATACAGTCCCCGAAATTGTCTCAGTCTCAGGGTCCACGCGGATATCACTGCTCCGGCTGGAAGCGGTTAGTCTGAGATGCGATGAACTCTTAGGAAACAAAGTAACAGAGATACAATAAATTGTGTTTTGTTCATTTGTATAAACGATCAGTGTGTTATTAACGACGGTCAGAAATTCATTTAAAAAAAAAAAAAAAAAAATTGTTTTTGTGACTGAAAACAACTCAACCCAAAAAGTTGGGGGTAAAGCAAAAAAAAAAAGAGAAACGACATCTGGGCAGAACCATGCTGCGCTGCAGGGGGGCAGATGGACTATGTGCAGAGAGAATTAGATTTGGGAGGGGCAGTGTCTAAACTGAAATCTAACTTGCAGTGTATGAATAAAGCTGTCCAGCAATTGTGGGCTACATGCAAAAGCAGCCAGTATTTACCCTGCATGTAAAAATAATAAATGTATTTGCACCCCTTGCGATGCAGCATGGTTTGTGCAGGTGCAAAGTTAGTTGCTTTTAGTTTGTTTTTTTTATTTCTAAATCCCTATTGTGTGGGCGTCGTAAGCATTTTACTGTGCCCCAATATACCTCATGGACTCGCCCACTTTTTGCAATTACCCCAACATCATCAACGTAGGCTTGTTGTCGCTGGTATACCAGCCCGCCTGGAAATGCGACTGAATGAAAGTCATCGTCCAGACTATCAGCACCCGGATCGCCCCATCAGTAATTTCATCTTGTATATTATTATTTTTTTCTCCTAAAAAATGGCTTCTGCCTCCTTTATGTGTAAATCACTAGAGTGGGAGGACATGATAACTGCATTTATTACTGTTGTCAATTTTTTATTTCTTTGTAAACATTAGTAGAATTATCCGTCCCCACCGCTTGGGTCTCATTTAAATGTCTTCTCCTGCAAAAACGAAAATCTTATGTGAGCTGGGTCCTTCCAACCCCCCCAACAACACGCACAATAATAACAATATTTACTAACTGCGTGCATTATGTTCAGGCATTGTCCTAGGAAGTGGCGTTGCAGGTTTTTACCGATAGGTCACTGCACCTGTATTATCGAGGGTCACTGCTGTATGGCGGGGTTCCCCACTCTGCGACGTCCTCTCCTCTTTAGCACCCACCAGCTCTGTAATGCAATTCGTTGGGGGTCTTTCCTCTGGGGTCCACACTGGCACCACTATAACGGCCACAACTAAATCTGTCGTTACTAATACAAATTATACTTGTTAGCATGTCTATAAAGCACAGAGGGCCTGATTCAGACCCGGTCGCAAGCGCTGAACGCTCGCAACCGGGTCGATGGTGGCCCAGAGCGCATGTGCACGACGGAGCCGGCTCTGTCGTGCGCATGCACGAGATCCGGATAGCGACGGGCGAGCCGTCGCTCAGGGTCTCGTACCAAAGGCTGCCCAAACGGGAGAGTGGCTGCCCAAACGGAGACGTTCCCATGTGAACGCCTCCGTTTGGGGCCGGCCCCACTGACATCACGAGGGTCTCGTAGCAAGCCCGCTTGCTATAGCTGTGGGTGGTCACCCACAGCTATGCGAGAGGCCAGGAGGCCGCTCTAAAAAAAAAAAATAGCCCGGCCCTGATTCAGAGCGAGCGCTCTGTCAGAGCGTCCGGCTCTGAATCAGGGCAAGAGTTTCCATATAGCTGCTGCTGCGCGGCACATGCTGCCGTTATACCGGAATCCACCTTAACGTGATAAAGTACAGAACGTGGATGGAGTCTGAGTTGTACGTAATTCGGTGGCGATTCCAGACAACTCCAGCCATCGGAAGTCCTATGCGAATATCCGCTTGTATTCTGAGGCAGCCGCGCCTATGTGACAGCAGGGCCCCCCAGCCTTTGTCCCGTGAGAGCAGACGTCCGCACTAGTAACGGCGCTTACACCTACCCCATGCTTGGTGCACAAGGTGCGACTGAAAGTGGCGTGCACTCCGCATACTCAGAATAGATCGCAACTCTGGTTACACTTGTTGCCGTCCCAGTAACGTCCAGTCAGCCACCTGTGAGAAGCGACTGAGATGTGTCCAATTCAGAATCGCTTGTAGATGCTCTAAGCTGCGTGTGTAGGCCGTGACACTTGCGCACTTTGCTGAAAGTTGCAACCACATTTGGACTAGTGTGCAACTGAGAATAAGGCCCATGGTACTTCCTATGCAGAGAATATACGCTCCATGTAAGTTGCTGCCGTATACATAATAATAGAAAATGAGACGCAAAGTGGAGGGAAGGTTGGCCTATATGTCAGACTAAAGGCGCCCATCCACTAGACGATTAAGTTGAGCGATTGAACGATAAATCGTTGGTAAAAATGTATTAAACGACCAGCGATGCGTGTTCGCGCTGGTCGTTTAGACATCTATCATTGTGCAAACATGTTGGACAATCTGACGATAACGTCAGGTTCAGCATGTTTGCAGATGATTGATGAGACTGCACTGAACGACTGCTCGTTCAGTGCAGGCTCATCACAGACTGGCAAACGACAGCACGATTATTGTCGTAATCGTGCAGTCGTTTTCATGTCTGCTAGTGGATGGGCACCTTTACTTTAGGGAAAGTTTAGTTCACAATATGCAATAGGGGCAAAACTATGGCCCTCAAAATGGGAGGGGGTGCAACCATCACCGACTCCGCAGCGCGCAATCCGCAGGTGGGGGCGATCTTCAAAATTGGTCCACTTGCCAGGGAATGACCCTGAAGCTATATTGAGCCAATTCACTGAGACATCGATCGTTGTGACTTTTCTTTGAGCGCTGCGCCATTCACGTCTATTGTATTTATATAATAAGAATGTTACTGGAGCACATTGTGCAGCCCAACTTCAACATCTTGTGATGAAAATGTTACATGAATTAGTATAATATACATTGTGCACTACAGTTACCCGGTAATTAGCTCATGTGCCTTGTTTCCTGGCATCCTGCAACACAGTACACTTGGGTTACCTGGGCCTGTGCCCGTCACACACAGCGCAGGATCCAGGCCTTGGAGAGTGTGAGCGGCCAGTTTTGCAGTGATGAATGGCTCGGATACAATGAGACGGGTTTGTTTCCCTGACACAGAGTCGCCTAGGGCAACGGAGATCGTGCAATTAGCATTCACCAGCTGACTTAGACTGTTTTCACTTAATCATTTCATTCACACGTATTCGTTAGCGCTTAGTGTCTCCCACACCTGCTGATAAGACACTTCAACGTGACACATCCACTCTGCTTCCATTGTGGTGTTGCTGGGAATACAGGACCGCAAATTGTACATATACATATACGAGGGCTGATTGAAAAGCAATGAGACTGCCTCTGTCTTTCTGTCCCATAGGTAATGTGAGAACGCTATGCTGGTTATTGTGAAGCTCATACATCGATGTGTCTGAACCTGCGGTTGGACTGTAGTAGTCTTAGTTTGGTCAAAGCGAGTGGAAGATCTTTGTACGTTTCGTCATGGCGGATGAGGAAGACGTGTCTGTGAGATTACGTCAGAGATGTGTCATTGAAATTTGTGTTAAACTTGTGAAAAAGCAGAAATGAAATGTTAGGGTATACATACGGTGGAGAAACAATTAGTCGTCCTGCAGTATTTCCTTTAAAGAGGGTAATACGCGAATGACCCACAAAGCGCGTTCTGGGAGACCATCCACAGCGGTTACAGATGTCAAAATTGCCAAAGCTGCAGAGATGTGACAAAATGACAGAAAGTTAACTTTACGCAAACTTTTGGCAACTCATTTGAACGGGTTCAGCATATTGTGACGAACTGAAAATGCATCGCGTGTGTGCCAGGTGGGTACTCAGAAATCTCTCAGAAGAGCAGATGCGACGACGACTTGAATCGTGCAAGAACACCAATCGAGTGTTGGAGTGGATACCCGTTTTCCTGACGTGTGACGAAATAATGGATTCGTCATTCAGACCCGGAATTCAAACAACAATCCAGTGTATGGAAACACACAATTCACCTCCACCCAAAAAATTCTGTGTGATTCCTTTGGCGTGTAAAGTCATGCTTCTGCTGTTCTCTGATGTGCACAGTAAGATCCTACAGCACTGGGTTCCCCACGTGGACAGACAATTAATGCTGACTACTATGCAAACATCCTGAAAACCCATTTGCTTGGAGCCATGATTAAGAAAAGACCATATTTGCTAAAGAAACAGTGGTTTTTGCCCCAAGACAATGCCCGACCACATGTTGCTGCTGTTACATTGGTAGCACTGACTGAGATTAATGGGACAGCACTGGAACACCCTCCATATAGCCCGGACTTAGTGCCCTGTGATTTCTGGGCATTCCCAACCCTGAAAAAACCAACTGATTCTGAATAAAAAGAATCAGTCTCATTACTTTTCAATCAGCCCTCGTATTTATATGTTTATGTAAGTAGAATAAAGAGATCAGCAAACTTTGATTGATTCAGCAAATCAATCATTCGGTCGAATGTCAACCTCGTTCCGCATTTGTCCACAAAATGTCACACAGAGTTTGGCCCTAAGAGCCCGCAGTCCTACACCAAACACAGGCCCTGATTCAGAGCCGGACGCTCTGACAGAGCACTCGCTCTGAATCAGGGCCGTCCCTGCTCCTTTTTGGAGCGGCCTCCTGGCCGATCGCATAGCTGTGGGTGACCACCCACAGCTATAGCGAGCGGCCATGATGATGGTCAAGACCATCGCGACCATCGGGCTTGCGACGAGACCCTGCGGTAGGGTCTCGCTGCCGCAAGCCCAGGAGTGCTTTTGGCTCTATCAGAGCCAAAAGCACTCCCACTGACATCACTAGTGATGTCAGTGGGGCCGGCCCCAGACGGTAGGCGTTCCCATGGGAACGCCTCCGTCTGGGCAGCCACGCCCTCAGCACACCCACCAAAGGGGGCGTGCTGTCAATCAACGTCGACAGCACGCCCCCTTTGGTGCGAGACCCTTAACGACGGCTTGGCCGTCGTTATTCGGGTCTCGCGCATGCGCACGACGGAGGCGCCTCTGTCGTACGCATGCACACTTGGGCACCATCGACCCGCTTGCGAGCTCTCAGCGCTCGCGAGCGGGTCAGAATCAGGCCCACACTTCAAAGCAAAATATATATTCCATTGATGTTCAGAATTTATTCAGAAGTTATGCAGGGTGAAAGTATACAGATGGTGACGCCGCCTGTTCTGTCCCAAGTTTGCGTACAGTTTTTCAGCAGCTTCGCACAACACAGTCTTTTAAAAAAAAAAAACGGGGATAACTTTTCACCATCTTTTACATGGTGAAAAAAAGTGCAGAATTGGGGTTTAGGGGTGCAGGCTTTAAAAACGTAGCCTGCACCCCTGGGAATAGCCCCTAAAAACCAACTGTGTCAAAAAAAGTGTAAAAACAAAAATAGGGACACCCCAACAAAATGATTTAAATTTTGGGGTAATAAAAATGGGGAACAGTGTTTAAAAATAGGGAAATAGGTTCAGGGGTATTCTGTCAGTCTGCGGCAGGTGTTTTGTAGAATAGGCTATTAGCGGCAAGTGCATTTTTGAAGAATTTAAAAAAAATTAGCTTAGGGACTTAAAAATATGCTAGTACCCATTTTCATGTACCCCAAATTTGATGTGACCACTTAAAACAACGAAAAAATAAACCTAAGTGCTCTTCTGCAACACTTGTTTTAATGTCGGGAAATAAAACACCTGCCGCGGCTATTTAAAAATGCAGAACGCATTCTGCAGGGCTAAACGGGGTACCCAGAATGAACCCCCATGTCTGGACATCTTTAGGGGGGTCCTAGGAACAAAACCCGAAAATTCTGAAATTTTTTGCAATACCTTTCCGCAGGCTCCCTTTTTCGCTGCTTCCCAATTGAATACGGGGATAAAGCGGGCGCGCGCCCGATACTTTGTCCCAGGAAAAGCTCCGATGTGGAGCGAAAAATCCAGCACGGACTTTTTGCTCCCTAACTGAATACGGGCCTATGTGTGAATTTTTGCATTATACTCCTCCATACCTGTGTCACATTGCCCTGACCTCCCTACTTTTCCTGTACAATGGAACGTTACCAATAAGGGTAAGAATATCTAGACCAGAACCAGTCGCCATACATTTCTCCGTCTACAGAGCATTTCACATAGTCCGTTCCTGAAAGCGGAACTGGAAATGTTCAGCTCATCCACTTTCCTGGCCCCTCAGTACTGTGTGTGAGCCCAGCAGTGTCGATGTTCCTGATACACCCATGCCGGTTCTTCTGGCGCCCTCTGCCATGCTTAGAAGTATATTTACTGAGCAGTATTAACCCATTTTTCCCAGAAAAAGGTGTTATCACTGTTTAAACCAATTTATTAAACTGGTTACCGCTTAAGATGCGTACACACACGTTTTTGTTACCAGCGATTTTTTGAACGATTTTCTGTCAGATTTTTTTAAGTGTAATGAACGATTTTTTGGAACTACTAACGATTTTTGCATATTCCCTTAATGAAAATCGTTGAGTTGACAAGTCTGACTGAGCTAGAAACGTGAACGCGCATGAACTATAATCGTTTATCGTTTGACTCAGAAAGTGAACGATTTTTTCAAACGATTATCGTTAAATGACAGTTTAACGATAATCGTTCAAAAAATCGTGTGTGTATGCATCTTAAGAAATCTTAGATTTCTAATATGTAGCTCCATTTATCAATAATGCTAATTTAGCATAACTTACCTATCCGGTAAGGTTCCATGGGTTCCCATCGGTGGTGTCCCTCCCCCGTTGCTGACAGCCTAACGCTGCCAGCGATGGGCTGCTGTGCGATACGTGATCGCCATCTGCGCACGTGTATTGCACTTTCAGCCCGGCGGGGACTCCGCAAAGCCTGGATATCTTCGCTGAAGCTGGAAAGACTTTTGCTGGGTCCCCATTGCCGGCAAATAGTGTCCGTACTGTTAACGCCAACTGTAGATGTTGTAAAGCGTTGCAGTGACAAACAGAGCTAAGCTAAGCTTATAAATACCATAGGGAGTAACCCCTTTAGCGAGTGCTATGGTTCCGCCATCAGGTTACTGCGTCCGCGTAGGCCTAGCTTTTAACAGTTTACCATAAAAACATAGCGCCCGTTCAGGGGAGGCACAGTGAGGGGAAGTCATCTCCTCCTGCTCCCTATCACCCAGCAGCAGTGGAGCCAGAGGTATTACAGTGCCTCCAGCCAGTTTTATTGGACTATGGAGCGAACCTGCTCAGTTACAGAGCATCTGAGCATGGCGGCTCTCTCACTAGCCCAGGGACATATCCCAGCACTGATGACGGGGGACAGACCCGAGTGAGTGACAGGGACACCGGAAACGGTCACCATTTATTACTTCTCAGGAAACGGTGCTGCTGGGAAATGGGTGGTGAGGCGCCTGGTCACTAGTGATGAAGCTGGTACATGTGTGTGAAGAGCTGGAGGCAGAGTGACTGAATGCTGTGGAGGGGGATAGTCCCCATTGCGCCCCAGTCCCCACACACATCAAGCCCAATGGCTGTGATTGTGAGACTGGCTGCTCGCAGGTCAAGAAGAGTGAGGCTTGGTGATCCTGCCTGAACCATCCATCTGCTTCCTGAGCTAAGCTGTAACCATTTGTGATCTGCCAGACTCCTGCCCAGACCTTCCTCCTGATGATGTTCACTATGGGGTATATTTACTAAAGTGAGAGTTTTTAGAAGTTTAGATGTTGCCCATAGCAACCAATCAGATTCTAGCTGTTTTCTTCCAGAAGGTGCTAGATCAGAAGTCCTCAAGGCTCCCCAACAGTACAAGTTTTGGAGAGATCCATGGTTAACCACAGGTGACTTAATTAGCACCTCAGTCAATTTGATTAAACCACGTGTGCTCAATCATGGCTATATCTAAAACCTGAACTGTTGGGGAGCCTCTGTGCTAGATAAATGTTAAGTAGAATCTGGTTGGTTGCTATGGGCAACATCTCCACTTCTAAAAACCCTCACTTTAGTAAATATACCCCTAAGAGTAATAAAACATGTGCCACAAAGCCTTTCGCCGGAGCGTTACGCTACCAGTGCAGAACTTTGAGTGTTTGTAGCTTACAATCTATATTCATTATCACATGAACACATATACACACTAGGGTTCATTTTGGAACAAGCCAATTAACCTATCATTATGTTTTTTTTGTAGTAGGAAACCCAGGCAGACATGGGGAGAACATACAAACTATAACTCCCTGAGCCCAGTGGCGTCCCTACCTTTCCTATCACCTGGTGTAGCCGCTCTCTGGCAAATAACGGGCGTGGCCTCGTGGGTGAGGCGTGGCCTTGCAGCCCGAACCCCCGTTTTATGTCACACCGGGGGTGCAGGCTGCCCCCGGGGACCAGCCTGTGTGTAGTGCCGGCTCCCTAACTGTACTAGGAGCCGAGTGCTGCACGTAATGCAGCACCCGGCTCCTGTCACTGAGGGGGAGCCAGCACTTTGGTGTCACCCCTCGGCTGGTGACACCTGGGTGCGGCCCGCACCACCCTTGCGACGCCAGTGACTGAGCCAGACAGTCGGGAACAGTCATGTTCCCTATGAGACAAAGAGCCTGATTGTAAGTTGCACGCAAAAGCGATCGCAGTAGCGTCTTTTGGCGGTCGCCCATCTGCGAGCTTATGCAAATGGCATGCAAACTCCTTCCCTTGCGCGCATCTGTGTGGCCGAATGTGCCAGGGCTGAGACACCCCCTTTTAGCGCCCCGTGCACACTGTAATACCGATTGGTACTTACATATATGCCAACATGGGTCGCACCGTGGTCAGCCCTAGGCCGCTGCAGTTTCTCCCTCTGACCACCGGCTCTTATGTTTGCGACTGCGCACCTATGGACACGCCCACTTGCCCTGACACGCCCACAAGACACCCATAACCCACCCACTGAACGGCAGCATTGTGGCGTACACTAATAGCCACCTCCCATTCATTTTCCAACACACTTCTGATACCATCCATCTGTCCCAATCGCAACAGCGCTCTGTGTAACGCATGCGGCGTGGTTTTTTTTTCTGAACTCTTCATGTATAAGCCGTTGCAAATAACTGCTCAGCTGCAGGACTGTCAGCATTGCATGTGGCTAAAAATCAGGACCAACATTAATAAGCTTTAAATAAAAAACAAAAACAAAAAACAGAAGACGGAAATTACTAATAATCTGCCTCTACCATACACCTTTGTCACAGCCTGCGAGGAAGGGACTGTCCTGAGAAAACTGGATGCGGTGGAGGGTAGGCAGCAGCCAGGCCTAAAGTTTGCCACTTACAGTACAGTAACGATCAACCAGGAAAAATGATATATAGGCCCTCATTCAGAGCCACTCGCTATTTGCGGTCGTTCGTTCTAAAACAAGGGGTGGCTATTCAAATGAACCGTTCGCTGTTTGCGGTCTGTTCACGCCTCTATGTCTGAACGAGCGAGCAAAACTTGCGTTCGTTTTTTTGAAAAATACGCCCCCTGGCCGCTCGCATCCTACGTCATGTCCGCTATTTATTAGATTAATCGAGTACATCGAACAGGATATGAACTGCTCGCTATTCTTGTGGTTGGTTTTTTCAACCGCTATTTTGCGAGCAGTTCTGAGTTAAAAAAAACAAATGACGTGGTCATTGACGCTGCTATATTAATTATGCACACCCATAAAACGCCCGTTTTGACCTTTAAGCACGCCTGCGTTCTGATCTCCACTCCCCGTTTTCAAGCACCTTCCCCTGTTACCACCCACATACGCCTTATTCTGTCACTCAAAATAGCAGACACTCGCTATATTGCGTACAAACGATTTTCGTCCGCACTGACTGGTTCGCGCATGCGTACTAAAAACCGTACGCATGCGCAGATGTGCGAACATCGCTCGGAACGAGCGTACTGCCGCTAGCGAGTGGCTCTGAATCAGGGCCATAGTTTGTTATTTTATTTTCCAGCCATTATAGGCCTTGACAGGCTCCCTGCTGTGCTTCAATAGACTTACAGGAATTCTGATGAGAATCCAAAGTATCAAGATTGAAGCTTTACAGATTAAGTGAATATAGGCCCTCATTCAGAGCCGCACGTTAACAACAGTACGCTCGTTGCGTTCCGATGTTGACTAACCGCGCATGCGTCGGTGTTACACTGCGCATGTGCGTACGGCAGATTGCGAGCTTTTTTTCTCTCGTTCCAAAAATAGCGTACAGGAAGTGACATGTCAAATGTGATTGACAGAACAGGGCGTTTTTGGGTGTTGACGGGGGTGGAGATGAAAAAACGCAGGCGTGGCGAGGCGTTTTTGGGGCGTACATACATTAGCAGATGCGAACGTCAAATGTGTTCGGACCGTCTCATACGTCACTGGAACATCCGCTTTCCCTTCAAAATGCTCGCACAGCTTAGGGTCAGGATTACTCGACCACATTGGCGATGGCCTTCTCCTCCGTCCCGGGACTCAAGGATGGTGCTGCGATTAATCGCGGCTGGTCAGTAAAGTAATTAGTGTTGGATTGAAAACCGGCTTGGTATGTGTTTGGAAAGCAGTTTATTGGGATAGCACAAAAGCGTACGCAGGTGGAAATCAGAGCTGCTAATGTCATGATTACACAATCAATTAGCGTACATTTTTGGTGTTTTATTTTGGCCACAATTTGTTGGTTATGGCCTATTGTAACAATAATGTCATCATGTTTTAATTAGCTCCCCTTTTTTTGGTTTACTGTGGAATTTGCATCGCTATGTGATTTTTTAAACGTTCCTTCAAGAGGCCTTTTTTTTTTTTTAAGAGGGTCAGTTTTTGCCTTTAGGGCCAGGATTAAATGTAACCCATTTGTACAATAATGTCACAATACAATGTCAGTTTTTTGTTTTAAATTTATTGTTTAAACACAAACAAATTGGCCTAATATTTTGTTGCCTTTTTTTTGTGGCAAAGATATTTGTTAAAAAAAAAAAAAAAGCCATAACTGCTAACATCAACGTAAATACCAAATTTTAAAAAATTTCACAAGAAAGGAGAGGGAAGTTTTGACCAGAAAGGAATATGAGCCAAGCACAGAAGGAGTGTGGGAAAAGTCGCCATTGCTGTCACCGTTTTCTCGCCCGTTTGGCTGGGTGAGGGTGGGCGCCAGACCGGGTCCGGGATGCCATCGGGCTGGCCTGTCCAGAGGCAGATGTTGTGGCCTCTGGACTAGGCACAGGGCTAGGCACATTTGGAGGATTGGCTGATGTTGTGCCAGAGGTGGAGGATCCGGATGTTCCGGCAGGAAGGGAGGTCGGCTCCACCATGTGCTGGCGAACGGGCTGCTCCAGGGCATCGGCGATGCGGATGTTGGCCCTGGTATTTTCCGCCAGGGCCTGAGCAATGGTCACGTTGGTCGCAGCATTTTGCTCCAGGGCCTCAGCCACCCGTATCAGACTGGCGTCCATCCTCTGCAGAATCTCCGTATGGAAATCCGATTTAAAATTGAGTTCTGTGAGGAGGCCCACTGCCTGCGAGGGGGCACGCCCTGGACTGGCTTCTGCAGGGTCCTCAGCCGGATGTACTGGTTCCTCCCCTGCAGAGCCAGCAGAAATTCTGCGGCCAAGGCTCCCCTCTGGAGCAGACTCATCCGCCTCTGTCTCTGTTAGGAAAAATGCGAAAAGACTCACATTAGAATCTACATATTGGCACAATAGCATTTCAGAGTTGGTGACATCACAAGACTTACCTTGGCCAACATGAGGAGCCGCAAAGTCTGGCATGTCCGTATCCATGTTGGACACGCCAAACACCTCCACAGCCTGCACACACCCCTGTGCCAGCTCTTCTAAGTCTGTCAACTCCAATGACACAGGGGTGGGACCCCCACCTGTCCCCCTTGCATGCCTAGCCCTGTCGGCAAGTTTTTGCTTGAGACGATATTTGAAGTCTGCCCATCTGTGGAATGAAATTGGAACCATTATCCTTTTTTTTACAATGGGGTTTGTTTATAGGATGGGAAAGTGTTTACTTACCGCCGTTTGACATCCCGGGCTAGACGGACATAATCACCCACCCTATTGACAGCAACGGCGACCTCCTCCCACATTCTCCACTTCTGGCTTTGGCTCATATTCCTGGCTGCCTGGGGCAGGATGTCAACGCACTTCTGGATCAAAACCTCCATCTCCTTGCTTGTGAAATGTGGCTGCCTTTTTTTTTTGGCAGCTTTGGCGGGTTGACTGGGGCCAGCAGTCTCTTCCATGTCATCCTCCTCACCTATTTGGGTAAATATGCAGATTTAGCCACTTCACAACTTGCACAATATTATGTTTTAAAAGAATCATTGAGACAAAATGCATGAAGGCCTTACCGCCGGATTTTTGGCCATTGTTTCCCTGGTCTGAAGCCATGTCTCTGCTTCCAGAATGAAATCAACCAGAAATTAAATGTGATTTCGTGACGTATTTATACATGCGTCCTTAGTTTGCGGCCGCATCATTGATTGTGCGTCCCTATGATTCATCCTTAATTTGTGCGGGAAAATAAACACTATTTATGGCTTGGTGTGTGTGGAGTCGAGGTTGCGTTGTTGGATTGTTGGCGGTTAAGTTGGTTGGATTTGGTTGTTTGCGGTTGGAGGATTTGGCGGTGTTTGTATTTTTTTGGTTTTGCTACAGTTGTTTTGGTTTTCCGTTCGCATTTTTTTGGTTTATTTTTTGCCATCGTTTCCTGATTTGTTAAGTTTTGTGCAGTCTAATTTGTGGCCAATTGGTGTCTACTTCTGTTTTTTTGTTTTATATATTTTTTTTTACACTAATTTCATCTATTTTAGTTTGTTTTGGCTTTCGGACCCAAAGACCTTTTTGTTGGAAATCTTATATATTCGATTTTGGTAAGTCCATTATTTTTCTTGCATTTGCGAACTAATTAACGCATTTTTGACTGTTGGTGTAGTGACTTGCATTTGCGAACTAATTAACGCATTTTTGACTGTTGGTGTAGTGACTTGCATTTGCGAACTAATTAACGCATTTTTGACTGTTGGTGTAGTGACTTGCATTTGCAAACTAATTAACGCATTTTTGACTGTTGGTGTAGTGACTTGCATTTGCGAACTAATTAACGCATTTTTGACTGTTGGTGTAGTGACTTGCATTTGCGAACTAATTAACGCATTTTTGACTGTTGGTGTAGTGACTTGCATTTGCGAACTAATTAACGCATTTTTCGAGGCATATTCATCATGTAAACCAGTTTTGCTTTTCCCTTTTCCATTTTTGGGGTCCATTTGACCCCTATTTGACGTACGGTGTGCAATGTCGTTTTCATCGATGGCCAAATGTGTGTTTCGCCTATTTTATGTGTTGGCTTGCACCAATTTGACAAACATAAAATCACCCTCTAAATTTTTGATGTCTCATTTTTGGCTTTTTTACAGTTTATACGTATCATGACAATACCCCGGCATGTAAGCAGCTATGGATGGTATCATAAAGCTAAGTTGTTTTATGTTACTTTTGGGGTGGCTCAAAAGCCTTACATTGTAAACTTTGAATTTCAGGTAGATCTGGGGCGAATTGTTCTGGCCCTGCTCCCGGAAGACGACCAACCTCAAACTCGTCCCAGGCGTAGGCATCGTAGGCATGCAAGGCCCCAGATATTTCGAACACGTGTCACCCTTTTTGGAATGCCCGATGATGAGGTTTTAAGACGCTACCGTCTACCTCCCAAAATCATCATAGACACTCTCTCATTAATAGAAAGTGATCTTGAGCGGCAAATTGACAGTCCAACAGCAATACCACCACTGACGCAATTTATGGCGGTGTTACATTTCTGTGCCTCAGGATCATTTCAAACAACGGTGGGAATAGTGGCGGGCATCTCCCAATCCTCCTTTTCCCGGATCCTGAGGGCAGTGATGGAGGCATTTTTCAAGCACCTCCATCATTTTATTAAAATGCCTTTGGATATGGGTGCCCTTAGTGTGGCCAAGGCCAATTTTTACCAAATAGCTGGCTTCCCACACATCATAGGGGTTGTGGATGGTACTCACATACCACTTCAGCCTCCAGCACGGCTGGAGGCAATATTTAGAAACAGGAAACACTATCACTCCCTGAATGTAATGGTGGTATGTGATGCCTCCCTCCAGATCCTGTCCCTGAATGCTAAATTACCAGGAAGTGCTCATGACTCCTTCGTCATCCGGCAATCAGGGATATGGCAGAAATTAACCAACCTACAAGCTGGTGATGCGTGGCTTCTGGGTAAGTGGAGACCTTTAGTACATAACAATGTTAAGCTTGATACACAGTGTTCCTGATGTTGTCTATTTTTTTTCACAGGAGACAGTGGATACCCTTGCATGTCCTGGCTGCTCACTCCTTATTTGGCTCCCACACCAGGGCCACAAAGTGCATATAATTCCGCACTTACAGCCACCAGGCAAGTGGTGGAGCGCTGTATCGGCCTTTTAAAAGGCCGATTCAGATGCCTCCACCGCTCTGGTGGCGAGCTCATGTATGTGCCGGATATGGTGTCTAAAATTGTGGTCCTGTGTGGGATATTTCACAACATTGCCATAAGGAGTGGTGTCCCAATGC
Organism: Taudactylus pleione; assembly: GCA_031769625.1. Taxonomy (NCBI): domain Eukaryota; kingdom Metazoa; phylum Chordata; class Amphibia; order Anura; family Myobatrachidae; genus Taudactylus; species Taudactylus pleione. The sequence continues at coordinate 565,514 of JAUIMM010000279.1, forward strand.
AGCCAGAGGATGCCTTACCTGAGGATGGCCCCCCCGAGGTTGGTCGGAGGTCAGTATGTGGGGGGGCCATACGCGATGATGTGGTGGCCAGATTTTTTAGGTAAGTTGTAACAAAACTACAGTGTTTATACCTAATGTGTTTGTGTTTGTTTGCGAACATCTAATTTTGTGGTTTTTTTCTCACCATCTTCTGTTTGTTCACATAATCTTTGGCACTCCAACGCTCACTACTTCCTGCTACCCTTACCAAACCTGGATCTGGTCCTTTTGGGCATATATTCTGGAACCCATATTGCAACGCCATGTTTGTGGAATCATGTTGGCATGGTCCTTCGTCAACCAGTTCTTGATTTTTTGTTTTTATTTAATTATTTCTTGGTATGTGTTGTATTTGAATTTATCACTGTGTTATTTTTTTGGGAGTGACCACTTTGTTTTCTCTGTTATGTTGTGAATAAATGTTTGGAGAGTGAAATGGTCTTCCTTTTTTGGGACGTTAACAGCAAGTGTAACCATGGTTAACACAAGTTACATTTGACTAAGGGGTAATCCAGTACTGACGCCAGTTGAGCTAAACTGAAATATGTTTTCAGCTTCCCAACCCACACCCAAAGGAAGCCTGGCCCAACCTTGGGATTTGTAAGATTGGCCTAAGCAGCTTGCGCACCAACTAGGAACCTGTAAAATGTAGAAATATGTAATTGACACTACACCCAAAAACGGAAATGACATTGTTACTGTTATGTGTTTCTTGTGTCTGTTTGACATACAAAGACAAAACACAATCTAACTTTTAAAAAAGGGAAATCCTTGCAGGAACAGTCTACTTATGTCATGCTAAACTATCTTGGTTTTGGATTTAAAAAATGAGCCAGAACGTATATTTGTCAGAATAAATTTATTTTGAAACGTTAACAAAAAAAAAAAAACTACTGGCGAAGGAGGCCAGACAGCCGGTCGAGGGCCACCAGAATGCCAATTACATGTTGGCGCATCTGGCCAACACAATCCGCCACCTCTTGCCGACGCCTCTGTTCCTCTGTGGGTGAGAAAAGTGTGTGGGTTAATACAACAATAGGGAATCCACATTAAAAAAACAAAAACACAACGAAATCACTCCTAAACCTAAAAAAAAAAAAAAAAAGGGGGTGCTGCCAAAAATACAAGGCCTATGTACAAATTCCCACAGGTGTGATATGTGTATGTTGAAATCACCAGGAAGAGGTAAAGGCAAACTGCAAAATCACCAAAAGTCAAGCCACAAAAACACGAAGAAAGGCACGACACATGATTACATACAAACAGTTTGTGCTTTAAAAAAATAAAAAATAAAAACATACCGGGAGCCAAAACGGGAGCTCCGGAAATGCCTCCATGATCCTCCTCGGAGGATCCGTCATTCCCCAAAGAATGGGGAGGAGTTATGATGGACTCCGGGGAGGGGGTAATTGGAAGAGGGGTGGGTGGAGGAGAGGGGGAAGTGGGACGGAGGGGAAGGAGGCCCGACATTTCCGGGAGAGGGTCTGGGAAGGATGGGGAGGAGTGGGGAATAGGGGAAAGATTTGGGGTGGAGTGTTGGCTGGGGGTTGGGGATAGTGGCCGGGAACGCCATCTGGACGGACGGTGACGGCGGAGTCTTGGCTGTCCCCCTAAAATATGTCAAAGAAATTGCGGTTAGTTTATGGACAAATCCGGGGACCAAAACTAAAAAAAAAAAAAAACACAAAAAATAAGCCAAATAGGAGGAGAATGAAAAAAACAGAAATAGAGGGAAAACATGCACACGCAGATATGAGTACAAATAATAAATAGGACAGACAGGAAAACATGCACACGCAGATATGAGTACAAATAATAAATAGGACAGACAGGAAAACATGCACACGCAGATATGAGTACAAATAATAAATAGGACAGACAGGAAAACATGCACACGCAGATATGAGTACAAATAATAAATAGGACAGACAGGAAAACATGCACACGCAGATATGAGTACAAATAATAAAGAGGACAGACAGGAAAACATGCACACGCAGATATGAGTACAAATAATAAAGAGGACAGACAGGAAAACATGCACACGCAGATATGAGTACAAATAATAAATAGGACAGACAGGAAAACATGCACACGCAGTTTGCCCCACAAACACAAACATTAAAACCACAATACATAACACTTACTTTCCAGGATATGCATGCGAAAGCATGCCAGCAAGCGGGGCGTTCGCCGTTGCAGGTCGGACCACCTGCGCTCCAGCTGCCCGATGTTGCGGCGTGAGCCGAAGGACCGCAGGCGGGACCGTGCCTCCGCATACGCGGAGCGCTTCTGCCGGTTGGTGATGGGTTGAGGTTGGCTGGTGATCCGGCGATCCATGACCTCCGTAAGCACCAGCAGCTCGCGCCTGGTGAATGCGGAGGCTCTCATGATGGCAATGGTGTTTTTCTTAAAAATCATTTTTGATAAAGTGTGTAAAAATTTTCTGATTGGCTAATGTATTTTGGAAATTAACAGGAGCAATTTTATTGGTTAGTGTCTGAGTCATGTGTTCGACAGGGCCAGAAATCTCTGGAGAGTTATGATAGGCTTGATGCAGTGACATGCGTAAGCAAATTTAAATAAAGAAATGAACCCAGGGAAATATGCGGGGATCCACAGCAATAGTACAATTGTTTAATTGTGGTTCACATGTTTTTTGAACAATAAAAGCGAATGTTTCATCCGTACGTATTCTGCGGGTAAACACAAACACGGACAAGAGTAAAGTTTCTTGCATTGTGTTGAAAAAAACAAACAATTAAGCTAATTGATACATTGATTGGCATGATACGATTGATGGAGGTAGGCAGAATAAAGGAGCAGGTAATCGACATCTGACAAGGCCACTTCCTGTTTATACTTGTGCGTGCGTTCCTTTCAAGCCATTTCGGGGATGTACGCTCGCTATTTCGTACGCTCGTTAGCTAGAGGAGGGGTCGTCAGAGTTTAGGGAGGAATTTTAGATGCGAACGAAAATACGAGCGAGCCATTGAATTTAAATATTTTTGTACGTACGCCTAACGTACGTGCGCCCGCTTGCGAGTGGGTCTGAATCAGGGCCATAGTTCAAAGCTGTTCTACTTAGGCATAACCCTGTAGTTATCGGTGTGTGGATGAGAAGGGAGTCATTGACTGTACCTTTCTCAGTGGATTGAGGCAATGAAAGTGGTTCTGCAGAACTGTATCCGTTTCCCCTGAAGGGAAGTCCTCATTCTGAAATGTGGGGGTGGCTTGTAAAATCGCTTTACTTTGATCACAGCCTGTAAGGTCATTATTGCTGGGACAGTTGGGAGGTGTGTACCGCTGACGGATTTTGCGCATTCCAACCGCTAGTGCGGTTGGCATTTAAAGGTCGTTTTTAGGAGAAGGAAAGTAAAACGGGCAAACCAGCTGTCTAGAAGTGATGGGCACACCCAAGGGGGGTATGTGGTATCCCCCTCTGTGTTGTGCCCCCTTCTTCCGATTCAAATAATGACGCTGTCTGTGATTTACAAAAACCCAGTATCTGGATAGTGGAAAAGCTGAGAGATGGAAGAAAAGTAGTAACAGGATTAGGTTCAGTTAAGACTCTGGGCCTGATTCAGAGCCAGACGCTCTGACCAGAGCACTCGCTCTGAATCAGGGCCCTCCTACCTAAAAATGGAGCGGCCAAAAAGATGGTCGTGATGGTCATGACCATCGCGACCATCGGGCTTGCGATGAGACCCTGCGGTAGGGTCTCGCTGCCGCAAGCCCAGGAGTGCTTTTGGCTCTATCAGAGCCAAAAGCACTCCCACTGACATCACTAGTGATGTCAGTGGGGCCGGACCCAGACGGTAGGCGTCTGGGCAGCAACGCCCCTGGCACGCCCACCAAAGGGGGTGTGCTGTCACTCACCATCGACAGCACGCCCCCTTTGGTGCGAGACCCATAGTGACAGCTTGGCTGTCGCTATGCGGGTCTCGCGCATGCGCATGACGGAGCTCCCTCCATTGTGCGCATGCGTATTAGGGCACCATCGACCCGCTTGCGAGTGGGTCTGAATCAGGCCCTCTATTTGTAGATACAGGAATGGAAACGTCTACTAAACCTCTAAATGAAACCATTGAGGCTGTGGTGATTCCTTTGCCCTCTAAGGGTAGCTGCATCCTTATACATTATGGGGAAGTTTTTGGAAAGGGTAAAAAAAAGCCCTATCGCCATTGCATATGGGTGGTTTTGCTGGAGATACATCATTAGCCTACCGCCAGTGTCAGAAATACTGCAATGGAAGGTTGGCCAGTGACCATCGATGGCTAGCAACTATTAATGGTTTGATGGTTTTATTATCGATGGAGGAGGTCCAATGGTGGAAAACCCATCACTTTATGCATTGCGCATGCGTGGCCGCGAACCATTAATGGATTTCCTCCTGTTTTAAAACCATCGATGGTTACCCAGTCATTGGAAAACCCAACTGTAAAGCATGGGGATTGCGTTGGTCAATCCTAGCCCCTCTGTATGAATTGTGCTGCACTGCTTCCAGTAGCGGTTCTAGGCCCGGGCAAGCCGGGCCGTCACCCGGAGCGCCATGGTGTCCGGTGGGCGCTGGAAACGCCCGACCTCCCTTCCAGCGCTAAAGTGTTTATGAAGCTTCAGGGGGAGGGAGCGGGGGAGGGAAGGGGCGGCCACACAGGACGGCGCTGGGCGCAGCAAAGCCTAGCGCCGGCCCTGACTGCTTCTTACCTCATGCGGAACAGATTTGGGGCAGCAACATGCTGGAGCAGCCGCCGGCAGCTTCACAGGTAAGGGGCTACCACTGTCGCCCCTTCATGTAAGAGGGTACCCCAAGTTGTGCTAGTTGGGTAGGAGGAGAATCCTACCCTTGATGCACTGATGTCCTTATATGAATTAAAATAAAAAACTCCTTAAATCCAGCAAACAAAGTTGTTAGGTGGCTCCCTTGCTCCTCCTATAACTAATGCTGCCTAATAGTGAATATTACAGTCACATAAAAGACACAGGGTACATTAATGTGCATTATGTACGCTACATTATGTTTAGGACGGATGAAAGGATCTGTGTTACCTGCTAATGCTCAGACAGCACCAGATTATTGCCCATTAAGGTCTCTGCTGTTCTGAATTTTTCAGGTGTCTTAAGAAGATACTGATTTTGGGGAAATGATATGCATGAGAACATGGTCCCTGGTTGCCAATGGACACAGAAGGTGAATTAAAGCACAAGCCACCTAAGATGCAAGTTACTGCGGATTAAAGAGATACTAGCAGCTGTAGACGTATCAGCTTAATGCAGAGAGGGAAGTAAATCAGGTGCAAGTTGCTTCAACGTTGTATGCCCAAAAAATGCGCATATTGGTCAGTATACAGAGTTATAATAATAAGCTTTATTTACTGGCAGCCATTTTGTGTGCACTACAATGGTTACAGCTGGTGAATGCAAAATACCCACAGAATCATTCGTTCCACAGATTGTTCATCCTGTCCACAAAAGTACCAGGTGAGGGAACCATCTTGGGAACACTACATAGCTTTCAATGGAATAAGCAATCTGTGGGGAAATGATAAACCTTGGGGTAATGCAAAAGAGGAAGTTGGACAAATACACAGACTTCAAGTATAGGGTAGAGGAACAATTGGACAAGGGTCATGATGGGGCGGGGCCTAGGTGGAGAACTGGAGACCATTAGGGGTATTCAATATGGGTGCGATAACATCGTTTTTTGCGTTAGTAACGCACTTTTTAACTTTTTTGCGTTAATATCACTGGTTTTAGTTTTACACCGTATTCAATTTCAAAGACTTATCGCAGTTTTGAAAAGTCTTTGATAAAAAACGGTGATAACTTTTCACCATTGAATAGGTGTCGAATAAAAGTGCAGAATTGTGGTTTAGGGGTGCAGGCTTAAAAAAATGTAGCCTGCACCCCTGAGATTGACATTTAAAAAAGAACTGTGTCAAAAAAAGTTTTAAAAAAAAATAGGGACACCCCAAAAAATGTATTAAAAAATTGGGGTGCAAAAAAAAAAAAGGGAAAAAATTGTTAGGCAAATAGGTTAAGGGCTATTCTGCAAGGATGCGGCAGGTGTTTTCTAGAATAGAATAATAGCGGCAGGTGCACAAATGCAGAATTTTAAAAAATTACTTTAGGGACACCAAAATATGCTAGTACCCATTTTCATGTACCCCAAATTTGATGGGACCACTTAAAAAAATGAAAAAAATAACCTAAGTGCTCTTCTGCATCACTTCTTCAATGTCGGGAAAAAAACACCTGCTGCGGCTATTTAAATCCCCGACTTTCAATTAAAGGCTAAAACGGGGGTACCCATACTGATCCCCCATGTTTTTACAACTTTAGGGGGGTCTTACAATTATTTTAAGGAAAAATTAGTAACTTTACGCAAATCCAACTTCGGAGTTTCCCGTTTTCGTTAATTTTATTTTGAATACGAGGATAAGCGGGAGCGCGCACCATACCTTTACGCAGAAAAAAACTCCGATATGAAACGTTAACTTCGCCAGGGAAATTAACCTTTCATATTGAATATCCCTCTGTGTCAATTACAACAGGAATGAGTGGAAGGTGGCAGCAGGTCCAGGTATGATTCCAGTGGGGCAGGGAAGTGGTAGGCAGTTGTAGCATTTGCTGGAAGCTGTCATGGAGTAGTTGGGGTGGTTTGTGGTGATTGCTGTGTATATATATATATGGCTATTTACTAGAGTGCATGCAGGCATTAGTATCACAATAATTAATATGATATAGGTGAACAATATTCACCATACTATATGCCGAGTCTGTGATTAACTGGCGATATATCATACTGCTGGTTCAGCATATTACACATTTAAATTGATTATTTCAATTATCTCGCCTGGCTCTTTATTAACCCCCAGGAGAAATATGTCTTCATAGATTTGTGTATTGAGAGACACTAGTCTCCAGTGATTTATGTATTTTATGTTGTATGTATACCAGTCTGTCTATTTTTTCAATAATTGCTCTTCTTTTTAATATATTCATTAAAAGTTTATTTTGAATAGGCTGTACTAGCCATAGCTCTATACCTATTGTGTGCCCCCACAAAGAGTTCTTTTCTTTGTGGTTTGTGGTGAGCAAGAGATCAGCAGCCTGTCGGAGTGAGGTTGGGATGGTTGAGTTCTGCTGTTTGGTTGGAGTGAAGCAATGATAGTTGAGGTGTAAAGACGTCTGGGTGTAATTCTGGTGGGTGCATGAGAGAGTGATATATGTATAGAATAAGGGAAAAGGGGAAATTGGGAAAAAGATTCTGCACAAGAGAAAAAGTTAATTACCGTTGATGTAAATGTAAATAACCAACTATAAATACAAATCACTTATGGTGCATACACACGGTCAGATTTTTCCTTCAGATCTGAACGATAACGATTTAAAAATCGTTCAGTCGTTCATATCTGAAGGAAAATCTGACATATCTGACATGCCTGAACAATGGACGATCAACGATGCGCGTTCCCGTTTGTCAGATAACGATATCTGATGTGTTTGCAGTCAGACTTGGACGATTCCATTCATTTTAATGCAGTCAAAAATCGTTCAATCGTTCAAATCGTTCAAAACTTTGGTAAAATCGTTCAGTCGTTCCTCTGACAAATCTGACAAATCTGACCGTGTGTATGCTCCATTGGAATAAAAGCACCATACTGGTGCTGAAAGCACTAAATTACATGACAAGACAAAAGACAAACATTAAACATATAATACTTAAAATGGTAAATCCTATATAGGAAAATGATGGGGGCGAAAATATAATCAATCTCTCATAAAGAGAGATAAGGTGGCTGGCAGACACAGACAAGGTAAATATAAACAATTAATTCCAAATAGGCAAGTTATCCTTGCTAATAGTAACCAACACTGCCTTTATATTCAGCATAAACACCCGTTGTTTCTGGACTAATGTTGTAACGTAAACCACATAATATGTCCAACTGTTTGTGAATAATAGGTTGAAATACCTCAGTATCTTAAATTCATGGAACACAATTAGATTAGTACTTAGTGCTATAAAGCTACTTATTTGAACCTTGCATCCAATGTGTAATCAAATTAACATAATGTGCAACAGTAATTAGGTCACATGTGTTCAGTACAGATCAAGAGAAATAATTCTTTAGGATTGTACATTGATATAAGTAACATCATAGATCATCACTTGGTTGCTGTTCAAGGTAGGTATAAATTCCAAATATCAACCATATATCTGATAATCACATTTATGCATAGTGCAAAAATAATTTTTTGTGGCTGAAAGAAGGAAAGTAGGCACATGAGATTACTCTCCACTTCTGCTTTCACTCAGAATGGGTGCAAGCCGAGTGATGAGAGAGTGAGGAGTTTTGTGTCCATAGAAACAACAGGGTGGTGGTATATGTTAAAGACCTGTGGGTGTTAGGTGGGCTCTGTTACCAAAGCATTGCAGAGCCCCAAATGCACCCCAGATCAGTCAATCTTCCACCAGAGGGGATAGAAAGGTACCTGTACATTCGTGTGTTGTCTGCAAGCAGGGAATAGTCTGCGCTGCGCTGCCTCCAGCAGTATGATCAGCTGTGAAAGAAATCCTGCAGCAAACTAGTGTATGCTGTAAAGCGTCTATAGCGCGTTGCACAGTGGCGATCACGTGACGACGGTCAGCTGATCGGGTCTACGATGACGCGCGTTTCGCCCGAAGGCTTGTTCACAAAAGGAGTGCCCAGGGCACTAAAATTGTTATTTTATTATCAATCCATCACATCATTAATTTTTCATATAATTATTAAAGAGTGCCCCAACAAAGAGTCCACTTGGCCTGCCTGTGCAGGGAATATTCTTTCTGCTGCATGAGAGAGTCCAGGTCTGGCAGAGATTCTTCAATACATCGGCTGAGTTTGGTGACAAGTTCTCCTCGAGTGGCAGACCCAGTCACCAAACTCAGCCTAGTTTGGGAAAGGCCCAGGCAGGTGTCACAGCCTACATCATGACTGAAAAAGTCAGTCCAATGTGTCCATTGGCAACCAGCGACCAGTGGCAGGATCCTGGAGCCAGGTCGGCCAGTGTGAGGAAAAGTTGTGGGCTAGATTAAAGGATGTGGCCTGGATCTGGAGAAGGAACATTCTGGACAGGAGGGTCCTGGGGAGGACATCAGCAGGATGATTGTGGCACCCAGAAGATAGAAGATTATAGGTCCCAGAGGAGAGCACACCAGGCGCACGTCTGTTCTGTCCAGTAACTGATCATCTTGCAGTACACCCACCATCATACAGACTTTTTCACTTACATCCAACTCTGCAGAGGACGCAATGGCATCGAAATGCCATCACTGAACTTTGGCTACTTGAGAACCCAGTTACGCCTCTTTCTTAATAAGTGAAGATGTGATCTAAGGGCTTATTCTGAGTCAGGTGGATCTCTCAGCACGGAAGTAAATGGCAAGTTTTTGCATACAACGCATGGCAAAGAGCAACTTTACAGATTTTTGCATATGTCCATCCTACTGTAAGTCGGCTGGATCTTGGCTGGATCTGTGTTTCCTTGAAATAAGGCGTTAGAAGGGAGGGGTGTATCAGGAACTCCATGAAATTCTGAGTCATGCGTACAGAGAAGGGATAACTATCTCTGATATATCTTTTGCCCTCAGCATGGGGCTGGTTCTAGTGCTGATACCAATGATGACAGTTGCAACGTAAAATCAGACCCAAAATGCATTTCACATACTCGCATGCTGCTTAGGGTCCTGTGGGGGTCTTAATTTGGCTCTGGCTAGAGGTGAACCAACAGGACATTGTTTGCTTCTTATGTCATTACCTTAGGTGCAAAGTGGCATAGTCACTGCCCTGGCGGCACCTTGGAGAATAATCTCTCCATTACCCCACTTCCAATAGGCAATGACCCCTCTACACAGAGCTCATTACCTCACTTCCAGTAGTCAATAAACCCTCTACACAGAGCTCTTTACCCTGCTTCCAACAGACAATCACCCCTCTACAATGAGTTCTTTACCCCGCTTCCAGCAGACAATGAACCCTCTACACCGAGCTCTTTACCCCGTTTCCATCAGACAATGACCTCTCTACACTCGGCTTTTTACCCCGCTTCCAGCAGACAATCACCCCTTTACACACAGATCATTACCCCGTTGTCTCTAGCCAATCCCCACCTACAAAACTCCCTAGCCAGCTTCCACACATTATTCTCCCTAAAAAAACATATCAATACCCTTCCACTGCTCCTTGCAATTACAGAAATACATGCCCAATTTCCTTCAATCTCTCAAAGGTTTGATACAATCTCCCCCAAATACCGAGATAATCCATGAGAATAAAGGTGCTGTATGTAGACAAGAACCTAGCACAGAATTCTATAGAGTTAATCTAATCACTGTTGTGTGTGGCCGCAGAATCTACTGTAGCCATTACTTAAGACTTTTGTTCATTGCAATTTGGCTGGACCAGTTTGACACCTAAACTCCCTATTTTCCTACGCAATGTCAATTTACAAGCAACGCACTATTGCTGCATTGTCTCTAATACCTAAATGTTAATAGTAATAATAATAAAAATAGCACATTTTAATAATTATAAAGTCAAAGTACACTACATTTGTTCTCCACTAGGTGGCAGCCTTTAACTGCTTCCTGGCTGTTGCTGGGAAAAAAAAATCAGGAGTCATTTTTGTGTAGGTACAATGTCATTTTCAGTTGGTATTTTCAATTGAAGATTAGAATCACCTCCATTTGTTTCTATGGAAACACTGGAGAGTAACAAAGAAAACTGTATTATTATTTTATTATTATGCACCACAGAAAAATGCAGACTCCGGACCTTTTTTTTTAGTGTCACGTCGACAGTTTGAAGAAATTCCTGGATCGTGTTGACAGGACTCCAAACTATTGGTAATAATAAGCCAGAGAGGAATCCTAGGGGAGCATGGGGAGGAGAGACGCCGCTGCTATGTACCTAATATTTATTATGTAATTGCCCTATGATAATACATATCTGCTTAGTGATGAGTAGGTTGGTAATATTCTGCAGATCTCCCTCACCTGATAGGAAACTAATCAACTGCAAACTATTATCACATTATCTTTAAAAATGCTTTATTCTCTAAATAAATAATTTGCTTTCTTGTTTATTAATGTTAATACATTGTGTTTTACATTTTTAAAACAAGTGTTTTTATTATTTTTTTTTTTTTAAATTTCTATTTTATTTGTATTTATTTTTACGATGTGGAAACATATAGACCATCTGCAGGGATAGGCCCGGCAAAGGGCTAAATTAACCCTCAGCGCTCTGGGCCGGTATAGCCCAATTGTCTTGTGACTATATATTTAGATTTTTTTTAAATGCTGGGATCAGTGATAAATCCTGCTTGTCGCGGGATCAGGGCTTTAACGATATAAAAGTCTATTATACGTACCTGAAATAGGGACACTTGCAGTTATGCGGCACGCATCCGAAGCGATCCCAGTGCAGCGAGTGTGTGCATACTGCATAGCTCTCGAAATGACCCACTTTCTTTATATTGCTCATTCTCCTATTTAACCCATTTTCTTCTCAGTAGTATGAAGCGCTGTGATGCTGCTTTATCAGGCATTGGCCCAGTAGTCTAGACCAGTGATTCCCAACCTCGGTCCTCAAGGCACACTAACAGTCCAGGTTTTAGGGATAGCCATACTTGAGCACAAGTGACTTAATTAGTACCTCAGTTATTTTGATTTAACCATCTGTGCACAATCATGGATATCACTAAAACCAGGACTGTTAGTGCGCCTTGAGGACCGAGGTTGGAAATCACTGACATAGACTCTATAGATCAGGACCATCCCATCTTTGACCTCCATTTACTGTGTTATATATTTTATTCTGCTGCTGCCTCTGCTACTAGTGTAGATCATAGCGACTGTTGCTGGTGCCCTAGTACCAGGTGTATTATCTGAGTCAGCTGCTAATCCAAACACTCAAACAGCAAGAGGTATTTTACATTGCTTATAATGCCCTACATTGGGAATTTGGAACAATATTGGACCATCCGGTCCACCAGAAACACAGGACAAACATCTACCAAATTCACCTCAATTTTGAGCAAAATTTTCCAACACGGCCCAACCCTTTCTATTACCTACAGCAAGGACTGTCCTGAGAAAATTGGGACTGCTGACAGGTTTGTGTGGTTTCCGAACATCAAGTTACATGTTGTTAGTTTTTTATTCTGTGCATCCTGTTGTCAGACCAGGGACGGGTGCATCAACACCAAAATTTAAATCACACCTCCGAAAATGCTGTTTTCGGAGGTTTGATCGCATTCCCTGAATGCACCAATGCGAAACTTTCTGGAGCTGGCACCGATAGGCAATATTATACCGTCTATAGATGTTGTTGCCTAATAGAACCCTATGGGTTTCCTTTCAGAGACTTCCCTGAGAGGGATCCAACAAGAACCCTCCCTGGGCTAGCTGACGGCTGCAGATGCGCAGTTTGACTCCCGGTTCATAAACTCAGAAGTCCCCACACCGCAAAGGGCAGATCTTACCGTGCGATCTGTCCTTTACGTAAATGTACATGCCAGGGTCGGCTCCAGGTGCTGCCACGCCCTGTGCAAGTTCCGCACTGACATGCAGGCCGAGGGTGTTTGGTATATCTTGGCGATGGTCAATATGTCAACATGTGCAGTATATTTTGACATCGAGCATGTAGGCACTTGCGAAATGTTGACATGCTAACAATGCCGGCAATGGGCGACGCGGCTGTTTCCGGTGGGAAGTATCCTAACCCTGCTGCTAATTCCCAGGTAGTTTGCGGCTTTAGTTTTGGGTTATGGCATTAGGTGAAGGTTACGGCCAATGTTGCAAAATTTGCGGTTGCAGCAGTAAGTATGTTACTATCCTTAACCCTAAACCTAACCCTGAACGTAACCCTAAACCTAACCATGAACGTAACCCTAAACCTTAATGTCTGCATTTCACTTATCAGCAGGACTGTAACTAGCAATGGGCGAGCGGTGCCGTTGCACTGAGCGCAGAGGCTCTGTGGCCGGCAACGTCGCCGCCACACTATCCTTTATCCTGGCTAGCAGGGTGCCTGCAGCCAAGATTGCTGCTGCAGCACCAGTGATGCGTCCTGTGGAAGCTATAGACGGGCACCCTGCACAGTATAAGCAGCCGATCGGGCGTCCTCAGTATACACTGCACTTATCGGAGCTGCCGGTCATGACCCCTCTGCGCGACGTCATGATGTCATGTGCGTGGCATGATGATGTCGCTTGCTCATGGAGTGGGGCCGGCACAAGGCGCAATTGGGCCCTTTTACGGCACTGCTTATCAATATTGACATGCTACTGAGCAGGCAGAAAGAGAACTGGACACAGAGACTACTACTAAGCAGGCAGAGAGAGAACCGGACACAGAGACTACTACTGAGCAGGGGAGAGAGAACCGAACACAGAGACTACTACTGAGCAGGGAGAGAGAACCGAATACAGAGACTACTACTGAGCAGGGGAGAGAGAACCGGACACAGAGACTACTACTGAGCAGGGGAGAGAACCCGAATACAGAGACTACTACTGAGCAGGCAGAGAGAGAACCGGACACAGAGACTACTACTGAGCACGAGGAGAGAACCGAACACAGAGACTACTACTGAGCAGGGAGAGAGAACCGAATACAGAGACTACTGCTGAGCACGGGGAGAGAACCGAACACAGAGACTACTACTGAGCAGGGGGAGAGAACCGAACACAGAGACTACTACTGAGCAGGGGAAGAGAACCGAACACAGAGACTACTACTGAACACGGGGAGAGAACCGAACACAGAGTCTACTACTGAGCAGGGGAGAGAGAACCGAACACAGAGACTACTACTGAACACAGGGAGAGAACCGAACACAGAGACTACTACTGAGCAGGGGGGAGAGAACTGAACACAGAGACTACTACTGAGCAGGGGAGAGAGAACCGAACACAGAGACTACTACTGAGCAGGGGAGAGAGAACCGAACACAGAGACTACTACTGAATACGGGGAGAGAACCGAACACAGAGACTACTACTGAGCAGGGGAGAGAGAACCGAACACAGAGACTACTACAGAGCATGGGGAGAGAACCGAACACAGAGACTACTACTGAGCACGGGGACAGAACCGAACACAGAGACTACTACTGAGCAGGCAGACAGAGAACTGAACACAGAGACTACTACTGAGCAGGGGAGAGAACCAAACACAGAGACTACTACTGAGCAGGCAGAGAGAGAACCGAACACAGAGACTACTACTGAGCAGGGGAGAGAACACCGAACACAGAGACTGCTACTGAGCAGGGGAAGAGAACCGAACACAGAGACTACTACTGAGCAGGCAGACAGAGAACTGAACACAGAGACTACTACTGAGCAGGGGAGAGAACCAAACACAAAGACTACTACTGAGCAGGCAGAGAGAGAACCGAACACAGAGACTGCTACTGAGCAGGGGAAGAGAACCAAACACAGAGACTACTACTGAGCAGGCAGAGAGAGAACCGAACACAGAGACTACTACTGAGCAGGGGAGAGAAAACCGAACACAGAGACTGCTACTGAGCAGGGGAAGAGAACCGAACACAGAGACTACTACTGAGCAGGCAGACAGAGAACTGAACACAGAGACTACTACTGAGCAGGGGAGAGAGAACCAAACACAGAGACTACTACTGAGCAGGCAGAGAGAGAACCGAACACAGAGACTGCTACTGAGCAGGGGAAGAGAACCGAACACAGAGACTACTACTGAGCAGGGGGAGAGAACCGAACACAGAGACTAATACTGAGCAGAGGAGAGAGAACCGAACACAGAGACTACTACTGAGCAGGGGGAGAGAACCCGAATACAGAGAATACTACTGAGCAGGTAGAGAGAGAACCGGACACAGAGACTACTACTGAGCAGGGAGAGAGAACCAAATACAGAGACTACTACTGAGCACGGGGAGAGAACCGAACACAGAGACTACTACTGAGCAGGGGGAGAGAACCGAACACAGAGACTACTACTGAGCAGGGGGAGAGAACCGAACACAGAGACTACTGCTGAGCAGGGGGGAGAGAACCGAACACAGAGACTACTACTGAGCAGGGAGAGAGAACCAAACACAGAGACTACTACTGAGCAGGGGAGAGAGAACCGAACACAGAGACTACTACTGAGCAGGGGCAGAGAACGAACACAGAGACTAATACTGATCCTGGGGAGGGAACCGAACACAGAGACTACTACTGAGCAGGGGGAGAGAACGAACACAGAGACTACTACTGAGCAGGGGGAGAGAACCGAACACAGAGACTACTACTGAGCAGGGGGAGAGAACCGAACACAGAGACTACTACTGAGCAGGGGAGAGAGAACCGAACACAGAGACTACTACTGAACAGGGGAGAGAGAACCGAACACAGAGACTACTACTGAACACGGGGAGAGAACCGAACACAGAGACTACTACTGAGCAGGGGGGAGAGAAATGAACACAGAGACTACTACTGAGCAGGGGAGAGAGAACCGAACACAGTGACTACTACTGAGCAGGGGAGAGAGAACCGAACACAGAGACTACTACTGAGCACGGGGAGAGAACCGAACACAGAGACTACTACTGAGCACGGGGACAGAACCGAACACAGAGACTACTACTGAGCAGGCAGACAGAGAACTGAACACAGAGACTACTACTGAGCAGGGGAGAGAACCAAACACAGAGACTACTACTGAGCAGGCAGAGAGAGAACCGAACACAGAGACTACTACTGAGCAGGGGAGAGAGAACCGAACACAGAGACTACTACTGAGCATGCAGAGAGAGATCCAAACACAGAGACTACTACTGAGCAGGCAGAGAGAGAACCGAACACAGAGACTGCTACTGAGCAGGGGAAGAGAACCGAACACAGAGACTACTACTGAGCAGGGGGAGAGAACCGAACACAGAGACTACTACTGAGCAGGGGAGAGAGAACCGAACACAGAGACTACTACTGAGCAGGGGAAGAGAACCGAACACAGAGACTGCTACTGAGCAGGGGAAGAGAACCAAACACAGAGACTTCTACTGAGCAGGGGAGAGGGAACCGAACACAGAGACTACTACTGAGCAGGGGGAGAGAACCGAACACAGAGACTACTACTGAGCAGGGGAGAGAGAACCGCACACAGAGACTACTACTGAGCAGGGGAAGAGAACCGAACACAGAGACTGCTACTGAGCAGGGGAAGAGAACCAAACACAGAGACTACTACTGAGCAGGGGAGAGAGAACCGAACACAGAGACTACTACTGAGCAGGGGAAGAGAACCGAACACAGAGACTACTACTGAGCAGGGGAAGAGAACCGAACACAGAGACTACTACTGAGCAGGCAGACAGAGAACTGAACACAGTGACTGCTACTGAGCAGGCAGAGAGAGAACCGAACACAGAGACTACTACTGAGCAGGGGGAGAGAACCGAACACAGAGACTACTACTGAGCAGGGGAAGAGAAACGAACACAGAGACTGCTACTGAGCAGGGAAGAGAACCAAACACAGAGACTACTACTGAGCAGGGGAGAGGGAACCGAACACAGAGACTACTACTGAGCAGGGGGAGAGAACCGAACACAGAGACTACTACTGAGCAGGGGAGAGAGAACCGAACACAGAGACTACTACTGAGCAGGGGAAGAGAACCGAACACAGAGACTGCTACTGAGCAGGGGAAGAGAACCAAACACAGAGACTGCTACTGAGCAGGGGAGAGAGAACCGAACACAGAGACTACTACTGAGCAGGGGAAGAGAACCGAACACAGAGTCTACTACTGAGCAGGGGAAGAGAACCGAGCACAGAGACTACTACTGAGCAGGCAGAGAGAACCGAACACAGAGACTACTACTGGGCAGGGGGAGAGATCCGAACACAGAGACTACTACTGAGCAGGCAGAGAGAACCGAACACAGAGACTACTACTGAGCAGGGGAGAGAGAACCGAACACACAGACTACTACTGAGCAGGCAGAGAGAACCGAACACAGAGACTACTACTGAGCAGGCAGAGAGAACCGGACACAGAGACTACTACTGAGCAGGGGGAGAGAACCGGACACAGAGACTACTACTGAGCAGGGAAGAGAGAACCGAACACAGAGACTACTACTGAGCAGGGGAGAGAGAACCGAACACAGAGACTACTACTGAGCAGGGGAAGAGAACCGAACACAGAGACTACTACTGAGCAGGGGGAGAGAACCGAACACAGAGACTACTTCTGAGCAGGCAGACAGAGAACTGAACACAGAGACTACTACTGAGCAGGGGGAGAGAACCGAACACAGAGACTACTACTGAGCTGGGGAGAGAGAACCGAACACAGAGACTACTACTGAGCAGGGGGAGAGAACCGAACACAGAGACTACTACTGAGCAGGCAGAGAGAACCGAACACAGAGACTACTACTGAGCAGGGGGAGAGAACCGAACACAGAGACTACTACTGAGCAGGCAGAGAGAACCGAACACAGAGACTACTACTAAGCAGGGGAGAGAGAACCGAACACACAGACTACTACTGAGCAGGCAGAGATAACCGAACACAGAGACTACTACTGAGCAGGCAGAGAGAACCGGACACAGAGACTACTACTGAGCAGGGGGAGAGAGAACCGAACACAGAGACTACTACTGAGCAGGGGGAGAGAACCGGACACAGAGACTACTACTGAGCAGGGGGAGAGAACCGGACACAGAGACTACTACTGAGCAGGCAGAGAGAACCGAACACAGAGACTACTACTGAGCAGGCAGAGAGAACCGAACACAGAGACTACTACTGAGTAGGGGGAGAGAACCGAACACAGAGACTACTACTGAGCAGGCAGAGAGAACCGAACACAGAGACTACTACTGAGCAGGGGAGAGAGAACCGAACACACAGACTACTACTGAGCAGGCAGAGAGAACCGAACACAGAGACTACTACTGAGCAGGCAGAGAGAACCGGACACAGAGACAACTACTGAGCAGGGGGAGAGAGAACCGAACACAGAGACTACTACTGAGCAGGGGGAGAGAACTGGACACAGAGACTACTACTGAGCAGGGGGAGAGATCCGGACACAGAGACTACTACTGAGCAGGCGAGAGAGAACCCGAATACAGAGACTACTACTGAGCAGGGGGAGAGAACCAAACATAGAGACTACTACTGAGCAGGGGGAGAGAACCGGACTCAGAGACTACTACTGAGCAGGGGAGAGAGAACCGAATACAGAGACTACTACTGAGCAGGGGGAGAGAACCAAACATAGAGACTACTACTGAGCAGGGGGATAGAACCAAACACAGAGACTACTACTGAGCAGGCAGAGAGAACCGAACACAGAGACTACTACTGAGCAGGGGAGAGAGAACCGAACACACAGACTCCTACTGAGCAGGCAGAGAGAACCGAACACAGAGACTACTACTGAGCAGGCAGAGAGAACCGGACACAGAGACTACTACTGAGCAGGGAGAGAGAACCGAACACAGAGACTACTACTGAGCAGGGGAGAGAGAACCGAACACAGAGACTACTACTGAGCAGGGGAGAGAGAACCGAACACAGAGACTACTACTGAGCAGGGGGAGAGAACCGGACACAGAGACTACTACTGAGCAGGGGAGAGAGAACCGAACACAGAGACTACTACTGAGCAGGGGAGAGAGAACCGAACACAGAGACTACTACTGAGCAGGGGAAGAGAACCGAACACAGAGACTACTACTGAGCAGGGGAAGAGTACCGAACACAGAGACTACTTCTGAGCAGGCAGACAGAGAACTGAACACAGAGACTACTACTGAGCAGTGGGAGAGAACCGAACACAGAGACTACTACTGAGCAGGGGAGAGAGAACCGAACACAGAGACTACTACTGAGCAGGGGGAGAGAACCGAACACAGAGACTACTACTGAGCAGGCAGAGAGAACCGAACACAGAGACTACTACTGAGCAGGGGGAGAGAACCGAACAGAGAGACTACTACTGAGCAGGCAGAGAGAACCGAACACAGACTACTACTGAGCAGGCAGAGAGAACCGAACACAGAGACTACTACTGAGCAGGCAGAGAGAACCGGACACAGAGACTAGTTCTGAGCAGGGGGAGAGAGAACCGAACACAGAGACTACTACTGAGCAGGGGGAGAGAACCGGACACAGAGACTACTACTGAGCAGGGGGAGAGAACCGGACACAGAGACTACTACTGAGCAGGCAGAGAGAACCGGACACAGAGACTACTACTGAGCAGGCAGAGAGAACCGAACACAGAGACTACTACTGAGCAGGGGGAGAGAACCGAACACAGAGACTACTACTGAGCAGGCAGAGAGAGAACCGAACACAGAGACTGCTACTGAGCAGGGAAGAGAGAACCGAACACACAGACTACTACTGAGCAGGCAGAGAGAACCGAACACAGAGACTACTACTGAGCAGGGGGAGAGAGAACCGAACACAGAGACTATTACTGAGCAGGGGGAGAGAACTGGACACAGAGACTACTACTGAGCAGGGGGAGAGAACCGGACACAGAGACTACTACTGAGCAGGGGGAGAGAACCGGACACAGAGACTACTACTGAGCAGGGGGAGAGAACCGGACACAGAGACTACTACTGAGCAGGCAGAGAGAAACGGACACAGAGACTACTACTGAGCAGGCAGAGAGAACCGAACACAGAGACTACTACTGAGCAGGGGGAGAGAACCGAACACAGAGACTACTACTGAGCAGGCAGAGAGAGAACCGAACACAGAGACTGCTACTGAGCAGGGAAGAGAGAACCGAACACACAGACTACTACTGAGCAGGCAGAGAGAACCGAACACAGAGACTACTACTGAGCAGGGGGAGAGAGAACCGAACACAGAGACTACTACTGAGCAGGGGGAGAGAACCGGACACAGAGACTACTACTGAGCAGGGGGAGAGAACCGGACACAGAGACTACTACTGAGCAGGGGGAGAGAACCAAACATAGAGACTACTATTGAGCAGGGGGAGAGAACCGGACACAGAGACTACTACTGAGCAGGGGAGAGAGAACTGAACACAGAGACTACTACTGAGCAGGGGAAGAGAACCGAACACAGAGACTGCTACTGAGCAGGGGAAGAGAACCAAACACAGAGACTGCTCCTGAGCAGGGGAGAGAGAACCGAACACAGAGACTACTACTGAGCAGGGGAAGAGAACCGAACACAGAGTCTACTACTGAGCAGGGGAAGAGAACCGAGCACAGAGACTACTACTGAGCAGGCAGAGAGAACCGAACACAGAGACTACTACTGAGCAGTGGGAGAGAACCGAACACAGAGACTACTACTGAGCAGGGGAGAGAGAACCGAACACAGAGACTACTACTGAGCAGGGGGAGAGAACCGAACACAGAGACTACTACTGAGCAGGCAGAGAGAACCGAACACAGAGACTACTACTGAGCAGGGGGAGAGAACCGAACACAGAGACTACTACTGAG
The DNA here is from genome assembly GCA_031769625.1 of Taudactylus pleione. Classification (NCBI taxonomy): domain Eukaryota; kingdom Metazoa; phylum Chordata; class Amphibia; order Anura; family Myobatrachidae; genus Taudactylus; species Taudactylus pleione. The sequence goes on from JAUIMM010000279.1 coordinate 586,088, forward strand.
CAGGCAGAGAGAACCGAACACAGAGACTACTACTGAGCAGGCAGAGAGAACCGAACACAGAGACTACTACTGAGCAGGCAGAGAGAACCGGACACAGAGACTAGTTCTGAGCAGGGGGAGAGAGAACCGAACACAGAGACTACTACTGAGCAGGGGGAGAGAACCGGACACAGAGACTACTACTGAGCAGGGGGAGAGAACCGGACACAGAGACTACTACTGAGCAGGCAGAGAGAACCGGACACAGAGAATACTACTGAGCAGGCAGAGAGAACCGAACACAGAGACTACTACTGAGCAGGGGGAGAGAACCGAACACAGAGACTACTACTGAGCAGGCAGAGAGAGAACCGAACACAGAGACTGCTACTGAGCAGGGAAGAGAGAACCGAACACACAGACTACTACTGAGCAGGCAGAGAGAACCGAACACAGAGACTACTACTGAGCAGGGGGAGAGAGAACCGAACACAGAGACTATTACTGAGCAGGGGGAGAGAACTGGACACAGAGACTACTACTGAGCAGGGGGAGAGAACCGGACACAGAGACTACTACTGAGCAGGGGGAGAGAACCGGACACAGAGACTACTACTGAGCAGGGGGAGAGAACCGGACACAGAGACTACTACTGAGCAGGCAGAGAGAAACGGACACAGAGACTACTACTGAGCAGGCAGAGAGAACCGAACACAGAGACTACTACTGAGCAGGGGGAGAGAACCGAACACAGAGACTACTACTGAGCAGGCAGAGAGAGAACCGAACACAGAGACTGCTACTGAGCAGGGAAGAGAGAACCGAACACACAGACTACTACTGAGCAGGCAGAGAGAACCGAACACAGAGACTACTACTGAGCAGGGGGAGAGAGAACCGAACACAGAGACTACTACTGAGCAGGGGGAGAGAACCGGACACAGAGACTACTACTGAGCAGGGGGAGAGAACCGGACACAGAGACTACTACTGAGCAGGGGGAGAGAACCAAACATAGAGACTACTACTGAGCAGGGGGAGAGAACCGGACACAGAGACTACTACTGAGCAGGGGAGAGAGAACTGAACACAGAGACTACTACTGAGCAGGGGAAGAGAACCGAACACAGAGACTGCTACTGAGCAGGGGAAGAGAACCAAACACAGAGACTGCTCCTGAGCAGGGGAGAGAGAACCGAACACAGAGACTACTACTGAGCAGGGGAAGAGAACCGAACACAGAGTCTACTACTGAGCAGGGGAAGAGAACCGAGCACAGAGACTACTACTGAGCAGGCAGAGAGAACCGAACACAGAGACTACTACTGAGCAGGGGGAGAGAACCGAACACAGAGACTACTACTGAGCAGGCGGAGAGAACCGAACACAGAGACTACTACTGAGCAGGGGAGAGAGAACCGAACACACAGACTACTACTGAGTAGGCAGAGAGAACCGAACACAGAGACTACTACTGAGCAGGCAGAGAGAACCGGACACAGAGACTACTACTGAGCAGGGGGAGAGAACCGGACACAGAGACTACTACTGAGCAGGGGAGAGAGAACCGAACACAGAGACTACTACTGAGCAGGGGAGAGAGAACCGAACACAGAGACTACTACTGAGCAGGGGAAGAGAACCGAACACAGAGACTACTACTGAGCAGGGGAAGAGAACCGAACACAGAGACTACTTCTGAGCAGGCAGACAGAGAACTGAACACAGAGACTACTACTGAGCAGGGGGAGAGAACCGAACACAGAGACTACTACTGAGCAGGGGAGAGAGAACCGAACACAGAGACTACTACTGAGCAGGGGGAGAGAACCGAACACAGAGACTACTACTGAGCAGGCAGAGAGAACCGAACACAGAGACTACTACTGAGCAGGGGGAGAGAACCGAACACAGAGACTACTACTGAGCAGGCAGAGAGAACCGAACACAGAGACTACTACTGAGCAGGGGAGAGAGAACTGAACACACAGACTACTACTGAGCAGGCAGAGAGAACCGAACACAGAGACTACTACTGAGCAGGCAGAGAGAACCGGACACAGAGACTACTACTGAGCAGGGGGAGAGAGAACCGAACACAGAGACTACTACTGAGCAGGGGGAGAGAACCGGACACAGAGACTACTACTGAGCAGGGGGAGAGAACCGGACACAGAGACTACTACTGAGCAGGCAGAGAGAACCGAACACAGAGACTACTACTGAGCAGGCAGAGAGAACCGAACACAGAGACTACTACTGAGCAGGGGGAGAGAACCGAACACAGAGACTACTACTGAGCAGGCAGAGAGAACCAAACACAGAGACTACTACTGAGCAGGGGAGAGAGAACCGAACACACAGACTACTACTGAGGAGGCAGAGAGAACCGAACACAGAGACTACTACTGAGCAGGCAGAGAGAACCGGACACAGAGACAACTACTGAGCAGGGGGAGAGAGAACCGAACACAGAGACTACTACTGAGCAGGGGGAGAGAACCGGACACAGAGACTACTACTGAGCAGGGGGAGAGAACCGGACACAGAGAGTACTACTGAGCAGGCAAGAGAGAACCCGAATACAGAGACTACTACTGAGCAGGGGGAGAGAACCAAACATAGAGACTACTACTGAGCAGGGGGAGAGAACCGGACACAGAGACTACTACTGAGCAGGGGAGAGAGAACCGAATACAGAGACTACTACTGAGCAGGGGGAGAGAACCAAACATAGAGACTACTACTGAGCAGGGGGAGAGAACCGGACACAGAGACTACTACTGAGCAGGCAGAGAGAACCGAACACAGAGACTACTACTGAGCAGGGGGAGAGAACCGAACACAGAGACTACTACTGAGCAGGCAGAGAGAGAACCGATCACAGAGACTGCTACTGAGCAGGGAAGAGAGAACCGAACACACAGACTACTACTGAGCAGGCAGAGAGAACCGAACACAGAGACTACTACTGAGCAGGGGGAGAGAGAACCGAACACAGAGACTACTACTGAGCAGGGGGAGAGAACCGTACACAGAGACTACTACTGAGCAGGGGGAGAGAACCAAACATAGAGACTACTACTGAGCAGGGGGAGAGAACCGGACACAGAGACTACTACTGAGCAGGCGAGAGAGAACCGAACACAGAGACTACTACTGAGCAGGGGAAGAGAACCGAACACAGAGACTGCTACTGAGCAGGGGAAGAGAACCAAACACAGAGACTGCTACTGAGCAGGGGAGAGAGAACCGAACACAGAGACTACTACTGAGCAGGGGAAGAGAACCGAACACAGAGTCTACTACTGAGCAGGGGAAGAGAACCGAGCACAGAGACTACTACTGAGCAGGCAGAGAGAACCGAACACAGAGACTACTACTGAGCAGGGGGAGAGAACCGAACACAGAGACTACTACTGAGCAGGCGGAGAGAACCGAACACAGAGACTACTACTGAGCAGGGGAGAGAGAACCGAACACACAGACTACTACTGAGCAGGCAGAGAGAACCGAACACAGAGACTACTACTGAGCAGGCAGAGAGAACCGGACACAGAGACTACTACTGAGCAGGGGGAGAGAACCGGACACAGAGACTACTACTGAGCAGGGGAGAGAGAACCGAACACAGAGACTACTACTGAGCAGGGGAGAGAGAACCAAACACAGAGACTACTACTGAGCAGGGGAAGAGAACCGAACACAGAGACTACTACTGAGCAGGGGAAGAGAACCGAACACAGAGACTACTTCTGAGCAGGCAGACAGAGAACTGAACACAGAGACTACTACTGAGCAGGGGGAGAGAACCGAACACAGAGACTACTACTGAGCAGGGGAGAGAGAACCGAACACAGAGACTACTACTGAGCAGGGGGAGAGAACCGAACACAGAGACTACTACTGAGCAGGCAGAGAGAACCGAACACAGAGACTACTACTGAGCAGGGGGAGAGAACCGAACACAGAGACTACTACTGAGCAGGCAGAGAGAACCGAACACAGAGACTACTACTGAGCAGGGGAGAGAGAACCGAACACACAGACTACTACTGAGCAGGCAGAGAGAACCGAACACAGAGACTACTACTGAGCAGGCAGAGAGAACCGGACACAGAGACTACTACTGAGCAGGGGGAGAGAGAACCGAACACAGAGACTACTACTGAGCAGGGGGAGAGAACCGGACACAGAGACTACTACTGAGCAGGGGGAGAGAACCGGACACAGAGACTACTACTGAGCAGGCAGAGAGAACCGAGCACAAAGACTACTACTGAGCAGGCAGAGAGAACCGAACACAGAGACTACTACTGAGCAGGGGGAGAGAACCGAACACAGAGACTACTACTGAGCAGGCAGAGAGAACCGAACACAGAGACTACTACTGAGCAGGCAGAGAGAACCGAACACAGAGACTACTACTGAGCAGGCAGAGAGAACCGGACACAGAGACAACTACTGAGCAGGGGGAGAGAGAACCGAATACAGAGACTACTACTGAGCAGGGGGAGAGAACCGGACACAGAGACTACTACTGAGCAGGGGGAGAGAACCGGACACAGAGACTACTACTGAGCAGGCGAGAGAGAACCCGAATACAGAGACTACTACTGAGCAGGGGGAGAGAACCAAACATAGAGACTACTACTGAGCAGGGGGAGAGAACCGGACACAGAGACTACTACTGATTAGGGGAGAGAGAACCGAATACAGAGACTACTACTGAGCAGGGGAAGAGAACCGAACACAGAGTCTACTACTGAGCAGGGGAAGAGAACCGAGCACAGAGACTACTACTGAGCAGGCAGAGAGAACCGAACACAGAGACTACTACTGAGCAGGGGGAGAGATCCGAACACAGAGACTACTACTGAGCAGGCAGAGAGAACCGAACACAGAGACTACTACTGAGCAGGGGAGAGAGAACCGAACACACAGACTACTACTGAGCAGGCAGAGAGAACCGAACACAGAGACTACTACTGAGCAGGCAGAGAGAACCGGACACAGAGACTACTACTGAGCAGGGGGAGAGAACCGGACACAGAGACTACTACTGAGCAGGGAAGAGAGAACCGAACACAGAGACTACTACTGAGCAGGGGAGAGAGAACCGAACACAGAGACTACTACTGAGCAGGGGAAGAGAACCGAACACAGAGACTACTACTGAGCAGGGGGAGAGAACCGAACACAGAGACTACTTCTGAGCAGGCAGACAGAGAACTGAACACAGAGACTACTACTGAGCAGGGGGAGAGAACCGAACACAGAGACTACTACTGAGCTGGGGAGAGAGAACCGAACACAGAGACTACTACTGAGCAGGGGGAGAGAACCGAACACAGAGACTACTACTGAGCAGGCAGAGAGAACCGAACACAGAGACTACTACTGAGCAGGGGGAGAGAACCGAACACAGAGACTACTACTGAGCAGGCAGAGAGAACCGAACACAGAGACTACTACTAAGCAGGGGAGAGAGAACCGAACACACAGACTACTACTGAGCAGGCAGAGATAACCGAACACAGAGACTACTACTGAGCAGGCAGAGAGAACCGGACACAGAGACTACTACTGAGCAGGGGGAGAGAGAACCGAACACAGAGACTACTACTGAGCAGGGGGAGAGAACCGGACACAGAGACTACTACTGAGCAGGGGGAGAGAACCGGACACAGAGACTACTACTGAGCAGGCAGAGAGAACCGAACACAGAGACTACTACTGAGCAGGCAGAGAGAACCGAACACAGAGACTACTACTGAGTAGGGGGAGAGAACCGAACACAGAGACTACTACTGAGCAGGCAGAGAGAACCGAACACAGAGACTACTACTGAGCAGGGGAGAGAGAACCGAACACACAGACTACTACTGAGCAGGCAGAGAGAACCGAACACAGAGACTACTACTGAGCAGGCAGAGAGAACCGGACACAGAGACAACTACTGAGCAGGGGGAGAGAGAACCGAACACAGAGACTACTACTGAGCAGGGGGAGAGAACTGGACACAGAGACTACTACTGAGCAGGGGGAGAGATCCGGACACAGAGACTACTACTGAGCAGGCGAGAGAGAACCCGAATACAGAGACTACTACTGAGCAGGGGGAGAGAACCAAACATAGAGACTACTACTGAGCAGGGGGAGAGAACCGGACTCAGAGACTACTACTGAGCAGGGGAGAGAGAACCGAATACAGAGACTACTACTGAGCAGGGGGAGAGAACCAAACATAGAGACTACTACTGAGCAGGGGGATAGAACCAAACACAGAGACTACTACTGAGCAGGCAGAGAGAACCGAACACAGAGACTACTACTGAGCAGGGGAGAGAGAACCGAACACACAGACTCCTACTGAGCAGGCAGAGAGAACCGAACACAGAGACTACTACTGAGCAGGCAGAGAGAACCGGACACAGAGACTACTACTGAGCAGGGAGAGAGAACCGAACACAGAGACTACTACTGAGCAGGGGAGAGAGAACCGAACACAGAGACTACTACTGAGCAGGGGAGAGAGAACCGAACACAGAGACTACTACTGAGCAGGGGGAGAGAACCGGACACAGAGACTACTACTGAGCAGGGGAGAGAGAACCGAACACAGAGACTACTACTGAGCAGGGGAGAGAGAACCGAACACAGAGACTACTACTGAGCAGGGGAAGAGAACCGAACACAGAGACTACTACTGAGCAGGGGAAGAGTACCGAACACAGAGACTACTTCTGAGCAGGCAGACAGAGAACTGAACACAGAGACTACTACTGAGCAGTGGGAGAGAACCGAACACAGAGACTACTACTGAGCAGGGGAGAGAGAACCGAACACAGAGACTACTACTGAGCAGGGGGAGAGAACCGAACACAGAGACTACTACTGAGCAGGCAGAGAGAACCGAACACAGAGACTACTACTGAGCAGGGGGAGAGAACCGAACAGAGAGACTACTACTGAGCAGGCAGAGAGAACCGAACACAGACTACTACTGAGCAGGCAGAGAGAACCGAACACAGAGACTACTACTGAGCAGGCAGAGAGAACCGGACACAGAGACTAGTTCTGAGCAGGGGGAGAGAGAACCGAACACAGAGACTACTACTGAGCAGGGGGAGAGAACCGGACACAGAGACTACTACTGAGCAGGGGGAGAGAACCGGACACAGAGACTACTACTGAGCAGGCAGAGAGAACCGGACACAGAGACTACTACTGAGCAGGCAGAGAGAACCGAACACAGAGACTACTACTGAGCAGGGGGAGAGAACCGAACACAGAGACTACTACTGAGCAGGCAGAGAGAGAACCGAACACAGAGACTGCTACTGAGCAGGGAAGAGAGAACCGAACACACAGACTACTACTGAGCAGGCAGAGAGAACCGAACACAGAGACTACTACTGAGCAGGGGGAGAGAGAACCGAACACAGAGACTATTACTGAGCAGGGGGAGAGAACTGGACACAGAGACTACTACTGAGCAGGGGGAGAGAACCGGACACAGAGACTACTACTGAGCAGGGGGAGAGAACCGGACACAGAGACTACTACTGAGCAGGGGGAGAGAACCGGACACAGAGACTACTACTGAGCAGGCAGAGAGAAACGGACACAGAGACTACTACTGAGCAGGCAGAGAGAACCGAACACAGAGACTACTACTGAGCAGGGGGAGAGAACCGAACACAGAGACTACTACTGAGCAGGCAGAGAGAGAACCGAACACAGAGACTGCTACTGAGCAGGGAAGAGAGAACCGAACACACAGACTACTACTGAGCAGGCAGAGAGAACCGAACACAGAGACTACTACTGAGCAGGGGGAGAGAGAACCGAACACAGAGACTACTACTGAGCAGGGGGAGAGAACCGGACACAGAGACTACTACTGAGCAGGGGGAGAGAACCGGACACAGAGACTACTACTGAGCAGGGGGAGAGAACCAAACATAGAGACTACTATTGAGCAGGGGGAGAGAACCGGACACAGAGACTACTACTGAGCAGGGGAGAGAGAACTGAACACAGAGACTACTACTGAGCAGGGGAAGAGAACCGAACACAGAGACTGCTACTGAGCAGCGGAAGAGAACCAAACACAGAGACTGCTCCTGAGCAGGGGAGAGAGAACCGAACACAGAGACTACTACTGAGCAGGGGAAGAGAACCGAACACAGAGTCTACTACTGAGCAGGGGAAGAGAACCGAGCACAGAGACTACTACTGAGCAGGCAGAGAGAACCGAACACAGAGACTACTACTGAGCAGTGGGAGAGAACCGAACACAGAGACTACTACTGAGCAGGGGAGAGAGAACCGAACACAGAGACTACTACTGAGCAGGGGGAGAGAACCGAACACAGAGACTACTACTGAGCAGGCAGAGAGAACCGAACACAGAGACTACTACTGAGCAGGGGGAGAGAACCGAACACAGAGACTACTACTGAGCAGGCAGAGAGAACCGAACACAGAGACTACTACTGAGCAGGCAGAGAGAACCGAACACAGAGACTACTACTGAGCAGGCAGAGAGAACCGGACACAGAGACTAGTTCTGAGCAGGGGGAGAGAGAACCGAACACAGAGACTACTACTGAGCAGGGGGAGAGAACCGGACACAGAGACTACTACTGAGCAGGGGGAGAGAACCGGACACAGAGACTACTACTGAGCAGGCAGAGAGAACCGGACACAGAGACTACTACTGAGCAGGCAGAGAGAACCGAACACAGAGACTACTACTGAGCAGGGGGAGAGAACCGAACACAGAGACTACTACTGAGCAGGCAGAGAGAGAACCGAACACAGAGACTGCTACTGAGCAGGGAAGAGAGAACCGAACACACAGACTACTACTGAGCAGGCAGAGAGAACCGAACACAGAGACTACTACTGAGCAGGGGGAGAGAGAACCGAACACAGAGACTATTACTGAGCAGGGGGAGAGAACTGGACACAGAGACTACTACTGAGCAGGGGGAGAGAACCGGACACAGAGACTACTACTGAGCAGGGGGAGAGAACCGGACACAGAGACTACTACTGAGCAGGGGGAGAGAACCGGACACAGAGACTACTACTGAGCAGGCAGAGAGAAACGGACACAGAGACTACTACTGAGCAGGCAGAGAGAACCGAACACAGAGACTACTACTGAGCAGGGGGAGAGAACCGAACACAGAGACTACTACTGAGCAGGCAGAGAGAGAACCGAACACAGAGACTGCTACTGAGCAGGGAAGAGAGAACCGAACACACAGACTACTACTGAGCAGGCAGAGAGAACCGAACACAGAGACTACTACTGAGCAGGGGGAGAGAGAACCGAACACAGAGACTACTACTGAGCAGGGGGAGAGAACCGGACACAGAGACTACTACTGAGCAGGGGGAGAGAACCGGACACAGAGACTACTACTGAGCAGGGGGAGAGAACCAAACATAGAGACTACTACTGAGCAGGGGGAGAGAACCGGACACAGAGACTACTACTGAGCAGGGGAGAGAGAACTGAACACAGAGACTACTACTGAGCAGGGGAAGAGAACCGAACACAGAGACTGCTACTGAGCAGGGGAAGAGAACCAAACACAGAGACTGCTCCTGAGCAGGGGAGAGAGAACCGAACACAGAGACTACTACTGAGCAGGGGAAGAGAACCGAACACAGAGTCTACTACTGAGCAGGGGAAGAGAACCGAGCACAGAGACTACTACTGAGCAGGCAGAGAGAACCGAACACAGAGACTACTACTGAGCAGGGGGAGAGAACCGAACACAGAGACTACTACTGAGCAGGCGGAGAGAACCGAACACAGAGACTACTACTGAGCAGGGGAGAGAGAACCGAACACACAGACTACTACTGAGTAGGCAGAGAGAACCGAACACAGAGACTACTACTGAGCAGGCAGAGAGAACCGGACACAGAGACTACTACTGAGCAGGGGGAGAGAACCGGACACAGAGACTACTACTGAGCAGGGGAGAGAGAACCGAACACAGAGACTACTACTGAGCAGGGGAGAGAGAACCGAACACAGAGACTACTACTGAGCAGGGGAAGAGAACCGAACACAGAGACTACTACTGAGCAGGGGAAGAGAACCGAACACAGAGACTACTTCTGAGCAGGCAGACAGAGAACTGAACACAGAGACTACTACTGAGCAGGGGGAGAGAACCGAACACAGAGACTACTACTGAGCAGGGGAGAGAGAACCGAACACAGAGACTACTACTGAGCAGGGGGAGAGAACCGAACACAGAGACTACTACTGAGCAGGCAGAGAGAACCGAACACAGAGACTACTACTGAGCAGGGGGAGAGAACCGAACACAGAGACTACTACTGAGCAGGCAGAGAGAACCGAACACAGAGACTACTACTGAGCAGGGGAGAGAGAACTGAACACACAGACTACTACTGAGCAGGCAGAGAGAACCGAACACAGAGACTACTACTGAGCAGGCAGAGAGAACCGGACACAGAGACTACTACTGAGCAGGGGGAGAGAGAACCGAACACAGAGACTACTACTGAGCAGGGGGAGAGAACCGGACACAGAGACTACTACTGAGCAGGGGGAGAGAACCGGACACAGAGACTACTACTGAGCAGGCAGAGAGAACCGAACACAGAGACTACTACTGAGCAGGCAGAGAGAACCGAACACAGAGACTACTACTGAGCAGGGGGAGAGAACCGAACACAGAGACTACTACTGAGCAGGCAGAGAGAACCAAACACAGAGACTACTACTGAGCAGGGGAGAGAGAACCGAACACACAGACTACTACTGAGGAGGCAGAGAGAACCGAACACAGAGACTACTACTGAGCAGGCAGAGAGAACCGGACACAGAGACAACTACTGAGCAGGGGGAGAGAGAACCGAACACAGAGACTACTACTGAGCAGGGGGAGAGAACCGGACACAGAGACTACTACTGAGCAGGGGGAGAGAACCGGACACAGAGAGTACTACTGAGCAGGCAAGAGAGAACCCGAATACAGAGACTACTACTGAGCAGGGGGAGAGAACCAAACATAGAGACTACTACTGAGCAGGGGGAGAGAACCGGACACAGAGACTACTACTGAGCAGGGGAGAGAGAACCGAATACAGAGACTACTACTGAGCAGGGGGAGAGAACCAAACATAGAGACTACTACTGAGCAGGGGGAGAGAACCGGACACAGAGACTACTACTGAGCAGGCAGAGAGAACCGAACACAGAGACTACTACTGAGCAGGGGGAGAGAACCGAACACAGAGACTACTACTGAGCAGGCAGAGAGAGAACCGATCACAGAGACTGCTACTGAGCAGGGAAGAGAGAACCGAACACACAGACTACTACTGAGCAGGCAGAGAGAACCGAACACAGAGACTACTACTGAGCAGGGGGAGAGAGAACCGAACACAGAGACTACTACTGAGCAGGGGGAGAGAACCGTACACAGAGACTACTACTGAGCAGGGGGAGAGAACCAAACATAGAGACTACTACTGAGCAGGGGGAGAGAACCGGACACAGAGACTACTACTGAGCAGGGGAGAGAGAACCGAACACAGAGACTACTACTGAGCAGGGGAAGAGAACCGAACACAGAGACTGCTACTGAGCAGGGGAAGAGAACCAAACACAGAGACTGCTACTGAGCAGGGGAGAGAGAACCGAACACAGAGACTACTACTGAGCAGGGGAAGAGAACCGAACACAGAGTCTACTACTGAGCAGGGGAAGAGAACCGAGCACAGAGACTACTACTGAGCAGGCAGAGAGAACCGAACACAGAGACTACTACTGAGCAGGGGGAGAGAACCGAACACAGAGACTACTACTGAGCAGGCGGAGAGAACCGAACACAGAGACTACTACTGAGCAGGGGAGAGAGAACCGAACACACAGACTACTACTGAGCAGGCAGAGAGAACCGAACACAGAGACTACTACTGAGCAGGCAGAGAGAACCGGACACAGAGACTACTACTGAGCAGGGGGAGAGAACCGGACACAGAGACTACTACTGAGCAGGGGAGAGAGAACCGAACACAGAGACTACTACTGAGCAGGGGAGAGAGAACCGAACACAGAGACTACTACTGAGCAGGGGAAGAGAACCGAACACAGAGACTACTACTGAGCAGGGGAAGAGAACCGAACACAGAGACTACTTCTGAGCAGGCAGACAGAGAACTGAACACAGAGACTACTACTGAGCAGGGGGAGAGAACCGAACACAGAGACTACTACTGAGCAGGGGAGAGAGAACCGAACACAGAGACTACTACTGAGCAGGGGGAGAGAACCGAACACAGAGACTACTACTGAGCAGGCAGAGAGAACCGAACACAGAGACTACTACTGAGCAGGGGGAGAGAACCGAACACAGAGACTACTACTGAGCAGGCAGAGAGAACCGAACACAGAGACTACTACTGAGCAGGGGAGAGAGAACCGAACACACAGACTACTACTGAGCAGGCAGAGAGAACCGAACACAGAGACTACTACTGAGCAGGCAGAGAGAACCGGACACAGAGACTACTACTGAGCAGGGGGAGAGAGAACCGAACACAGAGACTACTACTGAGCAGGGGGAGAGAACCGGACACAGAGACTACTACTGAGCAGGGGGAGAGAACCGGACACAGAGACTACTACTGAGCAGGCAGAGAGAACCGAGCACAAAGACTACTACTGAGCAGGCAGAGAGAACCGAACACAGAGACTACTACTGAGCAGGGGGAGAGAACCGAACACAGAGACTACTACTGAGCAGGCAGAGAGAACCGAACACAGAGACTACTACTGAGCAGGCAGAGAGAACCGAACACAGAGACTACTACTGAGCAGGCAGAGAGAACCGGACACAGAGACAACTACTGAGCAGGGGGAGAGAGAACCGAATACAGAGACTACTACTGAGCAGGGGGAGAGAACCGGACACAGAGACTACTACTGAGCAGGGGGAGAGAACCGGACACAGAGACTACTACTGAGCAGGCGAGAGAGAACCCGAATACAGAGACTACTACTGAGCAGGGGGAGAGAACCAAACATAGAGACTACTACTGAGCAGGGGGAGAGAACCGGACACAGAGACTACTACTGATTAGGGGAGAGAGAACCGAATACAGAGACTACTACTGAGCAGGGGAAGAGAACCGAACACAGAGTCTACTACTGAGCAGGGGAAGAGAACCGAGCACAGAGACTACTACTGAGCAGGCAGAGAGAACCGAACACAGAGACTACTACTGAGCAGGGGGAGAGAACCGAACACAGAGACTACTACTGAGCAGGCGGAGAGAACCGAACACAGAGACTACTACTGAGCAGGGGAGAGAGAACCGAACACACAGACTACTACTGAGCAGGCAGAGAGAACCGAACACAGAGACTACTACTGAGCAGGCAGAGAGAACCGGACACAGAGACTACTACTGAGCAGGGGGAGAGAACCGGACACAGAGACTACTACTGAGCAGGGGAGAGAGAACCGAACACAGAGACTACTACTGAGCAGGGGAGAGAGAACCGAACACAGAGACTACTACTGAGCAGGGGAAGAGAACCGAACACAGAGACTACTACTGAGCAGGGGAAGAGAACCGAACACAGAGACTACTTCTGAGCAGGCAGACAGATAACTGAACACAGAGACTACTACTGAGCAGGGGGAGAGAACCGAACACAGAGACTACTACTGAGCAGGGGAGAGAGAACCGAACACAGAGACTACTACTGAGCAGGGGGAGAGAACCGAACACAGAGACTACTACTGAGCAGGCAGAGAGAACCGAACACAGAGACTACTACTGAGCAGGGGGAGAGAACCGAACACAGAGACTACTACTGAGCAGGCAGAGAGAACCGAACACAGAGACTACTACTGAGCAGGGGAGAGAGAACCGAACACACAGACTACTACTGAGCAGGCAGAGAGAACCGAACACAGAGACTACTACTGAGCAGGCAGAGAGAACCGGACACAGAGACTACTACTGAGCAGGGGGAGAGAGAACCGAACACAGAGACTACTACTGAGCAGGGGGAGAGAACCGGACACAGAGACTACTACTGAGCAGGGGGAGAGAACCGGACACAGAGACTACTACTGAGCAGGCAGAGAGAACCGAGCACAAAGACTACTACTGAGCAGGCAGAGAGAACCGAACACAGAGACTACTACTGAGCAGGGGGAGAGAACCGAACACAGAGACTACTACTGAGCAGGCAGAGAGAACCGAACACAGAGACTACTACTGAGCAGGGGAGAGAGAACCGAACACACAGACTACTACTGAGCAGGCAGAGAGAACCGAACACAGAGACTACTACTGAGCAGGCAGAGAGAACCGGACACAGAGACAACTACTGAGCAGGGGGAGAGAGAACCGAATACAGAGACTACTACTGAGCAGGGGGAGAGAACCGGACACAGAGACTACTACTGAGCAGGGGGAGAGAACCGGACACAGAGACTACTACTGAGCAGGCGAGAGAGAACCCGAATACAGAGACTACTACTGAGCAGGGGGAGAGAACCAAACATAGAGACTACTACTGAGCAGGGGGAGAGAACCGGACACAGAGACTACTACTGATTAGGGGAGAGAGAACCGAATACAGAGACTACTACTGAGCAGGGGGAGAGAACCAAACATAAAGAATATTACTGAGCAGGGGGAGAGAACCAAACACAGAGACTACTACTGAGCAGGCAGAGAGAACCGAACACAGAGACTACTACTGAGCAGGGGAGAGAGAACCGAACACACAGACTCCTACTGAGCAGGCAGAGAGAACCGAACACAGAGACTACTACTGAGCAGGCAGAGAGAACCGGACACAGAGACTACTACTGAGCAGGGAGAGAGAACCGAACACAGAGACTACTACTGAGCAGGGGAGAGAGAACCGAACACAGAGACTACTACTGAGCAGGGGAGAGAGAACCGAACACAGAGACTACTACTGAGCAGGGGGAGAGAACCGGACACAGAGACTACTACTGAGCAGGGGAGAGAGAACCGAACACAGAGACTACTACTGAGCAGGGGAGAGAGAACCGAACACAGAGACTACTACTGAGCAGGGGAAGAGAACCGAACACAGAGACTACTACTGAGCAGGGGAAGAGAACCGAACACAGAGACTACTTCTGAGCAGGCAGACAGAGACCTGAACACAGAGACTACTACTGAGCAGGGGGAGAGAACCGAACACAGAGACTACTACTGAGCAGGGGAGAGAGAACCGAACACAGAGACTACTACTGAGCAGGGGGAGAGAACCGAACACAGAGACTACTACTGAGCAGGCAGAGAGAACCGAACACAGAGAATACTACTGAGCAGGGGGAGAGAACCGAACACAGAGACTACTACTGAGCAGGCAGAGAGAACCGAACACAGAGACTACTACTGAGCAGGGGAGAGAGAACCGAACACACAGACTACTACTGAGCAGGCAGAGAGAACCGAACACAGAGACTACTACTGAGCAGGCAGAGAGATCCGGACACAGAGACTACTACTGAGCAGGGGGAGAGAGAACCGAACACAGAGACTACTACTGAGCAGGGGGAGAGAACCAGACACAGAGACTACTACTGAGCAGGGGGAGAGAACCGGACACAGAGACTACTACTGAGCAGGCAGAGAGAACCGGACACAGAGACTACTACTGAGCAGGCAGAGAGAACCGAACACAGAGACTACTACTGAGCAGGGGGAGAGAACCGAACACAGAGACTACTACTGAGCAGGCAGAAAGAGAACCGAACACAGAGACTGCTACTGAGCAGGGGAGAGAGAACCGAACACAGAGACTACTACTGAGCATGGGGAGAGAGAACCGAATACAGAGACTACTACTGAGCAGGGGGAGAGAACCGGACACAGAGACTACTACTGAGCAGGGGGAGAGAACCGGACACAGAGACTACTACTGAGCAGGGGGAGAGAACCAAACATAGAGACCACTACTGAGCAGGGGGAGAGAACCGGACACAGAGACTACTACTGAGCAGGGGAGAGAGAACCGAATACAGAGACTACTACTGAGCAGGAGGAGAGAACCAAACATAGAGACTACTACTGAGCAGGGGAAGAGAGAACCGAACACAGAGACTACTACTGAGCAGGGGAGAGAGAACCCGAATACAGAGACTACTACTGAGCAGGGAGAGAGAGAACCGAACACAGAGACTACTACTGAGCAGGGGGGAGAGAACCGAACACAGAGACTACTACTGAGCAGGGGAAGAGAACCGAACACAGAGAGTACTACTGAGCAGGGGAAGAGAACCGAACACAGAGACTACTACTGAGCAGGGGAGAGAGAATCTCAATCATGAATGGATGAAAGATGATTGCTCACATTATAAAATAATAGATGATGCTTAGTAATAAACAGCCAATGACTAATTAGGCACTAGAGGGAGTGCTAGGGGTAGGGGTTACGGGAGAAATACTCACTGGAAGTCACATGACCGCCGGAACGTGGAAAACGTAGCTGCAGCAGTCGGGAGCAGGAAAGTCACCAGGGTAGATATGTTGACATTCTAACAAGTCGACATTTCAACACTTTCTGTATGATGACTGTTGACATATCATACCACACCCATCACAAACACATTATACAAGGATTGGGAGACTTAGCAAACATTGGGGCGCATTTAGCAACAAGTTTTATCATACGCAACAAGTTTTAAAACTCATAGAGGCCCACATTTAGTAACGAGTTTTATCACCAGGCAGCACAGACGGTGTAATGGTTAGCGTTACTGCCTCACAGCACTGAGGTCATGGGTTCGATTCCAACCATGGCCCTACCTGTGTGGAGTTTGTATATTCTCCCTGTGCTTGCGTGGGTTTCCTCCGGGTACTCCGGTTTCCTCCCACACTCCAAAAATATACTGGTAGGTTATTTGGCTCCCAACACAAATTACCCTAGTGTGTATGTGTGTGCGTGTACATTTGGTAGGGAATATAGATTGTAAGCTCCACTGGGGCAGGGACTGATGTGAATGTCCAGATCTTCTCTGTAAAGCGCTGTGGAATATGTGTGCGCTATATAAATAACTGGTAATAAATAAATAATAAATAATAAATCACCAAAACGAGTGATACATTTCCCTGTGCATGATAATGGTGCTCCAGCCAATCAGCTCCCAACTGTCATTTTTCTAACAGGTGACAGTTGGGAGCTGATTGGCTGGAGCACCATTATCATGCACAGGGAAATGTATCACTTGTTTTAGTGATAAAACTCGTTAGTAAATGAGGGCCTGTGTATGATAATGGTTCTCCAGCCAGTCAGCTCCCAACTGTAATCTGTTTCAAAAATGACAGTTAGGAGCTGATTGGCTGGAGCACCATTTATCATATGCAACGAGTTTTAAAGCTTGTTGCATATGATAAAACTCCTTGATAAATAGGCCCCATAAATACATATACAGTATTATATTCATTCCCATCCATACCTTGTACTGTTGTGCAAACATATGTCCCTTACCTGCTGTAAGGCTACATGCTGATTTGTGATGTATGTGACAGACAGCATGGGTTAATGCATTTCCTCCAAGTCAAAACCACAAAGCATCATAGCATAGTGAATCCGTGTGTATAGGTGCATGCCGCTTGCACATGGCGCTGAGGTGTTGTGCGCAAACAATCGTTGTGTGCAAAGATAATTTTCATCAATCATAGCAATTTCATATCTGTCGTATTAAATGGAATGGTCGCAGACTTGAAAAAATTGAGAGGGAAAGTCATTGTTTCGTAGCCTGGACACAGTTTTCGAATAGACCATCAACTAATCCCTTGGTCTATGGAGGCGAAATAACACACTGAGGGGCCTATTCATCATCGTATGGCCTCCGATGATTAAGTATTGGTCTCACTGCAAGGGATACTTAAGTATCCAACCCGCAGCGTGGGAAACTTGACACCGATACAATTCATCATTGCTCCGTTGCGGGGACAGCTGCTCCGAAAAGCAGCTGTCCCCTTGGTTAGTATCGCAGCTACAGATGTAGCTGCGTTACTTACCTCTTCCCCGACGGTCCAGCTACGCATATGTGGTCCGAGGTCACACATGCGTACATCCACAGGGGAGTCCATGAGAAGGAGGCGGAGGGATCCCTCTTTGCAACCCCAGATGTGCTTCCCATAAGGAGCAGGGATCCGAGAACAAGCGCTGTCTGAAGATGGCCCTTGTTCTTGGAACCAAACTCTGAAACTTTCAGTTTTTCAGAGTTTGCTGAATATCAGGGGGTCCTATCGGACCCCTGATGATGAATGGCATTTCCACATGTTACCGGGCCATGGTTACTGGATGAATACGCCCCACAGTCTTATTAGCTAGTATACATCACATAGTCTATTAGCTTGTATGCAAGCTTGACCCAACCTGGTTGCTTATGGGCAAAACTGAGCTCAATCTGGAGATTTATGGGCAAATTTGAGCCCAGTCTGGTTGCTTGTGGGCAAATCTGAGCCCAATCTGGTGGCTTGTGGGCAAAACTGAGCCCAATCTGGTGGCTTGTGGGCAAATCTGAGCCCAATCTGGTGATTTGTGGGCAAATTTGAGCACAATCTGGTGGCTTGTGGGCAAAGCTGAGCCCAATATGGTAGCTTGTGGGCAATTCTGAGCCCAATCTGGTGGCTTGTGGGCAAAGCTGAGTCCAGTCTGTTAGCTTGTGGGCAAAACTGAGCCCAATCTGGTGGCTAGTGGGCAAAGCTGAGCCCAATCTGATGGTTTCTGGGCAAAGCTGAGCCCAGTCTGCTGGCTTGTGGGCAAAACTGAGCCCAGTCTGGTGACTCGTAGCCAAAGCTGAACCCAAGCTGGTGGTTTGTGAACAAAATAGAAAGTAAAAATGACCCACACTGCAGGCAATATTAGTGGATGACGGAGCTCCATTTCTTGTCTGGAGCACCTATCGGATACATGGGAAAGGGGTCCTAGACTGCACACTCTGAATATAATTGGAGGTGCTAACTGTTTAGACTGTAAATGTAGACACAAAAAAAGACAAATCATAGATGCACAACTCCAAATGACTAATTATATATATATAAATACATTTTGCAATAAATAGAGGTTTTTAGCATAATCATGGTCTAGGTTATGGGCCTACCCACCATATCCAGGTAACCTCTGTAGGGTAGGTCCCTAACATACAGGGGCTCAAATCCAGGGTGCAGGACACCCCCAAACCAGCTCAGCCAAGCCACCCCAGGGCATCGCTCTAATGAGAAAGGTGAAGTGAAAAGTAAGATAGGTAAGAGCAGCACTTATCGGATACAAAAGAGAGGAAATATACTGTACAGTAGTTCTGTCTACTTATTGATTTTTTTTATTTTTCTTTACAAGTTGAACTGGGAGCCTACGTCCTAACTTCCCGTCCCTCTGCGCATGTGTGAATTTGCAAAGTTGGGTTAAGGAAGTGATAAGGCTTCTCCTACCACTGCCAGCCAGGGTAGCCAGGCAGCGGAGTATTACTCAGCTGCTCCGGCTGTATTTTTTAGGTAAATTGATTAAACAATTGCCTTTCTCCTACAATTAGCCCCTTTAAAATATTTTCTGGTCATTGCAAAGAAATTGCTTGAGACAGGTTAATTTGAACAGAAATACACATATTAACTCATTAATCAACGAGTTCTATCATTCACAACGAGGGATAAAACTCCTTGCGTATGATAATGATGCTCCAGCCAATCAGCTCCCAACTGTCATTTTTCAACAGATGACAGTTGGGAGCTGACTGGCTGGAGCATCATTATCATACGCAAGGAGTTTTATCCCTCGTTGTGAATGATAAAACTCATTGATAAATTAGGCCCTTAGACCCCCATTTATCAATGAAGCCTCGTTTCTAGATGACAGTTAGGAGCTGAGTGGCTGGTAGTTTATCACTTTCCAGAGCTTAGTACATCTCCCCCATTGTAATGACGTTACAGGATGTGTTTGAAAAATGACAGTTTGGAGCTGAATGGTTGGTAGTTTATCACTCATTTATCACTTTCCAGAGCTTAGTACATCTGCCCCACATATCTCGGCTATATAATAAGAGTAGGTGTAATATGCAGCTGTTATTAGTATGCGATGACATCACAAGTAAAAATAAATAGATCAGATGTATTAAAATCGCTGGAACCAAAATGTGAAAATCTGTCTCTGGGCCTGATTCAGAGCCGCTCGTAAGTGGCCGCTCGTTCGCTCCGAGCGATGTTCGCACATCTGCGCATGCGTATGGGTTTTAGTATGCATGCGCGAACCAGTCAGTGCGGTCGAAAATCGTGTGCTCACAAAATAGCGAATGCCTGCTAATTTGAGTGACAGAATGAGGTGTTTGTGGGTGGTAACAGGGGAAGGTGTTTGAAAACGGGGAGTGGAGATCCGAACGCAGGCGTGCCAAACAGTCAAAACGGGCGTTTTAAGGGTGTGCATAATTAACAAAGCAGCGTCATCGACCACGTCACTTGGTTGTCTTTTAGCCTGAACTGTTCACATGATTGCGGTAGGAAAATTCAACCACAAGCACTGCGAGCAGTTCAGATGCCTTTCGATGTACTCGATTAATCAAATAAATAGCGGAGATGACGTATGATGCGAACGGCCAGGGGGCATTTTTTCCAAAATAGTGAGCGCATGTTTCGTTCACTCGTTCAGACATAGAGGCGTCAACAGACCGCAAAGGGGGAGCGCTTAATTTAAATAGCCGGCCCCTTTTTCTGAACGAGCGAGCGCAAATAGCGTCCGGCTCTGAATCAGGCCCTCTGTCCCTAAAAGTTGGCCGCAGTTAGTGGCTTTGTCCATTGGAAGGAACAGTTCCAACATTTGTAAATACAACAGAGATGGATAGCAATGTGCCAGGAAGGAATTCTTATACAGTAGATATAATGATTTCCATTGAAGCTGAGCAGTGCTGCTTGTGAGAAAGGTTCAGGCGCTCAGCACATTGTACGAGGTTGGAAGCTGCAGGGAGCCCAGTACTAACTATAAACCTATAATTACTGGAGCTGCTGGACGAGGTGTATCACACTGTCACTGAGCTGCTCCAGCTGATTCTCACGGAGGCACGAGCCAAATGAGAATGTATTGTATGTTGTGAATCCTATGTGTGGCCTAATGCATTTCAGAGTGTTCATATATTTTAATTACAATGTTTTTCCTTCCTTAATTGCCCTCCTCACAGCCGCTCTCATTCATCGTTTAATTCTTGCCTCTAAAACCCTAAATTAACCACCCCATGGATGTTTCATCACTTCTCTTAATTATTAAGTAGACCCAGTGATAAAAAATTTTTTTGTGGCTAGTGTACTCCAAACGTGAGGGGAAACTTGTAATGTGACTAATGTCTGAGCACAGGTGAATGCTTTGGACCACGAGGAAGCCATCTTGTTCAGAAAACCCTCTTGTCGGGAGAAATGAAGGCTTGCTACAGTGATCCGGGTCTCATGATCACCAATAATGCTCTGTCCTACATCCATATCACTGGCCCTGCAGCAGCTGGTGCCGAAAGTACAATGCACTGCATTTGCTCAATACACACAGGGACCTTATCAGGGGCATATTTAGAGAGGAGGGGGCCCGTGTTCACTCACCATCTGGGGGCCCCCCGCCTCTTTCTCAGGCGGCCGCGGCCTACTAACAGGTTCAGTAGACTCCGGGCACTAGTCTGTGCCTGGAGTCTACAGCACATGCGCAGGACACCAGGAAAATGATGCGGCAGCCATTTTACCGTCGATTTCCCTACTGCGCATGCGCAGAACGCTGGGTAAGTGGCCGATGCGCTGGGCTCACCACCCAAAGTTGTGTCTATCACTATAAATCTCCCTCACATCATCATGTACCATCAATCCCCCCCTATAACATGTCCCTCCCAACCTTCCCCCATCTTATTGTTACCTCACTTACCTATGCCCGTATTATGCCACACCGTAGTGCCACTAGTTCATAATATGCCAGGTAGAACTGGAGAGTGCATTTTATATAGTACATGTACCACTCACTACACTGTTTCCTCCTCAGCTCCTCTAGGATGGGGATAATTAGGGTATGAAGTGAAGGGGAGGGTGTGGCTGGGCTGCTCCGTCATGTGGACCACTGAGTGTTGCCAATGGTAATCTTGCTGACAAGCATAGAGTGATTAGGGAATACCTGGGCTGTTGAGTCCCTCCCAATGAATCCATATAGGAAGTGTGTGTCACATGAGACACAAAACATTCTAACGTAACGATTGTCTACTGCAAAAACTGTCGTAGATAAGGTCCCAGATTTATGTGCGAAATTCTCCCCCAACAGTCCAGCGCAAATGGTGTGGCTTATCAAAAGCAGAGTTTGGGTGTGATCTGCGTGGAATAAGGGAGTGGCCATGTTTTAAGAATATTGGAAGTTATGTAGGCATCTAGGTCATACTAATTACTGAAACAGCACGTACAGTAAGTATATGAGTAAAGCTGCATACACACACAACGATTTTTTGAACGATTATCGTTAAACGATATCGTTTAACAATAATCGTTTGAAAAAATAATTCACTTTCTGAGTCAAACGATGAACGATTATCGTTCATGCGCGTTCACGTTTGTATTTTGTAGTTTGTAGTTTGTAGCTCAGTCAGACTTGTCAACTGAACGATTTTCATTAAGGGAATATGCAAAAATCGTTTGTAGTTCAAAAAAATCGTTCATTACACTTTAAAAAATCTGACAGACAATCTGAGAGAAAATCGTTCATAAAATCGTTGGTAACAAAATCGTTGTGTGTGTATGCAGCTTGATACACACTCGCGCACACGCACACAAGTGACATGTTCTTAATTATATACTAGCAAAAGATAATAGTTTACATTTTATATCTTTGCAACACCTTGGAGTAAATAGTGTCATTTAAGTCTGAGATAAAACATCAAAGCCAGAGGTAATGATCCAATGTGTGAAGCAGCTGTGAATTGAGAAAGTCAGGCTCCCCCCCGCTAGCTACATTTTATCTACACAATTTTCTGGCATAGTATATTTCTGACAGACACAGCATTCTTACCATATAGAAATAAATATTTTATGGGAATTTTATGGGAAAACACTGTTTATAGGGATGTAAACTGTGTGTGTGTTTGTTAAGATGTTACAGTTCTAAAAAAATTGCCATTCCTTATCACCCCTTATTGCAGCAATATGGAATTTATTTTTTGGGACTATTTAACAAATGTCTCATGACAGTAATAATAACCAATAAGATCCCATCCTGGCAAAGGATAAATAGTTAAGTAATAATGTAAAGCTTCCTCTCTGGAAAAAATTGCCACATTGTAGTCTATACTGTACTATAACCATCTCAGTATGGAATTAGCTATCGGGGAATCTATAGACAGCATTGAGTCTATTTACTAAGCCCTAAAGGGCAAAATTTACTAGGTGGCGCTTTGACGGCGGGTTCTATTCTGTTCTAAACCCCGGGGGTTTGGTGGCGGTTTGACGGCAGGTTCTATTCTGTTCTAAACCCCGGGGGTTTGGTGGCGGTTTTGCAACGGTTTCTAAATGACAGCCCTGTTCTATTCTAAATTGTGTTTTGACGGCGGTTTTGCTATCTGCAGATTTACTAAGGCCAAAACTGCTGCAAAACCGTCGTCAAAACACATTTTAGAATAGAATAGAACAGGGCTGTCATTTAGAACCCGCCGTCAAACCGCCACCAAACCGCAGGGGGTTTAGAATCTGCTGCTTAGTACATTTTGCCCAAAGTGGAAGGAGATAAAGGACCTCATTCAGAGTCGGTCGTTGCGGCCGCACGGTCGTACGCCACCGATGTTCGCTATACTGCGCATGCGTAAAGTTCGCAATGCGCGTGCGCAAACTAGCCGCTACGATCAGAAATTTCTCTCTTCTTGAACACAGCCAGGTCGGTAGTTTGAGTGACAGATGGAGGCGTTTGTGGGTGGTAACAGGGGAAGGTGCTTGAAAATGGGGGAGTGGAGATCCGAACGCAGGCGTGCCTCATTATGCGAACAGCGTTTTATGGGAGTGCATACGGATTATGGGAGTGCATAATTAACAAAGTAGCGTCATGGCACATGTGACATGGGAGGTTTTTACACTGACATGATCGTAGAGCTTAAGAGAGGGTATAGTCAACCTTAAGCTCTACGACCAGTTCCGATGGTTCCTGATGGTCTCGATTAATCCTTATATGCCCGGAGATGACGTGCAATGCGTACGAGAAGGGGGCATATTTTTTTGTCTTCCGACCGCTTCCTCCCCTTGGTCGGCCAACTACCGATCCGAACTTAGGGACGCAACTTGCGAGGGAATCATTTGAATATCCGGCCCCTTTTCCCGTACGACCGTGCGGCTGCTTCGACCGACTCTGAATGAGGTCCAAAGTACCAACCGATCAGCTCCTAACTGTCATTTTGCAAACACAGCCTGTGACATGGCAGTTAGGAGCTTATTGGCTGGTACTTTATCTCCATTCACTTTATCGCCATCTAAGGCTTAGTGAATAGACCCCAAGTAAGCGCAGAGCTCGATAAATAGGAGAAGACTGCAGTTCATTAATAAAAAATGATAATGGGGACCGTGGTAATGTGACTTAATCAGCGGAATGTGAGAGATATCTTTGATATCTTCTGCGTTCAGCTTTTGATAAATAACAATGATAATATTAACATCCATATGGCCGCATATCGTGGCGTTGACATGCCATGTGTTTTGGCAGCAATAAGCCATGCCATGGGTCCTTTTTGTGACCCAGTAACAACCCAGCTACTAAGGCTCACGATTATGTGCACAGCACATGGCTGCCATTGTTACAAAATACATTCAAATAAAAATAAATTAGGGTAGATGTATCAAAGCTGCAAAGTGACAGTTAGGAGCTGATTGGTTGGTACTTTATCTCTGTCCACTTTATCTCTATCCAAGGCTTGGTACATATACCAGAGATACTAACATGGGCTAAACTACCATAGGAGCAAGGGGCTCAAAGCTTTGGGGGGCATCTTCCTTGTCAAAGTTATGTGTTATATATATTTGGATTTACGCTGACCCTCGTGTTTAGATTCATCTTTGTGTTTCGGTTTTAGATTCATATTATTTAAAAAATAAAATAAAAAAAACAACAAAAATGATGTAATTTTGACCTGTTAGCATGCTATCCAAAACCCGAGTTCTGAACCGCGGGAAGATCAACACCCCAAAGTGATTCCGAACTCGGACTGGGACTCAGTTTGACTCGGAACCCCTATATTTGGTTGTTGTCGCTCCTCTAGTAACTCAACCTGCACATCTCAAGTTATATACGGTAAATGTTTCACCATTGGGTGGTACTAAGGGGCCCTTACAAATTTTTGCTTTGGGGCCTTCAAATACCCAGTTACGCCCCTGGATACCAAGAAAACTTTGAGAGAAAAAGGGGAAGTGAGAGAAACAGGGGGGAGAGTGAATAGCGGGGGGAGGGAGAGAAAAAGGGGAGAAGAAAAGGGGAGAGATGGAAAAGAATGGGGAAAGAAAGACAAAGTAAGAGGGGAGGATAGAAGGGTGGAAAAGGATGTGAGAGGAAGAGAGAGAGACAGGGAAAACAGGAGGAGGGGGACTGTGAGAGATAGGGATAGAAAGGGGGAGAGAGTAAGGGGGAGAGAGACAGGAGTAAAGAGGGAGAGAGAGACAGGATTAAAGAGGGTGAGACAGAGAGACAGGATTAAACAGGGAGAGACAGAGAGACAGGAGTAAAGAGGCAGAGACAGAGAGACAGGATTAAACAGGGAGAGACAGGAGTAAAGAGGGAGAGACAGAGAGACAGGATTAAACAGGGAGAGACAGAGAGACAGGAGTAAAGAGGGAGAGACAGAAGGAGTAAAGAGGGAGAGACAGAGAGACAGGATTAAACAGGGAGAGACAGGAGTAAAGAGGGAGAGACAGAGACAGGATTAAACAGGGAGAGACAGAGAGACAGGAGTAAAGATGGAGAGAGAGAGACAGGATTAAAGAGGGAGAGACAGAGAGACAGGATTAAACAGGGAGAGACAGAGAGACAGGAGTAAAGAGGGAGAGACAGAGAGACAGGATTAAACAGGGAGAGACAGAGAGACAGGAGTAAAGAGGGAGAGACAGAGAGACAGGATTAAACAGGGAGAGACAGAGAGACAGGAGTAAAGAGGGGGAGACAGAGAGACAGGAGTAAAGAGGGGGAGAGAGAGACAGGAGTAAAGTGGGAGAGACAGAGAGACAGGAGTAAAGAGGGGGAGACAGAGAGACAGGAGTAAAGAGGGGGAGAAAGAGACAGGAGTAAAGAGGGGGAGAGAGAGAGACAGGGAAGTGAGAGGAAATAAAGAATTTGGGATAACAAACACAAGAGCTGCAGTTACTGCAGATTGATTTCTTTATGCATTTTGTTAGCTTACGAGAAGTTGCGGGTTAGTACATTTTGCCCCTCATGTGTCATCCTATTAATCAAAATGCAGATATAAATCAAACAAATGTAAAAATGACAGAGGGTAGAGCACTTGGTTATGTTTCTGCCATCAAATTAGATCATTCATTCTGATATGGCCTCCTGAGTTGCTGATATGATAACACAAAGCACTGGGACAATGCTTGAAAGTGCCAGGCCACCCCCAATCCTCATCCCATCTCCTAAAAAACACCTTTGGGTTGCAATTTTCCCAGAGCATGGGTCATACATGCCAATAAATACGCTTCCTAGGAGTGGCCATCAACCAATAACAGTTAGCCACCGATGGTCGATGGTTTTGCCATCGATGGTGTGTGTCCAATGTTTCCCGACAATCAATGCCATAGGTCCATTTATGATGATGTGATGTTTTCTTTTATTGTTGCACAGCACTAACCCCCCCCCCCCACCATTGTGCGTACTTAGTCCCACCCTCCTTCTCTGATTGGCCCACTGGATTTACGTGTCCCCTGCTAATGATGCCCATTGGTGGTTCAAGTCATCAGTAGTTTTCTTTTTATGGTTTCCAGCCATGGATGTAAAGTACTGATAACACCATTGAGGGAGACCACCGATGGTGAACCATTCAATGGCCATACCCAGTGCTGACCAGCCAGGGGCATTTCCATCAATTTGGGACTCTCCCACCTAAATAAGGAGAGCTGGCAGTTATGCAAGCAGCATTTAATTCTAAGGTGTTACAAACTTACCTTTAGTGCGCTTTGCTGGAGCTATGAGGACTGGCAGGAAAACTGCGGGAGCGCAATGTTTACGAATTCTAAAATACTATATATATCCCCATTTGACGCAATTTTCAGAGATATTGCCACCAGGTAACTGATATAAATTCTGATCCATAGCTGCATTGCAGATAGCGGATGCATCGGTGTCTCAGCATTGCGGATGCATCGGTGTCTCAGCATTGCGGATGCATCGGTGTGTCAGCATTGCGGATGCATCGGTGTCTCTGCATTGCTCCTGCGTAATTGGATACATTCAGCAAATTGTACATAATTCTGATGTAGGGCCTGATTCAGCGGCGCTCGCAAATTGCGAGCACTCGCTCTGAATCAGGGCGGCGTGTTTTTTTTTTTGGGCCGGCCTCCAGGCCGCTCGCTAAGCTGTGGGTGACCACCCGCAGCTTTAGCGGGCGGCCAGGTGATGGTCACGACCAACGGGCTTGCGACGAGACCCTTGTGGTAGGGTATCGTCCACCGCAAGCCCCAGTGAACTCCCTGCTCTAATAGAGCAGGAAGATCACTAATGACATCACGTGTGATGTCATTAGGGCCGCCCCCAAACGGCAGGCGTTCCTTCGGGAACACCTCCATTTGGCCAGCCACCCCCCCAACCCGCCTACAAAACAGGGCGAGCTGTTGATCAACATCGACAGCCGCCCCGTTTTGCTGCGA
Organism: Taudactylus pleione; assembly: GCA_031769625.1. Taxonomy (NCBI): domain Eukaryota; kingdom Metazoa; phylum Chordata; class Amphibia; order Anura; family Myobatrachidae; genus Taudactylus; species Taudactylus pleione. The sequence continues at coordinate 613,970 of JAUIMM010000279.1, forward strand.
GCCCCGAGCGAGTGAAGTTCTCACTCGCTCTGGGGCTCGCGCATGCCGCACGTGCGCACTGCTCGGCCATCGACCTGCTTGTGAGCGCTATGCGCTCGCGTGTGGGTATGAATCAGGCCCTTACTCTTCCACTTTGCAGTGTTACGGGTCTCCCTACACTCTCCTGGGCCTTTTAGCCTTTTTATTCCCCAAGAGGCATAAATTAGTTTCTTGTACTTCTGCCCAGTGACAATGGGCCTGATTCAGACCCACTCACGAGCGGCTGTCCGCTCGCAAGTGGGTCGATGTTATGCACTGAGCATGCGCACGACGGAGGGAGCTCCGTCGTGCGCATGCGCCAGACGCGACGAGCGAAGGAAAGTCCTTCGCTCGTTGTGTCCGATCAAAGGGGGCGTGCTGTCAATGTTGATTGACAGCACGCCCCCTTTGGTGGGCGTGCCGGGGGCGTGCCTCCCTGACGGGGGCGTTCCCACGGGAACGCCTCCCGTCAGAAGCCGGCCCACTGACATCACTAGTGATGTCAGTGGGAGTGATTTTGGCTCTGATAGAGCCAAAATCACTCCGGAGCTTGCAGTTGAAAACCTCAACCGCAGGCTCCGGCTCGCAATTTCGATGGTCGCGATGGTCTCGACCATCGCGGCCATCAAAAAGCACGCTCGTATAGCCTGTGGGTGGTGACCCACAGCTATACAAGCGTCCAGGAGGACGCTCCATGAAAATGGAGCCCGGCCCTCATTCAGAGCGTGCGCTCTGCTCAGAGCGTACGGCTCTGAATGAGGGCCAATATCAATATGTAATAATGGACTTAAAAACCTTGGCCCTCATTCAGAGCCGTACGCTCTGAATGAGGGCCGGGCTCCATTTTCATGGAGCGTCCTCCTGGACGCTCGTATAGCTGTGGGTCACCACCCACAGGCTATACGAGCGTGCTTTGTGATGGCCGCGATGGTCGAGACCATCGCAACCATCGAAATTGCGAGCCGGAGCCTGCGGTTGAGGTTTTCAACCGCAAGCTCCGGAGTGATTTTGGCTCTATCAGAGCCAAAATCACTCCCACTGACATCACTAGTGATGTCAGTGGGCCGGCTTCTGACGGGAGGCGTTCCCGTGGGAACGCCCCCGTCAGGGAGGCACGCCCCCGGCACGCCCACCAAAGGGGGCGTGCTGTCAATCAACATTGACAGCACGCCCCCTTTGATCGGACACAACGAGCGAAGGACTTTCCTTCGCTCGTCGCGTCTGGTGCATGCGCACGACGGAGCTCCCTCCGTCGTGCGCATGCTCAGTCCATAACATCGACCCACTTGCGAGCGGACAGCCGCTCGCGAGTGGGTCTGAATCAGGCCCCTTATCACAACCAGCAGACTAGTGTTCCAGTGTTTCTTACTTATCAAGATATAGTGGTATGAAATGAAATTGCTTTGGAGTCGGTGGCGGATCCCCTCCCCACTTTCTCTACAGGCTTCTTATAAACGCCTGGTATTCACGTCTTCATCTCCTGGCCAGCTGCTCTTCCCTTGCCCCTATGCCTTCATACACATTCCCTCTGTACTACCGCCAGCACTGGTGGATAATCTGCATATTCCCGTCCCTAGTCCTCATCGCTGCATGGTTCCACTATTATTTGCACTGTCTGCTAATCTCCAACGTGCTGGTCGGGGCTGTAGGAAATGTGGCATAAACAAAATTAAAATGCTAATAAATAAAACACCAACATAAAACTAATGACTGCGTTTTTTTGACCATCTGCTCGAGACGTTCCTATTTCATCTTTTCGCAGCATTCTGGGCTTCTGATTATTCTTTCCAGAGAGAGAAAAAGGTGAATTTTAGGTCTGCAAAACTGATTTCCTGCCAAAAAGAAAAAAATAATAATATATATATATTTTTTTCTACAGCACGACTTGAAAATAAAGGGAATGAACGATGAGATGAATGGAAGGGGGGAGATTGAGTTCCCCTGGTTTGTGCTGTAGAACAAGATGATTACAGTCACTGCCTCTAACCAAAAGCTGGAGGTAAGATCCGTGTTATTCTTCAAAATAAAGAGTATGGTATAATCAGTTATACATAGTGTGTTATGTTATATATGGCGTGGAGGAAACTTAAAAATAGATAAAGTAGGAGCCACACAGGGCAAAAGGTAAGATTGGGATATTGCAACATCACTACACATTTTACAAAGAGCAGACACAGAGGGAAGTATGTAATAGCCGCACGGGCGCCATGCTGGTGAGTTTGGCCATATTTTTAAAGCGTTAATGTTTATGAGTGCTATAAAGAAGCTAAATGAAATAAATAAATTAGTGGCACCTGTAAAGAAAAGTAGTTTGTTAAAACACAGTGTTTATAGCTCCTTTATGAGGATGCTTAAGGTGAGGTCCGGTTTGACACGTTTGTAAAGCCGCACTGTATAAGTCCAAAAACTGTCCCTACCTTGCCCTCATATAGATGGTTACAGCGGGACAGGTCCGGGTTGTGGTGTTCCATTGGTGGAGAGCAGTACCTTGACAAAGTATCGAATGGTACGAAACGCGTTGGAGGCATTCAGATGTTTGGTATCCGGCAGCAAGCTCACCCTCGTGGAAAGCCGCTCACACTACCTGCACTGTCCCGCTGACGTCATCCATAGCGGCCGCACACGGCCAGACGCCGGCAGCACGTGGAGAGAGAGCCAAGGCCAGGCTGCTCTCCACCAATGGAACACCACAACCCGGACCTGTCCTGCTGTAACCATCTATATGAGGGCAAGGTAGGGACAGTTTTTGGACTTATACAGTGCGGCTTTACAAACGTGTCAAACTGGACCTCACCTTAAACATCCTCATAAAGGAGCTATAAACACTGTGTTTTAACAAACTACTTTTCTTTAAAAGCGCCACTAATTTATTTATTTCGTTTAACTTCTTTATAGCGCTCATAAACATTAACACTTTATACCAGAACTAAATGAGCAGCTGTAAATTCATAAGTGCAGTATTGTGTACTTTCTATTTACATATTTTTAAAGCGTCAATAGTTTAAAAGGCAGAAATTATCTGGTTTTAATTTACTAACGCTTTAAAAATATTGGCGAACTCGGCAGAATCACACCTATGCCTGCATCCCGCTGGCTGTTACAGGAGGTGTCACAAGCCGCCGCATAGCGAACGCAGTGCAAGACGAACGCTGAGCGAGCATTCACTGAAACTCCTCTTATCTCCAGTCCATCATTCCGGGAGTAATCTGGATTGGCTCCTGCATCTATTTCTTCCTGGTGCGAACGCTGCTCCGATGCTGGTGATAGAGTTTTCGTGTTTCCGGTTCTGGTATTGTCGCCTGTTATCCAGTCGAGCTCCAGTTCTCCTGTCTAATTGTTCTTCTGCCATTTGTGTCATCCAGGTGGCACAGTTCGCATACCATCTATCTGCCATTTATGTCATCTAGGTGGCGCGGACAGCACACAGTGTCCAAGAGTGCGCAGTCCTGCGTACGCTGCTTGATTCAATCCGGCGGCACAGGCCACACTACCTTGTCCTAAATACGCAATCCTGCGTACCAACGTCTGTGTCCCTCCTGTGGCACTAGTTCTTCAGCTACAGCATCTATCCAAGTCATACCGGCCCTCAAGGCTGCCGCATGGCCCAAAGACTGCATCTTGTCCTTCGGTCCACAGGCCACAGCAAGCCAAGTTACACCAGCCCTCAAGGCTGATTCACGGCCCAAAGGCCGCATCTTGTCCTACGGCCCACAGGCCACGGCTAGCCAAGTTACACCAGCCCTCAAGGCTGCTGCACGGCCCAAAGGCCGTATTTTGTCCTACAGCCCACAGGCCACAGCAAGCAAAGTTATACCAGCCCTCAAGGCTGCTGCATGGCCCAAAGGCTGCATCTTGTCCTACGGCCCACAGTCCACAGCAAGCCAAGTTATACCAGCCCTCAAGGCTGCTGCACGGCCCAAAGGCCGCATCTTGTCCTATGGCCCCCAGGCCACAGCTAGCCAAGGCATTTGAGCTCTCAAAGCTGCTTCACGGCCGCATCCAGCCAAGATTTACCAGCCCCTAAGGCTGTTGTGGGACTAATACCCTCAAGAGTCACACCCATGGCTTAACAGGAGGCCTAGAAACTAATTGTACAATAGAGCAATTAAGTCTCAAAACCCCAAAACTCCCCCAAATCTAAGGCTAACGGTAGGCCGAAACCCTAATTCAAGCACTGTAAATTATACAGCGGGCAGTCCGGTAGTAAGAATAGTTTTAAAATGTAAAGGACCAATGTGGGACATATGGGGAGGATGCAGAGCTGAATGCAAGTCAGTTTTGCGGATGCATATGGCGTGTTTAAACACTGCGCATGCTCCGGAGCTGAGTGTAGGCAACTGCGGGTGGTAGCGAGTCATACACAACTCAGTGGTATCTCCACTTGGTGGTGGCAGTAGAGTAACTGAGTGGTAATGTGGCATTTGCACATAAAATATGTTTAGCAAGGGCATATTGATGAAATTTGCGGGTTATGTAGAGTTGTGTGCACATGCAATTATGCTATACTCAGGTGATTCCTTTACGGTATAGGGCTGCTGATAATGATGATGGCTACTACACCAAATGTATGGAAGGGGCAGCCACACCCCAGACATGTGTACAACTTTTCATACAGAACAGGCACAAATCCGTGTTTAGTACACACAGGGCCTGATTCAGACCCACTCGCGAGTGGCTGTCCGCTCGCAAGTGGGTCGATGGTCTGCACTGCGCATGCGCACGACGGAGGGAGCTCCGTCGTGCGCATGCGCGAGACGCGACGAGCGAAGGACTTTCCTTCGCTCGTTGTGTCTGATCAAAGGTGGCGTGCTGTCGATGTTGATTGACAGCACGCCCCCTTTGGTGGGCATGCCGGGGGCGTGCCTCCCAGACGGGGGCGTTCCCATGGGAACGCCTATCGTCAGAAGCCGGCCCCACTGACATCACTAGTGATGTCAGTGGGAGTGATTTTGGCTCTGATAGAGCCAAAATCACTCCGGGCCTTGCGGTTGAGAAACTCAACCGCAGGCTTCGGCTCGCAGTGGCGATGGTCGTGATGGTCAAGACCATCGCGACCGTCATCCTGCACGCTCGTATATGCTGTGGGTGGTGACCCACAGCTATACGAGCGTCCAGGAGGACGCTCCATAATTATGGAGGTGGGCCCTGATTCAGAGCGAGCGCTCTGGTCAGAGCGTCCGGCTCTGAATCAGGGCCACAATGCGGATGCAACTACAGCCAAATTGTGTTGCATCTCTGCATTTCAGGACCATGGAGAGCAGTGCAAATCTGGTGCCTATAGATGGGGAGAGGAAGCAATGGGCCAATAACACAGATTCCAATGCTCAGTGGCTTCAGGTCCTGACCAGTTGGTAAAGTTGCTGTAGGTGTCAGGGCCATCTGTCAGTATCAGATGTCAATTAAAGTGGAAAAATTGGTGCTGACAAGTGAAAACAATGATATAAAAGGTCAGGGCTCAGTCATAAGTTTGTAAATGAATGTGATATGGATGTTTGACGATGACATTTGATGGGCAATGTATATACGCCTACCTGGGCAAGTATCTCTTGCAGCTGCTGGTGGACCTGGTGCAACGATCCATGCTGCTGCCAATGATGAACGCCAGCACTAATCTTTGCGGTGTTAAATAAAAGAAAGGGTCTGCATAAATAGTGAACTAAAGAAAGCCAAAGTGGTCAAAGTATCAGCCTTGATATCCTTGCCTGCTTGCTGTTTTTGGTGGTGGAGGTGTGTATGTGTGCCCATATGTGAGGGGAGGGTAGCATGGTCCAAACACGAAAGCAGCAACCAGCACGAGGCTATGCCAGCCCAGAATTGTTCATCTTGGATTCCCCTGTCACAGTTTGACATGGATACAGGGCCTGACTCAGAGCCGCTCGCAAGTGCTATGCGCACGCAAGCGGGTCGATGGCCGGGCAGTGCGCACGTGCCGCGTGCGCGAGCCCTGGAGCGAGCGAGAAATCACTCGCTACGGGGCTCGCAACAAAATTGGGTGGCTGTCAATGTTGATCGACAGCTCACCCCATTTTGTAGGCAGGGAGGGGGGGTGGCTGGCCAAGCGGAGGCGTTCCCGAAGGAACGCCTGCCGTTTGAGGGCGGCCCTACTGACATCACTCTATTAGAGCAGGAAGCTCACTGGGGCTTGCGGGAACGAGACCCTACCAAAGGGTCTCGTCGCAAGCCCGATGGTCGCGATGGTCGCGACCATCACCTGGCCACTTGCAAAAGCTGTGGGTGGTCACCCACAGCTTAGGGAGCGGCCAGGAGGCAGGCTGCAAAAAAAAAGAAAAACGCCCTGATTCAGAGCGAGCGCTCTGAAAGAGCTCCGGCTCTGAATCAGGGCCACAGCCTGTTCAGCACTGGGCAAAAATACCCTTAGGATTCGTGCTTGCAATATAAATAAATAAATAATGAATAAAATACAGAGCGTCTTGATTGGTCAGAGTTTGAGAAAGCCACTCTGATTGGTTAGGTTTGCCGAACTTACGCTGCAGGTTTCCCTACAATACTATGGCCACCCCAGTCTTGATTATTCATTTATTTTTTTTAATTTTACATTTGTTGATGATGATGACTGACCGCCATCTTTATGTTCTCATTGTAATGTTTTTTTTCACATTTGAGCTGAAGCAGAGCTCTCTCAAACATCACCAGGTCTTTATGACAGCACGCGCTCCGATTACTTCATCTGTACTTTGCCTTTGATAAAGAAACATCTATTCAACCTTCTAAAATGTTTCCATTGACTAGACTTCTATAATGGAACTAATAGAAAACTAGACTAAGGACAGCAGTTTATATCCTTCTAAATGTCGACCAATTGAACTTGTTTTGATTGGCTCGTTGGATTGATCGACTTATCCATTGCACAAAATCGATGGAATATCACGAACAAGGAATGCACTAACAATGTGATCAAAATAATTGCGGCAGACACTAATGTATAATATTGATTTTGTATGTCACTGTTGTGTAATTGGCCAGCCACTTTGTTGGTCCAATCGTGTTGCAGATTTAACTCATTTGGTAGATGCAACAGGTCATTTTAAGTTACAGAATTCAATTTGCAGTAAATATAAAGATATGCCCCCTCTAACCAAAAGCCACAGAACCCAGGCCTTTGGAACCTAACTCAGCCCGGAACAGAAAAACGTGACTATGATGAGGGAACAGGAGCTTCTGGGTTTTTTTTTGGTAATGGATGTATAGGCACTAACTCACACCGCACAAATATAGCTACAATACACAGAAATGCGCTATTATACTGATGTCGCTTGTAAGATAATACTGTGTGCAGGTTCACGGTAGCAGCAGCTGTGGTGGATCTTTTGGATCTGGTGGTGGAGCCATTGAGATCAGGTGATGGAACGTGTCAAGTTAGCTAATCTATGTTAGTATTTGTTCTCTCCATTCCTGTAGATTATGGGGTCTACTTAAGACTCTTCACATTTTGTCCCTTTAAAGTATAATTTCTTTTTGCCACCTCTTGTAGCCATTTGGTGTAGTGGTTTACCAAGGCTGAGGCTCCGATAAGAGCTGTTCTGGTAAAGAGTGTATTGTGAAGTGATAGATGTCACTATAATTGTACTTCTGGGTCCAGGCCTGGTTTTCTCACTGGGCATGAGCTGCCATCTAGCGAGAGAAGGGAGGGCCATGGAATCTGGTAGGATGGATCAGAAGATCCCTCTCCAGCTATTCTCTCCCCATAGACTACAGTGGATAAGGCCATATATTAATGTCGTTAGCTATTGGACCAATCTAGAAATACAGTAAGTTCAGATTTTCAGATCACATTAGCCATTGGGAATCGTGGTGTTACTTTGATACCTCCTGCATTGGGCATTTCTTAAATGGCCCAGATGGCTAAATTTTCCTAAACCAAATAACTGTACGCATGGTTTTACACTAGATAAATAGACCCCTATACTGTATCTCCCATTTCTCCATATTAATTGACCATTGCCACATACTGTAGATATTTTTTTTCTGCATAAGCATATATTTCATAAAATATGAAGTATGGAATTGTTGCCAAAACTATTTTTTAAGATTGTTCTCCAATGTTTTTCATATCCTATAACATTGTATGGCCCCTGCAGGATTTCTAGGGTGTGGCCAGTCCATGAAGAGGGCATAATTAGCACTTATCCAGCTTTTATATGCGTCATTCAAAGTGTATTGTATGTCATAATTCCAGCATATACAGGACCAGCGATCACAGTAACCCATTAGATGCGGCAGTAGGGCCATCCTGCCTGAGCTGAATGTTATTATTTCACATGTGGGCACCATTCCAGAGCATTGGAGTCTGGGGGAGCAGCAGAAGAACCTAGCACTGCCGTGGACATATATGTACATATTGGTCTCATTATGAACTGGATAGTGTATTATTATATGGTATTAATAATTAACCCTATTGATGGTCTATAGCAGTGCATGTATTCCAGATATCCTAGTTGGTGCACAGGTGTACGTATTGCTGGCTGACACAGGTTAAAAAATCCATAGGTGCTGCTAATTATTTCATTTGTGAAGAACATGCAGCACTAGTAAAATTCTCTTATACTACTATTTATATTGTGGTCATGGTGTGGGCTGGGGTGGGGGTTCCAGGCAACCAGACCCCTCCCCCGCGCATCTGCCTATGGGCCCTTGGGAAGAACTAGTCGCCTGGAGGTGGAATCGATCGGTGCAGGTGCTGATCAAGCATTGTGGATGGTCTAAAGAATTAATGGTCTAATAAATAATCAATGTGTTCACAATTTGCAGGTTACTTCATAGATAATGACATTAGCTATCATTTTCACATTACTCATTTTAGATGGAACAGTGCTAATAATAATCCCGATATGTATCCACAAACACTTGGTGTGTCATATTTGAAGTTGAAGTGCTACGTGTTTGTGCCGCCCACTGCTGTCATTTAGCTTAGTCAGCCGGCCAGCCACTTCGGTGTAGCCTTTAACCAATAGTGGTGAAAACAATATTGGGGGGTATTCAATTCGGTGCGAGAATAGTAAAAATCTTGCACCTGCAGTGCAGGATTTTTGCTTTTCAAATAGGTGCGGGTGTTTAATTTTTGCACCTCCAGAGCATGACAAATTTTTTCTAAAATCCCCATATTTTTAAGAAAAATGGTCAGGAATTGCTCTGGGTCCCTTGAGGCACCCCTCCCACCTAATGACTAATTAAGCAATTGGAAGTTTCCAATTAGCTTAATTAGTCAGTAATTACTCACCTTCCAAAGTGGTGTATTCTGCCTACAGGTTGTCGGGACCTGGTCTTCTGCTGCAGCGTGTGTGGTAAGTGTGCGAGAGTGTGTGTATGTGCAAGTGATTGTGTGTGTGAGCAGGCTTGGACTGGGCCACCGGGGAGCCGGGTAATTCCCTGATGGGCCCCACCAATATCAGACAATGCCCCTTTCTACAAGGGGGCGGGGCTTAGCAGGCCTGTCACTTCAAGCGGCCGGACTCCCTGCCCGTTAGAGACACTCCCTCCGCCTGTCCGGACCAAATTGAACCGCATCGTGTGTAATCTTGTGGATGCTGCCTGTATGCAAGTGTGCCTAAGATAGAGAGCCCCCGCAGAGAGTGTGACGCTGGAGGTAGAGCCGAAAAGACAGAGGAAAACATGAAGAGATAAGGTAAGTGATCTACTGGGCTGGAGGGAGTAGGAGACCAAATATACAAGGGAAAGAGAACACAATAACGCACACAGATGAGGAAGGGGGGGCACAATAATGAGCATAGGTGAGGAGGGGGCACAATAATGAGCATAGGTGAGAAGGGGGGGCACAATAATGGACACAGGTGAGGAGGGGGCACAATAATGGACACCGGTGAGGAGGAGGGGGCACAATAATGGACACAGGTGAGGAGGAGGGGGCACAATAATGGACACAAGTGAGGAGGAGGGGGCACAATAATGGACACAGGTGAGGAGGAGGGGGCACAATAATGGACACAGGTGAGGAGGAGGGGGCAGAATAATGGACGCAGGTGAGGAGGGGGCACAATAATGGACACAGGTGAGGAGGAGGGGACACAATAATGGACACAAGTGAGGAGGGGGCACAATAATGGACAAAGGTGTGAAGGAGGGGGGCACAATAATGGACACAGGTATGAAGGAGGGGGGCACAATAATGGACACAGGTGTGAAGGAGGGGGGCACAATAATGGACAAAGGTGAGGAGGGGGGCACAATAATGGACAAAGGTGAGGAGGGGGGCACAATAATGGACAAGGGTGTGAAGGAGGGGCACAATAATGGACACGGGAAGAAGGGGGGCACAATAATGGACACAGGTGAGGAGGGGGCACAATAATGGACACAGGTGAGGAGGAGGGGGCACAATAATGGACACAGGTGTGAAGGAGGGGCACAATAATGGACACAGCTGAGGAGGGGGCACAATAATGGACAAAGGTGAGGAGGGGGCACAATAATGGACACAGGTGTGAAGGAGGAGGCACAATAATGGACACAGGTGAGGAGGAGGGGGCACAATAATGGACACAGGTGTGAAGGAGGGGCACAATAATGGACACAGGTGAGGAGGGGGCACAATAATGGACAAAGGTGAGGAGGGGGCACAATAATGGACACAGGTGAGAAGGAGGGGGGCACAATAATGGACACAGGTGTGAAGGAGGGGGCACAATAATGGACACAGGTGTGAAGGAGGGGGGGCACAATAATGGACACAGGTGTGAAGGAGAGGGGGCACAATAATGGACACAGGTGTGAAGGAGGGGGGGTGCACAATAATGGACACAGGTGTGAAGGAGAGGGGGCACAATAATGGACACAGGTGTGAAGGAGAGGGGGCACAATAATGGACACAGGTGTGAAGGAGAGGGGGCACAATAATGGACACAGGTGTGAAGGAGGGGGGCACAATAATGGACACAGGTGTGAAGGAGGGGACACAATAATGGACACAGGTGAGGAGGAGGGGACACAATAATGGACACAGGTGAGGAGGGGACACTATAATGGACACAGGTGAGGAGGAGGGGGCAGAATAATGGACACAGGTGAGGAGGGGGCACAATAATGGACACAGGTGAGGAGGAGGGGACACAATAATGGACACAAGTGAGGAGGGGGCACAATAATGGACAAAGGTGTGAAGGAGGGGGGCACAATAATGGACACAGGTGTGAAGGAGGGGGGCACAATAATGGACACAGGTGTGAAGGAGGGGGGCACAATAATGGACAAAGGTGAGGAGGGGGGCACAATAATGGACACAGGTGAGGAGGGGGGCACAATAATGGACAAGGGTGTGAAGGAGGGGCACAATAATAGACACGGGAAGAAGGGGGGCACAATAATGGACACAGGTGAGGAGGGGGCACAATAATGGACACAGGTGAGAAGGAGGGGGCACAATAATGGACACAGGTGTGAAGGAGGGGCACAATAATGGACACAGCTGAGGAGGGGGCACAATAATGGACAAAGGTGAGGAGGGGGCACAATAATGGACACAGGTGTGAAGGAGGAGGCACAATAATGGACACAGGTGAGGAGGAGGGGGCACAATAATGGACACAGGTGTGAAGGAGGGGCACAATAATGGACACAGGTGAGGAGGGGGCACAATAATGGACAAAGGTGAGGAGGGGGCACAATAATGGACACGGTTGAGAAGGAGGGGGGCACAGTAATGGACACAGGTGTGAAGGAGGGGGCACAATAATGGACACAGGTGTGAAGGAGGGGGGGCACAATAATGGACTCAGGTGTGAAGGAGGGGGGGTGCACAATAATGGACACAGGTGTGAAGGAGAGGGGGCACAATAATGGACACAGGTGTGAAGGAGAGGGGGCACAATAATGGACACAGGTGTGAAGGAGAGGGGGCACAATAATGGACACAGGTGTGAAGGAAGGGCACAATAATGGCCACAGGTGAGGAGGGGGCACAATAATGGACAAAGGTGAGGAGGGGGCACAATAATGGACACAGGTGTGAAGGAGGGGGGCACAATAATGGACACAGGTATGAAGGGGGCACAATAATGGACACAGGTGAGGAGGAGGGGGCACAATAATGGACACAGGTGAGGAGGAGGGGGTACGATAATGTACACAGGTGTGAAGGAGGGGGCACAATAATGGACACAGGTGTGGAGGAGGGGGCACAATAATGGACACAGGTGAGGAGGGGGCACAATAATGGACACAGGTGTGAAGGAGGGGGCACAATAATGGACACAGGTGAGAAGGGGGGGCACAATAATGGACAGGTGTGAAGGAGGGGGGCAAAATAATGGACACAATTGTGAAGGAGGGGGGCACAATGATGGACATAGGTGTGAAGGAGAGGGGGCACAATAATGGACACAGGTGTGAAGGAGGGGGCACAATGATGGACACAGGTGAGAAGGGGAGGCACAATAATGGACAGGTGTGAAGGAGGGGGGCAAAATAATGGACACAATTGTGAAGGAGGGGGGCACAATGATGGACATAGGTGTGAAGGAGAGGGGGCACAATAATGGACACAGGTGAGAAGGAGGGGGCACAATATTGGACACAGTTGTGAAGGAGAGGGGGCACAATAATGGACACATTTGTGAAGGAGAGGGCACAATAATGGACACAGGTGTGAAGGGGGGGGCACAATAATGGACACAGGTGTGAAGGAGGGGGGGCACAATAATGGACACCGGTCTGTAGGAGGGGGGGCACAATAATGGACACAGGTGAGGAGGGGGCACAATAATGGACACAGGTGAGGAGGAGGGGGCACAATAGTGGACACAGGTGAGGAGGGGGCACAATAATGGACACAGGTGTGAAGGAGATGGGGCACAATAATAGACACAAGTGAGAAGGGAGGGCACAATAATGGACACAGGTGAGGAGGGGGCACAATAATGGACAAGGGTGTGAAGGAGGGGCAGAATAATAGACACGGGAAGAAGGGGGGCACAATAATGGACACAGGTGAGGAGGGGGCACAATAATGGACACAGGTGAGAAGGAGGGGGCACAATAATGGACACAGGTGTGAAGGAGGGGCACAATAATGGACACAGGTGAGGAGGGGGCACAATAATGGACAAAGGTGAGGAGGGGGCACAATAATGGACACGGGTGAGAAGGAGGGGGGCACAATAATGGACACAGGTGTGAAGGAGGGGGCACAATAATGGACACAGGTGTGAAGGAGGGGGAGCACAATAATGGACTCAGGTGTGAAGGAGGGGGGGTGCACAATAATGGACACAGGTGTGAAGGAGAGGGGGCACAATAATGGACACAGGTGTGAAGGAGAGGGGGCACAATAATGGACACAGGTGTGAAGGAGAGGGGGCACAATAATGGACACAGGTGTGAAGAAAGGGCACAATAATGGCCACAGGTGAGGAGGGGGCACAATAATGGACAAAGGTGAGGAGGGGGCACAATAATGGACACAGGTGTGAAGGAGGGGACACAATAATGGGCACAGGTGTGAAGGAGAGGGCACAATAATGGACACAGGTGTGAAGGAGGGGGGCACAATAATGGACACAGGTATGAAGGGGGCACAATAATGGACACAGGTGAGGAGGAGGGGGCACAATAATGGACACAGGTGAGGAGGAGGGGGTACGATAATGTACACAGGTGTGAAGGAGGGGGCACAATAATGGACACAGGTGTGGAGGAGGGGGCACAATAATGGACACAGGTGAGGAGGGGGCACAATAATGGACACAGGTGTGAAGGAGGGGGCACAATAATGGACACAGGTGAGAAGGGGGGGCACAATAATGGACAGGTGTGAAGGAGGGGGGCAAAATAATGGACACAATTGTGAAGGAGGGGGCACAATGATGGACATAGGTGTGAAGGAGAGGGGGCACAATAATGGACACAGGTGTGAAGGAGGGGGCACAATGATGGACACAGGTGAGAAGGGGAGGCACAATAATGGACAGGTGTGAAGGAGGGGGCAAAATAATGGACACAATTGTGAAGGAGGGGGGCACAATGATGGACATAGGTGTGAAGGAGAGGGGGCACAATAATGGACACAGGTGAGAAGGAGGGGGCACAATATTGGACACAGTTGTGAAGGAGAGGGGGCACAATAATGGACACATTTGTGAAGGAGAGGGCACAATAATGGACACAGGTGTGAAGGAGGGGGGGCACAATAATGGACACAGGTGTGAAGGAGGGGGGGCACAATAATGGACACCGGTCTGTAGGAGGGGGGGCACAATAATGGACACAGGTGAGGAGGGGGCACAATAATGGACACAGGTGAGGAGGAGGGGGCACAATAGTGAACACAGGTGAGGAGGGGGCACAATAATGGACACAGGTGTGAAGGAGATGGGGCACAATAATAGACACAAGTGAGAAGGGTTGGCACAATAATGGACACAGGTGAGGAGGGGACACAATAATGGAGACAGGTGAGGAGGAGGGGGCACAATAATGGACACAGGTTTGAAGGAGGGGGCACAATAATGGACACAGGTGTGAAGGAGAGGGGCACAATAATAGAACAGGTGTGAAGGAGGGGGCACAATAATGGATACAGGTGAGAAGAGAAGGGCGCAATAATGGACACAGGTGAGAAGGAGGGGGCACAATAATGGACACAGGTGTGAAGGGGGCACAATAATGACACAGGTGAGAAGGAGGGGGAACAATAATGACACAGGTGAGGACAGGGCACAATAATGGACACAGGTGAGAAGGAGAGGGCACAATAATGACACAGGTGAGAAGGAGGGGGAACAATAATGACACAGGTGAGAAGGAGGGGGCACAATAATGGACACAGGTGTGAAGGGGGCACAATAATGACACAGGTGAGAAGGAGGGGGAACAATAATGACACAGGTGAGAAGGAGGGGACACATTAATGGACACAGGTGAGGAGAAGGGGGGGACACAAAGCAGGACATTCATATGACGGATGGTGATGAAATGCACAATACAGAACATACAGATGAGGGAGTAGCATTATCCTCATATTTGCTACTGTTTTTTTTATTTTTTATTCTACCATTTGTATTGGGATATAAGGTTTTTGTATGTCATTAAGCTTGATCACGGTTTTCTTTTTTATGTATAGTCACATTGTAATATTTTTTATATGTATAGTGGTTTTCTTGGTTACTGACCTTTGTTGATTACATCAACACAATGGCGTCTGTCAGCCTGACGTGGTGTGCTCTATTGAGGCTTTCCCTATTGCTTCCCGGTACAGCTTCCCTATGATGCCTGCCGCAGGTTCCAATTGCAGTCTCATTGTTTCCAGGTGTTTGATGATGTCTAATGGAAATTAGATGAGTGTCTTTGCATAATCATACTGTCCCTGATGAAAATGGTGATGTAGCAGTGTAATGTCGGATTAAAGGATTGCGTGTTTTCGCTGTAAACTGCCTCTGAGTACCACCTTATTCATCAGGTTTATATGGTGGATTCTTGTTTCTTCAGCAACAAGTTAGCAACAGAGCAGAGGATACTTATATGCTGAGCACTAGAAACATTTTTGATAGATATATATATATATATATATATATACACATACAGGGGCGCCGAGAGGGGGGGAGCGGGTATAGATTACCGGGACCCGGGCTTCCTGAGGGGCCCGGTGGGGGCCCGGGTCCAGCGCCGCTCCCCCTCCCTCACAGCAGCCCAGCACACGGCAAATATTTTTTCACTTCTGTGGAACTACAATGTCCAGCAATCAACATAGCACTTGCTCTTTTCTTTGCAAAAGAAATGTCCAGGCCACATAATTAGCCACACCTTGTCTTAATGAGCTTGATTTCAACAGAATAAACCACACAACTTCTTTTAACCTTTCCAATGCTGAAGAAAGTGCACAACTTTTAGCAAACTTTGTAGCACGGTTTTCAGACATGCATAGAACTTTTCTATGAACTATTTCAAAACAGATTTTATCTTCACCCACCAACCTGATGAGCTTTGCGCTGTTGAGTTCACTATGCAGGTGCAGTAAACATCCATATTTCCATTAGCTGCTGTAATCCACTTTCTGTGCAGATCTTGTTGCGTAGACCTTTGTGCATAGAATCTTTATGCCCACATTCTTCACCATATGTGATACTTGGAGATAATGAGCTCGGTAGACTGGGGTCAGTGGTGCAGTGAGTAGGTGCAGAATTAGAGTCCACACGTAGCATTCCAGTTAAATAAACATAAGTGCTGCTTTACTTCCAGCATGTGAAATCAGGAAACAGAAACATAATAAACAAACCTAACCCTTGTTTAGCGCACTAGCTCACTTCTTGAACCCTCTCTACAGAAGCAGCTAATCTGCATGAAAGCCTCTCACAGTCTCTGAGATTTGTGGTCCTGCCACATGCAGGACTGGACACTGGCCTCCTGGCCTGGTATAGCTTTCTCAGCTTGTTGGCTGCCGCCTCTCACAAGGACAGTGTCAGAGGTATAGGGATCTGCCTTCCTCCTTGCAGGTATGATCCTGACCACCTTGTCTGCTTCACTCACACTGCAGCTCCACCTGGACTGTCTAGCTGTGTCCACCAGCAGCCTCACCTGGGCTCTGGTCATATGCCAGCCATTATACATCTTCCCTAATGATACTGGATCAGAACCTCTATACACACCTTCCTATACCTTCTAATGTCCTGCCTATACTCTCTAATATCCTGCCTATACCTTCAAAGGATGACGCTAATTTGCGTACGCAGTCATACCATAAATAAAGTCTTAGACGTGGAATCTGTGGTTTCAAAGCACAAGTGTTATTCAGGTAAAAGTTCAGACAGTTACACGCAATTGATCTAGACACAATTTAGGCGCAAAAGGAAAATTATACAGACCCAAGTACAGTATACATACGCAGGCGCTTCCGGACCTGGAGATAGGCATCAGCAAGAGACCCCTAGTCATACAGTGTTCAGCACGAAGACTGAGAACCAGCGTTCGTGCACACATATTTATACCCCCCCAGAATAAACAGGACAATAGGGAAGTTTGTTGCTGATGTCATTGGTTCCCAGGGGAGAAGCATCTGTTACAGCACATTTAACAGGCTGATTCAAATGGACTCTCCCTGCCTCTAACAGCTGGGGATATTCCTCTTCACGCCCCCTGCAACATTCTAACAGTTGTTCATGAAATATACATTTTGTTGCTTGTAGGCTCTGCGATCCATAACTTGAGTTTGCATGATGCGACCACCCCACCGATAACACCGGAATACTGTAAAAAGAGTACGCATCAGTACAAGACCAAACACGACTTGTTTAGCATGTATAATACCTTAGTTATCAAATACCTTTATTTCTCAGCATTTAAACTAACTGAACCAACTTAAATCATACACTTTAAAGCTTATTGAACCTTATGTGTGAATATGCAATGTGTGGGTATTCAGGGTTTGATATAAGGACGCTAGTTAACGGGGCAGATGCGTGTGCATAAAACGAATAAAACAGCGGTTTCATACAAAGTCCTATGCATTCGCTAATATGCGACTAGTTAACAGTGCAATTGTGCGTATTAATGTGTATGAGAAATGGTGAAAAATGCAATCGCATGGTGCTAATAGTATTATCGCCACATGTACTAAAATGTGAGTTTATCTAAAATGGCGTTTAGGCGGCCATTCGCAAAATGGCATCTTGCGATCTCATTTTCAAGATGGCGTCTTGCGGCCAGTCGCAAGATGGCGTCGTCACGATTAAATTTTAAACTGAACTTGTCTCAGCCAATTATTCAGCTTCAACAGTCCACCCTTTGATAGCAAACAACATGCTATCACAATCTGCTATTAGAATTTAATTTAGGCTTACATTTGCATATTATTTGGTGTTATTATGGGATGGCACAAGGTGGTTCTTAATCCATCAATAATGTGTCTCTGAGTGGGGACATAAAACTACTATTATACGCACACCACGGATCTTGGAAGATCATGTGAAAGGTGTGGGAATGCACCAGTCTTATAAAAGCAGTCTTGAAGGGGAATTGAGACTTTACATTATCTGAGGTGTTCTTTGAATAACATTTCAATAATACATTCTATGCATGTCTAAATATAATACATTAAATAATGGTGTTTCCTAGCTCAGAGTTGTAATGCAGTTCTGTATTTACCTCGGTATTCATACTGGCCACCATCATGATTTCATTCTTTCGTTTTACTCTATTTTTACATTTTCCACACTTCAACACAATAGGAACACACCGGACACATATGCCAATTATTATGATGACAATTAGTATAAGGATTAAGAATTTGCCTATGCTGGCGATCACTTCCTGGACCCATTCCCCTAGACCTGAGAACCATTTCACTGGGTTCAGCCATGACACCCATACTTCTATCTTTTCCCCTACTTCAGCCACTGAAGCATTATGGTTCTTACGAAATTCCCATTTTAGCTGCAGAATTTCATCCATCTTCCGGTCTATCACCTCCTTAGGGTCGCTGGTATCATTGGTGACATAGGTGCAACATTTTACTCCAAATTGGGTGGCCAATGTTACGCAATACCCTCCAGTAACATCAATTAAATAATTCAACACTGGCCTGTGTTGCACCAGTTCTTTCTTGTACGCTTGCAATTCTCTCCCTGTATACGTGAATGTGTCATCGTACATCTCGGTGATATTATCTATCAATTTGGCAAGTTCCTGGATATATCTAAAATTTAATGTACCCCGAGCGATCCTGGTGGGGTCCAATGCGACCAGAACTTGAAAGCCAGTTGTCTCACTGATTAACTGATTGGCTTTATGTATATCACCAGGTACCATATTTCTTTTGCCTCTGTGTTCATATTGTGTGTGAAGATATGGTGACGGTGTGTTTTTATGTATACCCAGCATTTCAACATGTGTGAGGGTCATAACTTCTGGGACTATTCTTCCCAGGTAACACAAACCTTCGGAACTCGGGGAGAGCCATTTATATGCTTTTCTTCCACAGATGAAATATACATTATCAGGGAGAACATAAGGAATGGTATGCATCATTATCATTAAGCACATTTCCCTTGCAAACAATCCTATTTCTGGTTCTTCCATCTGGTACATGCAAGTTTCTGGCTGTATTATTTTAGCACAATAACCATTTGGCCCCTTACTAGTAGTTTCTTTGGTGGAACTCAATGTATACCGATACCTAAAATGTTTCCCACCAGACGTAATGGAGCGCAGCAGGTCATGGTCTATGGACTCATTATCAGCTCTTTGTGAGAAGGTCATCGTCTGATTATTCCCCGTCACTTCCCAACTCCCGGGTTTATTGGGGTTGGTTATGTTTAGACACAAAAGTGATCTATCTACTTGGAATTGATGGAGTTTGAAATGAGGTGGTTTGGATGAGAGGAATTTTCCATCCAATGTTTTCCCTTTTTGCAATTCTAAAATTTCTGTGATATTCAGTGGAAATGGCACCAACCCTACATTATGCTGTCCCTGTGGCACATGTGAACACACCCAGCAATCAGTTTGATTTAACACCTTGCCTACCATGCTATGATAATCCTCTAGAGGATACCCACCCCAGTACAGATTATATTTAGGTTGGCACCGTTGGATACAGTTCTCATCAACTAGGGACCCACAAAGCTCACAAATACAGGAATCTTCAGACGATAAACCTCCACACCTTCCCCGAGTATCCGGAATGACAGCTCTCTTAACAATAACAGTACTAAGATTGGTCAGACACTCGCCTGATTGGCATTGCACTCCTCCTGATTCCACTCCATCAGCACTGCCATCAGCTCCCGTTTCCTCAATCGGTCCCCCATCACAGGCACTGGATATCCCCGGACTGACCAGGATGGTGAACACTCTAAAAGAGAATATGAAAATGAACACAGCAGGCCCGTCCATTGTCACAACAAGACCTGCAAATTTCTCTCAGTTCAGGTATCTTACTAGGACCTTTTCAATCCTCCCAGAACAAGCACGCGAGCGACAGGTCCACGCTATCAGCTTTGTCTCCGACTTGTTTCTCCACCGATTGATTGACCTTTTTGCAGTGAGTGGAATCAACCCAGGTATCTCTCTCAGCCATCTTCAAAGATGTAGTACTCATCAGCAGCACCTGGTACGGACCTTCCCACCGATCAGTCAAACAACCTGAACGCAAGAAATTTCTGATCATTACATATTCTCCTGGTTCAACATCATGACAGTTCATTTCAGGCATATCATTAGACAACAATTTCAGTTTCTGCTGCTGTTGCTTTAACTGCTTACTCATTGATATAAGATACTTCACAGTTACCTCGTTGTTACCCTTTAGATCTTCCTGTGGACTTATAATCAAATGAAGTTGTCTACCGAACAATATTTCAAATGGGGACAGATTCAGATGAGGTCTAGGAGTGGTCCTTATGCTATGTAGGACCAAAGGTAATGCTTCTGGCCATCCTAGTCCAGTCTCAGTCATGATTTTACTTAGCTTATGTTTAATAGTCCCGTTCATCCTCTCTACCTTTGCACTGGCTTGCGGTCGGTAGGGGGTGTGAAGTCTGCTATTAATACCCATCAGCTTACACATATTTTGAAAAACATCACCTGTGAAATGGGTACCCCTATCACTCTCGATGATTTTAGGGATACCGTACCTGCATACAAATTCCTGAACTATTTTCTTGGCAGTAAATGCAGCAGTATTAGTGGCCGCTGGGTAGGCCTCAACCCAGTTAGAAAATACGTCTGTGCACACTAATACATACTTAAGGTTCCTGCAGGGTGGTAATTGGATGAAATCAATTTGTATCACCTGGAAAGGTCCATCAGTCGGTGGAACATGGGACAGTTCGGTAGGGATCGCTTTCCCTATGTTCTTTCTCAAGCAGGTCAGACAGGACATTGCTATCTTCTCTGCTTGTGAAGAAAAACCTGGTGCGCACCAGTATGCCCTCACCAACTTGCACATACCCTGTTTACCCAGATGAGTCAGACCGTGTGCTGCCTCAGCCAGGCTGGGGTAATATGCCTTGGGGGCTACTGGCTTACCATGTCCGTCCCTCCAGAGCCCAGAGGACTTGCCCACATCCCTTGGACTTCCAAATGGATTTTTCCTGAATTGAACACAAATTTTGCATCTCAATTAATTTCAGCATATCAATAGTTTGGAATTACATAATTGTTTCAGTTGGAGAAAACATGTTTAACCCTGCTGCCCATTTTGCAGCTTCATCAGCTCTGTTGTTGCCCAGTGACACCGGGTCATCCTCACATGTGTGGGCTTTGCATTTAATTATTGCCACTGCTTTGGGCAGTTGGATTGCTTCTAAAAGATGTTTTATGTGTCGGGAATGTGCAACTGGTGTGCCTGCTGCTGTCATAAAATTTCTCAGACGCCATAGAGCCCCAAAATCATGCACCACCCCAAACGCATACCTTGAGTCAGTGTAAATGTTAGCAGATTTGCCTGCTGCCAGTTCACATGCTCTAGTCAGTGCTACTAACTCTGCCACCTGGGCTGAGTGAGGAGGACCGAGAGATTTAGCTTCTATGATGTCTGTGTCATTTACAACAGCATAACCTGTACATAATTCACCTGTGTCTGTTTGTCTATGACAACTCCCATCCGTATAAAAAGTTACATCCACATTCTCTAAAGGTGTGTCATGTATGTCAGGTCTAGCAGTAAAGGTCTGATTCAGATATGTCATACAATCGTGCATATCATTATGTCTGCCGAACTCACCTCCCGCCAGCAACTCCTCTCCTTCCACCCTTTGTACATCATGTTGTACATATGGTAGGTATGTTGCTGGATTCAGCGTACTGCAACGTTTAACGGTAATATTTGCAGGAGCGATTAGAGCTAGTTCCCATTTGGTGAATCTAGCCGAGGAGACGTGTCTGGTTTGAGCTGAGTTCAACAGAGCAGATACAGCATGGGGAGTGTAGAAAAATCATAGCATGGCCCAATACTACGTCCTCACTTTTACTCACCAATAGAGCGGTAGCTGCTACACTTCTCAAACAGGTGGGGAGTGATCTTGCTACCATGTCCAATTGGGCACTGTAGTATGCTACGGGCCTACTGGCATCACCATGTTTTTGTGTAAGGACACCAGCAGCACAACCATCGGCTTCCGTACAATACAAATCAAAAGGTTTTTCATAATCAGGTATTCCCAATGCAGGAGCTCTTGTCAGACTATCCTTAAGATTAAGGAGAGCCTGTTCTGATTCCTCTGTGTATATGACACGATCGGGCTTTCAGGAAGAGACTAATTCCTGTAAAGGTAAGGCCAAAATAGAAAAACCTGGTATCCACATTCTACAATATCCACACATTCCCAAGAATGTACGAATTTGCTGTTGATTCTGCGGCAGTGTCATGTTTTGTATGACCTGGATTCTATCTGTTGTGAGGTGTCGTAACCCCTGGGTTAGGCAGTGTCCCAAATATTTTACTCTGGATTGGCACGGCTGTAGTTTGTCCTTAGCCACCTTGTGTCCTGTTTGTGAGAGATGAAGTAACAAAAGTTTAGTATCATTCAAACATGACATAAACGAGTCAGAACATAGCAAAATCCACATATTGTATTAGAACAGATCCATTGGCAGGTTGAAAAGATTGTAAACAGTCGTGCAATGCCTGGGAGAAGATACTGGGGCTGTCTATGAAACCTTGGGGCAATCGTGTCCATGTGTATTGTAAACCTCTGTATGTAAATGCGAATAGTTACTGACAGTCAGGATGGAGAGGCACAGAGAAGAAAGCTGAACAGAGGTCAATGACAGTGAAAGTCCACAGTAACCTCTGTGGACTTTGTTAAAGGATAATGTTCCACTTTACCTGTTACACCCATTGTTGGTACTGTCTCGTTGGTCACCTGCAAATTAACGGGAGATTTTATCACCGACCTGGTCGCCCCTGTGTCTACAAGAAAAGGATATTCAGTACCAGCTACATCAACCATCATGACAGGTTCTTCCCTAGTACTTCCCGTTAACCTGACCATCTGTAGACTACAGGTATGACCTGATCCCTAGCGTTGGCTACCATTCTCCAATAAAGCATTTACGGCTACAATTGGAGCTGGTGCCTGCTGAACATTTGCTGGCCTCTGTGCATATCCCTTATGGGGATATCTAGGTCTTCTCTGATGTGGGATCCCTACTCCTTTTACTGTACAGTTTCTACTTAAGTGTCCTGTTTGTTTACAGTTAAAACATGTTCGTGTTTCGGGTGAAGACATGTGGTGTTGTGAGGTTTGCGGAAAAGGGTAAAGGTGGTGGATATGGGTAAGGATAGGGAGGGTAAGGGTATTGTGGGGGATAAGAAGTTGGTGGATAGCCTGGGACCTGTGGTTGCATCGGGTTAGTGGGATAGAGTTGTGTTTGTTGTTGAGTGGGGTTAGTGAGAGCACATACTTGTTCAGACGTGAGTGTGTGTGCAAGTGCACGTGTGTCTGTTGGCTGTGATGTTACCGTCCAGAGCTTGTATACTGACAGCCATTAGCTTTTTGCTCTGGGCTTCTCTCTTTTTGGAGATGTTTTTATCATGTTCAATGGCGGTTTCTATGAGGGTATCTATTGTGAGTCCCCGCCAGCCAGGCTGTGAGGTCTGAACCCAAATTTTTTAAACTCTCTTTCAGACCGTCCACAAGTACTGTGACTATCATCCCCCGGTGGTAAGTGCTATCTTTAATATCCTCTATCCCAGTGTACTGGGTGATAGCTTGCAGAGCCCGATCGCAATAATCTTCTGCAGTCTCACTCTCTTTCTCCTTAATGGTGAAAATTTTGTTCCAGTTAACTACTACTGGAAAATATATACCCAATTGAGTTACAATGCGGGAAATGTTACCTTGGTTTACTTGGTCTGTTAAGGGAACGTCACCATCCAATACACAATCCGTGATAAATTTTGTCACGTCGGTATTGCGTGGCAGACAGGCCCTTAACACCACATGCCAAATCTTTATTAGTGGGTTCATGTGAACTACCCAAATTTTTCAAAAATCTTTGACATTTGGCTAATTCCTTTTTGGGATCGGGGAAATCATTTATGATGGAATTTAGTTCTGCTCTTGTCCAAGGACAATACATTACTACTTCCCTCGTGGGCACTATACCGTTTGCATCTGCATTTCCATTTGGAACAGTTATTGTCCGAATGGGATGCAGACCGGTAGCACTGCTACCTTTGACCTGATTACCTGGCTGGGGGTTTAGTTTACTGCTGCTACGTATGGTATGAACAACTTCCTCTACGGGTGCAGAGGGCATTAACACTTCCCTTGCTGTTACCAATGGAGATGGAGGCACCACTCGTGATTGTGGTGATGCAGCATCTATCATCTGCACAGCATGGGAAATGGCAGACATTACAATAGGCTCATCATCTGTATCATGAACATTTTCTTTATAGTTGCTTAAGAGAGGGTACAAGTTGCTTGTTAAATTTTTATGGGTATTTTTGGTAACTGTACTTGCACCTCCATCCACATAAGGTGGGGGAGGTGAGCATGAACTGCTGACAATACTCTCCATGACGCTACCTTGCGGCACGTGCGCGCCATTTTGCGGCTCGCCCGTATTGCAATTCAGCATCGCGG
Source organism: Taudactylus pleione (assembly GCA_031769625.1). Classification (NCBI taxonomy): domain Eukaryota; kingdom Metazoa; phylum Chordata; class Amphibia; order Anura; family Myobatrachidae; genus Taudactylus; species Taudactylus pleione. The sequence continues at coordinate 638,545 of JAUIMM010000279.1, forward strand.
ATGTATTTTCTGGCAATGTGCTCACGACGCTAGTTTGCGTTGTTTGCACATTTTTAAGCCACGCATCCCCTACATGCTGCCACAGTTTTAAACATTCAAAATATTTAACCTTTTTCTCTCGGGAGCGCATCAAACTGATGTGATCCCGGACATTGTCTAACACATTTTTATCAAAACTACCAATTCTGAGAAAAGGTCTAACACTCTTCCTCGTCATATTAAACCATAAATCACAATACCTTATTGCATAAGTACCATACTTGGTATGCATGATATGATGGGCTGATCCGATCGGCGCCTCCATTAGCAGCACATCATTGACTAACATCTCTACTGTTTGCGTGGCTCCCATTCTGAGACAACTCCTACGCTTTTCAATAAAGATTTAAACCGGTGAAAGACAATCAAGACACTTTCACTTACCTGTGGACGATTTAAGTCGGTGGCGCCCACACACCTGGATAAGATTTAGTAAGGCAACTTTCACACCTGGATAAGATTTGAAAAAGGCAACTTCCACACCCGGATAAGATTTAGTCAGGCAACTTCCACACCTATGAGAGTTTATATGTCGGCTACTTTCACGCACCTCTCTACAACAAAAACAACATGTACACCTGCTACTGTGTATAGAACGGTAAAGCTGCTTACCGAGCGGCTAGACTAACCCTTGCACCTAGCCCTTAAGGATCATACGATACCCTTAACTTTGTTCAACAAATATTCACTGTTACTCACTTTTTTCCTGCGCAGAAAAATACACGTTAACCCAGATATTGGTAGTAGAAAAAAATGTAAACCTCAATGGCTTTGTTCAAACACGTGGCAGCACAACCGGAAGTACGTATACGCTATTGTGCGACCAGTCGCATACACAATAATGCGACTACCACACAACCGTATAATGGCTCTTTAACTGCGTACGCAAAAGTGCGTCTTTGCTATGCGCAAACCTGCGACTTAGCCTTGTACTTAGTACTGCAACACCCCTTTAAACGTAAGGTTTTATCAACAGAGGAAAACAAACTTTTTCCTCTCTTGTCCCTGGATTCTAGTCAGCTTCCTTGATTCACACGGAGATGGATAGCGATCTTTCAGCACAAAGCGGTTGCAGGCAAACCCTGCATGTAGCCACTCCACCCTTTGCTGAAATATCGATAGACGTATGTACCGTGTGAGCAGGTAAGTGACTTCACTACGAGCCCCCAACTAACGATACTGGATCAGAACCTCTATACACACCTTCCTATACCTTCTAATATCCTGCCTATACCCTCTAATATCCTGCCTATGCCTTCTAAGGATGATGCTAATTTGCGTACGCAGTCATACCATAAATAAAGACTTAGACGTGGAATCTGTGGTTCCAAAGCACAAGTGTTATTCAGGTAAAAGTTCAGACAGTTACACGCAATTGATCTAGACACAATTTAGGCGCAAAAGGAAAATTATACAGACCCAAGTACAGTATACATACGCAGGCGCTTCCGGACCTGGAGATAGGCATCAGTAAGAGACCCCTAGTCATACAGCGTTCAGCACGAAGACTGAGAACCAGCGTTTGTGCACACATATTTATACCCCCCCAGAATAAACAGGACAATAGGGAAGTTTGTTGCTGATGTCATTGGTTCCCAGGGGAGAAGCATCTGTTACAGCACATTTAACAGGCTGGTTCAAATAGACTCTCCCTGCCTCTAACAGCTGGGGATCTTCCTCTTCACGCCACCTGCAACATTCTAACAGTTGTTCATGAAATATACATTTTGTTGCTTGTAGGCTCTGCGATCCATAACTTGAGTTTGCATGATGCGACCTCCCCACCGATAACACTGGAATACTGTAAAAAGAGTACGCATCAGTACAAGACCAAACACGACTTGTTTAGCATGTATAATACCTTAGTTATCAAATTCCTTTATTTCTCAGCATTTAAATTAACTGAACCAACTTAAATCATACACTTTAAAGCTTATTGAACCTTATGTGTGAATATGCAATGTGTGGGTATTCAGGGTTTTATATAAGGACGCTAGTTAACTTGGGGCAGATGCGTGTGCATAAAACGAATAAAACAGCGGTTTCATACAAAGTCCTATGCATTCGCTAATATGCGACTAGTTAACAGCGCAATTGTGCGTATTAATGTGTGTATGAGAAATGGTGAAAAATGCAATCGCATGGTGCTAATAGTATCATCGCCACATGTACTAAAATGTGAGTTTATCTAAAATGGCGCTTAGGCGGCCATTCGCAAAATGGCGTCTTGCGATCTCATTTTCAAGATGGCGTCTTGCGGCCAGTCGCAAGATGGCGTCGTCGCGATTAAATTTTAAACTGAACTTGTCTCAGCCAATTATTCAGCTTCGACATTCCCTCAATGCTTTTCTACTCTCTGTGGGCGGATCTGTCCTGCCCCACACAGAATCTGCTGCTCACCTGTGCCACCTCTGGTGATACTGCCACAATATATATATAAATATTCTGTGTGTTCTGCAGTGAGGTAGCAGTTTTTAGTGGGCCCCTAACATTGCATGCCCCTGGTGGGCCCTTCATGTCCCAGTCCGACACTGTGTGTGAGTGTCTGTGTGACACCCCCCCTGTGTGTGTGAGGCCCCCCAGAGGCAGCAGCAGGGAGAACTACATCTTCCAGCAGCCACCTCCCCTCCCAACAGCCCACTGGCCTTCCAGCAGCCCCCTCCGCAGTGCAAATATGGAGGGGAGATGACCAGGAGCCGTGGAGACCACCGGACCGGTAAAGCATTTCTTTTTTTTAAATGTTTTCTTGCACCACAGGGTTTTCAGTGCTGAGAACCCTGCGTGCATTTATTTAGACTGCGGGTATTGGGAGCATGCATACTCACGGTAATCCAAAAATTGGGAGCGAGGTCCGCGTGATTTTATGAGCTGAAATCCTTGCTCCCAATTGATTATGCCCCATTGTGAGCTGTGAGGTGGTCAAAGTTGACTGGAAATGAATGTTACTGAGGTAAATTATACCGTAGGAACAAAAACAGGCCCCAAAAACATGATTTTAGCTGTTTTTATCAATTTAAAAAAAAAATAAAAAAAATACAGATCCAAAATCAAAACACGGGGGTCTGTGCACATCATTATTATAATGCTTTGTGGTATTAATAATAAGACGTGGTGGGATTGTCAGCCGAGACATATGCTTGTCTTGTTCTGGCAGGTGGTTTGCAATGTCCAAGCACTATACTATACTAATACAGCTCATATGCAGGAACCTTTTCCTATCAAACAAATCTGTCATCTCTGAAAAAGGCAGCTGGGTAAGTGTACAAGGAAAAATACAGAGCGCTCACAGGTGGACCCGCAAATTAGCCAACAGCATGAAACTGAATAAATGAGTCCTGCCTCATGGCTATTTCATGCGTTTGAAGGAGAGCTCTCTCTGCCTGCCTCTTACTTATCCGGATTCCCAGGAGACAGCGGCAAACCCAGATGCTGATTCCAGTCCCTGGTCATTCAAAGGGACGCCATATGGCATAGGCAGACCTCGATGATTGATTTGGCTGCCGCAGTTTTGGTCCGTGGCCATATTGATTTATATCGTGTCTGTTTGCTATCTGCTACTTTCTTAGTATTCCCAGAATACGTCTAAGCAGAGAGAGTCCAGCTTTTTTTTTGCACAATGCACTTTTCATGGAGCTGAAATAATAAAGTTATTAGGGGGAAATTGCCCAGTCAGTAGGTGAATACAGCTCTGTAATCGTTGGTTACTCTAACATTAATTTCACGCAAATTTTACCCAACCCCTCTCCAATCAACCAGAGGTTTAGAAGAATTTGTTCCCATCCGTGGTTCCGACGGTTCTGCACCCAGAGTTGACAGCTCAGCCTACCCTCCAACATGACGCCTTCCATCCCGTACAAATTGCTCTGCTCCTGGACTTCCCACCTAGTTAATGATTGCAGACACCTGTGTTGAACTACAGTAGTTAATAGATGAGACAGGTGTTTCACCACAGGTGGCTGCAATCATCAATTAAGAAGGAAGTCCAGGAGCAGAGCAATTTGTATCAGTGGACGGGGTCATGTTGGAGGGCCTGCGCGCTGGAGAACTTCACAGCCAAATTATATGTGACAGGGACAGCCCAAATCTGACATGGTTATAGAACTGCAGGATGTGAGATCCAGTCCAGATATTTTGGGTGTTCAAGTCTGAGCAGCAGCAGGCATGATAGCAGACACCTGTCAGTTTGTTTTGAAAAGGTTTCAGACACAGGAGACAGGGGACCTTATGGTGAATTAGTCGCCCAGGTGACAGGCCAGGGGGTGGCTACTGGTTTGAGTCCTGGATCTGCTGTTTGGACACTGCTGTTTGTGTAACTTTCTGTGACCTGTGCTATAACCTGTGACTTGCTTGTAACCTGCTGACATTCTGCTAAGAACTGCCTGCCTTGTAAAGCTATGGAGAAACAAACCTGCCATTTGGAACTTGTACACTGGCGAATATGACCCTTGTCACAGATACTAATTTTAGATTCCAACACAGGATGTGATTGGATAAAGGGGAAGTGGTTAGAATACCGATGCACGGGAAGCCGTCTGATGGAATCCTGGCGTTGAAATCCAAGATAGGCCTCTAAAAACCGACGCCTATCTTTAGCCCGCCGACGGAATCCCGACAGACGGCTTCCCGAACGAAGGTAAGTGGGAACAGGGTTAGCGTTAGCCGCGCGGGGGGGATGGGGGTTAGGTTTAGACACCCCTGGGGGAACTTAGTGTTAGGCTAGTGGAAGGGGGGGTTAGGATTAGGTACCACCGGGGGGAGGTTAGGGTTAGGCGCCCCCCGGGAGGGTTAGGTTTAGGGTGCGGGAAGAGGGGGTTAGGTTTAGGGGGGGGGAATTAGGGTTAGGCACAGCCCAATGAGTTTTAGGCTTAGGCATCCCTAAGGGAGGGGAGAAGGGTAGAGAAGGGTACCGACGGGGCACTTACCTGCCTCGTCGGTATTCTGGTATGTCATTGGCATTTTCACACGCCGGGGTTTCAAAGATGTGGCCAATCCGTGTATGTACTAACCAGGGTGATAGTTGTCAGCAGGTCACAGTGCTGGCAGGATGACCTCTGCTGAAGCGTGGGGGCTCCCTGGCATCACATGAGACCAAATTTTCTAACTTCCTGAAGTTTGACTCTTAGATCCACCAAATCTGCTTATAGATGTACTTACCTATAAAGAATTATGTATCACTGCATATTGCTGCTGCACCTATATTTACCATGGAGCCTTGGTGAAATCCCCGCACCTGTGCAGAGATTTTCTGGCCCTCACGGGCAGTCTAACGTTGGCCTGCAAAGGGCTCCAGTAAAATGCACATACTGTACACAGCATTTGACCCAGAAAGGAATCAGTAAATCATGGATCCCCAATGCCGGGTATTGGTCATGTCATCTCAAGATGTCATCTCAAGGGGCAGAAAGCAAATATAAATTGAGCAGACGCTGGGGGAAATGTCAAACTGTGAAAATATTTGTAATTCCCTTAAGAAATGCGAATCACAGTATTACGTTGTGGTAGGATGGGACAATGACACCAATCCATAAGATGCCATGATCTGTATTGGCAGTACTGGGACTTCACCTCATCGCCTGGACCCAAGATCTCCTCCTCCCCCCCACCTATTTCTTAATGGGTCATAGGGAGCATGCCCTACAGACAAAGATGTCAGACCAAGACCTGGTGTCACAGGCTGTGGGTTTCAGTATTCTGTAATGGGGCTCTCACTTCATCTAGGCACCCCTGCAGACGCCTCTCTCAACTGCACCTAGAGGGGAATGCTTTTGTTGCATCCAGGAATTGTGCCACTGTTTATTGCTGCTGTGAATGTGCTGGTAAATAATAACTGTCATTCTATAACTTAAATGGGGCATCAAATGTACCATCCAGCTGCATTTGTTCTTTGTTTTTATGAGCCTAAAACCCAATATAATAAAACATCTAAATGCACAGGACCCTACAATAGGAGTATTAAAAAAGGCAGGGGGCGTGAGTTCATATCAGGCGCCTGGAGGCGAAATAGACGCTGGTCCCCCGCACTTCCCTGGTAGCTTTGGCTAATGCATGCACCGATGTCAGCTGGTGCATGCGCAGTAGCACAGCCGAGGGGGCAAAGGAGGACGTAATGTGCCAGTAATACTGCCAGTTGTGTATAAACTCCAGTCACTTCCGTCAGCTCTCCTCAGCCTCATCCCCCCTTGCATCTCTCCAGCCTCATTCCCCTGTGTTTCTGCAACTCCAGCCCCCCAGCACCTCTCCAGCTCCAGCCTCCCCTGTGTCTCTACAGCTCCAGCCTGCCCCCATCTGTTTCTCCTGTTCCCAGTATTTCTCAGCTCCCTTCTGTCTCCAGCCCTGCAGTGTCTCTCCAGCTCCCACATCTATTGGCTCCAGCCCACAGACACTTCCTCTGAGTCTTCTGGCAGCTTCTCTTCGTGTCATGGCTAATCTGCCTTTCAGCAGTATGGTGTGACAGCATGATGTCACGAGTGCTGCATCACAATAAACAAAACAAAATTTATTGCACCAGCCAAGATCAAGCAACATGGGCTCCCCAGATGCCGCATATAAATCCTTCTATTACCTCTGCATTGTGGTAATAATCAGCAGGGCACAGGCAGCAGTTATAGATGGATTATCTGTGGACTTGGAATCTCTGGGCCCAGTACAGCTGTACCCCTTGTATCCCCCTGTTGTCTGCCTGCTTCTCGGTCCCCCCTGACAGCTGGTGCCCGGAGGCTAATGCTTCCATTGCCTCCACGAGTTCCATCACTGGCAACGTTTCGTGTGGCAAGGTTCACACAAACAGCTACACTTAGTAGCAGGGGCGTCACAAGGGGAGTGCGGGCTGCAACCGGGTGTCACCCGCCGAGGGTGCTGCACTGTAGCATTATGTGCAGCATTCGGCTCCTGACACAGTGAGGGAGCCGAAACTGCACACAGACTGGTCCCCGGGGGCAGTCCGCATCTCCGAACCCCCGGAGTGACTAAAACGGGGATTCGGGCCACAAGGCCACACCCCCTACCCGTGAGGCTACTCCCTACCCATGAGGCCACGCCCCCTTTTGGAGGTTATTAACCATAATACACAATTTATGTTGTATGTCTGTTGTTTATCTGTTTCATTATGGCTATAGTCTATCCTGTCATCCTGGAAACTACATCACATCAGGGCCTCATCAAAAAGTCAACTCTCACAACTTTTGACACCTTCACTTCAGTTTCCTGGCGGCCGAGTGTCTGACGCATCAGATGGGGAGAGATTTTTAACTCTCATTTAAAGCACGCTTGTGAATTCTGGGGGTCATTCAGACCCGCTCGCGAGGGAAGGTCGCTCGCAAGCGGGTCGATGTTGGGCGCATGCGCGAGACCCAGCGATCGACGAGAAATATGTCGCTCGGGGTCTCGCACCAAAGGGGGCGTGCTGTCGATGGTGAGTGACAGCACGCCCCCTTTGGTGGGCGTGCCGGGGGTGTGGCTGCCAGACGGAGGCGTTCCCATGGGAACGCCTACCGTCTGAGTCCGGCCCCACTGACATCAGTAATGATGTCAGTGGGAGTGATTTTGGCTCTGATAGAGCCAAAATAACTCCTGGGCTTGCAGAAGCGAGATCCTACCGCAGGGTCTCGTCGCAAGCCCGATGGTCACGATGGTCTTTGACCATCGCGACCATCATCATGGACGCTCGCATAAGCTGTGGGTGGTAACCCACAGCTATGCGAGCATCCAAAAGGCCGCTCCACATTTAAATAGGACGGCCCTGATTCAGAGCGAGCGCTCTGGTCAGAGCGTTCAGCTCTGAATCAGGCCCTCTGTTCACACCCCAGAGTGACATTTTCCTGCATTCCATCTATTGTCTTATTCAATCACTATGTAACTTCCATCCGATAAAAAATAAAAAATTGTGACGAGTGCAGACGCAGAAGTATTAATACAGTTCTTTTCATGCTTCAGAAAATGGAAGTGGGAAAAGAAAAAGGGAACGGATTCCTTTGTGCAGCCAAAGTTATTATATTCTGCTGTTTCTACCTCAGGGTTATTGATTAGATTTTTATGAAATTTGGAAACGCTCCTGCAGTCTAGAAAGCTCATTACATCCACCCCATCTTGTACTCAGATTTAATTAATGCCAGCCAATAATTTTGTGAGGTAAATTGGTTTTAAAAATAGACGGTGACTGCATGGTGGCATTGGTCTGAGCCCAAGACCCGAGCGGCTGAATTATAATTCAGTGTTATATCGGAATGTTAGTAAAGGTGCAGCAGTAATGTAAGCAGGGATCCTCTTTACAATGTCTAATAGAAAAATGGCTGCTATAGTACCAGTGAGAAAATCCATGAGGGAATGAGGTATTGTTGTTCAATTATAATTCCAAAAAATGTTCTGCAGAACTCTGTGCTATTGTAGACAATAGTGTCAGGTGATAGCTTAATAGTTGAGCACTTACTTCCGTTGACCTCTCGTACCTGGTAAACTAGTATTATATTCAGGTTTATGATTCACCAGATATTGTTCCCCAGTGCAGCCTGGGTTTCTCTCTCTTCAGCGCTCCTCCCGCTCTTTTTTCCTTCCTCTTCTCTCCCCCTCTTACTCCATCTCTCTCTTCTCCATCATCTGTCTCTTTTATCAACACTTAATTTTATTATATAGATCATCCTTAGCATTACCTTTTTTTCCTTTCATCTTTAGGGCTCTATTCATTGTATTAATTATTGGGGTCCCGATAATTAACATTCCTACTCAACCAGAGAGGAGGGGGCCCATGTGCAGTCTCCGTCACGGGCCCCCTCCTCTCCGCCTGGCGGCCGGCAGCGCACTGAGCTTTGCCCGGCCAGTGCCGGAGTTATAGACTCTGGGCACTAGAGTGTGCCCAGAGTCTATAATGAATGCACAGGTCACCGGGAAAATGGCCACGGCCTTTTTACATTCGTTTTAAAGCGCCTGATCCCCGCGCCGACGTGGGACTCCGGAGAGGTAAGTAAGATTATGGGTGCAGGATGTGCGTTGTGGCGCCCCCCTGGACCCAGGGACCCGTGTTCCCCGCACACCCTGCACCCATTATAGATACGCCCCTGTACTCAATGTGAGCGCCAGTGCGGAGACAGCTCATCCGAAAATTAGCTGTTTTCCTGAGTCTTTTCATTGCTCCTTTGAGAGCAGTGCAACTAGTGCGCCTGCGTAACCTACCAAAGCCCCAGCGTAGGAGCTGCCCGGGGGCAGATGGACCTGAAAGGATCCCTCTTCGCAACTCGGAACTCCTTCCCATAGGGTTGCGGGAGCAAACGCCAGCTGAATATGGTGAATGCCATCTGTTCACATCCCCAAAACATTATTCGCCAGGGGGTTTGACGCTTGTGGTCACAAAGACACAACCCCTCTCACGCGTGTGCGTGCAAGAAGTTCACAGTGGCGCACTGGGTGACACCCCAGTGACGCCACTGCCCAATTGCCCCCTTGCCCTGGTTCACCCTTGGACTCCACTCATTACCTGAAGCCAGAAGCCATCATGACCTGATTTCACTGGGTCTCAAGTGAAGTTTGGTCTTAGCTCAATTTGGATTTATTTTGGGAGCAAATTGTATGTTTCTCTGCTGCGCATGCACACAAAAACTTCTTATGCATCTGTCCCTATGGCGACTGCGATGCACTTCGTGCTTAAAGCTGTCTACTGTCATTCCATGATTTTGCAACATGGAGATTTATGAAAGGCAAATACGGGTGTAAAAACACGATTGTAGCTGCAAAACACGGCTGAGCACACAAATAGAAGTCAATGCACCATTGAACCATCTGCAGAGTACTTTTCATACACAGGAATACAACACAGTGATTTACTAAAAATGATTGTGGGCCGAATTCATGTTCAGACGGTATTGCACGGTCACAAGGAAATGGCTGTGGCAATACCGTCCAGCAAATATATTAATACTGCAGGAGGCGTCTATAGGAAGCAGATGCCTGCTGACAGCAATAGTGATCTGAGCGCGAGTCTGTAGAGTACGTTCCAGCTTACTCAGACTGACAGTCTGCCAGGCCAGGAAATCTGCATCCACCGACGCAGACCCTGGCCTCCGCACTCCTGCAAAATGGGGTCGACGTGCGGAATGCAATCATGCTACTGCTTGGGGGAATCTAAGAGCAAATCGGAATACTGCATGGAATCCTGATCTGCATATGTCCTTGAATCAGGCCCTGTGTTGGGAAACACAATTGGAACACTGAGTAAACTCCGGCCAAAACAGAAGTTTTAAATAGACCACCTCCTCAGTAGCATGTTTATTAGAAGCACTGCTCAGTGTGGTCTATGCAGTGCCTTTGTGCTATAGGTTAAAGAAAGTGTTGAAAATTCAGAAATAATAGCATGCGGTCACCCCAAAAGCATAACCAGCCCTGGACTTCCGAGCCCGTTCTGTTACAGGAAAATCAGGGGAAAAACCGACATGGGGTTCCCCCTATTTTCCTATAACCAGCACCGGGCTGAACCAGCCAGGGTGGTAATGCCATAGCAGGGAGACACACAGCATTCACCAGTCCTAAACTGGTCAGCCCAGGGCTAGCAATCCTTGGAAAGTTAGGGTCGCAAAAATAAAATGGGGTCCCCCTCATGAGGATCAACCAGCCCTCTCTTCCCTGCACCCCTGGAGGCAGTGGATGCAGGGGTAATGGGTTAACTATAAAAATAATATTGTTCTTCCTCAATGGGGCTACAGTTCCCAGCAAGCCTGCCCTGCTGGCAACTGTACCCACCCTGTGAGGACAATATAAATAAAAAGACAGGAAGGTAAATTAAAACCTTTATTACACATTCACTCACTCACCCGCACTCACACTCCATACTTACATATTTCATGGCGCTGGTTGGTCATCTTGTCCAGAAAGGCATCAAGGGGCTTGGCAACAAAATAAACCGAATACCCGATCCAGCAGACGCAGATGCAGCTGTATATACATACTGTATATAGATCGCTTCCTCATAGACTGACAGGAACCCCACATGGCTTCCTGCACCTTAGCCATGATTGGCTAAGAGTCAGACCACTCTTAGCCAATCACCGGCCGCTGTCAACTGCACTAGCACTGCGTGCAGGGAGCTAAATGTGGATATTCACCTTACGCGGAGTGACACACATCTTTGTGGCCGCACCACCCCTATACTGTATTTTGGCTTATTCGAGTAGCCGCCATCATTATCATCACAGCATCGGCCTTATACCTGGTGCAAGAGATCTGTCTGAAATCAGGTGCAACTCTGCGTGCGCACCGCTCAGTACAGTCTGCAATTCGGTCTACACTCCATAACTAAACTTTAGCCTACGTGCAAACACCACCCCTTGCCACTCATTTACGACCACTCATTCGTAAGTGAAGTTGCGACTGAGAAACATACGAATCTGAATCACCGGTAGATGCAGAAGTTCAGCTCAATCGCACGCACAGTGCAACAAAAGGTATGATGCATTACATTATAGCGATTGCTGTGGTATGATATTTATGTCATCTGGGGGCTGGCTCTGGCCAAATCCTCATCAGCTCATTGGTATCAGTTGCTTTAAATATCCATCTTGCTGCCTGCATCGGATCTTTGCCTGTGACCCTTAACTTCCCTATTAGCTGCCGTAACTGACTTCTTTATTTTACTAAAATAATGTGAAAACTTATTTTTTCACACCCTTTTCACATTATTTTAGCATCACTTAAATATCTCAAAAGGCTTTTGGAGCAGTTTTCGTAAAAAACTACTCCAAGCCCTTCAATTTACATTCTTTTAGTAAGCAAATTGCATTTTCCATACTTGTAATGGGAAATGTGACCTGTTGCAGATTTACTAAAAGAAATTGTAAGAAAATACCAAGAGGGAGCCCTGCTATAATAATGCTGGAGATGGCGTTAAGCAGGGTTCCCTTCCATCTCACCTACTCTAGCTCAGCCTTCCCTGCCTGCTGACAGGGAGAGCAGAGCCTGGAGTAGGCTTCTGTAATCATCCTGTGTGTCTGATAGACCACAGGCTGATCACAGTGAAAAAAAAACACACCTCCATTCAGACCAAGTCATCTTTCTCGCAAGCTCTGTTCACGCATGTGATATTTGATACATCCTTGCGATGTGTATTCAAATTTCTCATTGCAAATTTGGGCAAATTTATCACATATGTGACTGTGGCTCACTTACTATTAACTATTCTATACTGCCAAGAGGAGCAGTGAATTTGGGTACTGCATCCAGCTTATTCAAGAGTCGACTGTAGGGGTGATTAAATCAGAAGCAAATTTAGCATTTTCATCTTTTTTTTTCTGCATTAAAAAGCTACTCAGTTCCAAACCTGTTAAATATCAGAGGTTAATATATATAAATAATTTGGCTATTACTGTCTTCAATTTTTTCACCTTCAGAGATGGTGAGAAGTTTTCAAATAATTCCTTTTAGGGTTAGAATATAGAAAACTAGGAGGCAAAGAAAAAGTAAAATACAGATAATAAAGAAAGTGGAATTAAGCTGGGTGGGTTTCCATAAAAGGGTAGGCATATGTATATATAGCGCATATGGAAATTACAATATTATATACTGTAATATATACATTTTTTACTGAGTGTTTAAATAAGTAAATACTATGCATGACTCACATGTGTTGGCTGCGATTCCTTGCCTCTGCAGTCCTAGAGGGAGATGTAATGTTTAGGTATTCTCTCCAAATTAGTTGGTTAATTGGTAGTTGGGAAAGGAAAAGCATCTGTGAGGTTCTCTTTATTGTAATGTGAAGTTTGGGCCTGATTCAGACCCGCTCGCGAGCGCTCGCAAGCGGGTCGATGGTGCCCAAGTGCGCATGCGCATGACGGAGGGAGCCCCTTCGTGCGCATGCGCGAGACCCGGCGAGCGACGGGGAAGCTGTTGCTCCAGGTCTCGCACCAAAGGGGGCATGCTGTCGATGGTGAGTGACAGCACGCCCCCTTTGGTGGGCGTGCCGGGGACGTGGCTGCCCAGATGGAGGCGTTCCCATGGGAACGCCTGCCGTCTGGGTCCGGCCCCACTGACATCACTAGTGATGTCAGTGGGAGTGATTTTGGCTCTGATAGAGCCAAAATCACTCCACGGCTTGCGGCAACGAGACCCTACCGCAAGGGTCTCGTCGCAAGCCCGATGGTCGCGGTGGTCTTGACCATCGCGACCATCATCATGGACGCTCGCATAAGCTGTGGGTGGTAACCCACAGCTATGCGAGCGTCCAGGAGGACGCACAAAAAAAAAACAAAAAAACGCCCTGATTCAGAGCGGGCGCTTGTTCAGAGCTTCTGGCTCTGAATCAGGCCCTTAGTGCAAGTCTGGTCTTAAGTTCTGCCCTAACCAGAGGTAAAAATGGAGTTTAGGATGCTGTGGGTAGTGGCAGGGCAGCCCTGGGTAATATAGGGTGTTGGACCTAATCGTGGTGGTGTGGTCACACCCCCTACAAAAACAATATGCAAAAATAGCATGCGTGGGGCCATGCTCTTCCTGGGAAGGGGTGCGCCATGTTCCCTCTTTAGCCAAGGCAGCACAGCATAAAGCAGCTTGTGTTGGGCAGGAGAGAGATTGCTGCCACTGCCAAGTTAGAAGGGGGGGGGGAGGGTCGGACCTGGGCCCCTACCGGCCCATCCAACAAACTAGGGCCCAAGCAATAATTAGAGATGTGCGCGTACCCCTGTGTTTTGGTTTTGGCAAAACCATCCTCAAATTTTATGGTTTAGGTTTTGGAAAAACCACTCTCAAATGTTTTAGTTTGGTTTAGGATTTCTTTAAAATGACTTTAAACAAGTAAAATCATGTTATTTGGAGCGGGATGTAGGTCACAATCCCGACGCCGGAACGCCGGCTAAGCTGTTATGACAGGCGTCAAGATACCGACGCCTGTCATAATCCCGACCCTGGAATACAGAACGCTGTGGGCCCGATCGCGGTAAGTATGGTGCGCCCGTTCTGTTAGCTGCGGGGGAGGGGGTTAGGTTTAGGTCACCCCGGTGGGACTTAGGGTTAGGCACCCCCGGGGGGGGGGGGGTTATGGTTAGGCTAGGGGAGGGGGCGTTGGGGTTAGGCACCCCCCCCGGGAGGTTTAGGGAGCGGGGATGGGGAGGTTAGTGTTAGGCACTAGGGGAGGAGGTTAGGGTTAGGCACCTCTAAAGGCGGGTCAGGGTTAGGGGGGGAGAGGGGAGGGTTACTTACCTCAGTCTGTCGGCTTTTCAGCCTGTCGGTCTCTCCTTGTCGGGATTTGAACCGGCGGCTAAACAATCACCGGTAATACAATCCCATTCCATTTGGACCTGTTTACATGCAATCCAAAACCCGAGATTAGGTTATTAAATCTGAGTTCTGAATTTACGAGCCAGGACTCCATTCAACTCGGTTGTGTTTGGTTTCCAGGAAAATCGAACCACACATCTCTTGTAATTAGTGCTCGCTTCCCCTTCTCTCTCCACTCCTGGGCAGTGAGCAAAAACTATACATGTTTTAAATCATAGTTGTAACACCATTCCAAGTACCTGTGTTTTATACAAAGGGGTTTATATATAAAGGTAAATGTTACGGCCAATCCTTCAAAATTGGCGTTTTATAGTATCAGGGTGAAGCATGGTAGAACTGCTCCAGCTCAGTCTGCCAGTGGGGAAGGCTCTGCTGGACACTCCTCATAACAATCTGTATGTGCATGTGCAGTATGTAAATACAGCTTGTACAGTTATTGTGATCACTATCACTATACACAAACTATTCCTCGGGACAGTGGCCCTCATTCAGAGGCGCTCGCAAAATGCGAGCAGTCGCTCTGAATATGGGCGACCGCTTGTATTTGAAAGTGCGGCCTCCTGGTCACTAGCTAAGCTGTGGGTTACCACCCACAGCTTAGCAACCGACCAGGGTGATGGTTGCGATGGTCAAGACCATCGCGACCATCGGGGCTTGCGACGAGACCCTAAGGTTGGGTCTCGGCAACCACAAGCCCCAGGGAGCTTCCTGCTCTGATCGAGCAGGAAGCTCCCCACTGACATCACTGCTGATGTCAGTGCGGCCGCCCAGAAAACGTCAGGCGTTCCATAAGGAACGCCTCTGTTTGTGAAAATACCCCCCCTCCCCGCCTACTAAACGGGGCGAGCTATCGATCAACATCGACAGCCGGCCCGTTGGTAGCGAGCTCCGGAGCGAGAGAATTTCTTTCTTGCTCCGGGGCTTGCGCAGGCGCAGTGTGGCCGCTGCGCGTGCGCAGGGCCTAGACATCGACCCGCTTGTGAGCGCTCAGCACTTGCGAGCGGGTATGAATAAGGTCCAGTATCTTTTCTGGATCTATAATGGTCGATGTCATTTATTGGGGCAGATTTGCAAATAGTATTAAATCGGCCCCTAAATAATGAAAAAATACAACTGTCACTCAGTAATTATACCATAATGTTACTTATCATTTCATATCCACAATAATCAATCCTACTCCCACAGGCTCCTTGAACTGTTAGGTACATTTATCTCCGTGGTACACTGATCTCCTACACCACAATGCAGATTTTTGACACACATTATAAATAAGCAATTATCATATCAATATATAACAAATATTTTATAAAAAAAAAAATTAAAGTGGAAAAAAAAGGGTGTGCTACTGTACTAACTCAGGGCGTGATTTATTACTGATTATGCACGCAATCGGCCGATTGTTGCATTCTGCGTGTGCATCGCAAGTTGGTACTAATGACGGGGGGTGGTCGACGACACGCAGGCGTGCCATTGCATTTGAGTGCCATTGCAGGGGCGTGCATAAATTATCCACTGCGATGCCCTACTCAGCCTGAGGCCTTATAGCATGCGATGAAGTTATCAATTTCTGAGTAAGGTCAGAGCTTGTGCAAGTGTGCGTGAGGCTGCGATTTTACCGATGTACTCGATTGTACCGATATTTTTGCAGTCTTGCTAATTATTACGGATGTGTGTAAAGTGGGCGTCTATGTGTAGTGCTGCGGCGGCATAGCGATCGTAATGGATTAGCATACTGTCGCAGTTGAACTGAGTGTGTAATCGCTATTGCATTCGCAGTTGCGAACGGTAATGAATCAGACCCTCGTTTTTTTATTCACACTGAATAAAAGGTCAAGAATAGCCACATAGACAATGCAGATCTCTTACAACCTGTTATAGGATTCTTACAGGAACTATATAAATAGTCCCGTAGGTGTGGGAGGGCTCCTTTTACATTTCAAACTACTCCCAACCATGTACGTCACACATACTTACCTACCCCAAGCAAAGTGGGCGGCCCAGGCAGCCGATGATGCGACTCCTGCTAAATTGCGTCATCATAGCTACGCCCCCGCTTTACAATGCCGTTAATATCGGCATTGTTTTGTGGGAGACATGGCCGCGATGATGTGTTCATGCCGACACGCCTCCAGCACTGCCTACCTACGGCACGCCATGCCCCCTCACTACCCCCCACTGTGCCGACCTGGCTACCCTATGCCGGAGGGGACAGCCAGAATTTTGGCAAGTAAGAGGTCACATGTCTTGCACAAGACAGAGTTCAACCCTCATTAGAGTAGGGGAATGCATTAAGAGAAGTGACTTCATGGCTCCTTGAAGTAACAAAGACCGTAGAACATATCCTCAACAGACTGGCTAATACCTTTTACATGAGAACTGTGTCAGAACTCAAAATGCAGTTCTAAGCTAGAAAGCAGGAGAGTCATGATTTCGCCCTCAGTCTGCAAGAGACACTCCAGGTCATCCAGGCTATTGACCCAGAAGAAGCCCAATCAGCGGATAAGAGCCTGGCGAATCAGTTCATTGAAGGAATCCATGGGGACACCGTAAAGGCTCAGCTACTCCTGCTTAGACTCCGCCAGTTCCTTCCTAGAGTTCAAAGAAAGCACGATCAAAGTGGTAGGGATCAGCCAGCCATGAGGCGTAATTTGCTCTGAGATGCCAGGATATCAGGAATTCAGAAACCTCCCAGAAGTCAGTCCAAGAGGGGAGATGAATACCCTTGTGCCAAAAGAAGTTGTTGTACAAAGTGCACAGACCCCTGTAATCACTCCACTCAGTGCTGTTAAAGGGCAAATTGATGAACTGACCCATGGATTAACTGAGATGTGTTAGCAATTGCAGATAACATGCAAGTGTCAAGGAGAAAAAGATTGGTGCTCCAGGAGAAGACAGCAAAATTAATTCTGGTGGGATTCTCCATGGAGTACAAGAAGATCCAATTCATGACAAGACCTATCTGTAGTCTACAAAAAATGGCCATATGGAAAGGGACTAATGCCGGATAGAGCCTTTCAAGTCCTCAGGAAAAGCAGAGAGAATAGGTCCACCATCTATAGATGGATAACCCAGAGGTACAGATCCAAGACCAATAC
The DNA here is from genome assembly GCA_031769625.1 of Taudactylus pleione. Classification (NCBI taxonomy): domain Eukaryota; kingdom Metazoa; phylum Chordata; class Amphibia; order Anura; family Myobatrachidae; genus Taudactylus; species Taudactylus pleione. The sequence continues at coordinate 655,926 of JAUIMM010000279.1, forward strand.
TCCAGAATCAAAGTAAAGTGGTTGTCACACCAACTACAGACTCTGATCCTCAAGTTAGCGCAAGAAAAGTTTTGCCCAAAGTTGTTTGGTTTAATGTGTGATATGGCTATGGCTACATAAATAAGGATAATACCAAGTAAGATGCATTTGTACATTATATTGCCATTAAGAAGAACAATCCCAGAAAGTACCTCTGTAACTTGGGAAATGAAGAGATTGTCGAGCTCAATGTGGTGAAGGGGCAAAAAGGCATGGAAGCTGTCAATATGACTTATCCTGGTGGTGTTCTGGCCCAAGGTAGTATTAATACCCCTAAATCTATACACCCTAAATGTCGCTGTTTAGTGATACAAGTTGTATAAGAAATAATTGTTTTCCAATCCAATTGTGGTTCCAACGCTCAAAAAGTTCTTATTGCAATAAAAGAAAGTTACACGCTTTCATCCAGCACAATTAGCGCAAATAGCAATTAAATACAAAAGGTACAAACCGATACTTATGCATGCGCACTGGCCCTGTATGCAGTATTTCAATCCTGAATCTGTGGTCACCGTCACCCAAGGATATGGAGGAAAATGACTGCCTACTGCCCCAGCTCACAAACCTATATTCGGTACAGGTTTCAGAGACAACAAAGGCACAGAATAACAGATGCTCATTGGTACTTGCTTCAGGTCACTCTGCTCATTGGTTAGTTCATATGGTGTCATCAGAGGTATGGATCAGCTATCCAACTGCTTCTTTGTGTAGGTTTCCCTCCGAAGAACTAATAAAAAAGACACTACATACAGAGATACATTCTAACCTATAATTCATATCTTGCAGACGCATGATGCGATTTCCTTGCGGATGGAACCAATGATCTACAAATAAACAGGGATTTAGAATGGTACCAAATATGACATGTCTAATAGTTCTGTACCATAAATATCATATACATACATTTCACAACATAATTATATGCTAATAAAACCTCTAATATCACGTTTACTGTGAAGGAACCTTTTTATAAGTACGTGCATATGCGAGTGTAAGATAATTGTGTAAATTCGCTAGTATGCGTTGTGAGTATATGTGGGTGATTGCGCACTCAAAGGTACGTGCATATAGTTAGTTACACATACGAGATGTGTAACCATGTATGTCCAAGTGTGTGTGCTATGTGATTCAGTGTATTTGTAATGGATTAATGTATATATATATATATATATATATATCCCTAGCTTTATCTATTTACTGGCATTATTTTAATATTTAGACATTGCCTGAACCAAATTCTAAGTTGTAAATAAAGGTTTATTTCTAAGCAGGGGGGTACCCCCAGCTGTTTGCTGTTGCCACTCTGTCTGGTAGCTTGCGACAGGCTCCTTTCCACTTAATTAGAATATAGGTGTCAGTTCCTATGAACCAAAACAGCACCGAAAAAAAAGGTATTTAATTGCTAACGAACTGCAGGCCTCTGACAATTATTCCCAACCTTGCATTCAGACTGTGCTACATTTTTAATTATTTGTTACAGGCATACTGTATCAGTATACGGAGTCTCTCAAAACATATGCAAACACCCACAGTCATACACTTTAAACCTGTCTTCCACACTCTTACCAAATTCTGTAGTGATATAAATATATATTTGTGCATATCGGAATTGCGCTGATGCAGAGCAGCGTCCAAGCAATTCGTCATCAGACCATAGACGACTAAATCGTCAGATAATAATTGCAAGCAATCATATCCAATTATCCGACTTCGACAGTAGTGAGTATGCAGCTGACTGTGTTCAACCTTAGAAACTGTCATCCTCAATGTTTATGCAAGATTTGTTGGTGTGCTTCACACCACAGGAGAATACCATACAGATACAGGCCACAGCACCACAGTGGTCCAACGCAATGCAAGTTGAAGCAATGGGTGAGGTAGTTAGCAAGAGGTGGCATATCTATACAAATTGGTGGACCAAAGTTTGCAAAGTATGGTTCAGCCACGTTTCTTTCCAGAGCCATCCTCACAGAGTCCAATCAGAGTAGATGACATTTATTCAAGTACTATTTCCTGTATCCTACAGTACCTGGGCCAGATGCAGCTGAGCTTCAGGAAAATTATGAGAAAGTTGCAGATTCATACATAACAGAGAGGTTGAAGACCCTAAGCAAAACTCCCTACAGTAACTTCTGTTCTGCAGGAAGTAGAATTTAATGAGACAGTAGAGACATTCATTGTAACTCATAATCCCTCAATGTCTGTTTTGTGTAAAAGTATAGTGCCAGTAGATGAAGAATATACTGTGATAGATTCTAGGGTAGTTTAATCAATTATACAGTGCAAAAAGTGCTAGAGGTATAACAACTTCCCAATACATACAGTAGTGCAAAGCCAATGTTTATGTTGACTGTTCATCTTGGTGGACTAATTCCTCAAAATACTTTTTGTGATTTTCCCATGCATGAGGACATGCATCTTTTGTAGAGGAAGCATGTGATATCCTGCAGTTGCCATTTTAGAAAGGGGTTGAAGCCAGTGTCATTTTAGAATAAAGTTGATTTAAAAAACATCAGTTGGAGGCAGTGGCGGACTGGAGCATGAAGGGCCCACAGCGGAACCGCAAAATAGAGGCCCACAAAGGGGTGTGGCCAGTCACTGGAGGAGGTGTGGCCAATAACTACTTTATAATATATTACTGGCAGAGGTCAGAGATCTACTCCTATGCATGACAGTCAGTTATGAGGGCAAGGGCGGTAGTTGTGGGCATGGAGGGGTCATGTGGGCAGTACAGTGTTTGCTATGGAGGGGCCAGGGGCATAGTACAAACAGCAGAGAGATAGTGTTTGGTATGAAAGGGTCAATGGAATAGTGCAGATAGGTAGTGGTGATTATGGAGTGGCTAGAAAGGTAGTGGTGAGACACCCAGTAACCCTTGCAATGCTGGTCAGCTGTGGGTAAATGAGACCACTACACATGTACTAACAATATGTCACACTATAGTGCCCCCCATATTATGCCAGAGTGTAGTGCATCTACATTATACCACACTATAGTGCCCCCCACATTATGCCACAGTATAGTGCCCCCCACATTATGACACAGTTTAGTGAATCTACATCATACCACACTATAGTGCCCCCCACATTATGCCACAGTATAGTGCCCCCCACATTATGCCACTGTAGTGCCCCCATATTATGCCACAGTGTAGTGCATCTACATTATACCACACTATAGTACTCCCCACATTATGCCACAGTATAGTGCCTCCCACATTATGCCACACATTATGCCTCCCACATTATACCACACTGTAGTGCATTATGCCACACTGTAGTGCCCCACATTATACCACACTGTAGTGCATTATGCCACACTATAGTGCCCCACAAATTATACCTCACTGTAGTACCCACACATACCACACTGTAGTTCCCACACATTATGCCACTTGTAGTGCCCACACATTATGCCACACTGTAGTGCCCACACATTATGCCACACTACAGTGCCCACACAGTGTACTCACCAGAAGCATCCTCAGGTAGCCAGCAGAGCAGTAATCACAGCAGCAGTCACAACCTCACAATGAGTCACACCCATGAGGCTGCACTGCTGCTGATCTCTGGGTCAGAGGAGAATGTGATGAGCTCCTCAAATCACACCTCAGCACAATCTCCTATGACCCCTCTGCAGAGACTACTGGAATTTATTACTGCAGTGCTGAGTCTGACTGCTCACAGCGCACTGTGCCCCAGTCGTCTCTCCGTGTAGCTGCCGGCCGGGTCAGTCACAGCCTACTATACAAATGGTGCTGTAGGCCACGCCCTCTCGCAATAGAAGACATGACTACAAATCAGTGGGGCCCACCGGGGATTTCACCGAATGATTGGAGGAGTGACAGTTGGAGCTGTGGAGAGAGGAGTGCTGAAAAGACACCATAGCACAGTGATAAGCAGCTGACACACGGGCCTATTCATCATCACTTATTTTTCACAAAAGCATTTTCACATACTTTTGTAAAAATAAGTGTCGGGGCCATTCATCAAGTTCCAAAAAAGCATTTTTTTCAGAACTTGGTGGTGTTACTGAACGCCACTTTCAGATGGCGTTTATCCCCCGATAACCTTCACAGGCTGCTGTTTACACGGCAGCCTGTGAAGATTTACAAGGCAGCCACAGCACATCGGACACTGTCGGCCGTGGAGGCAGCTTTACAAGGATGGGGGGGAGGGGGTGACAGACACCGGCAGTGTTTGTTGAGGTCAGGTGGGGAGCTTAGTCTCTCAGCTTGAAGACAGGCGGTGAAAAGTTTCTCACTTACGAAAAACTGCTTCATAGAAACGGCAGTTTTTCAGAAGTGAGAGTTTAGTGCAGGAGGCTTGATGAATGCCTCCTAAACTGTGTTTCAACTCGCAGTGAGTTCACTTCAAACTAGAGATGAGCGGTTCGGATTCTGTAGAGTCCGAACCGCTCCGAATTCTGTAGAATCCGAACCGCTCCGAACATAGGGGATCCGAGTCCACCCGAATGCTGTTCGGGTGTTCCTCGCCTGACTCGGATCCCCGTTCGAGGCCGAGCCGCAGCTCCCTGATGTCGGATTCCTTCGAGAGAATTTGACGTCAGGGCTCCTCTAGTGTAGGGCAAACTGCTGTGATAGCGGACTGCCCTACACAGATCAAACACACAGCCGCCAGCGGTAGCTGTGTGTTTGTAATAGCAGCCAATGAGAGTCAAGCAGACTCTCATTGGCTGCTGTACGGAGGGAGCCGGTTGGAGCTCACTCATGAGCTCCATCTTCCGGCTCCCTCCTCAGTGCGTGACAGCAGAGCAGAGCGGCGGCGGGAGCGGGGATTCAGGTAAGTTTTCTTTTTTTTTTTATATGCGTGTGTAAGAGGGCATTAATGGGGGGTATACTACTACTGGGGGCCTGATAGTGGGGGGCATATTACTACTGGAGGCCTTCTAAGTGGGGGCCTGCTAATGGGGGGTATACTACTACTGGGGGCCTGCTAAGTGGGGTACTACTACTACTGGGGGCCTGCTAGGGGGTGGGGGCATATTACTACTGGGGGTCCGCTAGTGGGGGGCATATTACTACTGGGGGCCTGCTAGTGGGGGGCATATTACTACTGAGGGCCTGCTAGTGGGGGGCATATTACTACTGGTGGCCTGCTAAGGGGGAGCATACTACTACTGGAGGCCTGCTAATGGGGGCACTACTACTACTGGGTGCCTGTTAATGGGAGCATACTACTACTGGGGGCCTGCTAAGGGGGGCATACTACTACTGGAGGCCTGCTAAGGGGGGGCATACTACTACTGGGGGCCTGCCAAGGGGGGGCATACTACTACTGGGGGCCTGCTAATGGGGGCACTGCTACTGGTGGGCATGCTAATGGGGCATACTACTACTGGGGGCACTGCATAGGGGGCCCTACTACTGGGGCCATTGTGTAAGGGACACCACTGCTGGGGGTATTGTATAAGTGGCATTACTACTGTGGGCATTATATAAGGGGCATTACTACTGTGGGCTTTGTGTATAAGGGGCACTACTGTGGGCATTGTGTAAAAGGGGCACTACTGTGTGTGGTAACATAAATAAGAGACACTACTTTATGGTGTAATGTGAATCCGGGGCACTATGTGCGGTGTAATGTGAATAAGATTGTGCACTGTGACTCCTTGGGCCGTAGCCCACTATGTAAACAAGTACTGTGATTCTGCTGGCCGTACCCCACTGGGTGGGTGCACTACTTTTCATTTCTGCCACTGCTGTGTGGCAATGTATCATAGATGTGCTTTAATCTGTGGTGTCTGTGACGCTGCTTTGCTGCTTAGTAACCAGTCAGCTCACTGCAACCTTTGGCCAATAATGTTGAAAACAATATTATAGGCTGTGAGGTGGTCTAAATTGACTATAAATTACTGGAAATTAATGTTATTGAGGTTAATGATACTCTAAGAAGAAAAAAAGGACCAATTTATGTGATTCTAGCTTTTTTTTTCAATTTTTGTAAACCAAATCCAAATCCAAAGCCGGACGACGAATTAGAACCAAATCTGGCAAAAATGGTCTGGCGCACATCCCTACTTCAAACCATAATTATCACAAGTGATAATTATGTTTTGATGAATAGGCTCCAGAGACAAATAAAAAATAGAAGAGTGGCTGGGACGAGCAGTGCCACATAGAAAGAGCCAAGCTGAGAGTCCTGTCCAATTGTTTGCCATGGCCACCTTATGTAGGGAATTCACATCCTGATTGAAGTCCTTAGATTTGGTGAGGAACCCATTATTATACACAATGTATATGTGTAATATAGAGACACAGGCCTGATTCATTAGGGAACGTAACTGCCAATGCAATAGCGATTACGCACGCAGTTCCACTGTGATAGTATGCTAATCCATTGCGATCGCAATGCTGTCACAGCACAACATAAGGACGCCCACTTTACCTTACACACATCCGTAATCCTTAGCAAGACTTCGAAACCATCAGTAACATCGATTACTATCGGAGCCTCACGCACACTTGCACAAGGTCTGACCTTACTCAGGAATTGCTAACCTCAGCGCACGCAATGAAAGCCCAAGCTGCATATGGCATCGCAGTGCCTAATTTATGCACGCCGCTGCAACGGTGTTCAAACGCACTAGCACGCCTGCATTTCGCCGACCACCCCCCATCACCTCCCACAAACGGGACTACCTGTCAATCACTCTGCGTAGTCACTGCTATCACAGTCCTGATCGCAGTGGCTGGTTTGCGCACGCGCACTGCGATGCATGCGCAGATTGGGCCGTTTGCGTGCGTAATCACAGTTGCGAACCTTGCTAAATGAGGCCCAGTGCTCCTACTTTATATATCAACACTGCAGCATTGTTATTTGACCTTCAGTTGTAAATACAGTTGAAGGGTTCCAATGTGTGCACCTATAATCATAACCCGGGTTATTAATAATATATCACTTGTATTAGGTTATCGGGACATTCTACTAATGTGTACATTTATTATGTTTATTGTTTATTAAACCAAATCTATTATTCTATAACAGTAACCCATTTCAGTACTTTTTGGGTTACTAGAAATAAATCTAGATAACTTTTGCATAAGTTTTGTCTCCCGCTGTCGGCATCTGGTTGGGGAACCCTTGCCTCTCTGCTGGGCATGGACTGAATTAGGAATTGCTGCCAGCTTGCCCCTGCACCACACCATCTGTATCCTTATCAATGGGGCATTACAATAATAGTGATGACGGCCGCTCTAATGGACGGAGAGCTGGAGTTGGTGCAGATGCCGCGCCATAATCAATTATCTGGTCTCATACAAAATGTGATGACATTAAAAGTAAAAGTTGCGGTATTGCAGTAATTAGTAACCCAATTACAAGTTTTCTTGACTTTTCCAAATAAACTAAAGCAGATTTCTTTGCTACTGTAAGTCTCTCGCCTTGAAACGTGATGTGCGTAAGAGCATACAAATATCTAACAGACGCGTTGCTATTTTGAAGCTGAAAGATTTGACACATGTTGCATCTGCTGAAGTTACGGAAAAAAAGGTTCTGTTGAAGAATCGTACAAAAGATCACTGTGGGAAGTGAAATTCACGCTCAGATGGCCGGGAATGGCGAGAGCGGAGATAAGAAGAGTGAATAGAAAGTGTTATCTGCGGAACGTCACATGTTTATTGGCAAATCTCCACCTGCCCTCTCTCCTAAACAGACGTTCATTAATTAAACACAGAAATATTAGCAGCTCCTGACACTTTTCTTTTGTTCATTATTCTTAATGAGTCAGACAGACCAGACCAGGGAAAGAAATGACTGCACAATGCCTGATCATCTGCTTTCAGAAAGGCTTTTGCAGGTTTAGTAAAAGGACTTGGGGGGAGATGTACCAAGCCTTGGAGAGAGATAAAGTGGAGAAATTGCCCAAAGCAACCAATCAGCAGCTGTCATGCCCTGGGTGAGGGTGATGGGTGCTGTGTTGTGCTTGGAGAGGTGTGCTGTGATGGGTGCTGTGCTGCATGAGGGGTGCTGTTCTGGGTGAGGGGTAATGGGTGCTGTGCTGGGAGAGGTGCTGGATGAGGTGTGCTGTGCTGGATGAAGGATGCTGTGTGAGGGGTGATGAGCTGGATGAGGGATGCTGTGTGAGGGGTGATGAGCTGGATGAGAGGTGCTGTGATGGGTGCTGTGCAGTGTTGGGAGAGGGGTGCTGTGCAGTGAAGAGTGCTGTGCTGGATATGGGGTGCTGTGCTGGGAGGGGAGAGGGGCACTGGGTGAGGGGTGCTGTGCTGGGAGAGGGGTGCTGGATGAGGGGTGCTGTGCTGGGAGAGGGGTGCTGGATGAGGGGTGATATTCTGGATGAGGGGTAATGGGTGCTGTGCTGGGAGAGGTGCTGGATGAGGATGGCTGTGCTGGGTGAGGGGTGCTGGAGGAGGGATGCTGTGTTAGGGGTGATGAGCTGGGAGAGGGGTGCTGTGATGGGTGCTGTGCAGTGGTGGGAGAGGGGTGCTGGATGAGGGATTCTGTATGAGGGGTGATGAGTTGGGAGAGGGGTGCTGTGATGGGTGCTGTGCAGTGTTGGGAGAGGGGTGCTGTGCAGTGAATAGTGCTGTGCTGGGAGGGGAGAGGGGCACTGGATGAGGGGTGCTGTGCTGGGAGAGGGGTGCTGGATGAGGGGTGATGTTCTGGATGAGGGGTAATGGGTGCTCTGCTGGGAGAGGTGCTGGATGAGGATTGCTGTGCTGGGTGAGGGGTGCTGGATGAGGGATGCTGTGTGAGGGGTGATGAGTTGGGAGAGGGGTGCTGTGATGGGTGCTGTGATGGGTGCTGTGCAGTGGTGGGAGAGGGGTACTGGATGAGGGATGCTGTGTGAGGGGTGAAGAGTTGGGAGAGGGGTGCTGTGATGGGTGCTGTGCAGTGTTGGGAGAGGGGTGCTGTGCAGTGAAGAGTGCTGTGCTGGGAGGGGAGAGGGGCACTGGATGAGGGGTGCTGTGCTGAGAGAGGGGTGCTGGATGAGGGGTGATGTTCTGGATGAGGGGTAATGGGTGCTCCGCTGGGAGAGGTGCTGGATGAGGATTGCTGTGCTGGGTGAGGGGTGCTGGATGAGGGATGCTGTGTGAGGGGTGATGAGCTGGGAGAGGGGTGCTTTGATGGGTGCTGTGCAGTGTTGGGAGAGGGGTGCTGTGCAGTGAAGAGTGCTGTGCTGGATATGGGGTGCTGTGCTGGAAGGGGAGAGAGGAGCACTGGGTGATGGGTGCTGTGCTGGTTGAGAAGTGATAGGTGAGGTGCTGGGAGAGGGGTGCTGTACAGTGAGGGGTGCTCTGCTGGGTGAGGGGTACTATGCTGGGAGAGGGGTGCTGGATGAGGGAGGTGATGGAGACTTTGCAGTGAGAGGAGAGGGGTGCAGTGAGGGGATAGCCTGGTGTGCTGCGAGGGAAGAACAGTAGTGTTAATCTACATTGAATTAATTTATATTCAAATTGGTTGGGGTTGATAGGAAATACTAAGGAATTCATCTGAGTGCAAATTTTCATATTGAAAGCAACATTTAGCTTGATGGTGGGATTTTCTGCCAGGGGACACCAGCCAAAATCTTGCCTAGGGCACCAAATTGGTTAGGGCCAGCTCCCCGCAGTGCCGACCTGCCTGCCTCCTCCGGCAAGTATGCCGTACGCACTAGCGATCTTGACCCGTGTGTGTGTATGCCAGTGACATGCGGTGAGGTAAATGGCTGGGGAGACACTGGCTAGTATCAGAGCCAGATATACACATACATATATGACCCTGAGGGTTCCTGTGGGCATTATGCAAAGGTACAGAAGAATATAGTGCCGGAAATTGGGTGAGTTTTGATCAGGGATGTGCGGAAAAGGTAGACAGGGGAGGCAGTGCCTCACCTCCCATACACTTTTTTTATCCAGAGTTTTGACTATAAAAATGATTAGAATAATAGACCTGACCACACATCACCTGACCGCACATCACTGGTGTATGCCTGATCCATCGCAGTCGCTAATTTCTTACTTTGGAGTTGACTGCAAGTCAGTTTTGTGGACCGTTCTTGCGATTTCTAGCACTGCGCATGCTCTTTAACCGAGCGCTATCAGTGATCCAGAGTCGTACGCATTTTAGTCGCATTTCCGCTTGCAACTGGGCGGGCAAGGGTTGTTCACACATAAGCTGGGTGAGGGCGTACAGAGGATGTGTCCACACAATTGTGGCTATGGTGAGCGGTGCGTACAATTGAGTGCAATTGAGTGTTGATAATGAAGATGGCCTCTTGAACCGCGGATGGGATAATGAGACTGGTGTGGTCACATACTATAGATGCTATAACCTCTGCATAAGACGAATATCTGCATCTAGTTACGGACACCCATAGTGAGTGTAATTGCGGCCGACTTGCGCATAACCCCGAATCGGCCCCACTTTGTTTGTTTTTGGCAACTCCTTGATTGCACATAATTGCAATGATTTTAAAGTGGTTAGGTATTTAGTGATTTATTAGGGACTAACTGGGATGCCCGGTGTTTCCCGGGTTGAAGACTGGACCCTGACGTACACCTGCAGCCTTTATTTGTTTACATTGTCCTTGCCTATAACCCCATCCCATTCATCCTGAAAAGGACCCCACTATTCGCTAACATTCATTCAAACAGTGGCATAACTACCATGGGTGCAGGGGTGCGGCTGCTATTGTGCTGGAGCTGCCTCTGTGGCCCGCCACTCCCCCTGCACCCAGTTACGCACACAAGGTGGGCCAGTCAAGTCAGGGACCGCCTGGGGCCTGGGTGTCAGCAGTGTTGATTTGGTGTCGGCCTGCCAGCTGATTACAGTTGGACCACCAGTAGGCCACATATGGAGAGACAGACCCGCTGGTCGCAAGGCAATCGGAGTTCGCGGATTGGCAGCCAATCAGCAGTGGCGGCTCCTGATTGGCTGCCATTCCACAAGCTCCAATTGGCTCATGATTGGCGCCAGATTCAAATTGCACTGGCACTATTTGTCCATGTCTGCTGCTGCCTGCTGGTGCACCAGCTGTAGTTAGCTAGAGACCCGGCCCCAAATCCACACCTGCTGGCTGCTGTTGGCACACAGGGGGAGGCGAGAGGCTGCTGGAGAGACCCGGGGAGGTGAGTTGCTGGGGAACCATAATGTGTAAGGGGCATTACTGTGTGGCGTAATGTTATAAAGGGCATTACTGTGGAGCATAATGTGTAAGGGGCACTACTATTGTGTGGCATAATGTATTATATGGAGCACTACTACTATGTGGTATAATCTGTAAAGGACATTTCTGTGTGGTATAATGTGTAAGGGGCATTACTGAATGAGCATTACTGTGTGGCATAATGTATAAGGGGCACTACTACTGCATGGCATAATGTGTATAAGAGGTACTACTGTGTGGTATAACATAAATGGACTCTGTGTAGGTGCTGTGCAAGGTTTATTGGCACTCTAGGCATAGCTTCAGCCTAGCGCCCCCCATCCCCTCAACCTGCCATCTACAGACTAGTATCAAATTGCCTATCCTCCCGATTTGACTAGGAAGCCTTCCAAAAATCAAGTGCCACTGCCAGCCCCCCAGAAAGGCAGGCAAGCCTCCCGGCAACCGCCGACTCCTCTGGACCACCCTGCGGTTATAATAGAGATCCCCGCAGTGGCCGATGATGCGATACATGCTGAATTGAGTTATCATGACCCCGCCCCCTGCTTCACAATGCCAGTAATCTCGGCATTGTGTATCGGGGCCAAAATGACGTGACTGTGCAGCCACGCCCCCTGCTTCACCCACAAATACTGGGTAATATGTCTGGCTGCGGTCCCCAATGCTGCCCATGCCCCCTGCTATGCTAACCAGGCTGCTCCCTCCCAGAGCGGGCAGCCAGAATGTTGGCAAGCATGTGTCACGGGCCACTCTGGAGGTCCGCTGGGGGTCTGGGACTTACCTGACCGGGCGCTCTGGTGGGGTCCATCTGGCAGGAATGCAGGCTGCTGGCAGATAGCGCGGTGTGCGGGCAGGTCCCTGAGATGCAGCTCTGGGTCTCTGTCATGTTGGAGCTGCAGTGGCTGGGAGTCTGTGCTAGCTCTGCTGGGGGCTGGGTGCCGCCATCTTGAATTTGGTCACATGTCAGGAAAGAGCCAATACAGTCTGAATGATTCACAATGGCCTCTGACAGCCAATCCAGCTCCAGCCTTGGGTACTTAAGGGCTTCCTGGGAGTTCTCAGGTTGCCAGTGCAAAGTCTAACACAGCTGGTCTGTGTGCTAGTTCTCTGTGCTCTGTGTCTAGTTTTACCTCCAGTGTCCCAGTTGCAGTACTTAGTTGCAGAATTCGTTTGCTGCCCGTTCCAGTTCACAGAGCCACTGCCAGTGCTCTGCTCGTCACAGTTCCAGTAATCTACCACTACCTGCACTATGTTATAGAGCCTCTTCCACCAGGATTCCCAGTCAGCACTGGTACCAGGTTCCCATACCCAGGGGCGCCGAGAGGGGGGGAGCGGGTACAAATTACCCGGGCCCGGGCTTGCTGGAGGGGCCGGCGGGGGCCCGGGTCCGGCACCGCTCCCCCCCTCTTACATGACAGCAGCAAAGCACATGTTGCTGCGTGCTGGGCTGCACTGGGAGACTGCTCGCAGCTGCTAAGAAGCAGCCACAGCAGTCTCCTATGCCTGTGGGGGGAGCGACCAAGCTGATCACGCCCTCCACTGGTTATGCGCCGGGCAGACGGGGCTCAGAGCACCCCCCTCCCCAGCGCGCAGCGCCGTTCAAAAAATTTTTTTTCTCCTTGAAGGGGGCGTAGACACGCCTCCCACGATTAGGCCATGCCCCCTTTTACCCGGGCCTGCCGCAGCTCTCGGCGGGCCTGCCCATACCTCAACGTCTCCGGAGTTGCGTTCTGAATACCCGGTGTGGTTAGGCTTTTCTTTTTTCTTGGATCTTCATCCTCCACACCATTCTGCAAAGGCAGAGACATTCATGAACAAGTACCCCCTTCATCCAGCCTCACTCCAATATCAAGAAACTGCTCACAAGGACTTACCTGCATCCAGTCTGGGTCCACTTCCCACTCCGGACGTGACAGCATGCTAGTATTAATTGATTTTAAAGTTGCGTAATTCATTTTTTGATGTTCTGCAGACTGCTGCCGCATACACCAACAGACCCCTCTGCTGGTGGTATATACTTTATAGTGGTGTTGTGCGATTGTATAAAAATAATTATTTACACTAACTACAAAGACAGCCTATAGCTTGCTGAGCTGACTTACCACTGGCTGTCACTCAGACTAGCTGGACAATTGTTTTTTACTAATCTTCTGTCCAAGACTCGGCTCAGCCAGCACCCTGCTCCTTGTCCTCTGTAAAGGAAGAGGAGGAGAGAGAGGTGAGAGGGCTAGTGGCAATATTTGTAAATTGCGCAGCATGCCAGTGCTGCCTGTGCCGTTGACAGCTCGGGTGGCAGGGGATGGCTGGCAACATTCGCCCAAAGGAGCAGATGCAAGTAAGTGACCCTGGCTTTTCTATCAGCGCATTGCAATGGGAAACTGGATGTGGCAAAAAAAACCTGTAGGCATGGTCTGTCTAAAGTGAATGTGATGTCAATAGTCAATGAAATAAATAATACAAATTCAACACCTACCAAACTCACCTGGCAAAGCACAGACCTTTCCAGTGATCCTTACGAAATACACAGAGCACTATAGTGATCGATATACAATACAGGGACCATTCTAGTGACTGGTATACCCAACAGGGACCATTCTAGTGACCTGTACACACTACAAGGACCATTCTAGTGACCATTCTAGTGACCTGATTTATACATAACAGGGACCATTTTAGTGATCAGTATACACTATAGGGATCATTCTAGTGACCGGTATACACTATAGAGACCATTCTAGTGACCGGTATACCATACACTACAGGGACCATTCTAGTGACTGCTATACACTACAGAGACAATTCTGGTGACCGGTATACACCACAGAGTACATTCTAGTGACGGGTATACACTACAGGGACCATTCTAGTGACCGGTTTACACTACAGAGACAATTCTGGTGACCGGTATACACTACAGAGAACATTCTAGTGACCGGTATACACTACAGAGATCCTACTAGTGACCGGTATACACTACAGGGATCATTCTAGTGACTGGTACACACTATAGGGATCATGCTAGTGACCGGTATACACTACAGGGATCATTCTAGTGACTGGTATACACTATAGAGACCATTCTAGTGACCGGTATGCACTACAGGGATCAGACTAGTGACCTGTATACACTACAGGGATCATTCTAATGACTGGTATACACTATGGGGATCATTCTAGTGACCAGTGTACACTACAGAGAACATTCTAGTGACCGGTATACACTACAGGGATCATTCTAGTGACCGGTATACACTACAGAGAACATTCTAGTGACTGGTATACACTACAGGAACCATTCTAGTGACCAGTATACACTACAGAGACCATTCTAGTGACCGGTATACACTACAGGGATCATTCTAGTGACCGGTATACACTATAGGGATCATTCTAGTGACCGATATACACTACAGGGACCATTCTATGACCGGTATATACTACAGAGACCATTCTAGTGACCAGTGGCCCTGATTCAGAGCCGGATGCTCTGACAGAGCGTTCGCTCTGAATCAGGGCCGTCCCTCCTCCTTTTTGGAGCGGCCTCCTGGCCACTCGCATAGCTGTGGGTCACCACCCACAGCTATAGCGAGCGGCCAAAATGATGGTCGCGATGGTCAAGACCATCGCGACCACCGGGCTTGCGACAAGACCCTTGTGGTAGGGTCTCACTGCGCAAGCCCTGGAGTGCTTTTGGCTCTATCGGAGCCAAAAGCACTCCCACTGACATCACTAGAGATGTCAGTGGGGCCGGCCCCAGATGGTAGGCATTCCCATGGGAACGCCTCCATCTGGGCAGCCACGCCCCCAGCACGCCCACCAAAGGGGGCATGCTGTCAATCACCATCGACAGCACGCCCCCTTTGGCGCGAGACCCATAACGACGGCTTGGCCGTCGTTATTCGGGTCTCGCGCATGCGCAGGACGGAGCCGCCTCTATTGTGCGCATGAGCACTTTGGCAATATCGACCCGCTTACGAGCGCTCAGCGCTCGTGAGCGGGGCTGAATCAGGCCCAGTATACACTACAGGGACCATTCTAGTGACTGTTATACACTACAGGGACCATTCTAGTGACTGGTATACACTACAGGGACCAGTATATACTACAGGGATCATTCTAGTGACCAGTATACAATATCCACTGGAGCCAGCCCTGGAACCTGTGTAATTTAAGAGTGTCCCCATTTTTAGGGATTGTGTGACAGTGTGTGGCCCTGACGTAGTTCAAACCTAGACAAAATCCTAATCCTGGTCAAACTAGAACACCATGCCCAATTTGGTGGAGCTAGGTCCAAAACTCTGGCCGTGCATAAAGGACAGACACGCACGCACACTTTCTTGGCTTATTATATAGATAATGGATTTCTTTTCTGATAGTCATTTTAGCTTTTAATTGTTCATTTACTGTATTTGAGGTAATTATATTTTTATTGTTATTTGTATGTAGAGCCCCTTGTATATTAGTGAGGGAGAACTTGCCCAGTTCCATTGTGATGCTTATTTACCATTGCCTCTCGGAGCGGCGACATCTGTACTCAGATATGAAAGTCCTGATTTACTTTACTGCAAAACATTAGTCTGCGGTGTTATTTATTACAATCAGAGAGGCATGCTGCATTCCAAATGGCACTTTGCTGTTTCTAATTGCTGTCTGAAGGGTAGCGTGAATATTTCAGAGTTGATTATTCAAAATTACGCTCTTGGCTGAGAGCCAGGGTTTTGCTGTGGTATAACTGCATATATATATTTCTATGTGGCTCTCTGCTTCACTGTATTGGAATGTTTCTGTGGGCCTTATTCAGCAAGGGAGGCAGATGAGAATTTGCACGCACTCGGCCGATCGTCGCGTTCTTCGCATGTGTATGCATTTCAGTACGCTTGCGCCAACTGGCCACTTCGATCGGGAAGCTATTGCGGTGAGCACGCAGTGTAATGGCAGAGTGATTGACAGGAAGTGACCGATTGGGGGTGGCGATGGGGTGTGGTCAGTGAAACGTAGGCGTGCCTGTGCGTTTGGACGCCATTAAAGGGGCGTGAATAATTAAGCCCCTGCGACGGCAAGTCAACCACAACAGCGGCCGGGTGCGAGCGTGTGCAATCTAGGGGGAGATGTATCAAGCCTCGAAAAAGAGATAAAGTCATATCTACCGCAGTCTATGAATTGACAATTAGAAGCCGACTGAGGCAGGGGGGGGGGGGGGCACAGTGTTTGCAGCCTCCTGACTTGGTGGCTATATTGCACTGTGGCTGTTTAGTTATAGTAAGGGAAAGCAATTTTTGTTATTATTTATTTTTAATCCTTTATGGCAGGTGAGATGTGTATCCATTGTCCTGGAGTCAGCAGTAACAACAGCTAGATACAGAGGTGCCGGGGCCGGGGTGGGGGAAGTTAAGGGTTGCGAGCAGTGGCAACTCCCGAGGTGGGGCTACAGCACAGTCCAAAATTAAATAGGGGAGCCTCACCAACTGTCAGTGAGTCCCGGACGGCGATGTTTGGAAGGGCAGTTGGTGTGACTCCCCTATTTGTATTTTGGACTGTGCTGCAGCCCCACCTCTGGAGCCATCACGGGTTGCGAGTATTAAATACTCGTCCTGGGCCTGTTTTTTTGGGGAGTGCATTTAGCACATGTGATTCAGAAACAAATTATGTCCAACTCTTCACGAGTCTTTCCCATGTGGAAGCATTTCAGTTATAGTGGTACTGCATGCATAGTATACAGTATATGAAAAAATTGTACCAGATAACTATAGTTACAATATATAAGATTTACAGGTCAGTCTGGTAATTGCCTCATTCTGGGGCCTATTCATTAATGATAAAAGGACCGGTAACCATGCGGAAATGCTACTTTCCACATATTTAAGTTAACAGGGCATTCATCATGAGGTGTCTGATAGGACCCCCTTTGGTATTCAGCAAACTCTGAAAACTGAAAGCTTTCAGAGTTTGCTGCCAAACGGCGCTTGTTCTCGGACTCCGCTCCTTCCTATGGGAAGGAGTTCCGGGGATACGAAGAGGGATCCAGGCGGATCCCTCCGCCGCTTCTTCACCAGCTCCCCGGTGGCTTTGCGCAAGGTCACGCATGCGTAGCCGGGACGACGAGGAGCAGGTAAGTAATGCAGCTACTTCTGTAGCAGCGATACTAACCACAAGGACAACTGCGTTTCGGAGCAGTTGTCCCCTCACCGGGGCAATGATGAATTGCGCCAGTGTCACTTTTCCCCCGCTACAAGTTGGATACATAAGTATCCCTCGCAGCGAATCCAATACTTCATCATCGGAGGCCATACGGCCTTTGATGATGAATATGCCCCTCTTTGTCTTGTTAGTATTTTTGAAAAAAAAATTTTTTTAATACGCAAATCCAGTTAAATAACTGTAACATAGGCAGTGGCGTAACTAGGGTATTTGGAGCCCAGGGCAAGATGAAAAATGGAGCCCTTCCCACGTATGTGTGTGCGCCGAAAAAGTGGGCATGATCACAAACCACAAGGGGCATGTCCACTGAAAAATGGGGGTGTGTCTACATGACACCACCATTTCTCATCACTTTGGTATCATTCCTTTACAATCCATATGAGCCTTAATGTCCCCAGTAGCAGTGTCCCTTATGCAATGCCCTCTGTAGTAGTTCCACCAGTAGTAGTGCCCCTTATACAATGCCCCTTGTTATAGTGCCCCTTATACAGTGCCCCCATTAATGCCCCTTTAGCAGTGCCCCCAGTAGTACTCCTTATGCAGTGCCCAATATATAATGCCCCCAGTAGTGCTTCTTATACAGTGCCTCCAGTGGTGCCCCTTATACAGTGCCCCCCAGTAGTACCCCATATGCAATGCCCAATATACAGTGCCCCAGTAGTGCCCCTTATACAGTGCCCCCAGTAATGCCCTTATGCAGGTCCCCCTTATACAGTGACCCCAGTAGTGCCCCTTATGCAGTGTCCCTTATACAGTGCCCCCAGTAGTGCCCCTTATACTGTGCCCCCAGTAGTGCCCTTATGCAGTGCCCCTTATACAGTGCCCCCAGTAGTGCCCTTATGCAGGTCCCCCTTATACAGTGACCCCAGTAGTACCCCTTATGCAGTGTCCCTTATACAGTGCCCCCAAAAGTACCCCATATGCAGTGCCCAATATACAGTGCCCCAGTAGTGCCCCTTATACAGTGCCCCCAGTTGTGCCCTTATGCAGTGCCCCTTATACAGTGCCCCTAGTAGTGCCCCTTTTGCAGTGCCCCTTATACAGTGACCCCAGTAATGCCCCTTATGCAGTGCCCCTTATACAGTGCCCCCAGTAGTGCCCCTTATGCAGTGCCCCCAGTAGTGCCCCTTATGCAGTGCCCCCAGTAGTGCCCCTGAAACAGTGCCCCCAGTAGTACCCCTTATGCAGTACCCCCAGTAGTGCCCAACATATAGTGCCCAATATATAGTGCCCCTTATAAAGTGCCCCAGTAGTAGTGCCCAATATACAGTCAGGTGCATAAATATTGGGATATTGACAGAATTTTCATATTTTGGCCTCTATTCACCACCACAATGACTTTGAAATGACACAAACAAGATGTGCTTTAACTGCAGACTTTCAGATTTAATTTGAGGGTAATTACATCCAAATCAGGTGAACTGTGTAGGAATTACAACGGTTTCTATATGTGCCTCCCACTTTTTAAGGGGCCAAAAGTAATGGGACTATCAACTCAAAAGCTATTTCATGGACAGGTGTGGGCTATTCCCTCATTATTTCATTATCAATTAAGCAGGTAAAAGGTCTGGAGTTGATTCTAGGTGTGACATTTGCATTTGGAATCAGTTGCTGTCGACTCTCAATATGAGATCCAAAGAGCTGTCCCTATCAGTGAAGCAAGCCATCATTAGGCTGAAAAATCAAAACAAACCCATCAGAGAGATAGCAAAAACATTAGGTGTGGCCAAATCAACTGTTTGGAACATCCTTAAAAAGAAAGAACGCACCGGAGAGCTCAGCAACACCAAAAGACCCGGAAGACCATGGAAAACAACTGTGGTGGATGACAGAAGAATTATTTTCCTGGTGAAGAAAAACCCCTTCACAAGAGTTGGCCAAATCAAGAACACTCTCCAGGAGGTAGGTGTATATGTGTCAAAGTCAACAATCAAGAGAAGAGTTCACAAGAGTGAATATAGAGGGTTCACCTCAAGATGTAAACCATTGGTGAGCCTCAAAAACAGGAGGACCAGATTAGAGTTTACCAAACAACATCTAAAAAAGCCATTACAGTTCTGGAACAACATCCTATGGACAGATGAGACAAAGATCAACTTGTACCAGAGTGATAAGAAGAGAACAGTATGGAGAAGGAAAGGAACTGCTCATGATCCAAAACATACCACCTCATCAGTGAAGCATGGTGGTGGTAGTGTCATGGCGTGGGCATGTATGGCTGCCAATGGAACTGATTCCCTTGTATTTATTGATGATGTGACTGCTGACAAAAGCAGCAGAATGAATTCTGAAGTGTTTCGGGCAATATTATATGCTCATATTCAGTCAAATGCTTCAGAACTCATTGGACGGCGCTTCACAGTGCAGATGGACACTGACCCGAAGCATACTGCAAAAGCAACCAAAGAGTTTTTTAAGGCTAAAAAGTGGAATGTTATGCAATGGCCAAGTCAATCCCCTGACCTGAATCTGATCATGAGCATGCATTTCACTTGATGAAGACAAAACTGAAGGGAAAATGCCCCAAGAACAAGCAGAAACTGAAGACATTTGCAGTAGAGGCCTGGCAGAGCATCACCAGGGATGAAACCCAGCGTCTGGTGATATCTATGCGTTCCAGACTTCAGGCTGTAATTGCGTGCAAGGGATTTGCAACAAAGTATTAAAAAGTGATAGTTAGAGTTAGGATTGTTTAGTTTGTCCCATTACTTTTGGCCCCTTAAAAAGTGGGAGGCACATTTAGAAACCGTTGTAATTCCTACACCGTTCACCTGATTTGGATGTAATTACCCCCAAAGTAAATCTGAAAGTCTGCAGTTAAAGCACATCTTGTTCGGTTCATTTCAAAGCCATTGTGGTGGTGAATAGAGGCCAAAATATGAAAAATTCTGTCAATGTCCCAATATTCATGCACCTGACTGTATAGTGCCCCCAGCAGTAGTGCCCCTTAAATAGTGCCCCCAGTAGTGCCGAATATATAATGCCCCTAGCAGTATTGCCTCTTATATAGTGCCCCCAGCAGTAGTGCCTTTTACACAAAAGACAGACACACACATAATTTACTTACCAGATTCCCGGCTCATGCACCCGCCGCCACTGTCCGCTGCTCCCGTCCAGCTCGGCACTGTTGGAGAGATGTCATGATGTCTCTCCTTTCACCCAGTGTGGGAGCCGGAAGGCGGAGCTCACGAGTGAGCTCCAGCCCGGCTCCGGCCCTGGGTACAGCAGTCAATAAGAGTCTGTCTGACACTTATTGGCTGCAGTGCTAAAACAAACACACCGCCGCCGGTGTTTTAATGAGTATTGCCGCAGACAGCACGATGCTTGACCCCCCCTTGTTACGCCACTGAACCATACTTGCCAACATTCTGCTCCCTCCTTCTGGGAGGGAGCTGAATGTGCATACAGCAGGGGGCGTGGCCGGGCAATGATGAAGTCTTGGGGGCAGGGTTGGGGGCGTGACCACACGATTGCATCATTGTGGCTCCGCCCCCTCTTCCCAATGCTGAAATTAATGATATTGTGAAGCAGGGGGCGGGGCCACGATGACCCTCCCCCCCGCTGCGATGGTTTCTATCTTTACTCTGGGGGGAGGCTTGCCTAGCTTTCCGTGGGGCCGGAGGCAGCACCCGATATTCGTGAGGCTCCAGGCCAAATCGGGACGGTAGGCAAGCCTGCACTGAACATCGGGCTGTAATAGGTATAATGGGCCTGATTTATTACGGATTGCAATTGCGAATGCAATAGTGATTACACACGCAGTTCTACTACGAAAGTATGCTAATCCTTTGCGAACGCTATGCCGTCACATCATAACATATGGATGTCCACTTTACCTTACACACATTTGTAATGTTTAGCAAGACTGCAAAACCATCGGTACAATCGAGTACCATCACAGCCTCACGCACACTTACACAAGCTCTGACTTTACTCGGAAATTGCTAACTTCCACTCCCCTGTACTCTGCTAATAGGTCACGTGCCCAGGCACACTCCGCTATACTGTGCTAATAGGTCACTTGCCCAGGCACACTCCACTATACTCTGCTAATAGGTCATGTGCCCAGGCACACTCCACTATACTCTGCTAATAGGTCATGTGCCCAGGCACACTCCACTATACTCTGCTAATAGGTCATGTGCCCAGGCACACTCCACTATACTCTGCTAATAGGTCACATGCCCAGACACACTCCACTATACTCTGCTAATAGGTCATGTGCCCAGGCACACCCCGCTATACTCTGCTAATAGGTCACATGCCCAGGTGCACTCTGCTATACTCTGCTAATAGGTCACATGTCCAGACACACTCCACTATACTCTCCTAATAGGTCACATGCCCAGACACACTCCACTATACTCTGCTAATAGGTCACGTGCCCAGACACACTCCACTATACTCTGCTAATAGGTCATGTGCCCAGACACACTCCACTATACTCTGCTAATAGGTCACGTGCCCAGACACACTCCACTATACTCTGCTAATAGGTCACGTGCCCAGACACACTCCACTATACTCTGCTAATAGGTCACGTGCCCAGACACACTCCACTATACTCTGCTAAAGGTCACGTGCCCAGACACACTCCACTATACTCTGCTAATAGGTCACGTGCCCAGACACACTCCACTATACTCTGCTAATAGGTCATGTGCCCAGGCACACTCCACTATACTCTGCTAATAGGTCACATGCCTAGGCACACTCCGCTATACTCTGCTAATAGGTCACATGCCCAGGCACACTCCGCTATACTCTGCTAATACGTCACATGCCCAGACGCACTCCACTATACTCTGCTAATAGGTCACGTGCCCAGGCACACTCTGCTATACTCTGCTAATAGGTCATGTGCCCAGGCACACTCTGCTATACTATGCTAAAAGTTCACGGGCCCAGGCACACTCCGCTATACTCTGCTAATATGTCACGTGCACAGGTGCACTCCCCTGTACTCTGCTAATTGGTCAAGTACTCGGGCGCACTCCGCTATACTCTGCTAATAGGTCACATGCCTACAAGCACTCCGCTATACTCTGCTTATAGTTGTTATGATTCCCTGGTAGATTCACTGTGTATGAATGGTTAATATATCCCATCACCAGTAGTATTTGTGTGCCCAATATACAGTGCCCCAGTAGTGCCCCTTATACAGTGCCCCCAGTAATGCCCTTATGCAGGTCCCCCTTATACAGTGACCCCAGTAGTGCCCCTTATGCAGTGTCCCTTATACAGTGCCCCCAGTAGTGCCCCTTATACTGTGCCCCCAGTAGTGCCCTTATGCCGTGCCCCTTATACAGTGCCCCCAGTAGTGCCCTTATGCAGGTCCCCCTTATACAGTGACCCCAGTAGTGCCCCTTATGCAGTGTCCCTTATACAGTGCCCCCAAAAGTACCCCATATGCAGTGCCCAATATACAGTGCCCCAGTAGTGCCCCTTATACAGTGCCCCCAGTTGTGCCCTTATGCAGTGCCCCTTATACAGTGCCCCTAGTGCCCCTTTTGCAGTGCCCCTTATACAGTGACCCCAGTAATGCCCCTTATGCAGTGCCCCTTATACAGTGCCCCCAGTAGTGCCCCTTATGCAGTGCCCCCAGTAGTGCCCCTTATGCAGTGCCCCCAGTAGTGCCCCTGAAACAGTGCCCCCAGTAGTACCCCTTATGCAGTACCCCCAGTAGTGCCCAACATATAGTGCCCAATATATAGTGCCCCCAGCAGTAGTGCCCCTTTTAAAGTGCCCCAGTAGTAGTGCCCAATATACAGTCAGGTGCATAAATATTGGGACATTGACAGAATTTTCATATTTTGGCCTCTATTCACCACCACAATGACTTTGAAATGACACAAACAAGATGTGCTTTAACTGCAGACTTTCAGATTTAATTTGAGGGTAATTACATCCAAATCAGGTGAACTGTGTAGGAATTACAACGGTTTCTATATGTGCCTCCCACTTTTTAAGGGGCCAAAAGTAATGGGACTATCAACTCAAAAGCTATTTCATGGACAGGTGTGGGCTATTCCCTCATTATTTCATTATCAATTAAGCAGGTAAAAGGTCTGGAGTTGATTCTAGGTGTGACATTTGCATTTGGAATCAGTTGCTGTCGACTCTCAATATGAGATCCAAAGAGCTGTCCCTATCAGTGAAGCAAGCCATCATTAGGCTGAAAAATCAAAACAAACCCATCAGAGAGATAGCAAAAACATTAGGTGTGGCCAAATCAACTGTTTGGAACATCCTTAAAAAGAAAGAACGCAACGGAGAGCTCAGCAACACCAAAAGACCCGGAAGACCATGGAAAACAACTGTGGTGGATGACAGAAGAATTATTTTCCTGGTGAAGAAAAACCCCTTCACAAGAGTTGTCCAAATCAAGAACACTCTCCAGGAGGTAGGTGTATATGTGTCAAAGTCAACAATCAAGAGAAGAGTTCACAAGAGTGAATATAGAGGGTTCACCTCAAGATGTAAACCATTGGTGAGCCTCAAAAACAGGAGGACCAGATTAGAGTTTACCAAACAACATCTAAAAAAGCCATTACAGTTCTGGAACAACATCCTATGGACAGATGAGACAAAGATCAACTTGTACCAGAGTGATGAGAAGAGAACAGTATGGAGAAGGAAAGGAACTGCTCATGATCCAAAACATACCACCTCATCAGTGAAGCATGGTGGTGGTAGTGTCATGGCGTGGGCATGTATGGCTGCCAATGGAACTGATTCCCTTGTATTTATTGATGATGTGACTGCTGACAAAAGCAGCAGAATGAATTCTGAAGTGTTTCGGGCAATATTATATGCTCATATTCAGTCAAATGCTTCAGAACTCATTGGACGGCGCTTCACAGTGCAGATGGACACTGACCCGAAGCATACTGCAAAAGCAACCAAAGAGTTTTTTAAGGCTAAAAAGTGGAATGTTATGCAATGGCCAAGTCAATCCCCTGACCTGAATCCGATCATGAGCATGCATTTCACTTGATGAAGACAAAACTGAAGGGAAAATGCCCCAAGAACAAGCAGAAACTGAAGACATTTGCAGTAGAGGCCTGGCAGAGCATCACCAGGGATGAAACCCAGCGTCTGGTGATATCTATGCGTTCCAGACTTCAGGCTGTAATTGCGTGCAAGGGATTTGCAACAAAGTATTAAAAAGTGATAGTTAGAGTTAGGATTGTTTAGTTTGTCCCATTACTTTTGGCCCCTTAAAAAGTGGGAGGCACATTTAGAAACCGTTGTAATTCCTACACCGTTCACCTGATTTGGATGTAATTACCCTCAAAGTAAATCTGAAAGTCTGCAGTTAAAGCACATCTTGTTCGGTTCATTTCAAAGCCATTGTGGTGGTGAATAGATGCCAAAATATGAAAATTCTGTCAATGTCCCAATATTCATGCACCTGACTGTATAGTGCCCCCAGCAGTAGTGCCCCTTAAATAGTGCCCCCAGTAGTGCCGAATATATAATGCCCCTAGCAGTATTGCCTCTTATATAGTGCCCCCAGCAGTAGTGCCTTTTACACAAAAGACAGACACACACATAATTTACTTACCAGATTCCCGGCTCATGCACCCGCCGCCACTGTCCGCTGCTCCCGTCCAGCTCGGCACTGTTGGAGAGATGTCATGATGTCTCTCCTTTCACCCAGTGTGGGAGCCGGTGTTTTAATGAGTATTGCCGCAGACAGCACGATGCTTGACCCCCCCTTGTTACGCCACTGAACCATACTTGCCAACATTC